>JACBWW010000003.1:42071335-42128649 GCA_020086605.1 Lanius collurio
GGTTTGGTTTGGTTTGGTTTGGTTTGGTTTGGTTTGGTTTGGTTTGGTTTATGAAGGGGAAATAATTATGCCTGACGATTCTAAAAAAAAACCCCAAACCCCCCAAAATGTGTGCATGTTATGTGCACCTGACATTTAAGAACCAGCAAGAAACTGACTATAAAGGGATCAAGAGACAATGAGAAAAGAAACTCTCTTTTACTAAGTTACTTCTCTTAATGCTAAATGCTGAGAAAATGTTGTTTGTTAGAAAGAGATGAAAGAAAAGTGGAAACCTATATCCTCCAAATATTCCTGGTATTCCCCCACAAGAGCTATTACATTCAGAGTCTTCTCAGATCAATTCATTATCACAGATAAGCATTTGGGTCATTCCTGTGATGGGCCCCTTTCTGAAGAATGTCTGAATGAGGCATGCCACACACCCCAAAAGCAGAGTACTGGATCTTGCCCCTACACATCCCACTGAGCAGGCCAGAGCAGTTTTTATTTTCCTTCTGCTGCTCCTCCCACTATGACAGGCCATTGCTAAACTAGGAAAGAAGATTGTGTTCTAGGATGAACTGACTTACATGAATTTTCAAAGGACCCTTTGCCTAACATAGAGAAGGGAAGTCACATTTCTAAACACGTTATCACATCACAGTCAACCCTAAGGATCTGAAGAAGGGTATGGAAATGGACTGCAGGAATGATAAGATAGCAGTAAGAGACAATCAGCCTACTTCAGAAATAATTTACACTAAATATGTCAAATAGGGAAATGGCAGCACAGGACAATGGCACACTTGCAGCCATTTATGACATTTTTTGCCTTTAATAGCAGAAAGGAGCTGCAGTGAACCTGCCAGGACCTTGCTTTTAGTTTGAAAGAAAATGGCTATCTTGCTGCTGTTGGGTTAGTTTAGAGCAGGTGAGGCATTTCTCAGCCAAAGATAATAGTTGAACTGAGAGGATATTTCGTATGTACTCTTTTGCATGGAATTCAGAGTACCCAATATAAAAAAAAACCCTAGCACGTCCTCCCTGACTTGATGGAAGATTATGTTAATCTTCAATAGTAACATATAACAGATTATCTTTTCCACTGAGATTAAGTGAATTACCAACTGATAACATCTAGTATCACTAACGTTTGAACAGTGACAAAGATTTGGATTCTGGTCTTCTTTTCTCTTAAATTTGTTGTTTCATCATCCTTGAGGAATGTTCCTTCTTGGACACCTACTAGCCTGATGGACTAGCATTTGGACATGCTGCTTCAGGTCTGCTTTTATGCTCAGGTAGGTTGCACATGCACCCAAAACCACACAAAGACTGGAGAACTTTTCCCATTGGTATCTCCTCAGTCTCCCAGTTCACCCTCCCTCTCCTTTACCAAAGGAGTACCAATTATACCAACCTCTCCACTTCCTCCAGCCTTGTCTGCCATGGAGCCTGTGGAATCTGCTTCACTGTCTACAAGTTATCTTACCTACTGGTTTAGGTGCAGTATCCAGGGTTCATGGACTTTCTTTAAGCTGGTGTATCAGAATAAATCAGTCACAGCGCAGTTCAGACAGTCAGAAATGTACCTGCTTGTCTCCTTTTACTTCTCTCCCTTGTAGTGGGAAAGATTGTTATTATTTTACCTAATTTAGCTTTGGAGGAAGTTCATCTTATGTACCAAGCAGTACATATACTGGCTCACTCGTTATCTCTCCAGGACCACAAGTGAAGACATGCTTGTATTTCTCAGTTCTTGGCTTGTGAGTAGGACATACTTTTCCTCAGTCACTACACTTTCCAGTTGTTTGTTTGTTTTTGTTTTGGTTTTTTTTTTGTTTTGGGGTTTTTTTGTTTTGGTTTTTGTTTGTTTGTGTTTTTTTTGTTTGGTTGGTTTTTGGTTTTTTTTTGTTTACAGATAGATTTTTTTTTTTTTTGCCATTGCATAGTAATATTTGGAGCTTTCCTGTCTGTTGTCCTGGAGGCCTCCCTCATCATTATTTAATCTTTGTTATCATTGCAGTGCAGTGGAGAAGAGAGAAGCTCCAAATGGATGATAATGCTTCTGATTTTTGAAAGACTGATGCTTTTGAGTCTCATGTGAGAGATATTAAACATGGCTTAGTCAATGAAACTGCACAGTGTACCAGATATTTTGTCCACCCTTTCTTTTCCAGCTTATTTTACCACATGGGAAATACAAGACCCTCAGGTACAGTCAGCCCAATAATGAGGAATCTCCTCTGTTAACAAGTACTACATTACCCACTAGGTTAAAGAAAAGGATGCAACTAGGTTTTTTACAGGAATGCACCAAGGAGGAGACAATCTTGACCTACATCCACTACCCTCAAGAAAGGTTGAGAGGATCTGTGAATGATAACTAGAATAATCAATTTAATGTCTTCAGCTGGAAGAGGTGGCCCATGGTCACCCCATTGGTGCTATGCACCTATAGAGACACAAGGGGTTTTTTTCTACTGCGTTTATAGAAAGTAAGCAAAGACTCTGTGCTTCTCCAGTTACAATTTGCACCTGACATTACGTCAACATCTGCCCACTCACTCTGGTTCACCTCAGCTGCAGTGATTTATACTTTACAGCATGGAGCTCAGTCTGCTTCATGGTTGGCCCTAGATAACCATGTGTTGGTGTAACAGTTGCTTTGGAATTGAAGCTAGAAACCAAAGGCTGAGTGACTTTTAGACTTATCCCCACATCAGCTGATTCTTCAGGCAGTAAACTTCCTTCGCTTCACCAAAATACTTCTGCCTATGACCAGCTCCTCCAGGACAAAGCTTGAAGTTGTCACAATCAGCACAATAGATATAACTTCACTCATTTCGTCTTCTATTTTAAACTTTATTTTATAATAGCTTATATTTCTATAAGCCTCCATAACTTCTACCTTCAGAAGTAGTTCTTGACTCTGCCCTTTCAAAATATGTGATTCTCTACTACCACCACCCATGGTTACTTCACAAAAACTTAAAATTATATGGCACATCACAGCCACTTTATTTCATTAAAGGACTTGAAGAAACTGGGTAGTTCAGAAAATTATTAAAGTGAGCCATGATCCTCCCTTCTCTTGTTTTCAGGGTAAGTTTCTAGAAGCAGCAGAAAGGAAGGTCTGAAAACTTTTCCATCAAGAAAAAAAACCAAAACAAAACAAAAAACCACCTCAGTCCTTTCTACATAACTAAAGGCTAATTACTGCAACTGTGATATTAAAGCATTCTCAAAATAATTTCTTTCTGACACACACTCTGCTGACGTACAATAAAAGCTTTTAAAAATATCTCACTTCACCTTTCATATTCATTCACGTAGAAACCTCAGCTTTGTTGAATTTCTAAATGTTAATTCACAGCTCTTCATTCATCATGGCTATAATCTTTTTTTTATATTAGTAGCTGTTATGTAATTTGCAGTACTTTAAATGTCATCTTCACTCAGGTATCTGCATACACAGCTGCTGATATTTCTTGAATATCTTTATGAACGTGTAGAAAAAGACTTGTTTAGATTATTCAGAGTATAGAGACATACTTCAGTAACTATGAGGTCCTGAAAATATAAGAAAAGGAAGGCTGTTTTGCTAATGGACACAAACAAATTCACACAGTTTTACATAGGTTATCTCAAATACTTATACAGATTACACTTAATTTCCAATTTTTCCTATGTTTATTAGACACTCAGAAAAGATAAAAGGAGGAAACTTCAGGAGCAGTACATACCTGGTTCTGAAATTAGGGCCTCCTTAACATGTTTTTATAAAGGAAAGTATCTGTTAATCTGTATCTAATCTCAATTTATTCAGGGAGATGTGTTTATACACTAGCAGCTAGGGGATTTTGTAGCAGCAAGATTCAACAGTTTAAAGATGTCCAGAGTTTGTGAGCAGTAAGTATCCATTCTTAGGAAATGGCATTGGTGCCCTGAGGATAAAACATTCACTGATATTACAATTAGAAATCATTTGAATGAGAGTGTCCTACTGAGGTCCATGCACATCTGGATCCCCATTATTGAAGCCCTAGGTAAGCAAACAAGATGAAAATTGTCTAAAGAAGCCTATGCACATGAACTGAATCAGTATCACCCACTTACAGCACAGAAAAAAAAAAAAAGAAAACTCACATGCAATGGGGAGAAGAGCAAAATATACAGTAATGTGTCTTCTATTTTCCTTTCTAAAACCTGCCAGACTTTAGGAATGTTGCATGAACTTTTGGACCTTCCACACTTTTAGCCTCTTTCTTCTTTCTCTCCAGATGACTTTCATACTTTGAGTCAACATGGGAATCAAACTGATCTTTAGGAACTCAGAGGTAGATATATGTAGACTTGAAACTGGAATAATGGAAGGGTCAGGCTCCCTGACTGCCACTCTATGCCCAAGGCCAGACAGCTCACACCTAAATGAATAGCCTGAGGCCAACAGTAACCTCAGTTTCTATGCAGATAAGCACAGCGATCACAATCCTACATTTGGCAGAGCTGCCAGCCTTTGGAGGAATGATTCTACAATACACATACTCTAGCAGGACCTGCCTCTTTCACTGTACCAGCAATGCTCTGGGGCAGGACCTCTGTTTCCTGACTTTCTTCACAGTAACTATTCCACATAAGCACCCTTTCATATGGGTGATGCCTGCAGCACTGAAGACCATTACTGAGCAATAATTCACACCCAGAGAAAGTTCTGCCAATCCAGGAAATGTTTATTTGGAAGTGAGTGTTATATAAACAGATATTTCTGTGTTGACCTGTCTGCATTTTTTACCTGCCATGCCTAACTCATAGACAGAGCGCTCCCCTTTCTGTTCCCACCCACAGATGACGTCAAGACCCAACACTTCTACGGCTTCAAACTGCTGCTCCTTAGACAAAGGGCTTTATGCAGGTTTAGGCCAGATAATTTACTAGTGCTTATGACAGCACTGTCCATATCAGTTGTCATTCGTTTTCCAAGTTGGACACCACTCCACTGAAATGTTATAAAACATTCAAAATCATCCAGTAAAAACACAACATGGTCTGGAAAAAGCTCTAATGGAGAGTTTCTTAGGCTGCAGCCTTTACAAAGGCTCACAGACACCCATTACCTTGGGCTTCCTCTGATCTTCCCTTTCCATTTGTCCATCCTCCCGTGTTTTAGCTGAAATGACTCCATGCCTCACTATGCAATCATCTTTCCATAGTCACATCCTCCAGTTTTGCCTTTTGACATCACCTGTCCTGTCCTTTGAGTGCACTCCAAAGTCTTTCCTGCTACTCTCGCTAATTAAGAGGTTTCTAAATTGAGGTGATGAAACAGGGTGGAACTGTCACGGTTTTACTCCAGCAAGCAACTAAGCACCACCCAGCCACTCACTCACTTTCACCCAGTGGGATGGAGGAGAGAATTGGAAGAGTAATAGCGAGGAAACTTAAAAATGACAGTTTAATAAGTAAAGCAAATTTGTACCCATAAGTAAAGCAAAACAAGAAATTCATTCCTTGCTTTTCCACCAGCAGGCAGGCCTTCAGCCATCTCCCTGAAAGCAGGGTTCCATTACTTGTAACTGTGACTTGGGAAGGCAAAATGCTGCTAACTCGGAATGTCCCCTCTTCTTCTTTCCCCGGCTTTCATTTCTGAGCCTGAAATCATATGGTCTGGGATATCTCTTTGGTCATTTGGGGTCAGCTGTCCCAGCTGTGTCCTCTCAAGCTCCATGTGCACCCCCAGCCTCCTCACTGGCAGGGAAGTGTAAGAAGCAGAAAAGGCCTCGATTCTGTGTAAACACTGATCAACCATAGCTAAAACATCCCTGCATGATCAACACTATTTCCAGTAAAAATCCAAAACATTACTCCATACAAGCTACTATCCCAGTCAAAACCAACTCTATCCCAGTCAAAACCAGCATATTCTCCATCCCTTATTTCATAACATTTACATCATGTGCAGGTCCCACATATCCGCATCCACCACCACTTTCCTTGCCATCCTTTGATATGATATGAAGACATCATTGCCTCAATTTGTGGGCCACCTGCAAAATATCCACAAAATGCCTATTGAGTTAATTTAGTCCATGACTTCGGGCTCCATATATTATGGGGTCACTCAGGGCAGGAGAGGTGGTGTGTTACTTTGCCAAAGCAGCTCAGGTCAGGTCACTGTTGCACTTGCACCTTCTGGTAAGGCTTGTGCTGCATTGGTTCAGGTGGTTCCTGCCACGGCAAATTCTGTAACACACAACTCAGATGTTTTGAGGTGTTCCAGCCCGGCTTCCTGTGCAGACACTGATGCTTCAAAGTGTGGATAAATCCATGATGCAGCAGGGTGCTTCAAGGTGTGCCTTCCTCAGCATAGACTTATCCTTGCACCACAATCTCTTCAGAGGTACACCTGCTGTGACACAAATGTAACCACGGCCACAGGTGCTTTGAGATGTACCTGCTCTGGTGTGGCCCTATCCATGACCCCAGATGTAGCCTCTATCCCAGCCACAACCAGCATCAGGAGCCAGAATATTGTAAGCTACATAGGGAAAGAAGCATGAAAACAAACATAGACATACATGAATAATATGCTGCAGCTACAATACTTCATCAATGTTATGTTCACTATATAACACTAAAAAGACAAATTTATTTCTGTTGACTCATGTCCAAGAAAACAAATAGGAGATTTTCCCTGTTTCTCTGTTTTTAAGTGTTGGTCCCATTACAATGAGACACTGTCCTCTTCCTCTTGTCTTCCCACAACACCAATTACCCTTAGTCCCAACCAGTCATGGGCAGGACTCTCATCCCAGATCTGTGAGAAATTCTGAGCAAAACTAGGAACAAAAACTTCACCAATGTTCCTTAACAAAAGCAAAGCAAAAATATAGAAGACATTTGCTCCTTCTATGAGAGCTAGAGCTGCTGTGGAATGTAGGCCAATTAGATGTGCTAATTTGTACTAAGGTCTTCTCCAAGTGCTTTATCTGGTGCTTCTACCTTGCAAGGATAGTGGGGCCAGAGGGTCTGAGTGTGCACTACTACAGTTTCCTGCAGTTACTTTACCTGCCACAGTCTTGGCAGTGTTATTTCTCCTCATTCAGCTTCAATAACAATCACAGATAACAAACCACATATAGCTGGATTTTCTATTTTATTCTTTGCGGATTTGGGGTTTTTGGGAGTTGCTTGTTTGTGGGGTTTTTTTTTGTTTGGTTAATTGGGTTTTTTTGATTGTTTGGTTGGCGGTTGTTTGCATTGTTGTTTTATGAGATTTTTGGTTTTGTCGTTTTGTTGTTTTAGTTTAATCCAACTAGGTTACACTACCCTGTAAACTCTCTAACGTGCTTAGGCACTTAAGCACTATTCTCTCTTCCTTTAAAATTAGTTTTGGAGGAGCAAAAGGTAATAAGTGATTTTATACTTGCTATATTACAAGTTTTGATTTGGGGCTTCTTGTTTTCTTTTTTTTTTTTTTTTTTGAAAAAGGATTATTTTGACATGTCAAACTGAAAACATTTTAATGGAAAGAGAAATGAAAAATTGCCTGTAAAGGACAGCTGAAGAATTAAAGTTCAACTTGTTAAAAATATATTCTGACAGACATTTTCTGGCTGTTAATCCTGACTTGATTTAATAACAACACTCTGTGGGGACCTGACAAAACTGATGATGGAAAGCAGGCAGGAAGGCAGGTGTGACCTGTGTTACCTTCCAGGCTCCTTAGCTCTAAGGATGGACAGCTTTTTGGTTACCAGCCTTGGTGGGAAGGGAGCAGTCAAAAGTGCTGACAAGCTGTCTGGCTTCTTTGGCTTCTTCTTTGGCCAAGAGTCAGTTCCCTGCTCACAGAAGTTTTCAAAAATATTGTTTTACATTAGTTCTCCTAAGGAAAAATGCTAAAACCTTTCTATTCCATAGAATTTTTATAATTTTCAAAGTGTCATTCCAAATCAAAATGTAAATAAATTGAAAATAGAAAAGTTCTTTGTGTATCTAAACGCGCACAGCTCCTCAGACCAGTAATCTAATAAAATTATGGTTCAACCACTGAAGTCTGAAAGACACATTGTTTCCTGTTCACTGTTTGTGATACCCGGTGTGGTTAAACTGGGCCATGCTGCAGCCATTAAGAATGTAGGCATTGGCTTTTAATGAAGCTGAGACTTCACTTCCTTATGTAGCCAAAACAACTTCATAGCACAGCTCCAGCCACACACAGGCTGCTGAAGCACCATCTGTGTAAGACTTGCCAGTGATTCCCATACTCAGCCAGTGCCAGTTTTTCTAATGACTTCATAAAGTGTTGAGGATTTCACAAGTATGAGGAGAAAAATGGTTAAATGTTTGAAAAGATTTACATGGGAAAAGAAGGAAGCTCAAAATACATACAGCTTAGCTAAGCAGTGACTCAGAGGGATCTGATTGCCATCCTCAAATATTTCGGAGAGGTTAAACACGTGGGTGGGGAGGAATTACTCAAGATAACAAGGGAAAGGAAGCAATATGATTGCAGACAATTTGGATTGAGCTGGAGGCATATCTTGTCAATAGTATGACTGGTTAAACTGTGAAACAATTTGCAAGTGAGACAGTGGTGGTCTCAGTGTTTTGGCCACTTACTGCCAGATGGGGAATCCATGTGGTGATGAATAATCCTATTGTAGAAGTAGATAGACTTGACAGATTTTTCATGAGCTTTTTCTATTATGGAGCACCTCTGCTATGAGGAAAGACGGAGCGAATTAGGTTTTTTTCAGCCTGGAAAAGAGAAGTCTTAAGAGAGACCTAATTGCAGCCTTCCAGTACCTGAAGGGAGTCTACAAGAAACATGGAGAGGGACATTTTACAAGGGCATGTGGTAACAGGACAAGAGGAAATGATTTCAAACTGAAAGAGATTAAGTTAAGATTAGACATTGGGAAAAAAATCTTTACCATGAGGGTGTTGAGGCAATGGAACTGCTTTCCCAAAGAAGCTGTGAATATCCCATCCCTAGAAATAGAATCATAAAATCATAGAACTATAGAATATACTGAGTTGGAAGGCACCCATCAGGATCACTGTATCCAACTCCTGGCCCTGTGCAGGGCACCCCAAGAGTCACACCATGTGCCTTAGAACATTGTCCAAATGCTTCTTAAACTCTGTCAGGCTTGGTGCTGTGACCACTTTTACCAGTGGCACCATTGGTGGTTTGTTCCAGTGCTCAACCACTGGATGATAAACCTCTTCCTGATATCCAGCCTAAACCTCCCCTGACTCAGTTTCATGCCATTCCTTTAAGTCCTGTCTCTTGTCACAAGAGAGATCAGTGCCTATTCCTCTACTTCCCCTCATGACGATGGATGTTTAAGACCGGACTGGATGGAGCTCTGAACAACTTGTTCTTCTGAAAGGTGTCCCTGTCCATGGCAGGGTGGTTGGAACTAGATGATCCTTTCCAACGTAGGCCATTCTATGATTTTAACTTTTTATTCTATGTCATTGTTCTTTTTAAAATCAACCTATTATTTCACTCCCTCATATCTAAAATTTCCCTAAGTTTAATAGCACTCTCAAATTGGAACAAACTATGTGTATATAAGAAGCATAAATTATGTGTACCTGGTTTTGCTTAAAACTAAGTAACCACCATTATGCCAAATTGATAATATTTAAATAGGCTTACAGAATGGTGTAGTTACACCAGCACTAAAAAATACATATGAACATTTTCATCCTTTTCTGTCCTCGGGAAATGACAACATAATGACTTACATTTGTATAGTATTCTTCTGAAAGGAAGAGTAATTGCTGCACAAACTGCTTTCACAGACAATATACAAGAGATATTTCAGTCATAAGGGTTAGGCAGTAGCTAAAGGCTGAAGAGAGCAATAGTCTGCATTCACGTGGCTTAGAGAGAAAGATGCCTCCAGATGAAACAGCAACATCATATAGACCAGGACTGAGCACATTTCTTACATCAGTAATGGCCTTTGGGACCAGGAACAGCATCACTATCTCAGCTTTGCAGGAAAAAATGAGAGCTTTTGAACTGCAATGTGTGTTCTATTAAATGTGTATGCCTTAAAGAAAGAAAGGAAAATACTGCCATATCTTAGGATTTGAAAATGTGTGCTTGAAAATGAATTTCAAATGCTGGAGTCAAGCTGCTTAAAGAGAGTTTTTTAGGATGTGTGGTAATGCACAGTAATGGAAGCCATGCTTAGACAGAGACATGACTTCTAAGTCAGACAAGATGCGTGTCCTGACACATTTACATTACCTTAAAGTTATTCTGACTAATGCAAGCAGAAAGAAAAATCACAATTGCACTGGGGTTTCAACTTTGTGAACCAGCATGTTCTATATGCTCTTCTTTAACTACTTACACCTTTTCTAGTCCCTCATCAACCCCCATCTAAGCCACAGCAGAGTACAGAAATTCCCATTAAATCAGGGCTAGATTTTTAGAAACTGTAAATTTTACTCATGCACTGTCATATCTCTCCAAAAGTCTGGTGTCCTTAGTCATCAAAGGACTTTCAAAAGCGTGTACTCTTAAGCTTGGAAAAAGTTTGTAAGACAAAATGTGCTTACAGCTCAGCACTTATGTAAATGTGACAAAATCAGGGCAAAATCTGTCATTTTTATAATTCATGTTAATTGCAGTTCACACTGTTGGATAAGTGTTTGATATGAAACAACACAACAAAGATAGGTGAGACTAATAGAACAGGTTTTCCAGAATAAATAATTCCCCAGCAAGAGAGGGAAGGAGATGTGCTCTGTCCCAGCCTTTTTGTCTCAGCCATCCTGTAGCACAGAGCAAACAAAAGAGGTCACAAAACAGAGTGAGGACAGAGAATGAAAATAGCATTGAGCATCCCTGCAAATGTCCAAAAACACAGGGACTGAGTAGTGAGGGGAGGGACAGAAGAGCAGAAATGAGGTAGAGGTGAAGTACAGCTCAGTCAAGTTTCAACTGATTGTGCAGATTGCAGTGGAAGTGCAAAGTTAGCAGCCATGTTAAAGAGAGGGTTACAATAATTGAACTGAGAGGATGAAAAGTGGGACAAAAATTTAGAAGTAAACTCAGAAAGGTTGCCACTATATTGGCCAAGACTCCAGACTTCCTACAACATAAAGGGACTTTATAATGCCCTGGTTGGAAAAGACCTTAAAGATCACCTAGTTCAAACCCCTCTGTCATAGGCATGGACACTTTGCACTAGATCAGGTTGCTAAGCATCCCATCCAGCCTGGTCGTGAATACTTCCAGTGGTGAGGCAGCCACGACTTCTTTGGGCAGCCTGCTCCAGTATCTCACCACTCTGACAGAAAATAATTTCTTTCTAATATCTAATCTAAACCTACTCTCTTTAAGTTTAAAATCATTCCCCCTTGTCCTTGTAAAAATTCCCCACTACAGATTTCTTCTAAATTCCCTGTTGGAACTGGAAGGCTGCTCTAAGGTGTCTCTGGACTCTTCTCAAGGCTGAACAACCCCAGCTCTCTCAGTCTTCTTCAGAGGAAAAGTGATCCAGCCCTCTGGTCATCTCTGTGGCCTTCCTCTGTTCCTGCTCCAACAGATCAATGTCCTTGTTATGCTGGGAGCCCCAGTGCAGGATGCAGCATTCCAGATGGGGTCCCACAAAAGCAGAGAGGAGGGGCAGAATCCCTCCCTCCACCTACTGGCAATGCTGCTTTGGATGCAGCCCAGGATATGGTTGGCTTTTCGGGATATGAGAGCATACTGCCAGGATGTGTTGACGTCACTTTTTGTAGGATGAGTTAAAAAAGGAAAAGATCTTTCTGTTTTGCTAGCCATACTGCTCTCACCCCAGCAGAGCCCTTAAAATAAATTTCTGAGAACTGGAGCCATCAGCCCCTGCATAATGTTGGCTCCTGATACAGGGAAACTCTTGTTAGGGAAACAATTTATAACCTCATGTTATTGGCAGAAGTGATTTGGAATAGCTTATTTATTTCTTTTGGGCCTTGCCCATGGCTGAGGCTCTCCCTGTGATGTCTTTTCAGCTGCAGCCATGGCACATTGCTGCCCACATCAGGCAGCACCCTCTGAGGATCCAGCTGTCGAGGGGGAAATCCAGCCATGTCAGGGTGCCCAAAAGGCTTGGCTTTCTAGAGGGCCATGACACAACTGTCCCTGGACCCTCACTTAGATGTAATGCTTTTGATATTTTAACCTTTCTAAAGATCAGGTCTAGTGATGTTGTAGAAATGGGGAGAGGGAAAAGCTGAAATTTGACACAGAAAATCACAAAGTAACAGGAAAGAGGAGCATCAGCATTGCATCAGATTTTATATCGGCTAAAATCTGCAGTATAACTCCATGGTGCATTTGGCCCACTGGATAGAAAGTGGTGTACACTCTGACTTTGTAATTCTACCATGTACTTGAATAAAAGGGCTCTGTATATCTTCCTGAGAGAAAGGTGTTTTATTATAACAGGAGCAACACGCAATGGGATCTGTTCTGTACCTCTCACCAACAAAAGCCAAAGATGACTGTGACCCTCTGAGATTTCACACTTTGCAATCAACAAAATGTGAAAAAGCTGGAAGCCCTCAGCCATGCAAAGAATAAGGAGAAACCTATCTGACAGATGCCTTTGTTGCATATAGCTTTCCATTTTAGGCTTCCTTTAATCCAATATACTATCCTATAAAATATATCTCCATTCTACTGTCTCTTTTAAGAGAAGTCTCTTGATGATTTTTTGTTCTCTATTTCGGCTCAATTGGATTGTGTCATATTTTTGCACTTCAAATTTTTCTCTCCTTCTCAGGCTTTCAAGCTCATATCTCCTTTACCCATCAGCCTCCTTTCTTTTACCTACCCAATGTCTCAAATTCTGTCTTTGAAACAAAGACAGCAATTCAGTCTTTTCAAGTCCTCATGTCTATAAAAAATCTGTACAAATTCACTCCCTAACTCTGGGAGTGAATTCACTTCTAACCATTCAATTAGAAAAATATTTCAAGATGTATAAAAATTAGTTTTAATGGTAAATATTACTGTATATTTTTGGAAGGTCTAAAGCAAAGCAAAATCCAAATGCTAAGAACCCTGAGAAAAAATATAGAATTATCTTTGAGAGCAGCCCTGCCTGGGATACTTTTGGATGAAAATTAGACTTAAGTTAGCAATGTGTGATTGCAGTCCAGAAAGCAAATCATTCCCTGGGCTTCAATCAAAAAAAAGCAACAATTTTCCTCCTCTACTTCTCTCTCATGAAAACTTATTCTATGATTCTATGATTCAAAGTAAAGATATCTGCTGATGGCAGAGTGAAGATTATTAAATATCTTAAAGAATAGGGTTTCTGCTACTCTTTTTCTTAAACTGGGTAGCTGTCTTGTCTTACAAGGTCTAGCTTAGTCCCTTTCAAGGAGTCTCAGGATTTATGGAAGATGTGTGTGAGACTGTGTAGATCATTAGTGTATATATAGAAACAACAGCATGGAATAAAAGCATCTCCACTGTTGTTAAGCTGCATCCACATTTATCAGCCCTGATTTATACAGAACTGTCAGACATTTAAGGATTCCTGAATGATAACTGTTTCAAAGGCCTGGGCCAACTGCTACCTGATTTTCATATTGTTTTCCAGATGAATTCCCCAAAACATATAAAAACCAAATAAACAAAAACTGAAATTTTCTCAATTCTTACTGACTCTCATATGAAAAATGTTTGGTTTTTTTTTTCATATGAAGTATAACAGGCATTAGCAGTCAAATAGACTCTTTGAATTTAATTAATGGAAAGTCCTATAGTAAAGGAGAAAAACTTCCAGTTGACCCAACATAAGAAGAGCCTTCTTCATGAGCATTTGAGATAAACCCTTGGTGTACATGCAAATTACTATCTGAATAAAAAAAATGTTTTATGCATATGTATGATGGTAATAGCAAACTTCAAATCAAAACCTCAAAACAACTTTACTGTAAAGCTGTTACAGCTTGTTTTGAATACACAGTTGAAGATTTCCATTAAAAAGCAAGATGCTTCATTTTGCTTCAGCTATTCTGTACACATTGGCTGGGTTTTTTTCATTTGCTTTTCTTCTTTTGTTAGAGTTAGACCCAAAATCATATAATTTTAACCCCGAAATAAATCTTCAGAAAATGTGTGGGTTTGTTAAAAATAGTGTCAACATGACCGTGTGGGAAAGGATAATCTGTCTCTGCATAAATATTTGGCATAACACTCCTACATGGTGAAGGCTACTGCAACTGGGCAAAGGGAGCTGGAGCAGAGGATATAAGTAAGAACTTCACTCAGAATCTTCCTTTTTTCCCCCTTTCAAACTCACTCTGAATGTACTGAGATATGTAGATATTTTCAGGTTTCTGAAAGAGCAGAATCAGCAGTGTCAGATGATGAGGGGCAGCTCTTAAATGATTTCCACTCATCTCAAGTGAAAACATTAGAAGTGTGTGCTTTGGAGCAATCTGACATCACAAGATGTTTCAACACCATTAAGTGTCTGAATTTACCACAGTCAAATATTTTTACGCTTGCTCAAAACTTTTTTCCCTTGCATTGATGAATGCATCTTGTGACACTGAATCCTTCCTCAATAACTTCAGCTTCAGCTTCTGCAGAGTGACATCTCAGTCCCAAACTCTTCTCTACAAGAATAAATGCAGATGGACACCTGGGCTCCACTGAAGAACCTGCCACAGGTTTTGGCCCAAAGTATAATTAATTGGTGTTCTTTCTTCTTTCTGTGCTGTGGTAATAGAGTATCTGGATGATATTTTTTTGCCAGATAGATGCGTGAATGGAAGAAAATCAAATAATATAAAGGCTTTCACTAACTCTTTGGACTGTTTCAAGAACTCGTTTCTGAAAGTAATTTGCCACTATCTGGATACTCAGAAACATCAAAGACTCTGAATAATAATTTCAGCTTTTTTGGAAGCATAAAACAGTTTCAGCAGGAGCAAATAAAAAATACTTCTCACCACTACTCTCAACTCCTCTTCACCGATGAGGAACTCAGGCTCTCTGGTTTCATGTGAAGAAGCAAAGGTCTGCTGCAGTATAATGAGGCTTCCTAGAAAGAAAGACCTGAAAAAAAAGCCCCAAGAAACAAAAAAATAAACAAACAACCCCTTTCAAAATCAAAAGCCCAAACAAAGAAAAAAAAACTACCCACAACTAAATATTCAGTGATTTCAACTGAATGTTTTGTAGGGTTTGTGACAAGAACTCCGTGTATCATGTTCTTAACTGCTTGGGGTTCTTTTCAATCAAATAGAATGTCAGACCTCAAAGATGTAGCTGATTTCAAGACTAACAAAAAAACTCAAACAAAACAAACAAAAAAAAATAAAAAAAGAAGGTAAAAAAAAGAAGGTAAGATCACCTGCACCTCAAATGCAAAACATAAAGACATTTCAGACTAGTTTCTATGACTACCAGCAATGTGGTCCAGGATATTTGCTTTAAAATGTCATCATCCTGCCATCGTGTGCCAGTTCGAGGTACTGCTCACTAAGTCTGTAATTTTGACCTCATTACTCAGTTTTAAAACTTGGACATTCTATCACTAGAAAAATGCATGTTGCAATATTAAAATCAGGTTTCAAGCACTTGGAATTACTAAATTGCTTTAATGCTGAATGAGAATGATTAATGCATATATAAAAAAAGTGATGCAATGACCGATTTTGCTTTTTTTACTTTGGAGCCAATACTCTGTAATATAAAACAGCTGGGAAACCAACGATTAAATTGATGACATTGGTAACATTAACATTTCACTTAATTAAAAAGAACAGTTTCAGTGTTGGACTTTCCCTCCTTTGTCCCAGTCTCACTCAATTCCAAACTGTGCAGAAAGTGGCTCACCTTGCTCCTCAGTGCTATACTAAGTGGTATCTGCTGTGCCACATCAGATTACCCAGTCTTTGAACAGTACATACAGCACAAGATAGGAAGAGGAGAGAAGTCTGCTCTTATTTCTGCTTAGGCTAGAGAACCTAAAATCTCTTTCTGTGTCTGGGGACATAACCAGCCAGCTCCCAGCTCTGTATCAGAGGTGGGAGGCTGGTGTGTGGTGGGCATGAGCCAGCCACTCCCTCCTCTTCCACAGGGAGATATTTGAGCACACACCCTTAAATCTCAGTAAGTAAGCACAGACACAACTTTTTTTCCCCTTTTGTACCACTGAACGGCCATACAACTTCATTCCTTTGAGGTAACAATCCCTCAGCTTCTACTCCAGCCTTGAAGTTGAAACCTTTCATGCCCCATAAACAAAGAGGTAGCAACCTCTTTTCTCATCTACTTCTTCAGTGCTAGACTACGTAGTTTGCATCTCCCTCCTAATCCCCTTTCCTGACAGAGGCCAGTTTGCTGTGCACAGGCATTGGCAACAGGAAAGGGAATTCACACAGCATGGATCTGTTCTCCTGAGAGTGCTGGTTTTGACTAAGACAGAGTTAATTTTATTCACAGTAGTATTTGGATTTGTGGTGAATAGAGTTGACAATGCAAAGATGTTTTTGTTATTGCTCAGAAGTACTTACACAGCAACGTGGAATTTTCTGCTTCTCACACTGCCTGGCCAATGAGGAGGCTGGGGGTGCACAAAGAGTTGGGAGGAGACACAGCTGGGACAGCTGACCCCAAATGACCAAACCTATTTGTCTTTCCAATTCACTGTTATGTGCAAAGGAGCCCTGCTCTCCTGGAAATTGCTGAGAACACCTGCCTGCCCATGGAAAGTGGTGAATGAATTCCCTGTTTTGCTTTGCTTCTGTATGTGGCTTTTACTTCACCTGTTAGACTGCCTTTATCTCAACCTAGAAGTTTTCTCACTTTTACTCATGGGATTCTCTCCTCCATCCCACTAGGGGAAAGGGAGTGAGCTTAGTTGCCAGCTGGGGTTAAACCACAACACCAAGCCACTAAGTATATCACTTTAATGAACAATGTAGATTTTAAAAAACAAAAATCAAAACCAAAACAAACAAAAGCACAACAAAACAAACAAGCAAAACCCCCCAAAACCCCCCAAAAACAAAACAAAGCAAAAAAAAAACCCTACAGAAAATAAAAAAAAAAAACCCAAGCAAACAAAAAAGGCCAAAATTGCTTAGGACCCTGAGGAAAAAGCACTCATAACTTTCATGAAATCTCAAATTCAGAAGGTGTGATTGAAAATAAGTCACAGAAACTCTCCAGCCAGCTGTTACAGATGAAACAAAACATTCCCTAAAGATTTATTTAAAATCTCCACATGGAATCTGAACTGTCCCTTCTCCAGCTGAGGCAAGTTATAACTGCTATGGATCCATGAATAACCTTGTCCAGTTAAATAAATATCTCAGAAATAGGGAGCTCCGCATCCTCCAGAGCAGAGGAACTCAATACTACTCGGCCTGGTAAAATATTTTACATCTGTTGCCATCCTACCATTATCCACAGGTTCTTTCAGCGGCAGTCAGCCACTGGCAAATTCAGTACAAAGTTTTCTCACCAAAAGCAGTTGTTTCTTCATTTAGTCTTTCACCCTTATTCCCTTTATGATCAGAAATGAGTTGCCACTAAGAACAAAGCTGTCCGAAGCAATGAGCACATCTGGCCCTCCCCTTCTCTTTGGCAAACTGATGGATTTTGGTGTCTCTGCTCTGATGCTGAAGATCTAATCCTGCAGAGAGTTAGTCACACAAAGAGTCCCATTGATTGCAGTGGAAGTAACTTCCCCAGGTTTGCAGTCCATGCTCCTTCTGCTATGTGCCTGCTACATAGCAGCCATTACTTAGCCGCTCAAGCAGCTGATGAGAAATTAATGTAATTAGACTCCCACAGAGAAAGTCCAATGAGTTCAAAAGGGTACTAGCTGTACATCTCCACTGTAGGGTCCAACAAGTCACTCTTTAAAACCATTTCATCTTGGCCATTTTATCTGTGTATGTTTTACTTCAAACAAAACTAAATTTGTGAACTGCTCAAAACCAAAGTCTGCACTAGGGACGTTTCTTTTGGGCCCAAGCTAGCAGGACCTGGCAGGCCAGGTTAACACTCTTGTTTAATTTGTAGGAGCAGAAATACTTGAATCTTCTAAACTTGGAACAGCACCAAGCACATGTAATTATCTCAGCACTGCTTCCTGCCACAGGTTATTGCATTTGGATGCTGCAAAATTTCCTCCGCATCCTGATGTGTATTTTACACAGGAGCTGTCATCTGTGATGAGCGTTTCCACTGCCTTGAGGCACAGCAGGACCCTCTTCTACCTTGGGCCTTTGGACTCATTCAATAAAAATAAATAATGATAAGGTTTCCTGCATTCCTGTGTGTCATAGCATAGAATAATTTGAGACAATAGCAAGGATATAATAGGATTTTTACAGGAGAGAGGAAAAACCAATATGACACTCACATCTGATCCACTCCACTGACCTGTGCTGCTCACACAGCAAGCCCAGAGCAGATGAGTGACCATCTCCTCTCTACAGCAGTGTATTAGGGTCCATTCAGGTAAAAAATCTGTGCTAAACAAAAATAATTCAATGCCCTGTTCCACAGCCAGTCAGCTTTGTTCACAGATATTAATTATACCAATAAATCTGAGTCGTGACTTGATTATAGTGCTGACAAGGTGGGTGGTAAAGAGACCACTCTCACAGGCTTGAAAAATAGGGCTGGTAGAACTCTCACAGGTAATCTAGACTAATCTCCTTCTCTGCCCAGAGCAGGAAGAGTTACATGAATATAGTTTTCAGATATCATCCACTCTACCAGTTGTTTGTTGAGCTTCTCAGAAACTTACTAGTGATGGGGACTATGCATTTTCCCAGAGAAATTTATTTAGTGCTTCCCAGATCTTACTTCCTTTCTTTCAGGATTTTGTTTATTTTGTCTGAAGAATCTCTGCAACCTTGCATTGTTTGTCTCATCCCTGTGTTCTGCTTTGGTATATTCCCATTTAATTAATAAAATGTATAGTGTTACTCTTTATCTGTCAGAATTTTGTGGGTATGTTCCTATTCTCAGCAATTCAAATTCATTGCATGTGCCAGAATGGCCTTGCTGTTGCAGCAAGTATCGTGTTTTTTCCTTCTTTGATCTTTAGAACTAGTATTGCCCAAAGCCTACATTAAGCATTCACATGTGCATTTTCTGATGTGCATCCATGTGTAAAAATCATGTTACTGAAGATCAGGCATCTGCAAATATTTGTCTGCTTGTGCAAAGTGGGAGGTATAGAATTTCCTCCATGGTCTGCAAATAAACTTTGCAAGCTGCAGACTGAGTGGGCCTTTACACTTTTTATCATGTCCTACATCCTTCATGCCTTGATGTGAAATGCTTTTATGAGCAAAGGAACAGCTCATTTTACCAGTCCTGTGTGTCACAAGGGGTCTGGCACTTACAAGATGTGCTTGTGCAGTGCTTGTGCAGAGGGTCCCTAGGTCCAAGCTGAAGCATCAGAGTTAGCCCAGTCTCTGGCTCTGTATTGGGAGGATTTAACATACTTTCTTCAAGATATCAGCAGGCCTTGGACTAATGACCCTAACTTGTTCAGCAGAATTCCTTCATTCTCTCTGAAACTTCCAGTCAAACAGCTAAAGAGAAAATACTACATATGTGGACACATGGAGCTAACACTATCCTCAAACAGATCCCAAACTGATCTAGTCAGCACAAGCCACTCACAAACACTCTGATTTAGAGCCAGTGTTCTGGACTGAACACAGCCTGGCTTTAGGCCAAGGCATGGTTGAATATCCACCCTCAACCCTGGCCTTCTCTCAGAGCATTTAGTATTGCTGAGTGTAGGTATTATGGATCAAGAGTGGGAGCAGGAGACTCAGGAAATTCTATAAAAGGAATTCAGGGTAGGAATGGAAGGAGAGGAATCCCTCCTCAGAGTCCTGGAGAACTGTGCTGGGAAGCCACAGCTTCACTGAGCCAGGTCTTTCTCATGCAGAATCAGAAGGAATCAGGGATACAAACAGCAACATTTCCAAACTTCTCCTTGTCCTCCACCACATACAATAATGCCATTCATTGAGTTGATTGGATTAATTCATAGATGATTAACAGCTGCCTAAATCTGAGGAAGAATATTATCTGAGCCAGTAGAGGGAAGCAAGCATAATAGGAAGTTTGTAGCTACTGAGTGGAAAA
Source organism: Lanius collurio (assembly GCA_020086605.1). NCBI lineage: Eukaryota > Metazoa > Chordata > Aves > Passeriformes > Laniidae > Lanius > Lanius collurio. Next base: position 42,091,479 of record JACBWW010000003.1, read on the forward strand.
ACCAGTTTTGCTGAAGGTGGAAGCTGACTTTGAGTGTACAGGCTCTTTCCAAGAAAATACACACCTGAAAAGAAAGTGTAAAGTTTCCACTGCAGCATCCAGGAGTTACATTTTTGGTCAAATCTTCAAAGCAAGAACAGATAATCCTCTGCTTCAGTAGATGATGACCCTGCCTCAAGACCTGCCTTCAGCACCTGCTGCCGAAACTGCAGCAGGGCACTATTACTGAACATTTCTGACTTCATATCTCAGGATACTCCAAAGTATTCAGAATGGTGTAGATTTACATTTCCATGGCATTCAGTAGCCCAGGCCCCGGGACAGTAAAATACCCTGCACAATTCCCAGCATGATAACGTGCTGACAATCACAGTGTAGTCGGCTGTGAATGATGGCGTGAACTATATTTGGGAAATAAATTCTTACAACTAACATAAGAAAAAACAAACAAACAAAAAAATAATTTCCCAAGTTAGTCTGGAGTCTTTGGAGTGCAATAAAAATGTCTATAGCTTTGACATTTCTCCTAACTTCTTCTAAAGAACCAGAAAACTATTTCCCTTAGGCATGCTCCATGATTGAGAAAAGAGTTTGACAGGAATTTTTGTGTCCATTTTACTGGAAATTTTCAAGTATGTGTCAGGAAACCAGCCTCAGCTCGGTGGCATCAGTGAGCTACTTCAACCCCCTACAGTCCAAGCCCTCCTGGTGAGCCTAGCAAGAAAGATGAGCATCTTTTCTTTTATCTACACAAGCACTGCTTACTGCTGGAACTACAAAATACTTTCAGCCATCAGCCAAATTAAAAACATACAGATATTTGGATTTTTATCTTGAGTGATAACACAGACAAAAAGTCACCTGAATATTCTGAATTTAACCTGAAATGTGAAGCTCCTATTTTACATGCAATTAGTGCTCTCTGATATACACATTAGCTTTTTTTTTTTTTTTTTGCTTTTGGAGGTCACATATTATCTTTGTTGCATTTTATCCTTGACTCCAGAGATATGCCATTCTGCGAGATAATACACATAAACTTTATTTAATCAGCTGCACAACTTCCCCTGTAGCTCAAATTCCACAGAGAAAAACAAAGCCAAACCAAACCAAACCAAAAATCCAAAATAAAACTTCCTTAGCTCTACAGAAGTCAACACTTCCCAATAAAGTGATCAAGGAACAAAAATCACTTGACTTTTGCAGACAAAAACACCAAACTTTTTGATACTGGCGTCACTTTCTATTTCTCTGCAACTGCTTGAACAATGGCATCCCTACTCTGACCTGCTGTCTAAGTCTTATTTGATTTTCTGCTGGCTCTGTGTTGTTTTTCCCTTCTACTTTAATAGGAACTTTAAGGTGTCTGTTTCTGGCATCATATTTAAATGTGGTTTTGTTGGCACTCTTGCTTGAGGCTGATGCATGCTGACTGATGCTATTTGCTCTTTCAATCCCACAATAGTTCATATTGCTTTAGTTTGTGTGGTGCTTTGACCCTGGCTGCAATGCCAGGTGCCCACCAAGCTCCTCTCTCACTCCCTTCCTCAGATGGACAGGAAAAAGAAAACATAACAAAAGGTTCATGAGTTGAGAAAAGGGTAGGGAGAGATCACTCACCAGTTATCATCAAATTTACTCCTAATGAAGATGAAAATAGGATAATGAAAAGTAAACCAGATCTTTAAAGCACCTTCCCCCCCTCCTCCCTATTTCCTGGGTTAAACTTCATTCCTGAATCTCTACCTGCTCCCTAACAACAGTGCAGGGAGAGGGGGAATGGAGGCAACAGTCAGTTCATCACATTTTGTTCATGCCACTGCTTCCTCCTCAGGAAGAGGACTCCTTCCCCTGCTCCAGCATGAGGTCCCTCCCATGGGAGACAGTCCTCCACAAATTTCTCCAATGTGAGTCCTTCCTACAGGCTACAGTTCTTCACAAATTGCGCCCATGTGGGTCCCTTTCCACAGGGAGCAGTCCTTCAAGAACAGCCTGCTCCAAGCATGGGTCCTCTGTGGGATCACAAGTCCTGCCAGCAAACCTGCCCCATGTGGGCTCTTTTCTCAAGAGGTCCACAGGTCCTGCCAGGAGCCTGCTCCAGCACGGGCTTCCCACAGGGTCACCTTCAGGAATCCACTTGCTGTGGCATGGGGTACTCCACAGCCTGCAGGTGCATCTTTGCTCCACTGTGGACCCCCTTGTTTTGAGTACAGCTCCTTGAGGCTTAGCACACTGGAAGGCAGAGAGGGAGGGTAATACTTGTACAGTCTGAAATTTGGAGAACCAAAGAGAGTTGTACCAGATGCCCACAAGCTGTAAAGTCAGAAGACTTGTTGGTGACAAAGTGATTACTCCCTGCAGCTACGGACTGTGTTCACTTGAAGCTCAAAAAGAAGATGTACATTTGAAGAAACACTCTGATATATAACTTTTTATTCATAGTCACTGAGACAAGATGAATTTAAAGGGAACTCAGAACTCCCTTTGGAGGCCACAAACCATGGGCAAACAATAAAAACTGCTCGAGTCCCTGGCTTATGTAGGTCAGGTAAAACTAGATGGTAAAACTGGTGTATCATTGCATGTACATATCTGCAAGAAATTAGAGGAACCAACTCTTCTGATTTACTCAGATTTTTTTTTCTTTTGCCTGAAAGACTGGATAATGTACTTACATACAAATAATTCAAAATCAAACCCAGTGAACGTGCCCACTACATTGCACACTTGAATACACTGTATAGAACATGCACAGCAGTAGGGATGAAAGCATCACCAGCATCTTACTAACCTTCACTACCCTAGCATCTCTGGTACTTGGACTATAACACACCCTAGCATTTCTGGTACTTGGACTATAACACAAAGTGTAAAAACTCTCATGTACTTTAAGAAAATAAGGATGGAATTTATTGATATTGTGAAAACACCATTTCCCAGACACACTACAAGAATTACTGCAAGTGTAGCTTCTCTTGTTGCTGGGATAATTTCTGTTATAGTATTTGACATAAAGAATAATTTATGAGAGTTATGCATGCATGAGCTCAGTTGTATAACTCAACATTCACTGAGCATTATCCTTTGTTGTGCTAATGGAGTTTTTGGCTTTCTTCTATTTTCATTATCAAGTCACTCAGCTAAGACAGTCACAGCAGTCATTTACAGGGACTAAGTTTACACAGCAGTACGTGTCAGGATGCAAAGGATCCTATCTAGTGAGAGCTGCAAGGGGAATTTCTGTAAGCAGAGTGCAATCAGTGAATAGAAACATACGCAGCAATTTGAGCAATAACAGTTATGGTTTCTCTGTGATTTACAGTGACCTATTTTATTTCTGATTATAGTTGCTTAGAGGAGCAGCTTCAATGATACGATGGTACTGATGCTGTCACCTGGTTCTTCCCAGCCTCAGGGTGCTCCCAGAGCACTCCCCACACCAGCGCAGAACAGGCCTGCAGATCTCTGTGTGGGGTTGGGGCACATCTCTTGTGTTATCTTTTGTGCCAATAAGCCATTTTCAATACTAATGCTTCCAGGATTAGCTATGCAAAGATTTGGTGGCCATCATAAGCAGAAGTCTACCTGTGTCTGTCTGAGAGGTGATGACCAGAACATGCTGTCCTGGATGACCAGTGATGCTCAGCACCTCCTGGCTTCTGTCTCCAAAGTTATTTTGCACTAGACCTTCAAACTCTGCCGTCAGTTGGGTTTCTTTCTGCCAGCAGGATAATTACTGCGCAGTACTTAGACTGCTGCACAGTCCCAGCGCTGCCAAGGGCCCTACAGTCTTTCTGCCAGGTTGATGGATAATTACAATGCAAGTGAGAGGGAGCCTTGCCACTATCCAGCTTTAGGCAACTCAGAACCTACTACCTGCTCTAGGAGGCTGGTCTTCTAATGTTAATAAAGAGAGGGGCAAAACTTTCCAAAATGCAACACAGAAAAGAAGCCAAAATTAAATACATAGAAGTGCTTTTGTCCCTGCCAGCTGTTCACTTTGCAGAGAAGTCTACAGTATTTTACCTTCACCAGCATCTTTGTCTCTGTGGTAACACTGAGTCACTCTGAGGGAATGCTGGCCTTTTATGGGAATGAAACAAGGCCCTTGTTCTAACAAACCTTGTTGTAACAGCATTGTGCATTTGCATATTTCCTCCAAAATCAGCCTAACCTGCCTTGCATCCAAATATACAAGTCTCCAGATGTAATGCTTCCACTCATATTCTCCAGTACCCATAACTATATATATGTATGTGGGATGAATATTCAACACTGTAATCTTGGCATTCCCCAGACTAGTTTAGGGATGACAAATATAACTTTGATCACACTCTGTTCATGTGGAAAAGTTAGAACAGCTGCTGCTATTTCAGTTCTCACAGGCACGGAGTTAAATTACCTACAAATAGACACAGCAAGTATGACCCAGAAGGCAGAGAGCCCTGGGAGGTGTGCTGTGCCACCTGCCTCCCCACAGACACAAGGGCTTGCAAGGCATACCTGGAAGACAAAGCTGTCCTCTGTAGCACTTGTGTTAGGGGAAACACCTCCCTCTCACCCCTTTAGAGTTGGAACAAGGGTTTCTGGAGCACCTTCATGCTTTTTGTTTGTTGTTTTGTTTTATGCATCTTTAAGGACTAAAGAAGTAGAGATGAAAATCTCATCCAAGAAGATTATTTGACCATAAAGAGAACTCAAGGTCAAAATGGAGTGAAATAAATAAACCTTGCTGTAGCAATTTTGAAATATGACTCATATGGGTTAAAGAATAGGAAAGCAAAACACATTCATCTTGGCATTTAGAGTTTTATTCTGTTCCCCCAATTTCCTTGGCAACTCTCCTGGTCCTACCTCATCAACTGTAAATATGTATCTGCATAACAATAGTAGCTAAATTCCAGCAGCTGGGCAAAGAAGTAAATATTCTTCATCAGAGTCAGCAAGCTCATTTTTAATGGTGTGTGGGATATTTTTTTTCTGAAAAAGTAATTTCTTTTGTTAGCAAAAATATGAAGATAAGGTCTTAGAAACACCTGCACAAACTTACCTTCTCACTTTTGGCTTTTTCCATTTTCCTACTAGCTTCTGTCCTGGCAGTCAGCAAAAATATCACAGGATTTATACAGCCAGCAGCACTATAGGCAATGCAAAATGAATTGCAATAGAGGTACAGGAGAAAAACCTCACAAAAGAAGTACATAGGACCTTTTGAAAAAATAAAAATTAAAACAGACAACAGCTTTAGAAAAGAGAAAATTATAAACAAAATAATACTATTCTGTAAGACAAAAAGAAGGACAAGGTTTTTTGGAGAATGGAAAGAAAAATTATTTGCTCAAAAATAATTTGAGTCTTGAAGAAATTATTAACCATTAATTGTGATTTAGTAAGTGAAGATGAAAGAAACCTAGGAAGTCATCTAGCCTACTTCCTTGATTCCCTCATATTTTGAACTGTCTGAGCTCTGTCAGCACAAGAACCACCTCTGACATGTAATTCTGATTTTCTCTGTTAGAGATGTTCATGCAACATCACCTGAACAGAATTAAAAAGATATCTTAAACTAAGCTGAAGGTTTCACACCAGATGAGATTTAATTTAGTGTTGCATATGTTCCATCAGTCAGGTCAGAATAAATACAGCAATTAAGCAAAACAATTGTAATATTATTGTTCTGATTACTGTCAGTTTTTATCATCCTACATAGACTGCTAAACAGTGACCTTCAGCTTGTCATTTTTGCATATCACTGAAAGAACTTGATTGCAAAGGTAAGAAGAAGTTTCTCACTACACAGCTCCTATTTATCCATATTTCTTTGAGATGACAGCAGGTAACTCAACCTGGAAAAATTAACAGGAACACAATTCATACAAATGTCAACTAGGCATTGCTTCAGCATATTTCTGTACCATCAATGTTAAGAGCCATGCATTGTAAGTGTTCTGCAGCTCACTGGACTGTGAAACTACTTGGAAAGCAAACCTTGAAATTTTGCCTATGAAATATTTATACTGATACATTTAATTTACTATGTCTTTCAGGTAACAAGAAATGTACATTAAAGTTTTGAAACAATGGCAAATGCAGAGGAAATGACAAAATCAACAAAATAATTCTTATTGACAGCTTCCTATCTGTCATAATTCTCTGCTTATTTTAGGTCCGTTTTTCCATTTTGTGGAGATTGATATTTAGAAAATAACTTAAGCTTTAATTCTACAAAATATGTAGGCAGCACAAACTGTTCTCAGGAATGCAGTTATTCTGTCAGGGAAGATATCAATGGTTGGTTTAAAGTGTTTAAACATTGCCCATATTTATTCATGCAGCACAGAAGAGAATGCAGCAACATAAATACTTGTGTAAATATAAATCAGTGGAGACATGATTTTTTTTAAAAAAAATAGTCTTATGAAGCAAGTAGTCTTTTGTTTTACCTGTTGTTTTCCACTCTTTAATCAAAGAATACATTCCAGAAATCTATATTAGATTCTGATCCTGCAAATACTTGCAATATGCTTAAGGTCAAGCACCTTGTTCCACTGATTAGTCAATTCATTTCTGTGTAGAATGAAATTGCACAATGGGAATACTTCCCAGTGCTCATCTTACTGCTCTCTCAGGCTTTGATACTGAGATGGGACAAAACCAAGTGCAAAACAGCTCTAAGTCAGCATGTTCCCACTGGAGGTCAAGAAAGAAATGAAATTCTGGTCCTATGAGTAAAAGCTAAATAACCTTAAAAGTACTCTTAACTCATACTCCTAGTTTAGACCCCCAAAAGACTTATTACAGAAGATGAGAAAAGCTTTTGGGTCTCCTGTTTCTCTTGGTATCTTAAATTGATCACTATCCCAAAAACCATGGGGAAAATGTATATGAACCTAAGAAGTTCTTGTTGTGGTTTGACACAACTAAGTGTCAAGCATCTAAAATATCAGTTATTTTATAAGGAAAACAAAATAAGAAAATATTGAGGAAAACTAGATAGCTGCAAGGCAAAACAGGTTCAAACTTAAACTGTTGCAGTACAAGGAGAAAGTTTTATTACTAACAGAATTAAAAGATATAACAAGAAATTAAAACAAACACCCCCACCCCTTTCTTCCCAGCACTTTTTCTTTTTAACTAGCACAAAAGATAACACAACATAGGATTCTAGTCAGTGTTACAGTTCTTGAAAAGTCTCTCTCTTATGCTTAAGGAAAAAAGGGTTTCTTCTTCTTGCTTCACGTGGTTTCTCAAGCTGCCCCCCAACAGCAGACCCACCCAGAAAGAAACAATCTGCTGTGGTGTAACACATCTCTTCTATGAAAAAATATCAGTTTTTTCACACTGCCACACATGGGCCATCACATGGGGTTATCAATCTTTTTTAAGGATGGGTCATTTTGGCCTGAACACAAAGGCTTTTTCTGCTACAAATCCTTAAAAGCCTCTCACTGCTTCTATATATCCTGCCATAGGCAACTCTTCACAATCTTTACGGGCCACACGTGAGTCTTCCATCCCCCCATGTTCTTCAAATGGATTGAAGAGACAAACAGTTTGAGATATTACAGTTTCTTACCACTGCATGCCAGAAGTATTTTTAAGCTACACACGAGGAACGCGGCACTGCCCCTTTTCTCCGTCACCATTTTCAGCTCTGTCTCACATGGCTCACTTTCTCTCTGACTCCAAAACCTCTATGTTGAAGAATGTTCTTGTTCAGGCTTTATGGTGAAGGAAAGCCTCGCTCTTTTTGTGCTGCTGGCTGCGTAAAGGAGGCTCCTGCTGGCTCCCGCCAGCTCCATGTGGAGAACAGGGGGGGACCCGCCAGTCCCAAGAAGCCGCTCTGGAAAGTTTTTAGCTGTGTAGCAGTCCATGGCTGGGTTTAGCAGTCCATGACTGGTTTTAGCTGCCTGGGCTCTGGGATGGTTCCTCCCCCAGCGACCCAGGGTCCATGCTGTAGTATCAGGAAGAGGAGAAGGGGGCCGGGGCTTTGGCCCAGCCCAGCCCGACAGGGCCTCGGCCCAGCAGGGCCCGGAGGCTCCGAGGCCGCCCCACCTCCCTCAGGCGAGCTGGAACAAGAGGAACTCCCGCCTTTCCATGCAGTTTAAATGTGTAAATTCTGAAAAGCGTTATTGGTCTAAAAATCTGTCTATCAACTCAAATTCAACACACTACAGTTCTCTTAAAGACTAGAACTGCTTTTACAAGTTGCACAGTCTGTGGTTTAAAGAAACTGGACCAGACTGATCAGATAAAAAAGACATCTGTACTAACACCCTGATTCCAGAGGCGCCAGGAGGCAATGAGCTGGAACAATGTTTTTGACTCTGTGACATCCAAGTATCGTTCTAAAAAAATGCATGACCTTTAATTAAGAGAAGGCAAATGTGTTTAAATTTACGACATAATGATCCAAAAGTTCTCAGTTTGAAAATCAAAAAACTGAAGATCACTACTCTGAAAATGTCCAGGCAAAAATATGTCAAGAATAGATCCCAAGTTTGCCAGAAACAGTGGATCTCTGCATCACTACATGAAAAAAGTTTATGTTTTGACTTGCACCTCACTCCAAAAGTCAAACTAGTGTCCATATATGAAAACTTTTTTCTCCTAACTTGCCTGATTTACATAGATACAGGTATATTTGTCACTGAGCTACCTAATCCCCTGCCTGATTAAATCTATCATGGTTTTCTCTTGAGCCTCCTTGATTCAGAGTTCCAAAGGATTATTCTAAAGGTAATAAAAGATGTCATAAAGAAGTTGTCATAAAGAAGATGTCATACTCCCCATCCTTATTTGTTCCCTAGATGATGACCATACATCATGGCAGTGAGAAAACTGTGTAACAGGAGAATGCCTTGATGCATAGGTAGAGTGAAAAACCCAGCTGAACAAGATTTGTGACACCTTTTGTCCCTGCATTACTGCTAATACATAGAATACATCGTGAGCAGTCATGCTATTACCTATGCAGAATATTAAGAAAGATTTTACTGGGTTTTGCTGGGATGGAGTTAATTTTCTTCCTAGCAGCTGATAAGGGGCCATGTTTTGGATTTGTGATAAAAGCAGTGTTGACAGCACACCAGTGCTTTGGCTGTGGCTGAGCGGTGCTTACACAGCGTTAAGGTTTCTCTGCTTCTCATGCTGCCCCAACAGCGAGTAGGTTGGTAGTGGGCATGAGTTTGAGAGAGGACACCAACAGGAAATCTGACCCTGACTGACCAAAGTGATATCCCATTCCATATATGATGTTGTGCATTTGTCTTCCCAAGTCACTGTTACACATGAAGGAGCCCTGCTTTCATGGAGATGGCTGAACATCTGAGGCCCCATGGGAAGTGTGGAAAGAATTTCTTGTTTTGCTTGGCTTTGCTTTTGTTCATAACTTTAGCTTTACCTCTTAGTCTCAATTCACACTTTTACCCTCACCTTAAACAATGTGTGCAGTTTTGGTCAACACAATATAAGACATTAAGCTACTAGAGAGTGTCCAAAGGAAGGCAACAAAGATGGTGAAGGGCCTTGAGGGGAGGCGGAATGAAGAGTGGCTGAGGTCACTTGGTCTGTTCAGCCTGGTGAAGAGGAGACTGAGGGGAGACCTCATTGCAGTCTGCAAGTTCCTCCTGAGGGGAAGAGATGGAGCAGACACTGATCTCTTCTCTCTGGTGACCAGTGACAGGATCTGAGGGAATGGCCTGAAGTTGTGGCAGGGGAGGTTTCAGCTGGGTATTAGAGGGTGGTTGGACACTGGAACAGGCTCCCCAGGGAACTGGTCACAGCATCAGCCTGGCAGAGTAAAAGAAGTCTTTGGACAATGCTCTCAGGCACATGGTGTGACTCTTGGAGTAGTCCTATGCAGGGCCAAGGACTGAACTCAGTGATCCTTGTGGGTCCCTTCAACTAAGCTTATTCTGTGATTCTCACCCCTAGTGTGGTAGGAGCATGTGAGCTCCTGGATGCAACTTGGCAGCCTGCTGGCATTAAACCAATCAGACCAATATTCATGTTGCATTAATGCTTGAGCTTTTTCTTCCTCATCCTGGTGAAGATCTGTATACTCACAGGTATTCCAGCTCCTGACTCACAGTACAGTTGAGTCATATACAGGAAACTGGACACCATTTAAAATCTGAGCCTTGGGCTCTTACTTGGACTCATATACAAACCAAGAAAATCTACTGAGGACTGCAGATACTTTATAATTGAAATTTTTGTTTCAAAACTTTTAAAATTAGTATGAGCAAGATGGAAATACTTGTTTTGATCTCCAGGTGAAGTAATTTACAAAACACTATACCTTCTCCCAAGCACTTGACATATTCATATCGAAAAGTACTCACAGGTATTCTGACTTGAAAGCCACCTAAAGACAGAAACAAGAATTTGTTTTGCTGCTCCCTGCTCTTTGACATTTATCCTAATGGTGCTGTAAAAGCCTTGCTGAAATCATGCTGACTGGAGAATGCAACCAGTGAAGATGTACTTGCTGAAGCCTCACAAGAGCTGAACAGAAAAAGCTCAAAGCAGAAAAAAAAGAGATTTTAAAGTTTTATCCTGAAGTCAAAGACCAAAGTTACATATTTAAATACTAAACTTGAGAAAAGGTTAAATTACTGACATGAAGAACATCTGAAATGGACAAATTAGGGCACTGCATTCCTACAGTATTTAAAAATGTTCAAAAAAAGATTTTTGAGAGACTAAGTCTCATGAGTTTGAAATTAAACTCTGATATGTTGTTTTAATCCACAGTGAAAGTTATCTTATGCTTTTCAAACCAATAAGCATGTCATATGTAAACATAAGATAATGAAGAGGCTTAATATTGATTTGACCTACACCACTTTGAATCAGAAGTGCTAAAACTGACCTTAAAAAAGAAACAAACAAACAACAAAATAGACAACAAGTAAAACAAAAACAAAAAAAAACCCAAAACAACAAAACAAAAACAACAAAACCCCACCCAAACAAAAAACAAACCCAAAACAAAACAAGCAAACTCCCTCCCCCCCCCAAAAAAACAAACCAAAAAACCAACACACAAACAAACAAAAAACCCAACCCAACCAAAAAACAAACCCCAAAAACCAAAACCAACCCAAAGCCACAAATATTCTCAGTTGAGAGCTGGGAAAGGCTCTCACAACACTATCCAAAACAGTATCCAATGTACAGTTAAGTTAAAAAAAACCCAAAATCCAGTCCAAATGTAGCTACCACCTCATTAGTGGAAAGAAAAAGTGGTGTAGTTTGAAAAGAACCAGCGAATCTGACAGTAACAAAAGTTATGTGCTTATTGGCAATTATTAAACAGCACCAAGAAAAATTTCCAAGCAATAGAATTCAATTTTCTGAATGTTTAACCATTAGAAAAGTCACAAGCATTATTTTGACTTGAACCAACTAGTACCTTCACAAACAACTTACAGCCACATTTCAGAAGTTAGCTGCTATCAGGATGCTGCAGGCAGCTTGGATGTAATCATCCTTTTTTTGGAGGTTAAATTAGTTTAACAGTTGGACATGGGCTATTCTGTGCTGGTCTCAGTGCTGGAGAACATTCCCAGACATGTTTACTTTATGAATACCAGCATAGCCAAATATTGCAGGTTATGGGTACCTGAAGCTACAATTATTACAAGAATGTCACCTGCAGAGATTTAAAAGCAGTTGATAAACAACAGGAGCATATGAACTGATAAGCTGTCCAAACAATGGAAGAGACCTGAGAAGCTCTACAAAATGTTTTCTCCTGCAAGAACAACTTCCTGGCAAATCATACATTTAGCTACAATATTTATTTTGTCACTGCAGCTAAAAGGCAAAAGAATAAGGCTGTATGTATGGAAATAGAAGAGGAAAATCAAAAGTCTCATAATGGCCAAAAAAGAAATTTAGTATTTATCACATGGAAGAAAGGCACTACGATCCTCTTGAAAATACTTAGAAAAAATACTTTTTTTATTGTTAAATTATTTCTGTATTATTCATACTCTCCTTTTCACATGTGAGAGGTTTTTTTTCCATATTTGCTTAATTCCTGGGTAATTTCTATCCAGAGTGATTCAGAAGTCTGTGTGTATGAGAGGGCACAACTTCTCAAGCAATATGTCTGCATTAGCAAAGTTTCAGGACAGCTTGCTCTGTTGGAAACATGGGTCTATTTAGGGTAGACTAGTGAAACATAAACAGCACAATGTATTTACTTAGAACATCAAAGAGTTCCTGCTTGTGATGATGGCAGAGTCTAACCTTGTCTTTCAGATTGCTGAAGGCTATTGGCAGACAAGACAGGGTTCGGTAACGTAGGTAGAAATTATGCTGAATCAGTCAGATTAAAGAGGAAAGAGGACTGGTTCCATTTCCAGTGGCACATTTACTCTGTGTTGTCAGCAGGTGAGCCCACAAACAAGATCTCACGTCTTTGATGTTGATTAAAAATTTACGGATTTCAAAGCTCCAGACTGCAAATGATGGGATTCACTGAATCAGGTGTGAGTTATGTCTAGCACACATCTGGGCCAAGTCACCATAGGATCCTTCCACAGTCCTGCAGAGACCAGGGAGCTAGGCAGGAACAGCAAGAACAGTTCAGGGACTGCCTCATCACATCCTGAAGGAGACACCTTTTATAAGATCAGATGAACTGTACTTTAATTTTCACTGCTGGGACTCTGCCTGGAACCAAACCAGCCAGACAATCAAAGTTAGGTGAGCTCATCCAGAGTAATGGTTTGGTGGGTCACTGCAGTGCATGCTTACAGAAGGCACACACACATGCACACACACATGCACACACGAGCCTGGCTGAGCCCAGGGCAACAAGTCAGACCCTAGAACATGCTACATAGTGCCCAGAAACAACATAAGGTTCAGGCACACCCTTTCTTAGCACATGCTTAGTTTAACTAGTACTAACCTAAAGCCCCCAACCTGCAGCCAGAAAAGTAGGCAGGTAGACTGATAATGCTGAGGATTTCAGAGGCACCCTATAGATCATTGGAGGCACTGGAAGTTGCAGGAACCTTAGGCAGTTCAGATATTTGGAAAATAAAAATATTTGTAGCTTTATGAAGAGTATGTGTTTTAAATAAGAAATTTCTCACATATAAGCACAAAGACATCCTGTTTCTTCAGGCACTGGAGTTTGCAGTGTATGTACCCAACATGCCCAGGTAATACTGTAAGTGTGGATCTGACCTCACAAAGTGGTTGCTTCACCTCCATGAAGTCTACAGATATTTGAAACCAACCAATGTCTTACAGGAGCAATTAGTACCATAGCATGTACAGGAAGGTCAGAAAAGGGCTGGAGAGATAATAGAGAACTAGGCCTGCAGATAGTACCACATGCACCTTGTGCCACAGAGTGCACACCGTGAGCTCTGACAGCAGGAAATCTGGCAGGAGGGGGCAGCTGTTTGCATTTCCCTCTAGTATTCCTGTGACTATTTAAAACAGAAGCACAATGTGAGAGGTGTTAGTACCATCGATATGCATTCTGCTGTACACGTGGCTGATACTGTTCCTTACGTGCTTCTTGTGTCACAGCCAAAACTCATAACACTTTTGTTTGTAAAAAGTCAACAAAACATGGAACGTGAAGCTTCATTATTTGAAACGCACAACACTTACTAAATCTGTTTGTGGGTTGTCACACAGGAAGACTGCACAATACTGCAAGGAAAAACAAGGTAGAGAAAGCAGATGCCTTAACAGCTACTAATTAGAATCTAATTACTCTTTCAATTACCTTTACTCAGCACTCTAGGTCCCCAAGCCACTACTGACAGACATCAGCTGTCCATGTGGCATCCTCATCTGGCACAAACCGTATTGAGTGTGAAATCAAACGAGACACTGTTACCCCAGCGCTAGCTGCACGCCTTTCAAACTCCCTGCGGTAGCGAGGCATGCTGAATATTTCATAGCGTGCATTTAGAGCTGGTATCTCCTTCTTGAGGCAGTACAAATACCATATTTCTGCAGGATTGCAGTGCTGCAGAGCTGTAGGCCAGTGATTAAATTCTATGCAGAAACACAGCCAAATCACAGTCATGCTGGACTAAACACAGACTCCCCCATCCTTTTACATGAGTTTAGATCCCTGATGTTACAAGCAATTTTGTCAGAGATTAACATCTAGCATCAATCCCCTCCTTACTTAAAACCAGAGAGGGTTCCTTGCACACTGAAGGAATGAAACATAAATACAATCCTCATTCCTCCAGAGAGTGTTCTTCTTTATATTCTAAGGAACTGAAAACCACCAAATCCCCATCATCTAGAGATCTCTGTATACCTGTTAATACTTTTTATAATTCTTACAGCACCTGGAGTCCTCCCTCAGCTACAGAATCCCTCCAGACTGGGTCTGTGGATGCTCATGTTGTGAGTAAAACCACGCTGCCACAAGCATAAGCACATAAGAAAACAGAAATAATCTCTATTTACAGATGAGGAACAAAAGCTGAGAGACACTTCCCCCAAAACATGAAACACTCAACCTCAGATTTCCTGCTTTCAGGACAGCATTTACTTTGGGTCTGCCCTTCTTTCCCCAGAAGGATAGGCCTCCTTGCTAGTAAAAAAACCCATTGTAGTTTTGTGGGAATGTGAATTTTTGAAGAACCCTGAGCAGTAAGACCTTTTGAGACATAAAGAGTTAGTCAGCAGTCATAAGTATCCGAGTGTGGCTTTATCATGAGGGTTATCATGGGAGTGTGTCAGAGACCAAATGTTATATGGCTTAAACATCTTCATGAAGGACTTTCCCTTATTATAGCAAAACTGTATAAAAGCTGCAGAGCAGATCAGCACACCCTGAACAGGCCTTCTGACTGAGGCCCTGAACTATGAAGATAAGATAGTGACTCAGGTCTGGGCTGTGGTAAAAGAATACATTCACAGAGGGCTCAAGCTTAGCGCCCTCAGGGTGGAGAGCGCAGCCCCAGGGCTATCTGCTGCCAGGCTGGAACAGACCCTCACACCAAAGGGTGGGGGAAGAGAGGTTTTCGGGTGTGTGGTGAAAAACCCTCTGGTCCCAGGCAGTTAACATCCACCCTCTGCTGTGCAGAGGAGCCCAGCTGAGGGGCCCTCCACCCGTGAGAAGCTGCATCCACATAAAGGACAGAGGGGGTGTCATAGCCCCTCAAATGCCCCCCCAAAGGGATCCCCAGACCCTGCACCAGCACTGCAACATGATGCAACAGATCCATAGTGTTGCAAGGGACAGTGTCAAAACTTGTCTCCCCAGGGGAGGCCCATGGGCATTTCCACCTGGCCCAAATGTGTATTAATCCATGGGATTCTAGAGTCTTCAGCAGGGGATTCTTACCACCAAGAAGACCAGATGGAGGGAAGCCACAAGTTGTCCTTGGAAGCCCCGGAAAGGTGCTGTATTTCCACCTAACTCTTGTCACCCCCTCCCTGTCCCCCAGCCCCCACAACTTACTTTCTTTTTCTTTCTTTCTTTTCTTTCCTTCCTTTCTTTCTTTCTTTTCTTTCTTTCTTTCTCTTTCTTTCTTTCTCTCTTTCTTTCTTTCTTTCTCTCTTTTTCTTTCTCTATTTATTTTTTTTTCTTTTCTCTTTCTTTCTCTTTGCCCCTTTTACTATTTTTTTTTGGTACCAATATTGAACTTCATTTGGTTTTAATCACGTTTTTTGGGTATATTTGGAACCTTTCTGTGTCCAATCCATTTTATTCACAGAAGCTTAGTTTCTCTTGCTCTTCTGTGTTTAAACCAGTTTATAACAGAGTAGTGGTACCACTCACCTGTGAGCGCAGTGCTACTGCTGTGGCCCACAACTGCCATGGAAGGAAATTTTACTTGTTTTTCATGTATCCCACTCTACAAGGCAGCACACACATGCTGCAAGCTCTTTTGTAGACAGTTTGGATCTGCCCTTTTCTCACCAGTTTGTCAGAGCATTCCTCTTTGCTCCCAGAGGAGAGAGTCTGTATTCCAGGACACCTGTGGGCACTCGAGAGGGCTAACTAGGCACTGAGATGTTCAGCCTGAAGGGAGAAGCAACTGAAATACCTGGTGATGAAAACTGAATAATGCTCCAGAAAGCAAGAAAGTTTTCCCTCAATCACTCCACAGCTGGAGTAGGTCTGCAGGTTCATGTTACACAAAGTAATGGAAATGGTCCTCTTAGGAATACCCCATCACTTCTGGAAAGCAGGCAATACACTTGTTTCCAGATTATAAAGGTTAAGAAGCAACAGGGACGTGCTCAACAGTCACTCTTTCAGCTACATGGTGGAATCACTAAAAGAGTCCCAAGCTAACTGGAACTCGCCAGAAAAACTTTCAAGTTGGGTTTGGGAGTTAGTATGGCTGGAGAACTCATCCATTTTGGGTATCTCAGTGCTGTCAGAGGAAAAGAGGGTTTAGCTGTATGGACATGGACTGCTCATGACACTCTGTCTCAGTGCCAACAAACAGGCCCAGTCACAATTTATTAGTACAGTTGCATCTTAATTCTCTACTAACTACGACCTATCAGCCTACTTGCCAAACTGTACAGCTCCTCTTCAGAAAGCTCTGGTGGAAATAAATCTTTACTGGAAAAGATCAAAGAGCAGAAAATAAAGTTTTGCTCTGATTCCCCTTACTTCTTGCATCTGCTACAGACCACAAGGTCAATAATCATTTGTTTTCCTCCACAAATCCCTGTTTGGGAAGAGGTAGTCAGGGAGACTACACACTGTGGACTATAACTCCCCATCCTGAGCACACTAATCAATCTCTCCTGTTAATTAGCCAAACTTGGTTATCAATACGAGGAAGCACCTAACAAGACACAGAGATTTTTTTTTTTAATTCTAAAGTGAGATGATTACTGATGTGCACACAAATAGGTCAAGATAATATAAAGGATATAGATAGACTATAAAGCAGTTTTCTTTCTTGTTACAGGCACATGTGTATGTGGCAGCAGAACAAATCTTTGCCTTTTCTCCTGCTGCAACTGAAAAACCAGGCAAACAGCATTACAAAAGCAAAACAAACCACCAGAGAAGCAGCTCCACTAAAGAGATGGCAACAAGTCCTGCTGTCATGGGAATTTAAAAGATTCTTGATCCTCAGAAAATACTGTCCCTTTCAATAAAAACTCATCAAAGCCAGATATTGACCTTGTCAATCTGAAGAATGCACTTTGAGAATAGGAAAAGGGGAAAGAGAAAGATGCTCAAAATGAGTGCTGTACAAAAATATGCCCATCTGCTTCCATGCCACCTGAAAACTTCCTTATATTTTCAGTGAACATATTTCTTTAATTTATTCTGATCCAGACTGTAACATACTGTTCTTCCAGAGGTGGACAGAGGGATTCACTTTCTGCAACCTGCAATGTAACACCATCTATTTTTATAATTTTGTAAGCAGTTTTCTTCACCATTCTGATAGTAAAATGAGTAAAAATATTTAATTTAATGTACCATTTAAGACAAGACTTTTCTTAGGGGGATACTGCACTACTTTATTAAGCCATTGTCCTGCGAAATTGCAGAAACTCACCTTGCTATACAGCCCTCTCTGTTGAGTTCAGACCTCAATTTGGCTTAATAAAAACACTGAAATTTTCCAGAAATGCTACATGGAATTTCCACCATGTAGTCAAAGGAGAGGAAACATTAAGAAAGAGATGGAGGTTCATTTTATATTGTTTTTTATTAATATTAATTTTGACTAAGTATGTGTTGATTTTATTTGCCATCTATGAAGATGATTGTAAAGGGAAACATTTAAGCAGTTTTCCTGTGTTCTATTAGTTTTGTAAGATCTAAAACCCTTGAGCATATGAATACAGTTGGAAAATGAGGGGGTTTTTTGGTTAGCCAGAGAAAGGCGAAGATGTCACATACTGCGGGGTATCTCTCTCATCCCTCCAATTTGAAATATTTAGCATACTGATTTTTTCATCTAAGCATATTCTTAAGCCTTTAAAAAAGTTGGAGACTACTTAAGTAAGAGCTAGAGATTTAATGCATTTACATATGAACATACGGATATAAAACCTTAAATTTATATAAGATTAAATTATATGGAAATTACAAAATAAAACTGGTTTTGCTTTTATCTGCTCCAGTTCCAGCATCTTACAATGAGATAGTTACATCTAGTTCCAGAGTGGGTGCCATCTGTATTTCAATTTATTATTAAATCCCCAAACTGTTTAGCATATGTCAGAGGACACAAATCTAAATATAACACACACAGAGTTGTTGGAATCTATGTGAAGTTAATATTGCAATAATATTGACACAAGATAATAAACCTTTCTTATTGCTAGTTTTTATTGCAAAATTTCAGCCTTTCCAAATGGCAGCTGAAGAATGATCATGCACACTGCAGACTTCTGAATTAGCAGCACGGCTTCTTGGTGTTCTTTCCTGCAGTGAACTAGTGCAGCATCTCAGAGCTAGTTTCACAAAATTGCTTTTAGGGACCAGACTTGGAGGCTGGTTTTGCAAGGAGTGGTTTTTGACCTGTAAGTACACAGACAAAGCATCCCAACAAAACCCATGTGCAAAATTGTCTTATAGGTTAAAATTGCACTGTTGCTGAGGTTCTTTGTTCAGATTAAGAAGAAATGCACTCTGAAGTCCAAAATGCCTGTGTGCCTGAGATCACAAAGCTGTGAGCCTATTTAATCTGCAGTCTCATATATATATATACACATATATATATATGAGCAGCCAGTTTCCTGACCTCTTTGTTCCACGCCTCCTGTCTCTTCCTGTACAGAGTACAAAGAGTACAAGCAAAATGTGTCAGCACTACTTTCTTCAGGATCATCTCAGACATATGCTGAGTGATCTCTAGAGCAAAGTGAAACCATATATAGCAAGCAGCACTTTTGCTTTGGATTACATTGCAGCTCCAGTTAACAACCTCCACATGATTTAGGTTGAGTAATTGAGGATGATGGTAGGGAGCAGGTCTGGTTCACTGTCCAATGTTTCAATACAGTCACAGCCTTCACTTGTGATTTATTTTAGGGTACTTCTGAGCTTGTTCTGCAGTCTGCATTTAAATGACAACATCTAGGTAGACTAGGCTTCAGCAAGATTTCCAGAAAAGTATGAAATTCTAATTCTTTTGTTCCAAACAAGAGGGAAGCATGCCTGAGGCAGCTCAGCAAGAGACAGTACCCCTCTAATAGTGTTGTGGTGGACCCCCCTGGCCCACACCCCCCGTCCGGGTCCCTGCCCTGTGACTGAGTCGGGTCTGTCTGATGTTCAAGCAGCCCGGGCTCTGATCTGGTTGGTTGATTATCCCAGCTCCACCCCTGGTATCCCCTTCCCCCCCCCGTCAGACAATAGGCGTGACACATTTATCACAGTATCTTGGTTCATCACAAGTAAAGATCCCCGAAAGCTGACAGTTCAGAAATCAGTGGGAATCAGGATTAGGGAATTGCTGCTTTGCAGAAGATACCAGGGCACTCCCATTCTGATCCTCTTGTGCCTCTCCAAACACTGGATGGAGTGATACAGATGCAATAGGTCACAAGGCAAAGACACAAATTGCCCCTTAGAAGCACTGGAAAACATCAGAAGTGTTCAGAGGAATTGGGTGCTGAAAGGCTTTGGAGACCCTTAGTACATGGCTTCAAACATCTTTTAGGCACAAAACTACTTTAGAGAAACTTCTTTCTGGGTATCTAATACTTATTATGCATAACAGGACTTCTTTGAGAAGTTCAAATTATTTTCTTCTCTTGTGTTGGTAGCATTTACTGTTGTCCTGTTAGTGTTAAATACCCCTTACCATTACAAAACAGGAAAAATAAAACAGTTGCTAGGACAGCATAAATCAGAAAATGACTCCCAGCATTTTCACAGTACTTAAAACACTTATTTGCAAGTGTCTGGACATTTGTCTTAGTTGCCATTATTGTAGATACCTCTAGGAAGAAAAACACTCTGCTCTGAATAGCTGATATTCTGGTATCATTTTTACCAATATTACTTTAAGCTGACACTTTGAAAAGAACACTTTAATAATTACCTTGGCATTTAGGAGAAAATCTTGGAATCAAATAATACATGATATAGATAATTAATTTAAGCATTTAATTACAATTTAAAAATTTAAGTTTTGGGGACATGTCTAAGAAGCTACTGCATGAAATGGCAAAAATGCATATTCAGCAGTAGAATAAAAACAAAATTAGTCTGAGATGTCACTTGGTATTTCATATTCTTCTTTGTTCTCTGGCTGTAACTTAGCCAGGTCAGCGGTTGGAGATGCGTTTCTCCTCATCCGTGATCTTCATGCACAAATAACTTTTGCAATATAAATAGGCACACTGCATGTATTTAATTACAACTACAGAGAAATGACAAATCCAAGGAATTGTGCATTTCTTTGACCTGCAGGGCTGAATGTAAGAACATGATCTTTTGCACCTCTGCTCTCTGCCCAGTGACATTTCCTCGTCGCTGTACCAACCCCCAGCACCAGCCTCCCACCAGCATCTCCTGTTTGTTCCTGCTGGGCTCTTGCATAGCAGAAGTGCCTCTGAGGGAGTTGTAGCCTCCAGCTTCCATTCAACTGCTGTCTTTGAGTACCTTATGGGCAGGAAGAGAAAACACAGCCAGAATCTTCCCAGAGGTGTTCAGTGACAGAAGCAATGGACTCAAACTGCAGCACAAGAAATTCCAACCAAGTACGAAGAAAAATTCTTTCACCAGGTTGGTCAAAGACTGGACCAGGTCACCCAGGTCTGTGGATCACCCATCCTTGGAATTATTTAAGCCTCAGGCAGATATTGCCCTCAGGAGAGCTGATCTAACTGGACAGGATCTCAGCAAGGGCTAGACTAGATGACATCCTTTCCAATCTTCATTACTCTGTAACACTACAACCTGGAGACAAACTGCTTTTCTGGAGCTTCAGCTGCTCAAAATGATCTCATTTGTTCAAGGCAGAAGTTCCTGACTGGCATATGATAATCCTTAAATATTGGAGGAAATAAAAGAGGTTGTTTTTCAGGAGAAAACTCATTTCTTACTTAGGCAAATGTAATCACACATTACACCTGTACAGGGCTTCCATGAGGGGTACCTCAAACATTGTAAATATCATTAAGGACAATGATATCCATTATCAGAAAGTGCAGGTGCATCTCCCAGCTTTCCTTTATCAAGCTCCAAGCTGCTTTGAGCTGCTGCTAAAAGGGAGGGATTATTTGCTCAGGCTTATGCCTTGTTAGTGCAGCTACACATTTGGCCAATTCTGAGACACAGAAGTGGCTCATACACAGCATGGAGCATAGAAGAGAACAGCAGATACTTCTGTGCGACACATAACTCCAAAAACTGAACACTCAAGGACCTTCCCCCAGGCAAATATAATCCATGAGATACAAATCTACCCATGCATCATTATATGGCTACCTTACCTTTACTGTTTATCAGAGCATATACAATGAAGAAAAGTAGATTTGTACCAACACACCTGCCACTTATAAAAGCAAACTTCTGCCTTGTCTCAAGGTTAGTATTCAGTAATCTTTATGAGTCTGCATTTTCTGTATAGTTAATACATTCTTCTGTGACTCCCTTTCCTTCTCCTATTCAGGTTTTAACAAGTAAAAAGGATTTTTAAAAATACATTTAATCCATTCTTTATGAAATGACTCACTGAAAAGGAGAGAATAACGTCCTCTAATTATAGCTGCCCGGGTTTTTACCTCCTGCTAAGTATAGTAGTACACTTTTCACTAATTGCAACTTTCCCCTTCCTCCTCTAAATTTTCAATTCTCAAACTGCTTCTTTGTGGAAACATTTTTTAAACTCATTACCACAAGACTTTTCTCCATTGCAAATGTCAGGGCTCTGAGGAGTCCAGAGTTATTTCTCCAGACCCTGCCATTTTCCTACCTCCAAGTTTGTTTGAAAGAACACTACCATATCCAACTTAAAGAAGCATCCATTGCAAGAAGAGAGAATGTCTGTCATTTGACAGAGTGATGTATGTGGGAAAAAGACAGACAGATTCCTCAGCTGAGACAGCCACAGAAAAAAAATCTGCTCAATGGTAGGCCAGCACATGTATACATAGCAGAGTCCTCTATTTGCCTGCAAACCAAACAATAACCATAAAACATCTGATAAACTGCTATGGCTGCCATGGGGGCAGGGGGAAAGAGGCATGCTGTAGTCAGAGAAATACATTTCAACTCCCTGCACAAAAATCAACTGTGATCTGGCTAAAACCTGGAAAACCACACATCAAATTACAACATTCCCACAAAACACAACACAAAAGCAACACAAAATGCTTGTAAAGCACCAATCTTATATGACCTTGGAAATGCGCATGTGCATAATATGGCTATGGTTTCCACAGCAGTGAAACTCTAAAATTCAGCACCACATGATAATAGCTGGAAATCAGTGATTCAGCCCAACATCAGCTGCAAGGAAATCCCTGCAAGGCTACCACAGCACTGGTCCCTCATAAGCTCACTGACTGGAGAACCTTATCTCAAGCAGGAGTTGCTAAGAGTGGAAGAGATTACTACAGCTGTCCAAACAGAAAAACCATCATTTTGTACTACATCCATGGGAGAATATATAGAATATTAATTTACTAGTATGAATTGTACTGAAGCTTTCTTGGGTGGCAATGTTGGGGGCTTTTTAAATTATCATTTATTTTGGTTTAGTTTTGTCTTATTTTTTTTTTTAAGCTCACAGGGAAAGGAAGCTGCTGATAGTGGTTTGGGGAAGAAAAGAACGAGCAACCTCTGGTTTCAGCTCAGCAATTGCTGCCTCCCCAGCTGGTTGAAAAGCAAATGGCAAGTGCACAGCTCTTCCTCCCCCAGCCACCACCTGTGCCAGGCAAAGCAGAGCAAGGCAAAAAGGAAGCCTTTCAGGCAGGCAAACCATCTGCCATATGCTGCTGCTGCTGCATAAGATATCAAAAGGACAGCAATAAATGTTCCACTTTTGATGAGATATAGTCACTGCTTCTGGTTTGGACTTCTTCAGCTCAAGTTAAAAAAGCAGGCCCTGGAGGCAGAGGTGTGCATCCAGCAGCTCTCCAGAATCTGAGAAACACTCTTTCTTTGAGTATTTACTCCAGCTGCTTCTGAGGCACTATCCCCCATAGCTGTAAAAGACATCTGAAATAGTCATAAAAAGTCCAAGTTCAAAGCTTCATGCTGCCGCCATTTCAGCGTTATTTGCTTCCAGTAATACCACCCCCCAACCCTCTCCACCCCCAAAAATCCAACCAAAAAAACAACCCTCTATCATCTGGGTACTTCATCATCTATTCAAGCAAATTGTTACTCCCTCACAAAAATCAGAGAATTCATTAGTCTATTCCCCTCACCACCTACCATTTCTCACATTAAACGAAGAATATTTGTGCTCTTAAGCAATCAAGTTTCAAAAGCACAGCAAAAATTTGTTATTAGAATAGTTCATTGCCACAGGCCCTTCCGTCCTTCCTCCCACCCACCCACCCACAGACTTTAAGGGAAACAGTTGTAGCAGCTCACTGGGAACAGAGGGAGACACCTCACATTCAGCAAAGGGAGCTCACATGCACAAACACAAGTTGGTACACAGATTTGTATCCCAGGTGATCTTACCCTGTTATTGGGACAAACTAAACCATTGTAACTTACAGAAAAGTCAGCAGAAGATTATTTCAGGTTAAGGGGACTAAAAGTCAAAGCATGCTAGAATTCTCTAGAAAAGAAAATGCTGACCTGCCTCTAGAGGAGGTGACACAGCTGCCCTGCTCTGGAAAGAAGTAGAAGTCAAAGGATTTGGAAATTACAAAACCAAGGCAGTTAGGTGTATTCGAAGTACTGGCAGTGTTATGGTAAATTTAACTCCTCAAATTGTGTCTGCTGTGCTCAGGCAATTATTTTTTTCCCTTCAGCTTGAACAACATGCAGCTCTCTAAATTTCTCCTCCTGCAGAGGAGGGATGGGAAGCAATGCACTGCAGTCACCAATACCAAACTGTGCTGGTCTGGAGATTGTATAATAAAAAAGACTTGTCACACTGATTGGATGATCCAAGTTTTACATCCTCTTCACCAAAGACAGCACTTAATTACCTTCACTGACATAAGCTTATGCATGCTACATCCTGGAAACACCTGTCTCAGGATAAGGCAGAACAAACACTACTGCCATCTTGCTACTTTTGTTCTAAAATGAAGCAACCCCCCCAGTACATTAAGCCCGTTCTGCTAATTTCTTTAGCAATGCATCTGAAGTTCTAAATAATTAGAAGTTAGAGGACTTTTCACTCTCAGAACCGCAAATCTGGCCCTGCTGATTTTCCAATGAATCAAGAATCCAGAGCCAACCACCTACACATTAGTCACTTGGCCAGCAAGGAGGACTTAACTTACACTAATGAACTTACGACTTCATTAAAACGCGATTTAAAGTTTAGTAATACACCAGGATGACCTACTGTAGTAGGAAGGGGACAGGATTGACACCACAGACTCAGCTTCTTGCTACTT
The DNA here is from genome assembly GCA_020086605.1 of Lanius collurio. Lineage (NCBI taxonomy): Eukaryota > Metazoa > Chordata > Aves > Passeriformes > Laniidae > Lanius > Lanius collurio. Next base: position 42,116,004 of record JACBWW010000003.1, read on the forward strand.
ATCACTAACACATTAATATAAATTAGAAATCAATACAGCAAGGTAGTGGAAGACAAATGCTAATTTGTTAGATCCATCACCACTGTGCTGCCAGGCACATCACTAATTCTCCAGGACTGGAGAGGACAGAGACAAGCTGCTTTGCACAGCAGAGCAAGAATTTGCATCAGCTCCCCCTGTGCAATTGATTCCTATGCCCTCATGCCCAAGCCATCATCTTATGGAGACAGGACTAGCACCAACTTTGAATTATTGTGAGGAAGCCTGTCACAGAGCTACCCAAGTTCTTCACTTCTGTCATTAAGAATGACCACAGTTTGAATGGGAACACTTCTATATTTCATCTTATGCACCATACCCTTGATTATTTGCAAGACAACCAGTGACTCCCATTATCTCAGTCAATCAAAATCCAAATTGTATCTACCTCAGGCAGAAAGGTGAAAATGAACACAAAGGATCCGGTAAAAAAAAAAAAAAGAAAAGTTTGGGATAAAAGTCAAACATCATCTAACAGCAGCTTCTCCATTCCTCAAACTTGACCTCAGCAATTCTTGCTCAAGTTATTGTGCAAAAATCAGTATGAAAATAGAAATATAAAGCTCTTGAACAAAAAAGGTTTTTCTCCCAGATACTTAGTCTACAGTTAAATTTTGACAGATTTACTGCATGGTTGCACTTACCACAAGGAGGAAGGAAAACTAGTGCCATGCAGCTGAGATTCTTTCTATATGACCTGCCCTTTAGGTATCTTTCATATACAAAATGCAGAAATGTCACTATCACAAAAACTCAGAAAATATTCTTGAAGGTGATTTGCCACATTGTTTAAACTAGATTCATACCTTTGTGGGTTTTAACTGCATTAAGTAGGGAGCCTATCTTTAAAAATAACAATCACATCATTTTTAGTACTGTTATGTTCATAAATATCAATCCTCTTGCAGTTTAGTAGCATGTTTCTCATAAGCACATGTATGCTTATTCTTCTATCAAAAAGGCAGCTGCAAATACCAAATCTTTAAAGAATTTAATAGAATTAAGCAACTATTGAATTAAACAAAAGTAACAAACCAAGTCTTTTTCCTTAGTAACTCCCCACCCATGGAATTCATCCTTAAATTCTAACTTGTTTCTCCTTCAGTGCAGACAATTACCTTTGTATGCATAAAGATAAGACTCCACTGCACCTTCTTTCCAACTATGTCATAGCAACTTAAACATTTAATACATAATCCTTTAAAGAAATTTGAGTGAATTTATTGTATAAAATTATGATTGGCATGGTACAGAAAAGTTCCTTTTAATGCACATTTCCCATTAACTTGTACACAAATATTACAAGTATCAAGCAAAATGCAAAAGTCTTAAGAACTAATTCCATACTACAAAAGTGTTCACATAGTGAAGTTACTCTGGTTACAAAATGTCATGGAAATAAAAGCACTTCAAAATACGTATTTGGGAAATGTCTCAAATAATCAACGCAACCTTAAGTTAGTTTAAAAATGCAAAGAAAGAGATACCCTCTTCAAAACACTATTGTTCATTTGGCAAGATGGAGCAAAGTTCAGTTCAGTTCACTGAAGGACTGTTCTTTCCAAGAAACAAACAAAAACATAAAAAAACCCTTTAGTTAAGAAAGGACTCAATTATACTGTGATGACAAATAACGCCATCAAAAATTTATCAGGCTCTCTTGTTTTCACACAGAGCTGTCAGAGGCAGAGATGTGTAAATGAACACTTCCAGGTATATACAGATTTCCTTTTCAAAAACCAACCAACCAATCAAAACTAAACCCAAAACCAAATGAAACCAAAACCAACCAACCCCAAACAAAAAAAAATCCACAAAACCCCCCCTCAAAACCCCCAAAAAACAACCCAAGCCCCAAAACAACAGAAAGGAGACAATCTGAACTTGGTTGTTTTCATTGAACTAGTTCAGCTCTGTAGGTCGTAGGACCCAAGAACACCAACCTGCAAAGGACACGTACTTAAGGAACAAAATGGAACCCGCCCACAAAGGAGCGCGCAGACGTTCGGTTACACGAGTGCCACACATCCTCCCAGTAAGGCTGTTGGAGGCTCTCAGATCTCTGCTTCCCAGTGGCCATGAAGACCCACCATTCTCAAGAAGACAAAAATGCCTGGACCCTACAAACAACCTTACAAAAAGGAAGAACAGTCGTACTGTTAGAAAATAACACAAAATTTTGAAGACCGAAAGCATCCTTAAAAACTCACACAAAATAACTACAAAATAAGCAATACTTTACATTATTTTTGTATCAGATGACTTGCGTGTGTTTGAGCCATTGAACATTGGTATGTATATCTACATGAAACTCACACATACAGAACATCGTGTTCAGGCATTATCGTTGTTTTTCTTTTGGACACACACAAAAGTTACTGTCAGGTTATCCAGTCTATTCAAATGCAGTGAAAAACAGTCCACAGCAGGCATAAAAGGAGCAGTATCCAATACAGTATTCTCTTGCAAAAATGGAGTCAGAATTCCTGAGTCTCAGAGACATTGCTCTCCTCTCCATTACTGGATTATTTCTTTTTCCAAGGAGAACCTCTTGTTTTCATTTCTTCACTCTGATGAAATTTGTAATAGATTGCGTCTTTTAAAAAATGTAAAACTAGTATAAAAGATGTGCCAACCAAAGTGAATTTTTAAAGCTTTTTAAAGGGAGAGGGGATTCACTTACAAAATAAAGGCCACCTTCTTGTAAAATTAGTACTGCTAATATCCCTTCATTCAGTTTAGAGCAGAGAGTTAGCTCCCTGTTCTAGAAGCCTTACCACATGCAGTGATGTGAGCTGAAAAACTTCATCCTTTTAACAATTAAAAACATCATCTATAGGACTAATGTGGAACAGCCCTTTGTTACAATCACCAAGGTGGCAAAACCAATTAAGTGTCATTCAAATAGTCACAGCAATCTAACGTCTGCATTTTCCCTTGTACTTTGCATATTACACAGTGTAACTTAAAATGTAATTTAAGAGCACTTCAGTCCCACAATGTAGGATTTAAGCTTGTGTGAATACATTTGCATGGCTCTGCAACATTTGTAATGATTTAGAAAAATACATTCAACCAAAACTTTATATAGGGTTCTATTTTTTTTTAAATCAAAAATGAAGAAAAAGCCAAATGGTCCCATCATTAGCTAAATAATACACTCCAAGTTCTGGAAGCAATTCCAAAGCAAAAGCACATTCAAGAATAACATACATAGAATTGCATACTTTCTCATTCACCTTTATCAGTAATAAAATTCTACGGTATATAATTATTCAGCCTTATAAATAGCAGAAATAAGCAGAAAAATATTTACCTCTGTGCTACTTTTTTGTTTATAGAAGCATTTCCCAGTTTATAGGAGCAAAGGAAAAAAAAAACTAAAGTGCAGACTACAGGCCACGACAGGCATAATAAATGACCAAAGGTGCAGCCAAATTTGCATTTACATCTTAAGTTACTTTGCCATCTTCCTTGTCTTGCTAGAAGTCACCCCATGTGCAATTAAAGAGCTGGTCGGTTGGTTTGTGCCACAGTACAACCTGTAATCACTTGTAATTTTTTTTAAAATCTGTTTCAATTGTCCATAGGTATTTCTAGGCAATAGCTCAGGTTCACAAAACCTTACTCAGTTATTAACACTTGAAATCAGACAATATTGACGCCCCCTCCAGAGAATGCCACTGTCCTCTTGTTGCAGTATGTCGTTGAGCCATTGATGCTCGGCTGACTGTCTTTAACAAGCGACGTCTTCATTTCCATCTCACACGCTACAATAGCTGCATTGAGTTCCACTTGGGCCCGGTGAACGACATAAAACGAGAGTCCAATGCTTATGACAATCTGCAAATAAAATGAGAGTGTTGTGGGCTGCACAGGCTGCAGGAATGAATACAAAGCAACTGGCCTGAATGAAACAAAAAGTTGCCAATGCAAAGATTCATGAAGGCATCTGTTGACTCAAAGCTTCACAGGTAAGACATTGGAAGGGAGATGAACTTAGCCAGTGAGAAGCTCTAAACCTATATATCCTAACAATGCAACCAGCATATCAGAACACAGACATTACATGGAACCTAAAATAATTATATAAATTGAAAAGATAACTTTCTTTCTGTTGAAATCCATATACTTGTTAAAAAGCAATTCTCTCAATAAAACACCAGTCAAGTTTTTAGCTGAGATCCTCCTTAGAAAAAAAAAAAAAAAAGATAAAACTTCAAATAAAAATCAAGGTGTCTCAAAGTGAGAGTCCCTTTGAAAAACACAAGTTCTTCTGCCTTATTTCAAGAATGCCTTATTTTAAGCTGCTGGAATCTGCAGCTTCCTTTCAAAAAGCCAACACAGCTCAGAGTTCTGAGCCCAAAACCTGAACTTAGTTACTAACTGGTAGGGCTATGTTTTCTTCAACATGGAGGACTGCATGGCAGATGGTGCTGGACTATCACTGAGTGAGACAACTGACAAGCATGAGCACAGGACAATTGCAGCTGGAAGGCACCCTGGCAGTTTCCAGCCCAACCAGTTGCTCATAGCAGGGCTGGCTGTAAGATCAGAACAGGTTGCTCAGAACTTTTGTCCAGTCAGGTCTCGAAAACTGTAAAAGGATAGAGATTTCACCACTTCTCTGGGCACTCTATTCCAATGCTTGATGACCCTTGTGGTGAAAAAGACATTACTCACCAATTTAAGTTACACATTTCAAAAGCTGGCCAAGCGTCACAATGATACTATAGACACTAAGTTTAGAATAGATAGGAAGAATTCTATTCTAGAAGCTTACTCAAATATTTAAATTTGATTTGGTTTAGAAATATTACTACCAGTAACCTGGTAGTATTTGGTAGTATTTATCTACTTCCTAGATAAATAATTAGAAATACATATATATATACATAGACAACCATGAAATGTGATGGATTTTCAGAGCTATTTACTATATCAAAGTCCCATCAAAGCTCAGCCAGGTGAAGCACTTGGTAGATGCCTGAGAGACAGTGGGAGAATGCAAATAATTCCTCTGCTAAAGGCCTTCCCTTCAGTTATTCAGTCACATCCCAAGGACTGGTCTCAAGGAGGTTAGTACTCCTTTTAAAACATTCAGGTTATCCAGCTACCACTTATCTGAGCAACAGCTATGTTACAATCTATATAATCTGCAAAGGAGAGTCAATGTCAATTCAAAAAAATCCAAAAATATATAAATGGGAGGGAAAAAAGGAAAAGATCACTAAAAATTACTACCCTGGAAATAACATTTCATGACTAAAGTAACAGATGATCAAGAAACCATTGATTTTCTCTTTGACCTATCAAGACTATCTGCCCCACACTTCCAGAGGCCTTTTTAACTCATAACCCTTTTTCATGAAAGCTATAAATTATATGTTGTATTTAAGAGCACACAAATTTCAGGGCAAGGGGGGGAGGTAGGTATGTTTAAAATGGTCCTAGACTATGTTAGCATTGTTAAACCTGAGCTTTATGACTGTAAAAACAGAGGAACAGAAATTACTGCAGTACCTACTGAAAGTCTGCAAACCATGGCAACTGCTAGTCAAGCACAGCCTGAAGCACTGCCACTGCCAGAGAAGGTTTTAATATACAATATAATTCTGAAATACCCATAACTTCTATGCTCATAATGGTCTCACACTTAAGTCTTACACCCAAGATTTACTGATTAATTATTTCAAGAGCTAAGGTCATGTAAAGGTACTCGATATACTTCTCATTAATTTACTCACTTGTAAAATTAGGATATTCTAATTTAGGTATTAGGAAAATGGTACTCTACAGTATTTTTAATCCTGAATACCTATGCAAAACGGGGATGTTGAGTGCTAACAGTGAACACTGCACAGGTGCTGGGTCTACATACACATAAGCTTTTGTGTAGGGGTGGTTTGACAAGTCTAAAATTCAGCAGATTACCCTACAAGGCAAGAGAAGAAAACTTACCAAAAACTGTGTCAGAAAAAGAGAACACTGAGTAAGTTCTGCTTTGTGTTACGGTGAGGTGTGAGAGAATTTTCTAACAGCATAACACAAAATCTAAAGAAATCAGTACACTGAAAACCCATTTTTCTGGGTATCTAGCAGTCAACAGAAATCACTGACAGACAGTACCACTACCAGGGTCTAGGAAAGCAATTCTTTTAACTGACCTGTAAACCAAATACGAAATAGCCACTAACACTTTGTTCTGCAATCACATCCTCCATGGTGCGCAAGGTGGTGCCCAAGTACGAGTTCAGGAGCTGAGTAGGAAGTAGCCCAAGTGAAGAAGCCATCAGGTAGTTGGGTAGTGACAAATCTGTAATCTGAGTAAAAAGACAGAGTAAGAAATCAAACACAGCTCCAACACACTCTATGTGTACAAACAACCAGACTACCACTTCCCACAACCATCCCTGCAAAATCATGAAAGAATATCCTACATTCCTTCACTGAAACTTTGATTCACATATGGGGGAAGAAAATACAACAAAGCAGTATGTATCTAGTTTTCATCTGGCCTTTTAAAACTACTAGGTTTGATTTTTTTTCATCTTACATTATGCAACATCTCTGTGCACAAGTCATTAACTAAGGATGCAATCACACTGCTCACGGAAGATATTTATTTTATCTGGTGAACAGAGCCCTTGGATTTATGAGAATTTACCTGTGAGAAGAAATTACTTTATCAAATGTGAAGGTCTAACGTAAAAATCTGTTTTTCATTTTATGTGTATGGCAAGTAATACAAGAGGTAATTCCTCAAAATGTCACCGTATTAAACATGATCCAGGTAAACAGAATGGCAGATATAATTTGCCTGTGCTGGGCAAGTTATGTGCTTATTAAGATACACATGTCTTTCAGTGATCCCCATGAGCAATATCCATCTATAGCTATACTGATATGAGTATTAAGATTGTCTACCAAAGGTATTTTGCATCAATTAGTGAACAAAATAGTACACGCAGATACAGGTTTTATTCATTTCTTAGGAGAAAACACTAATAATACTTTGATATTTTCTTCTCTTTGCTGTGAAATTTCTGTTCTGTGTCAATAGGTGGATATATGAGTTTACATGGGAACAAAGTACACAGTTCTAGCTAAATTAGGATCAGCATCCATTGGGAAATATTAAAGGCAAGTGTCATGAGGTCAAAAGATATTTACACAAGAAAAAAAAAAAAAAACCAAAAGGAAACTGGGTTAAAAATGAGTATATGAGTATGAAAATGATGATTTTGAAAACAAGCAGTCCAACAAATTTTCCACACAATTCAGCTGATAATAAGAGATCTAATTAAGAACAGCCCTAACACTGAGAGCCTACATGGAAATTATTGACCTTGCCAGTTTTGTAAAATGTTGAAGACCAAAGAATAGCAGCAATGTTACTCATTTCATCATCCAATTCTTAAAATAAACTTTAGTTACTGTGAAAGTCACAGTGCTGAATCCTCAGAGCTCTAAGCACCATCAGTGGAAAGTTTTTGGGAGGAAGGGCAATGGAGGAGCAGAATGCAATGAAGCATAAAGATTAAGAATAATTCACTAGAACAAGATCCAATAAGCCATTTCCAAACTTCACACTGCATATCATACTTCCCACAGACTGAAATATATACCATCACCACAAATATTATATTACCTTCTCTATACAAGATTAATTTAGATTTATAATGAAAAAGGATTACATAATTATGTCAGAACTTAACATTTGACCAACACTTTCAAAAGACTTTTTTAAACATTGTTGTAATCTGGGCCATGTAATAAGAATGCACAGTCCAAACTTTCTGTATTGCCAGGGGAATGAAGGAGCTGCTATTAAAAGTTTCTGAAATACTAATGCAGAGGCAAGATTTGCTAAGTAGGACACTATCATTACATCTAATGGAGCTGGGAAACTTCCCAAAGATTCCTTTAACACTCCTGGCACCTCTCTCATTTCTGTAGATGTATTAAGGTCACTTCAGTTGCAGAACAACATGTCTGCACACCTGGGTATGTTCTGAAACAACTGGACCTCCTGTGTCATGAGAGAGATTGTTTCCAAATGAAGGGGAGACTGCCAGTGGATACACCAAATTGCAGCTTGTGTCTCCCACTGCAATAAAAGGAGAGGGTAAAAAAGATTTTGAGATACCCTTTTAACTAATCTGTAGGTTTAGAGCTACAGTTGTATCCCTCTCCCCAGAATGCAGAAGAAGCGGACAGCACCCCTGCCTAAGGAACTAGAGAAATTAGCAATAAAACTTACAGCTTTCCATACTTTTCTTTCTAGGAACTTTACCTGTTCTATGAACCTGCCAGACTGGCATCTGTATGGCCAGGATGCCTAACATTCTACCAGAGCTCTCTTTCTGGTGAAAACTCAAGCTAGCAAAAATTAACCCTGAAATCCCAAACCAAGCATGGATACAATTATATTATGGGCCATAACAGAAATGCATTTAAACTGTATTTAAATACTATTAAGAACTACCTAATTCCACTGCCAACAATAGCCAGAAACTCCCTCCCTAAGCCTTGGACAGGCTTTGTCCTGTGGACCTTTGTGTGTTCTTTGCAGCTGACACCTTTGGTTCAGCACTGTAAAAGAATAAATGCATCTGTCAGGACTTTGTTGGGTGCTCCCATGGATTTAGGGATTGCAGCACAATTTCTCTTCCCTCAATTTACAAAGTCCTGTGTTTCAGATCAGGTAGGCTTAGTGACCAAGAGCAAAGGATAATTCTGGTGCTCTTTTTTTTTTCTCAAAAAAAAAAAAAGCCCAAAACAACCCCCCACACCCCCAAAACCCAACACTGCCCCCTCAAAAAACCCTCAGTAAATAAAAAAAACAAACCAGCTGTCAACTTTCCAATAAGCAGAGCAAGCAGTGTGCATGTTCTTGCAAAGCAGGTACCATTTCTTCAACTCTGACTTCATTGTATGCATTTCTAAACCCAGAGATGCACACTTGAACACTCAGATTTTTTAATCAGATTATTTCTTTCACGTAATATTCCTCTCAAAGAGGGGAGAAAAGTATGAAATCTCATCTAACCTACATCTGGCACTACAAATAACCAGTTTGCACAAATCTCACTCCAAGAACACACTCATGGGAAGGAGATGATAACCTGCATACCAGGCCTCCTTGCAGACCTGCCTCCAAAACACCCAGGAGTTGCCAAGGTGAGAGAGCTGAGCATGGGCAAACTTGTCAGTAAGAGCTATCAACTCAGCCCAGCAGCCCAGGCTGCCCTGGAATCAGGAGTGACAATTAAGCAAAACTCACTCAAAAGCAACACAAACGTGCTTTCAGTTAGCAAGTGCTAAGTCTTCCAGAAAGGCAAGCAAATGCATTACCTCACCCCTCTACTATCAGCAAAGACCTTTTAAAAAGCAAGATCTTCATGTCTGGCTGGTAAGACACTAAGGAATTTGTGTGAATTTTCTTCTTTGTGCTGCTTCCATTAGTATGGTTTCCTCATTTATCAAATCCTAAGAACCTCTTCCATCTTTCTCTATATCCCCTACAAGTCAGCCTCCCGAAAACCCTCAGCAGATGGTACATGCCACTGAACAAGTGCTTGTAGAAATCATTTAATCCCAGCCCTGCAGATGACCCTGCTCACATCAAGGTTACGCTTTTCCCTGAACCTCATGTGTCACTTCCTTCCTTCTCTCTCATCTAAGTATTCTCAGTACCTCCAGTTTACTTAAAAACATCCACATAGAAAACATGCATAGACCAAACCACTTGAAAATTAAAAATGTGTACTCTTTCTTAAATTCACCGATCTTTAAAAATGAATCCTTTTCAAATTCATTGCTGAAGTTGCTAGCATGGGGAAATGCATTTTAAAACTAAAAAGTGTTAAGTTTTCAGATAAGTCAGATTTCAAGGAATGACAGCTTGGTCTGTGTAGGTAGAAAACTGTATTTTTTATGTAACTTAAACTTGACTCAAAGTGAGAAACTGTCTTGAATTCCTAGATTTGTATGCAACACTTTTCAGTGATCTATTAGCTCACATTAAAAGTTTTCAGTGAAAAATTGTGAAAAAATACACTGTGCTTTGACTATGCTGCAAAGTAGTAAATCAGGAGTAATAAATGCAACCAAACTAAAATTAGCAAAAAGCATCCAAGCTACTTGGCATAGCTCAAGCATCTGGCTTCATCTCATTTCCTATCTATTATTTTAACACTGAAACCATCCACTTGGAAGGAAAATTATTTAGCCTGCAGAACATGAAGAATACAAACCACAATGATTTTCAGCATCGTTTTAATACTGAACTGGCCCAAATACTCTGCTAAATAGTGTTTCCAACAGAATGGTTATGCCAGGAAGGAAATAATTTTAACTTGGTAATTCTCTGGTCTGTTCTTCAGATCCAATACTACTCTATATCATCTGCTGACTACTTCAAGTGACACCCCGAAGCTGTAAACAACCAGAGCACAACAGCTCTCCCCAATTTAGGAGGGTCACAGCACAGCAGAAGCTTTATCTGCTGCACTGGACCTTGGGCTCCAGGAGGGACTCTGCTCCCAGCTGGGCGGGTCTAAGCCTCTTCAGTCCTGCAGTAACATATGTTAACAAATAAACAGCAGAGGTTCAGCCATTCACTTTCTTATTCTTAACAAGAAAATGGTTAAATGATCTGCTCAAAAAGAAATTTTAAGTTGCTACAGCTCTTATGGACAGAGATTACAGCTCTGGAGATGAATGCTCCAGTACACATAGTTTTATACACAGCAATTTAAAATACTTAGTGTGAATGTTACACTCCAAAATTGCACGGATTAAATTTTACTTAAAAAACAAATTTGGTATTCGGTGACCTACTAATTGCAGCCAGATGATTCTGTCAAAATTAAGCAGTGCTTCAGAAAGGTACAGGATCAGGAGTGCAGACAGAGAAAGGAAGGTGGGTTAAAATAAAATGACCAAATACTTGTTTAGACAGTCACTTATGTAAAAAAACATACAAGTTACTGATAATATTTTAAGTATTTCACAGTCCAGTTTGCTTTGTTTTGATTTCACCAAGTTAGTAGATACAACTGAGGCTAACACAGCCAAAACCAGATCCTTCAGACAAAGCACTCAGGAAGCAATGAGCATCTGAAATTGTCAGCAGCAGCATGACAATACTCAAAAAGAACACCCTCCATGTTGTTCTTCACTTGTTCCTTTAAGATGATCAAACACACCAAATGAACGTACCAATCTTCACCAGAAAGTAGTAAAAAAAGCAAGACTAACACTTTTCCACACTCAAGTTTAAACTAACTTTCAGTGCTACTCTAGTGTACTTTTCAGGTCTGCTCTGCCCAAAATCTGCACCCTCTCGTGTGCGTGGACTTAACACTCTGTATTGGATTTGCCAGATGCATGCTACAAATACCAAAATCGAGAAAGAATTTTAATCTGTCTACTGTTTTCTTTCCAATATGATTACTTATATTAAGTAGTTTAGGAAGATCTGGCAAAACTTTTCCTCAATTCTTGCCAGGTTTTAAAGCGGATCATTTTAAAAGCACAGACACCTCATCACTGTTGAGTTCTCCCCAGATTTCGCTACGCAGAAGCCTGGTGATTCTAGCACCAAAACAGTCTTGAAAGACAAGAGAGCAACTCGAACACAATGCCAATGAGCAAGGCATTTCAAAAATCTGCCTACTGTTCCTCTACATGCACAGAAGAGCAGGCGGAGAGGACTGTTTTTACTGTTCTTAAAAGAGAGAAACCATGGCTTGTTCCCAGGAAAGGAGGCGACCTCCACCAATAACAGCAGTCACTATGCCGAAACACGTCCTTCCCACACTTCTCTTTCTTGGCCGCACAGCCCAGGCAGGGACTCACCGCGAAGACGGCGTTCTGCAGCCCGAAGGGGATCAGCGTTAGCCGCGACAGAACCACCACCTTGAGGCCGCTGCCGCCCTCCACGACACGAACGATGGCACTGAGCGTCCCGCTGCCCTGGATCCTGGTCCGTGCCCAGCGGGCCAGCAGCCGCTTGCAGGCCACGTGGGCGACAAAGGTGCCGACGAGGACGCCGAACACCATCAGCCCCATGCCCAGCACGAAGCCGTAGAGGTAGCCGGCAGCCACGTTGAGCAGGATGTAGCCCCAGCCGCACGGGAAGGACACGACGATGAAGCCCACGGTGAAGAGCAGCACGCCGGCCAGGCTGTCCAGGCTCTCGGCCCAGAGCAGCAGGTCCCGCAGGTACTGGCGCACCAGGGCCAGAGAGGCGAAGCAGACGGCGGCCAGGACGGACAGGCTGAGGCAGCTCTTGCACCAGCAGGTGCCCAGCAGGCAGCAGGAGCAGCGCCAGCCTCGGGCCTCGGCCAGCCCGTGCCCGCCACCGCCCGGCTCGGGCAGCTGGCAGAGCAGCAGCTCCGCGGGCGGCAGCCCGTCCTGCTCCGCGCAGGGCCCCAGCAGCAGCCCGCCGGCCCCCGCCGCCTCCGCCGGGACGAAGCCGACGGTGTCCCCGCTACCGCCGCCTCCTGCCGCCGTCCCGGCGGCTCGGGACAGCCAGCGGCCCAGGTCCTGCCTGGCGCCCTGCGCCGCCGCCTGCTTCACGGCCCGGGAGAGGAGCTGC
>JACBWW010000003.1:42129017-42163794 GCA_020086605.1 Lanius collurio
GTTTACTGTGCATAAAGGCGGCAGCGGCGGCAGCACCGGGGCTCCATCTCCCCGCGCACTGGGCTCCCGCTCCGCTCCGGGAAGCGCCTTCTCGAAGCGGCGATGCCGATGTGGCAACGCCGGGAGGGAGGAGGCAAGGCTCCGGCGGCAGCAGCGCCCGGCCCCGCTGCGGGGCTCGGCGGTGGCGCCAAGGCTCCGCCTCCTGCCCCGCCCCGGGAGTGCCGGGCCGGCCGGGTGTGCCCCAGCGGGGCCCCGCCGCCCCCTCGCCCGAGCTTCCCTGTGCTGCACCGCCCGCCCGGCCCCGGTGCCAGCCGCACGCGTTCCCGACAGAGCCGTAACCCGCAGGGTTTGGAGGAGCTGTGCCGGGAAGCGGGTTGTTTTCCGTCAGAGGAGCGCGGGGTTCGCGCATCGCTGTCTGTACTGCTACTCTTGCGCTCCCTTGATATATCGGCGACTCTCCCTCTCTTACGTGAAGGCTTTGTATCGCGGACCCCCCCGGCTTTCCGCTGCCCAGGGGCGAGCAGCGAGACGAGCCTCTCCCGGCCAGCGGCAAGGGTTTGAGCCGAGGGGCTGCAGCCGATGCGCCCGGGCTGCGCGGTACCTCCACGTCAGGTCGGCTTGGCTCACATGCCTGAAGGCTCGGACCCACTTTGGGATGGTTTGAGCTTGAATTTTGAGCCATTGTTAGAAAGAAAGAAACAGTCTGGATATGCAGTGACGGCTCCATTTAGAAGGGTGTTTTCTCGGGAGGCTCGATAGCTCCGTAGGTCGCTTTTGCTGTGGCGTTACTAATGGCAAGGTGCAGAAAAGGGTTTGTTTTCTTTACAACGCTTAAACATACAGTGTGCTCCAGTGGAGTTATATTCCCCTGCTAGGAAATTTGCTAGCGTATATAAAACGAGAATGCATGTAGGTTGTAAAGGTTAAAAGATGATTGGAAACAAACAAACAAATCTCAAAATGAAGAAGGTAGCTTTAAGTACTGCAATTATGCACTTGCAAAATACACCATTAGAAAGAATATAATCTGGTCAATCCAACAAATGAACCTAAGAAAATGACAGATGTCTTTGAGAGCCAACAGCAGAATAATAAAAAAAAAATCCTAGGGGACTCTCTACAGCAGGAAAATGCAGATAAATGTCTCCTGCATAATGTACTTTATTGGTATTACCTGTATCTGAATGTGAACATTTGATTTTGTATGTGGTCTTTGCTTTCAATGCAAACACAGGCAGAGCATACATCCAGAATGATAGCAATATCAGGAAAGCCCTGCACTGTAAAGGATGATAGGCATGCTTGTACATTCAATAAGGCATTTCAGCAAACCGGGGGCAGCCGGAAGTTCAGTAGAAGAGCAAGAAGACAAAATGTTAATTTCTGGTTTTATACTTAGAGCACATACGTCTTTGATGTGTTTTTAGCTTGTGTATATTTTTCTTCAACACAGTTACTTCCATAAAACAGGAAAAAGCCTGTGTGGATACGTCTAACAGAGACTTTACACTTTACACTGCTTTACACTGCCTGTCCATTGCTGTATTTAAAGTGCAGAACCTTGTACTCAGAGCTGGAATGAATCTCCAGCTGTCACTCTAAACGCGGCATGGTTCTGTATTTATAATCACAGAAAACGTACTTGAAAAGTGACCACAAAAGAGCATGAAGAACACAATGGTCTAAGTGACAGTTCTGATATTACACTCTAACCTATAAAAAATGTAACTAGTTAGTGGAGATGGTTTTCCAGTCCCTGGCAATATACAGGCTGAAACTCCTTGACCTTATCCATCAACTGAGCTCCCTAAAATAGCTAATCCTGGCATTCTTCTGTCCCCTGGAGCAATAGCTCAGGAAGGAAAGACAACAAACACTCAGGTTTTGAGTGACACAAAACATGGCCATGGAGCATCTTTGGATAAACATCCAAGCAAGGCCACAGGAATTCAGCAGGACTTAGGTGGAGCTGGTAACCGCTCCCACACACACAGTGGATACAGCTACAGAGATAAGAGGCAGTGTCAGCTGGCTCCTGTGAGCCTTCCCAGCACGATCTTACCATCTGAAGGGATAAAAAACAACCTCACACACCCTTGAAAATGTGCCAGATTGTCACATTGCTGGCAAAATGCTGGATAAAACGCTCCGCCTTTCAGGCTTACTAGTCAGTGTATCATGGGATATTCCTGTACCATGGATGATGCAGTTGCAATGATGATATAAGCAAGGCAAGATCTGTAAGGAAAAGCAGTTATCTTTCCAATCACTACACTTAAAAAGCTAGGCTAGCTCTTGAGCACGCCTGGACAAACACTTTGTGCTCCAAAAAAAATAGCATTTTTTGTTTGTTTTTTTCTTTTCCCCAGGTAGATTAGTTGATTTGATGAATAATTTGAAGCAAATGCTGTCTTTTGAAAAGCACAACTAGCCTTGTTACTTTTGGAAATTATTTGAGGTAATAGGTATAAAAATTACAGGTTTCATTCATATGGGTTTAAATTAATGCATTACATTAACTAATACTTCTTGTGTAATTCCTTAGACTAATCTAATTACTTAGATTCTCATTAGCTCATCTATCATGTGAGCTGATTCCTTACCTTTCATTGTTTTTAATTTTGGTATTTCTCAGTGAATACATATAAAACCTGAGTGGCACAGGGTAAGAAATGGAGTACTGTTCTGCTTCAAGAAAAGGTGTTTCTGTAGAAAGATACTCTCACAATTATGTAGATGGTTGTGGATATTGAAGAATTTATGACAGGCAAGTGTTTTTTCCAAGCCTGCAATGTAGGCCAAGGATATTTCCTTGTCCTGGCACAAGCAACTGAGAAATACCATTTTCTATTTTGAAACTAGGATTCTTCTGTCTCATTTTTTATTTGAAGGACTATTAGCATGCAAACACACCCAACTAAGCCTGTGAGTCATCTTATTGAAATGAAAGACATGACTCATTTAGGTCCATGGAACTGGTCCACGATGAATAGGGACCCTGAAGTTGAGGAGTAGGATACATTAAGCCACAAATCAGGAACTAAAATAATTCTGAAACTCCTAAAAACTTGCCATAGTTATTTCTGAATTGTTCTTCGGGAGGGAGAAGCAGGACTTCTTTGAGAAAAAGATACTGAGAGCCTTAATACCAATGTACTTCTAAATGTCTGTTAGTTCTTCCAGCATTACTGTGAAGATTCCTTGGTGGGAAGTGTAGTATTGACTAATTTATGTCAGGAGTAACCATTCTTAGGCCACAGCTGCCTCACTGGAAGTGCCTCCATCTGGCCTGCAGTCTTCCTTGCCACAGATTCCTTTACGTCCACTTGAAGGAAGGAGTATGTAAACTGCTCATGCAGGGAGTACACTTTTTGCTGTTAAATAGAGTATGAGCTGCAAAGATGTGGGAAAAGGTATTATCAAGAAGCTGGTCATGATCAGAGACATTATTCAACCAAGTTAGTTCTGCAAGCCGTAGCTTGGGCCTCACTGATTTGGATTGTTATACTACAAATACATGTGCATTCACAGTTTTGTCAAAATGTGCTGAAGGAAAAGAAGCTATCATGTAGCATTTTATGATGTTGTAATGGGAAATCCTTACAACAAGTATAAGAGAGCGGTGAACTTGGAAGGAGAGATGAGGCAGTATTTCTTTAGATGTTCAGGGATGATTTATTCCTCCAGCCACATGGCTGGAGTTCCCAGGCAGACTCAGTCATGGGACCGTCACTCTTCCCGGGTCCCAGTCCCCAAACCCACCCAATCAGCAGCAGGTATGGGGCACACGGGACATGGGAGCAGGGGCAGGGACAGACCCATCTCCCCCCGGGACCGTAGGGGAGAGGCACCTCCACAATTCACCCTTTCTTTTTAAATAAAGACCATTGGAAACAGTTAGACAAACAACAAAACATTTTCAAAGGAAAGGAAGCCACTATCTTGAGTCCTCAAATGTCCAAACAGATTTTCTTTGGAGCATCAGAAGGGAGACAGGACTTGAACATGCTTCAGATGGAAACTGTCAGGAGAGGGTTTTTCCTTTCTGTACCTGTTGGAATCTTAGAAAATCACAGTTAATTTCTTCCCTCTCTCCTTTTCATCCCCCCATCAACATTGCAAAGGGGTTCATGGCAAATGAAAAAGCCTGGTTTTGTGAGGGGAACCAGAAAGGGAAATTTGGGCTGGGCATATATGGAGGATAAAGGGGCATAGGATAAAAGGGGAAGGTGGGATAGGGGAAAGGATAGGGATTATGGGGATATTGTCTGTGCCTTTCACAGGGGCACCCTCAGGGCCTGTAACACATGCTGCCTTTGAACCCTTTCTTCCCTGCACAATTTTAAATTCTACTCTTTCTCCTTCTTCTAAGCTTGAAACATTACTTTTGGGGTTATTTTTCACAATAGCAGATTTATGGACAAAAATACTTTCTCCAGTATCGTTTTTCAATAAGATACCATAATTTTTCTTTACATTATACCATTTTACAGTTCCAAAAATCCTAGCTGCGATAACCTTTTCATTTTCCCTCGTTCCTTTGTTCTTGCTTTCACTTTCGGTTTTACTCACTCTCATGCTGGGGCTGCCACTGTAGGGGTCTGAGCGCTCCCACCATGTGGTCCTGGCTTCCCGGGGCTGCCTTCGGGGCTGTGTGGGCCGTGCCGTGCCGCGCTGCTTCGCTCTGCCGGCTCCTCGGCCTCCTCTGGCCACAGCCCATGCGCTGCCACCTCTGCCGGGCTCCCACGTGGCTGCCCAGGCTCGGTGCGGCCCCGTGCTGCACCATCCCATTAACCGGGCTGCCCTGGTGACCACCGCTCACGTGTCTCAGGGCAAACACCGCTGGGCCCGCCTGGCCCACTTCTCCTGGCTCCACTCCCGCTGCCTCCGGTCTCCCCGCTGGCTCTGCTCCCGCCGTGCCTGACCTCACTGGCTCTCCCACGCACTGGAGCTCCCTCGCCGCCACCCGCAATGCACTGGGCGCCCACGGCCGGGGCCGTGCAGTCTCCGGGTCAATGGAGGAGCCCCCTGCAATGCGCGCACTGCTCAACCACGTGTTTGCTGCTGATACAGCAGTGGGACACAGCTGATATTGCTCAACAGCCTCTAATCAGGTAATATTCACGGAAATTGTCCTGAATCAGCATATGTTTTGATTCAGAAATTAACTGTGTCAAAACATTCTCCCAAAAGTCCTTGGTAAGAATCAAATCCCAAGAAACATAGAAGAAGTTTTTAAACAGCCATGCCAAAAAGTGTCTTAGTTCTTTCTGAGCTTGAATTAAGCTAAAATCTACATATTGCTGTTCAAGAACCTTTTTAAGTTTAAGGTAAATGTCTCTTTGTGGTTCGGACAGCCATGAGTCCTTCCATGAGTCCTCCATCGTTCAGAGATGGGACAGCAAAACGAAAGCAAGAAGAGATATCGAGAGTTACTCACAAATCACTTTCTCCAGGGATTGTTTACCCGCATTCTCCACCATTCGTTGTAATGAGGGGAATCCTTACAACATGCATAAGACATGTATAAGACAGTGATGGACTTGAAAGGAAAGATGAAGCGATATTTCTTTAGATGTTCAGAGATGATTTATTCCTCCAGGCGCGTGGCTGCAGTTCCCAGGCAGACCCCAGTCATGGGACCCTGCTCACTTCCTGGGCCCCGGGCCCCAAACCCACCCAGTCAGGAACAGGCATGGGGCACACGTGACGTGGGGACAGGGACAGAGGCAGACCTGTACCCTGCAGGGACCCTTCCCCCGGGACCCCAGGGAGAGGCTCCTCCCCAATATGACATTTCATGAATTTGCTGTGAAAGGTGATAGTTCTAAAGTTACTGCACCAGAAGCAGGAGGTGTAAGAGGACAAATGGCACTATTAGCAACTTGGGATCTTCCAATGTTTTAATTTTTTGGACCAGCTTCTATCAAGATGTAGCAAATTTTGTGTTACTTTCATCAGGAGATGCCTAGTTCAGAAAAGGTCTTTAAATAAAAGACACATACATAAAAAATGAAATACCCATAAACCTCATTTAATGTATCCCTGAAGGAGTTTTTATGTCTTGGGTTGAGAATCTATATTTGTGTTATTTTGCAGCTTGATTTATTAGGTGTCTACAGAAACTTTATTACTTGATATATAATCCCAACCTCACAGGTAAGTGTCATATAATCATGTTAAAAACACTGAAGGATTTGATATGCTATCATCAATTAATATAATTCAGAAAATGAATGTGTTTATTTTCATACACGTTTCTACTTAAGAAATATGGTTAATACAATAATTTTACAAGAAACATTCAAACCAATTTGATTACAACTCCATGTAAGGCATGAATAAAAATTAAATACAGGAAGCAATGTGCTGAAATATTTATATGGAAAATTCTGAGCCATCACTCTGGTATTACTTATTATGTAAATAGTAACACATCTAAAACAAGTCCATTTCAGTAGAACTGAGGATTTTTTATATTCCTTAGAGTCTCCTGGCCCAGAAAGTAGAAATGAGAAACCTTAAACGTCCTTATATGTTAGGCAAAAATACAGCTGTATACTTGGTATATAAATAGCTGCCTTCACCTGTTGCAGTAATGGAAAACTTAAGCTAATTAATCTTAAAGACTCACATGGAATTCTTCCTTGGAAAAGGATATCCTTAGGTTGGCAGAAGAAACTTCTGCCAATTTTTCCTTCCCTGAAATGACTGCTTTGTTGCCAAAAAAAATGTTTTACTCAGGGGCTACTGGTGAAATGCAGAACAGCCTAAAGTTTGGAAGTTAAAGAATTTCTCCTGAGGACTAGACTAACATTGGCAGCCCTAGGAAATGGCAAGCTATGAAAAAAAAAAAAAAGTATTAAATTAATTATGTCCTTCTGAATTGCACAGTGCAACCTGAGTAATTACTTTCTTGTACCAGGACCACAAACTAGGAATCTACATTTTCATGCAACAGAATACTTGAGGCAATTCTTGGGAGCACTAAGATCTAGAAGGATTGTTTTCAAAATGAATTTTGGCTATCATGAAATAAAATACAGTGAGAAATGCATATCTGAGGAGCAGGAAAATCTCTTGAAGTCATTTATTGAGGCTGTTTACACCTAGATTCTCCTCCACTTTGAAGTGACTGAAAGAAGAGTTGTAGCTAAATATACTCCATGCTCTGAGCACTTTTAATGAGAGGGGTGTAAGTTAATGGAATGCTAGCATATCCTTAATGTCATGTTTTCCTCAGTTCCAACACGTCTGTGTCTTCTTAGCAATATAGTTTGATATTCTTCGACAAGTTATCATATTCTCCTTGATACATCTGGAACTTCCTATGTAAAAGCTATATCTATCTCTTTCATATATTTACTTTTAAAGTATATTACAGTAAGTTGCAAAGCAGAGAAAAGTAGCCTGCATTTGCACTTTATCCATGGCAAGGGTACAGTCTTAGCAGGTTATGGATTGGAGGTCAGTTTCTCCTAATATTTTTGGTTCAATGATTTTGTTAAAGTATTTAGCATGAAAGGTTCACCCAAGATCCAAGGAGTCTGTTTTAACAGCAAGTAACATTTACTGAATTTTACTATTAAGCTTTATTAAGCATCTTTAAGGTTAGCTTCAAGTGAGCACTGAAGCAGAGAATGGAGTTTGTGGGTTGGATAAACAAATATGTATTTAAGTTTGAGGGTATAAAGCGGGCCATCAATTACAGCAGTCTTAGATCAGAAATAAAAAAAGCTTACGGATTTATTTCTTCACGTTTTCTTGGTTTATAATTGGTTTTTGCTCATCAAAGTTTAGCAGTCCTTCTTCATCTTTGTTGTTATTTCTTTATTTGAGAAACCACAATATGGTAACTGCTGTCAGGCATTGAACATAGCAGGGGTTTATGTGTCTGTAGAAGCATGAGGATTGAAGAAAATCTCAGCTTCCAGAATCAAAGGCAGAGCTCATCTGAGTGTTACCCTGTATCAGGCGCTGTTTATATCCGTCTGCATGTCTATAATCCTGTTGTAGCATATCTACTACATTATTTATTTTTCATAGTTTCCAGCTAGACTAACTGATGAGTTACAAACATCCTCTGAGAGAACATTCACATTTTACATTAAACACAGGTGCAAACATGATTTTAAGCCTAATTTGCCTCCCATTCTGTCTCTTATGACCCTAGCCCCAGGCAAAAGAGCACTTTAACTAGAAGCCCCAAAAATCAGAGTTCAGTAGGCTGCCTAGCTCTTCTCTGCTGTGTAATTTAAAGGAGAGGTAGATTATGACTGGGCTTGTTAAAGTCTCTTCTTAATGGTCTCACCTGCTACGTGCCAAGACTGCAAAGTGGAAAGTCCACTTCTTGTCTGCTTTTTCTAGGCTCTGGTGTCTGCATCCCTACTCCAGCAGCTGGGACTGGGGACACAATGTAATTGCAATAACAGCAATCTATTAAATTTGCAGCAAAGATTTTGCCAAAGGCTTGGAGTGTCCTGTCTTTCTTTTGAAGAATTTAGTAGTCCTCAGCAGGCTTAGTGAGGACTCAGGAACTTGTAAGAGGTGCTCAATATCAAGCATCTTGGGAGAGAGACAGAGAATACAAATAAATGAATGATCAGATGAGATAGAGAGGGTTGACAGGACTTAAAGAATGTTAGTGTTGATAGGAAACTATGTGAAAAAGGGCTGTGTGTTCTTTTTGGTCCTGTTCCCCTTCTCCTCAAGTCATAAGAGATGCTGTAAACTTAAAAATGCCTTTTAGTGCTACTTGAGTGGAGTTATATAGAAGAAAGAATGCAAAACAGGGTAGAGGGACTGGCTGTGTGCATGAAAGAGCCTGCTCCCTGTGACCCCAAACCCGCTCCATCCAGGGCAACCTCCATGCACCTTTTTCTGCACCTGAGGGCAGCTTTTCCATAACAGGAAGAAGGAACCTGTGATGCTGGAAAGCACAACCTTGCACACAGTAATTAAGATTAGTGTGTTTGCTAAATACAAAGCTTGTGTAGGGAGCAGATCTCTATTAAAGGGCACACAGTTTGGGCAAGTAGGAGTCCAGGTGCATGGCATTTTGGACTTTTGAAAACAAATATTTCCAAATGGTACCTCTTACCATGTTCAACAGAGACAAAATAGCTGTGTTTAAAAATATTTAGATATGTTGAAACTATTTATTGCTTTTGAGACTGCTCATATATTGCTTTGAAAATGCTCATATATTGATACCCAAAAGCATGTGTTTAAACTAAAGTTATTTAGTAAACCTGGTTCAAATGATATCATAGATAAAATCAGAAAGAGGTTTCCCCACCTGATCTTTCAAAGGCTTAGCAGGACACAGGTTTTAGTCATGTAAGGAGATACGTTGGTCTGCTCTCTTTGACTGTACTGTGGTCGAAATTGTTCTCTCTACAGCCAATAAACCCCAAAGGAATATTGTAAACAGTTGCACACAGCATTATTCAGCACACAGAAAAGGTAGATGTGTCACTGGTAGACATTTTCAGGCAAAGACATCTGTAAAACCTGAAAGCATACCAAGATTTCCATGGATATGCTCTACAGCTTATCTCTTCTTCAGTTCTTTACCTGGATTTAGAGTTTGTTTCTGAAAGTGTTTGTTTGGAGGTTTGAGCCATCTATACCATTGCTTCTTAGTCTTTATTATAACAGCTTCAATTTTACCAGTTTTCACTGGGCATGATACCTTTTTCAACTGTGTGGCTCTTGTGTACTTTGCATTCTCAAAACACTGTATAAGCATTTTGTGTTGGATATATTGCCTCCATCTGTCCCTTACAGCACTTAAAATTGCCTTTATAAAACATGTATACATTAAATCAAGCATATAGTCCCTTTGAATGAGCCTGCTCTGCAGTGCTTTCCAAGTCATCAGGCAAAACAGGCAGTCTGCAAACTCAGGTGTCGCCTTTGAAAATAAACACATCGGCAGCATATCAAAGGTAGACCAGGAAGATGTTCTCAGACTCAAAATGGAGTCTTTCCCCATTATTGCTCCCAAAATAACAGAAATGATGATGTGAACCATTGTGTTGTGCTGCTTGTTCCACAATGTGTAACACCAATTCACACACCAAGGTGTGTGAATCTTTTATTCTAGTTTGTGCAAAGTAGGGAGATAACCCACAAAAGACCGGCTCCCTGAGCATCAAGACTATGCATTTTAACAAACAAAGGCATCAGCACTCACTGGTTACAGCTTACATAACTTTTTTTACTAATTAGTACTCAAATTCCTATTACTTGTATCCCTTGCTCCTCATGGTAATAGTCTGCATGTGCAGTTCTTCCATCCATTTGAGTCTAGGGTCTGCTTTAAGTAGGTGCTCAATGAGTCAATGGTCACAATCTCCCGCAGCCAGAATTGCCTTTCCACCCCGTTACTGCTCAGTTCTGCTGACCTCACTCCTGGTGGCTCTCATCCAGACAGCCCATTCATCTTGGCCTTGTCTTCCTTTTTTCTTAAAACAAAAGACCAGCCAAGCATACAACATTCACAATGCAATAGCTTAATCATAACTGTCTAGAGCTACTGAGTAACAACTGAAAAACAAATTGCAAAGTTTGATTCAAATCTTGAGTGAGTCAAATCCTGGGGTGCTTGATATAATTTCTTGGAGTCTTGACTTAAGCAGAGAATTTCTTCTTCATTGGAAGAGCACCTTAAAATCTTTGTACAACATTGAACCAACTATCTTTATAAAAATTTTGAATAGAGTTTACTTTCTCCATTATTCTTGTGATCAGAAGTAAAAAAAGGGTTTTATGCAAGGAACTAGTACCAAACCTGGGATTTAAATCAGTTCTTTTTTCCTATTATAAAAATTTCTATTTTTCTGAGTCCTTTTTTTCTCTTAAAACATGCAAAGAGAATTTTTTTAGTAAGTTTGTGCCACAAGAAGAATTCCCAAAATTTTCTTCATGTTTTTCACAGTTTTATTAACATATTCTGAAATCACTCTTTCAGTGTTTGTATTCCTTCATGAAACATTTTTGAATGCGTAGACACCTTGTATTGCTCCATGTTAGGAAACTGTTAGCTTTGCCATCTCTATGGTCCCAGTGATAACACTTAACATCATCCTTTATTCTCTGTTTCCAATCAATAACAGTGGGGGGTTCATTTCCCATTTCCCTTCCTCCTCTGTCTGCTTCCTGGCATTCTGCCTATGGCCATGGGGTAGCAGGCAGATATTATCAAGCAGTTACACCAGTTGCTTCAGGCCTGCAGATCTCTTCAAATTAACTTCATGCCCCTCAGCAGCTGTTGCTGCTTTATCACTTTACTGTCAGATGGGCAGCAGGCACCAGCCCTAATCCAGGACCAGCTGAGATGCCCTTTCATCCTTATAGCAGCACCACTGTAAATATTCCTTACTGGAAACTGGATAACCTAATCAGCTACCTTTTTTTTTTCAACAAAATTTAGTTTCATTCTTCTCTATGTGTGTTATTAATATTTTTAAATAAGACAGGAATAATTTAATAACAAAGGAAGTACTGAAGAGCTATTATGTAGATATGTATGCACAATTTTTAATGAGTTTTGAATGAAACGCCTCACCACTCCAGCAAAAATTTGCCTTAATGTGGAGTATTCCTAATTTTCTTCTTTATGCATCAAGACCCTCCAGATTAGTCTCACATCGAACAGGACATACAGAAATATTGAAAAGTTTTGCTATGGAATACATACATTTTAAAGTGTAAATCCCCCTCTAATTTCCATAAAGTAATTATTTGACAAGGAAAAAAAAAGACAAAAATAATTTGGAGTTGACTCTGTGTGATACTTAATAACTTGAGCAAATAGTTACAGTGTGTGACACTAATGTTATGCAAAGAGCAACCAAGTACCCCCACTATATGTACTTTGTTGATAGTCTCAAACGCACTATATGCTCTGTAGGAGTTAATATGGCTGGAGTAAGACTCTGGCATGACCATGGACCTTTGTTATGAGCCTTTCCATTCCACAATGACTTACTGCAATCATGAGAAAAAGGCTATGGTGCCTTTTTTCTTGACCTGTGAAGTAATAGACTTTTTCTGTATCACATACTTTGATCTAAGGTGCCAAAAGAGAACTGCTGGATTCCTGGAGAAGCTTTTATGTCCCCACAAAATCAGATGTTTGGAATTTCTTTCTAGATCTCCTTCCAGGATACACATGCACACCAGTAATGACAGAGACATAAATTACCTCTAGTCTGAATCCATGGATAAACTGCGCCTGTTGTCCCTCAGGACCTGTTCTGCCTGGAAGAGGACTGACATCAAATGTGCAGAGATCCCAAAGTGTGAAGATTCAATTCAATATAGGTAATCATTTTCCTGATTTTAGCTGGGATAGAGTTAATTTCTTCTCAGAAGCTGTTATAGTGCTGTGTTTTAGATTTGGAATGAGAATGGTGTTGATAACACCCTGATGTTTTGGTCCTTGCTAAATGGTGTTTACCTAAGATAAGGACTTTGATTTTGTAATTTAATTTTTGGTTTTGTGTTTGGTTTTTCTTTGGGGGATAGAAGGCATTAGGCTGGTTTTGTGGGGGTTTTTTTTTGGCTGATTGGGTTGGGTTTATTTATTTTTTAGTGTTTTTTTCTCATGCTCTGCCAGAGAGGAGGTATGCAAAAGAAAATGGAAAGGAGCTTAGCCAGGTGACCCAAACTGGCCAGAGGGATATTCCCCACCACAGAGCATCACGCCCAGTATATAAACTGGGAGAGTTACCCAGAAATGGGGCCAGCTGAGGTTTAGGAAGGGGGATCTGTCATCTGTCAATGGATGGTGAGCAATTGTATTGTGCATCATTTGTTCTTCCCTTTTAATTGTCATTATTATTCTAATTCACCATTATTACTGTATTTTACTTCGGTTTTGATTATTAAACTGTTCTTATCACAACCTGCAAGTTTTACTTTAATTCTCCTCCCCATTCCACTGGGCTGGGAGGAGAGAAGGGGCTTTGAGTGAGCTGCTGCATGGTGCTTAATTTCCAGATGGGCTTAAACTATGGCAGTAATGTAATTTAATTTGCTAATCCAGGGAAAATTGTGTTATGATTACAAACTCCTTGTCTGGCTTATGCATTGTTAATATGCTAACAGAGGTTGGCAAGTGTAAAGAAGGATGACATCTTTCTAATTTGGATCCATAGCATTAAAAAGTTGTTTGCAGTTTTCATGTTTTTGTGTTTGGTTTGTTTTGCAGTAGCTATTGTTATCTTTCCTTCTTTCTTTCCTTCCTTCTTTCTTTCTTTCCTTTTCTTCCTTTCCTTTTCTTTCTTTCCTTTCCTTTTCCTTCCTTCCTTCCTTCCTTCCTTCCTTCCTTGCTTTCCCTTTCTTTCTTTCCTTTTCTCTTTCTTTCTTTCTTTTCTTTCTTTTTTCCTTTCTTTCTTTTTTCCTTTCCTTTCTCTTATGAAGTCTCATGAAGCAGTTCCTTACAGAAATAAGAAAACTGGATGTAAAGTGTTCAGCTTCAATTGAGAGCAAGGATCTTGTATGTTGGGTCTCTGTAACATCTTTAGTCTTTTTAATTTCACCCTGTTGTTTCCTAGTTGCCCCTTTCTTTAAAATTTGTCATGCACTTTAAACTTTCAACCCTTCAGATGCTTCATGTTACATCATTGGTCCACTTGTCCATTTGACCAAAACTTGCTGGTCAGAAGACAGATTACATTTCTTAGGCAATACCTTTGGAGATTGCTTCAGAATTAAGACAACTGATGATAAACTTAGTTTATAGTGATAAAGTCAATCCCAGTAGCTTCCCAAGAGATATAGGAAGCTTTTTGCAAACTCACCCGTTTAGAGACATACCAAATTGAGGAACAATTCATTGCACTGGCATTTGGAATCCACAAAGCATTTATTCTTTATTGTCCTGGTTTTAATTAGCATTTTACTTATTTAAATTTGAGCAGCCCTTTCCTGTCTTTGTTGTTATTCCTTTATTTCAGAAATTACAAACTGAATCTATTCAAGGTAACAGAGGTGCTCAGGCAGGATTTTCCTTTGGCAAATCCATGATGACTACTCCCATATATTTCTTATACATGTTCTCAGAAGACTTTATTTGTGCTGTGTATCTTTCAGATAACATACAGAAAATATTTATTCAGAATATATTTTTACTCTGAATACATTTTTCACTCATTTCCCTGCTACATATTTTTCACAGTGTATTTTCTAGTACAGTATATATACCATGATCACAGAATGTCACTAGTGGACAACAAACACAAACAGGGCTGGATCCAAGCCTGATCTAGATCTGGGGATTGTGCTGTGTGTGGGGCTTCCCACGATGTATCTGAATCCATATGCACACTGCAAGAGGCTGAAAAAGGATGAACTGGAAGAAGGAGAAGGTTAAGAGCCATGTTTCCTGTCTCCCCTCCATGCCTCTGGCAGTAAACCCTTCCTTCAGGATACTGTCCTCTCATTAGGAACTATTTCTGTAAACAGGTAACAAACTGGAGGAGGGAGATTAATAAAATTCTATACAACAAGTACATAGCTGAAGACTTGATCTGATTCAACAGGGCGTTACAGTAGCTATAGAAGAAATTATCCTCCTTGACATCAGAGATTTTTCCATGAGCAGAATAGGGAGACAGAAGCAGGCCTACTTAGCCTTCAGTGTAACAGAAGGCTGCTTCAGCAACAGAGGTGATAAAGTGGTTGTAACTCTGCTGCATCCAATTACAAAGTTTATAATTATGAAGAATTATTTAGGATTTCCCCAAGGAGTTAATTTTAGAGAGTACAGGACCTCTTCTAACCTGTCGCACTTAAAAGCATTCCAGCTTCTCAGACGTGCTGCTGAAGGGAGCTCTTTCTGTTTTATTGGTATCCACTAGAGAAAAATAAACAACAGCCAAGTCATAAAAATGCTGGGGTTTATTACTTAACATTACAACAATTTGCTGTTTCTAACGTTCTTGGGAAATTGCAGAGAGGTGAAGATGAGTGGATTAGCTGATTCACTGGGAAGTATGATTGACTGATGGTGGGAAATAATGAAAAGTCCCAGGGAAGAACACAGGAGAGAGAAACTTCAGCAAAAGGAGAGCTTTGAAGAGAGGTGTTCTATTTTTCCTTTTTTTTTTTTTTTTTTTAACAAAAGCAGCCAATATCTTCATGATATGCTTTGATGCGCACAATTTTGATGAGGTTATTTTCAGAGCACAGGAAGCTCTCCTTTCTTCGGGAATGTGAAAAAGCTGTGCTTGCCACCCCTGGAAACAGCTGTGGGATTCACAGTTCACTCAGAACTCCTAAGAAAGTAGATCCACATATGTAGCCTGTATTTCCTTTTGTAAACATAAAACCAGCTGGTTTTAAGCAGTTTGTTAAGACGAGTCTAGGCCAGGTCACCTGTGACTGGGGTTGGATGTTCAGCACATCTGACTGGACAATAAACTGTTCCTCTTCATGCCAGCATTTATTTCAGATCAAAGTACATGTAAAAAGCCCCACATGTTTCCTGCCCTCCCACAGACTGTAACGGTCTCTGTGGTTTGGAAGCAAAGAAGAAGGAAGCTGTGATTTCAAAGAGACACAACACGAGGGAAGTGATCAGTGTGGCAACGGGGTCTGCTGTGCCTGCTCTCCCGAGGGAGAGTGACAGAATTGCTCTGCTGGTGTGAAATACTTGCAGATACAGCACACGTGGCTGGCAAAACCCTCCACTTTGGGGTCTGCAACAGCATCTCTGCTTTACCATGAGGGGGAAAGAAGGAAAATTTGGTCAATTGAAGGGACAAACTACATAGCCAAGAGATTTCTTCTTTCTCAGAGCTCAACCAAGAGAAAACCATGGCAAGGGATGATGAAAACATGAGGGGAGAGGAGGGGAGGGGAGAGGAGAGGAGGAGAGGGGAGGGGAAAGCCATGAGCATCAGGAGAAAGCCACATTGAGGGAAGCCAACCAGCCTGTCTCTAGCAGACCTTTGCTTTTAGTGGAACTTAGGACACGAGTAGACTTTCTGACTCTTCCTCATTGCTGACATGTAGGGCCAGTACCACATTAAGTTTTATCCTTTAAGACACAGATTATCACATAAACATGATTCTCCATTTTTGTATTTTTTGGAATTAAATTTAAACATACACTGTACTAGCACAGCTAGTGTTGCTACCACAGTGGTTATCTTATATTTCCTATATTTCTGCAGCAACACAAATCAAAATTAAAAGAATAAACATGACTTTAAGACAGAAGAGCCCCCTAAAAAGGAAATAATCTCATGAGGCTTCTGAACTGAACTAAACAGTCCTGTTTAAGTGCAGAGGAGACCAAAGTTAGTATGTGCAAGAGAGGCTGTACTGCTTATGCAGCGTCAGAAAAGGGGAGCTGCAGCAAAGGGATTATTCCTGGTGCTTACTTCAGACATCACTTTTCAGCCTATTTAACCAAAAAATAAAATAAAAAAGAAAAAACAAAGAAAATAAGGACTGTATATCATGAAAGTTTTATTTAAGGAATGAGAAGGGTTAAAAATAAAACAGGAAATTCTTCCTCTTTTTTTATACTTCCTGAGCATTTATTAGGTAGCCAACACAGGCCAGCTCCTGGAAAAACGCTTGTTAACAATTGGACAAAAATCAAAAGATACGCTTGAAGGCCATCTCTTTGGCAGCTCTCTTCAGCATGCAGTAAGGCTCCTTTAAAAATGTTACAAGCCAGTCAATTTAAAGATGCCATGTATCTTTTAGAAGAGATTTAAAGTGAAACTAATCTGCTTAGGGCCATCATGACCCCACAATAATGTATACTGTCTATCCTCATCTCATGTTCAGAATACCGGCATGACAATCAGATTTTCCCAGAGAGCATATTATTAATCTTTACCCTTTATAATAAACTGTTGGTTTTAGCTGTACTGTATACAATATGAGCTCAGGATCCTGTCAAATACTCATGATTTATGGAACTCCCACAGCCCAGCAAGGTGGGAGTGGGAGTCTCTTCTGAGACTGAAAAGATGTCCATTGTGATTTCCTTTAGCTCAGGAGAAGGAAAATGCTAATAACTCCAGAGAAAGAAGTGTAAATTGCACAGATTACAGGACGCTGCACTGCAGGACCCTGCAGGGACCAGCTCTGTGCTGGTGTCAGGCATGCTGTTGGATGGATGCACACACTGCAGCAGGTGAGACTCTCTCCCACTTGGCTCTGTGGGTGGAGCTCCATCTGTTCCTGAATTAGGCCAGGTTCCCTCTTGGGAAAAACGTCAGGAATTAGCAACTCTAATTGCATTATCCAGAGATATTTTGGCCATGGTGAGCAGACATAGCCATGAGTGAGACCTTGATAAAAAATATCAGTCTTTTGCCCATCTCCATATACTCTTTAGAACGTTTACCCACTCTAAGTAGCTATAATTTAGCAGAAATATAACTTTGTATAAGCTGTGTAGCCTTATACAGCCAGCTTTAGGACTGGGACTTAAGGGAAAGGCAATAGGAGTACTTAGAGCTGGAGAGCCTGAGAAAAAGAGCAGTGCAAATACAGCTATCCAATAAAAGAAGTGCTTGTGTTTTATCTAGATTCTCTTGCCATTTATATTTAAAATAATCTGATTAGTTCAGGTTATTCAGCACCTGGAATGTTCTCTTTGCTGCTTGCCAAAAATAAATTATTAAGCTTTGTTCTTTGTGCTAGAGAGCATTGGAAAGGGAAGACATGGAGAAAAAGAAAAAGACAAGAGAATAGGCTTTTCTCTATTGAGAAATACTCAGAATACTCAGCAATGTGTTCATAATTTCTAAGTACACCTGAAGTCTACAAGAGATCAGAATTTCTGGCCCACAAACATGAGAGACTTTAGGAGCTGCTCAGACAGAAATGATGGGAAGAACAGGTCTCACAGAAGTGCCAAAAGATGAGCACGGCTGCACCTGGTCATATCCTTAGCAAGGGAGAAAAGGAGTATTTCTGTAATTTTGCCCTGATTAAGTATGTAACCCTAAGGGAAATAGAGTGTCTTAATGATGTTTCCCTGCTCACAGAAGGTGTTACCATGCATAGTTCTGTTCATATTCACTGCTATGCCAGCAAATGCACATCAAATGCCTTTCCACTGATGCTTTTTTTTTCAGAACCTCTGCCAAACCATCCAGTCCATGGGTGGTGTTGATGGACAGTTTGAGAGACTATAAACTATAGTTCCTGCAAGATACACAAAAGCAAAGTGAAGAGAGGAATAAAAATCTCTTGCCTGCTTTGATGACAAAATTGTCTGTACAACAAGGAAGTATAAATTCTTTTATTCTTTTCAAGTTTCTACAGCTGCCAAATTCATCCTCTGCTAAATTTCAGTATTTCAAAAATGCAATGACTAAACTTCAAGGGTTTTTTCTGATGAATTGAAGTCCCATCCCTCTAGTTCTGAAGCTAACTTTTCCAAACCAGCATGTGCAGCCCTTTTTGTGTCTGAGTGTAGAAGTTCTCCCAGTCTCAACCTCAGACCTGTTTTCTGTATGTAATGATTTTAATATTCACATCCTCGTCCAATCAAGAACTGCTTTCATCCTTCAAACTAAAGATGGACATGTTAATTAGTACTAGTTAGATTAATATGTATCCTATAGTTAGACAAAGGACTTGTCAGTGGTAGCTGGAAAAAGGAAGGGGGAAGGAAGAAAAGAGAGAGTTTATTTATGGAAACCACTTCATAAGCACCAAGGATACCTCCAATTGCTATTTCTGAAGTACAAAACCAAAGCAAAAACTTGCATTTAGACCTATAAGTCTGACTGAAACAGTGCAGCTGCCAAATCATTCAGCCATGTTTGGAATATTTCACTAGGCATACTCTCCATTATACCGTTTTTTCCTCATGTGAGTTAGATTACTCAGGAAAGCGAGCAGAAGGAAAGGGTCACTGAGTTAAGGAGAGAGAAAATCTCCAATAAGAGGAAGAACTCAGTTCCCACTAATAATATTAATTAATATATAATGATAATGAATAAATAGTCACCATCTTGATAATTAGGTAATTGTCTAAACCTATGGCTGTAGTGTAAATGGAGATGTGCTAACTCAACTGAAATTTGTGCAAGTGTTATCAGCAACTAGTCATACCCTTCTTCTCTATAGGTTTGCTTGAATTTGCTTATTTTGGAAACAAAGCAAAGCTTTAACCTCGTTTGTTAAAACTGTATAGGCAGCAGAACTAGCCAGTGTTTTACTCTGTCCCATGACCTACTAGTAAAGTTTCCAGAATCAGCAGATTTCCAGGTGCAGAAGTTTTGACTGGTGGTAATATACATGACAGAAGTGACTTGTGGGTTGTAAGATTAATAATGAAATAACTAGCCCTGATGTATGTCCCAATAATGTCTTCCAGTGGTACATATTCACCATTTTACACCAGCACATTTCTGTGAGGTGTCCTGAAGGTCCCCAGCATTAAACATAAGACAACACAATCAGGTTCAGTCATCATTTACAACATTACAGATCTAGACTGACATCAGCAAGTGTTAAGATATCAGCAAGAGAGAGAGAGAGATCAAGAGTGCTTGGCTTCTGGAAAGACACAGAACAAAAAACATAATATTACCTTTCCCACAAAATTTTACACAGGCAGAAGTGATGGAAGTGTGTAGGTACTAATTCATAATCCTTGGAATTAATTTCTAAATTTTACTATCATATCCACTGAGTCTCTCAAATTATCTTTGTTATAACATCATTCCAATTAGAATTTGTAGGGAAGTTCTGACTCCTTGGAAGTTGTGCTCATTCTGAGTGGGAACAAAATCAACTTACAGTTTCTCAAGAGACAGTTTCTAGAGGAGATGCTGTTTCAGGAAATTTGAAATGCATTACCCTAAGATAATTAACTAGTAAAGAAGTTTGAGTTTCAACCATGAAACAATTTACTCTGAAAAGGATCCAAATAAATCACGCTGACATTGCTAAAATGCTTTTCAATTCTTTTCATCCTAGAATTTAATGAAAAGCAAGGCATTTTTCAGATAGTTCAGTTTTTAATGAAGCTTCATTTCCCAAAGGAGAAATATTCCTGCAGGAAATTTCTTACCTTTTTAACTTTTTTTTGTGTTCTGTACTCTCTCTGTTCATCTGACAGTTATACAAATTCTAGACAGACACTTGCACCACTACCACAGTTTCTAGGTGTGAGTATCTTACTCCATCTGGCAGTACAAAAGTGTATTACAAGACAGACATTACAGCTGGGTGTGTATGGCATTTTATAGATGGAAGATTGTCTAACTATTAAATATTGATACCAAACTATACTGGTAAATGCTATAAACCTACAGCTCACACCAGCTTTAATCTAGTTTTTCATGTTAGAAGTGAGTGCTGGCTAAATGAGGCCCTTCTGCTTTTAAAGAGGTGATCAGAGAGAAATGAGTAGATTAGAAAAAGAAGCTTATCTAAAAAAAATTAGGAGGGAGGAGTAAGGCCTGAAGTTGAAAAATACATAGACAGTATCTCAACTAACAAGAAAAAGCTTTCCAAAGAATGAATGTACTTGAAGCATGGTAAAAATATTAATTGGTTCTCATGAGGTTAATAGGGAATTAGAGAGAGGATGGAGTCACATTGCAGACCTGTTGTGTAATTTCCCAGCCTGCTTTTACAATTGAAGTGGATGGAGATTGGATTCAGCTGGAAGCCCATTTTCACAAACACAAGGAAAAGAACTAAGAAATAATGCTCAGCTTTCAGGACAGGCAAGACACAGCAGGGCCAAAGGGAGCTGAAGCCGAAGACTCGTGGGTGGGAAACTATCAGAGGTACCCACTGACAAATATTTGTCAGGCTGGTTTTGGTTCATTCTAAAGCAATAAATGTTCTGAAGGACAGGGAAAAAATTGTAAAACAAATACCAATACAAGAATCAAGGCTTATTTGCTAGAGATTACTGACTTTTATTACTGAGTACACATATGAAAATCTGACCTTTGGCAAGGAGGTGTAATTAGACAGTGTGCACATTACAGGCAGTGTGGTTTTCCCCCTGAAGGACAGCAGGAGAAGCAGCAGTGGCTGAAGTGCTCTGGGGTTATAACGAGGAGACCAGCACATTCTGGGCATGTGTCACCTGTGCAGCAAATAATGCCCTTTGTCCTGGAGCGAAGAGGGTGCATACCCTCTGTGCAGCTCAGGAACCTCAGCAG
This sequence comes from Lanius collurio, assembly GCA_020086605.1. NCBI lineage: Eukaryota > Metazoa > Chordata > Aves > Passeriformes > Laniidae > Lanius > Lanius collurio. Next base: position 42,150,188 of record JACBWW010000003.1, read on the forward strand.
GTCGGTGAGACATGTAAGATCTGGCTACAGCCTCTCCAGTAGGTCCTGAGGCTTCTACAGATGCACCTTTGCCCTTACTCTAGACAGACCAGAGTTGGCAGAGGAGTTATTCCCAGGCTGCAACAGGCAGTGGTAATGTTCCTTTTCTAAGGGCTGCTTTAGTGTCTTTGAATTGTCTTACCCATAACTTGCTTCCTTTTCAGGTGAGATCCACCTGATAAATACTTCTGTTTACTATTCAACTGCCTTATGCTCCTCATTGTTGGCAACACAAAGCAAGAAAGGATGGTAAATCTTAGATGTTAATTAAGGCTATGCTGAGAGTCAAGGACTGCCATAAATACACATTTTATTGCCACATGCAAGGAGCAGGGAGCGCAGTGCAGACTGTTTGAGTGTGAGCTACAAAACAGGAAGGGAAGATTTATATAACTCATCCACCAGCTATCCTTAAATTCAGCATAGATTTTCCTCTAGTGCATGCCACCTCCCAGGCAGGCTCCTGTTTTCCATTTCTGTCTGCTGAGCAGATAGGCAGGAGAGCCAGGACCAGGATGGACCATCCAATACTTTGCAAAGTGCAAATCTAGAAGGTTTGTGGGAAGGAAGCTGGGATGGCACTAACATGACTGCAGAGGCAACTGAAGGGAGAGACTCCTCTGGACCAAGACCCTGGGTTTATGAGGATCTTGTCTGTTATAGAGAAAAGAGACATCAGCTGGGCTCCTGTGAGTATTTACAAAAATAATAATAGAAGGGGGAAAATACATCTGCTACGTATCTTTGTAAACTTTCTTATCTTTACAAAGGTTTCAGACATTAAAACCTCACTCAGTTGAGAAACTGGAATTGCCTAAGAATAATCATATTGCCAAATCAAAGATCTGAGAAAAGACAAATGGGGAAATTATTAAATCTGCCATATTTGTAATTTTTTATGCATAGTATCCATCACAAGATTTCATCTTATATTCATCAAAATTAAAGCTCCCTCCTTGTAATCTCTTCTGCAAATAAATCACTTTCTACCTTAAGAAACAGAATCAGGAGCTAACAGCTTTGAGTTATTAAAGATGCTGCAGTTAAACACAGAGTGCTATTCAGCAGACAGGAGTGTTCAACAGACCATGTCAGCTTCTGCAAACACTGCCCATGTCTCTTTTTCTCTCTGTAAGCACTTTCCCTGCTTTAATTTGTGGTTTGTGGAAATTGATATCCCATTAGTAGGTATCTTAAGTCATCATCCTGTTAATAGCTTCCATGGTTTAATCAAATACACAACAAATACTACTAACCCTTGTTAATTCCCAAATTCTTATCCATGAGAAAGGCTTAGTGTGGGCAATGCTCTTTGTGCAGATGGAGCTTGTACATGGTTGCGTTTTATTTCTGCTGCTCTCATTTAACCAGTTCCTGCCCTTTGAATTGTAGGAGTTGAAATACAAAATGGAGGGAAAGAAAATAAGATGGGAACCTGATGTGACTGGTAAATGTCTTTCCATGTACCACAGCTTTCTGAAGACTAAACAAAATTGCTGAATGTCATGCAGATGGAAATAGGAGACCAGCTTTGCACAGCTTTAAATCTCGTTTTAATGAATTGTTTGGCAAGATTCAGAATTTCTGGTGTGCTCAATGTCAGAAACTCAGCAGTGACGTCAAAGCAAATAAAACAAAAAAGTTATGTTATTCAAACCACCTTCATGCTGTTTCATCATATGACAATTTTTATTTTTATCTAAATATGATGAGCTCAAAATGAGTTAAAATTAATACAGGCATCATGTTTGTTCTCCAATATATAAATAATGGATGTATAAACTCTGTTTTCTAAAAAAGCAACACACATTTTCTGTCCCTTTTACATGTTAAGGTAGAGTATTTGTCAATGCCATCTTAATGTTTTACAACTTTTGTCAAGTCATTATTCACAAACATGTTTGATGATTTACTTTAGTTCTGAGCAAACACTTTAATGTGGAAATTTGGAAAGATTATTCAAATATTATTATTCTATTCAACTAATTCTGGTTGAGAGCCAGCAGAAGGCACATTTGCTGAAAATATACTGTTCTAGCACTTTAATTCAGAGAGGCTGGAGAAAATTACCTACAGCTTTTGGCTAGATTGTATTAGGCTGTAATGTGAAAAATAAAATCTAAAATAAAGGAGGAGTGTTTGTCTCGTGGCAGATTTTTGTTCAAAGGGGAGACCAGAGCTTGCCTGCAGCCTGGGTCATTTGGCTAAGAGTTGAAAACGTTTTGGATTTTGTATTCTTTTGACAGCAAAATTGCACCAGATGAGAAGAGAAAAACAGCAGATCCATGAAAGTTAAGACAAAAGTCAGCTACTGAAAATAAAAACCTTAGAGCCGTGTGCTATTCAGAGACTCCACAGCAGGGCCCACAGCAGGCAGAGCACTTGCCCCTATGGCCGGAGGGCAGCCCCAGGCTGTGCCCAAGCTGCCCAGCTGGGCAGGGGAGAGCTCTAGTTCTAGACCCTCTGCATGAGCTATTCCTGTCCTGATTTCTCCAGAGCAGCAGCATTCCCTAAGGCTGTAGCTTGTGCTGTACCTGATCTGTAGATCAATGGAGTTCAGCAATCTTGGCTGTTAATCTCCTGCTTTTCAGGAACATGGTATGTATACTTATTTACACTTGCATTGCCACTCATGAATGCATAAGCAACTGTGAGGGGAGCAAAAATAAAAATAAAAGATGAGACTCGTGGGAACTCTGATTTCTAATTAGAAACACTGCACATGTCTTATAACTTTGGCTCACAGAAGTTAATAGAAAATGAGATCAAAGGCAGCATGTGTTTACCAATGGTAGATCATACCAGACCAAGCTTCTTTGATGTTCTGAGAGATTTGAATAGGAAATGCAGATCTCATCCATCTGAACTTCAGGAAAACATTTAATGTGCTGTCACTTGGGACCATATCTGCTAGATAAGTGGTAAAAGAACTCCTAAGAGAAATGGAAAAATGCATGAAGTTTTGAACAAGACAGATGACAAACTGATTCTGTTGAAAAGAAAATTGCCATACTGGAAGGAGGTTAGTAGTAGAGATTCTTGTGGGTTTGTGTCAGGTTAGTCATCTTCTGTAACAGCACTTATACAGTTCCTCCCCCTTCGACTCCATAGGTTCCTGAGGGATTTTCTGACCAGGTGCTCCGGGGCTGCCCAGCAAATGAATGCAATGCTGTTTTGGACCTGAGCTGTGTTACCCAGCTGGTGGGAGCCGGTGTTGCAGGGCAGTTCCCTTCCTCCTGAGGAAATCCTCCCCTGAGTGGCAACTACATGCTCCAGGGAGGGCTTCAGTACCTAGCAAGTGCAGGGAAGGGGGTGCCTCCCACTTTCCTTAAGCATGGACACTTTCAGAAGAATTTTCAGGGCTGCACTAACACCACAAAACCTGGACTCAAGTCCAACTGATTTGATGCCAGGTCATCTTTCAACTCATTAAGAAAATAGGTTCCTGTGCTGGGTAGAAACAATCAACAGAGAAAGAGAGCTTTCATCCCTCCTTTAAAACGTTATTTTTAATTGATATTGACATGATGTGACAAAGCAGAAGGCTGCAATGTCATTCAGGAGGATCTAGGGAACTTTAGGGCATGGAGTCAAAGCAGTGTAATGATCTTTCATCAAATATGTTGTAAGATACTTCCCCTTGGACTTGCAATGAGATTTGCATTATGGACTGTGAGGGCATCGTCTGGGAAGATCATAAACCAGGCATTTATTTTCAAAGAAACAAAAGTACCTAGAAATTACTGTCTGAGCTCCTAGAGCAGGTCCAGCAGAGGATGAAGATGATGAGAGGTTGGGAGCTTATGAGGAAAGGCTGAGAGAGTTGGGCCTGTTCAGCCTTGAGAAGAACTGGGAGGGGACCTCCTCAATGTCTATCAATCTCTGAAGGGAGACTGTGAAGAGGATGGAGCTGGGCCCTTCTCAGTGGTGCTGAGCAATGGCACAAGAAACAAAAGGCAGAAACTGATGCCCAGGAAGTTCCACTTGAGTATGAAGAAGAAATTCTTTACTGTGCAGGTGATCTTTCACTGGAATAGATTGTCCAAGGAGGTTGTGGATCTCCTTCAGTGGAGATATTGAAGAACCATCTGGACACAATCTGGTGCCATGTGCTTGAGCAGGGAGGTTGGACCAGGTGACACACTGTGTTACCTTCAAACCTGACCCTGTGATTCTACACTAATTTTAGCCAAGAGGACAGACATGTAATGACATTTTCCTTGTGAGTCCTTTCTGAAAGGTGGCATAAAACCCTTGTCCTTTGCTTTGAAAAAGAGGAGCAAATGAGTACCAGTGCACAGAAGCAGACATGATGAGGGAACTGACACCTTTTAGTGAGAGAAACACTAAAAAGTTTAACCTAATTAGCTTTGCAGAATCAAAGCTGAAAGAAGAAACAATTATTATCTGTAAAACTATCAAGACCAAACCTCAGGGAAGGAAAAGGACTTTAAGCTGACACATCGAGACATGGAAATAACCTGGCCATGAATATGTTTAGGCTGGAAAATAGAGGGGAAAATATCTACCAGGAAGCAGGGTTGTCTCCCAGTAAAGGTGAGAAAAAGCATATGCAATTTTAGGACAGCAACTACTAAGAATGTGGAAGGGCCACCGTGAACGCCACCATCCTGCAGCACGAAAAAGAAAACATGAGTAGTCAAAAGGCATTTCTAGTTTGCAGCTGGACATACAGAGGCCAAAGGAATACCAAATTGCATGGCAGTTAAATAAAACCACTTCTTCTGTCAATGGGAGAGATTGCTTTCAAAGCAGTATTATTAATACTGGGATTAAAAGGCCAGTCCTACATCAGAACAAGCAATTCCTTGGCTCTGGGGTTGTAAGTGAACCTGGAATCATATCTGTCTGGCCCTTTTTGGATCCATCTGCTCCTGCTCCTAAAAGCAAAGAACAAAAAGAATGGCAAAAAGAGCAGCAAGCCCACAATAAGGAACTTCAGCCAACATTCAAAGCCACAGCTGAATCTGATTGCAGTGGCAGAGGGCTGGTTATAAATCCTCTGCATTGCAAAAAAAATGCAGGACCTTAGAGCAAAGCTTACATATACTTTTGCTATGAATTAGTGAAACTCCAGGTAGGAAATGATTGCAATTTGAAGACAAAAAGATCACTGGACAGTAACACAATGGCATCCTGACATGCTTTGCTCTCTGTGCCTGCCAAACCAGCAGCCTGCAGACTTGAAACTTTGCTTTGGGCTTGTGTCTGTCAGTGAGGCATCCTCTCCTTAACAGAGCAATTGGACCACTGCTTAGGGGGGTGCCATTTCAGCCACCCTCCTTGGCTGTGGCTGATGCCAAGCTGTTGCACTTCTGATTAATTTCCAAAGTAAAAATCATTACAAGCTTTGTGCAGACCACAAGATGGCACAGATGTAGCAGCTATATAGAACTGCATAAGGCAGCCCAGCATGAACAGATTAGAAATAAAAATTATCAGAGAGTATAATTTGGAGTTGGAGGGGAGAGAAAAATATCTTACTTTGGTGAAAAAACTCTAATTTCTACTTGAAGGACAGCGTTCTCTGAGCCTATAAAAAACAACAATGCTGAAATATTTTATTTACAGTAAACAACTGCTTATATATTTAGAATGAAATAACTGAAAACAGAAATTACTTTTGGACAAGATAACTAGTTTTTTTCTGAGATCTATCAGAATCCTGTGATTTTAGATTCTTTTCAGTCAAATGGTACAATCATTATGGAATAGCTTTTTTGTGCATTTTTTTAAGCTGGAAAATTCTTTATTACCAACAAACTGTGTCTATCCTACAGACAATTCCATTGGCAACCATTTTCAATTTTTGAATAGCAAAGGAGTTTGAGAACAATCCCTAATTAGATGTCAGATACTGATGACCTTTTGAAAATAGTCTTTTTATGAACCAACCACAAGGAAATGAATGCACACCATGATAACAATAAAGTTAGTGATATGGATTTATAGGTTTCCGACTCACTGCTCTGAAAGCATGTCACAAGGGACTGGATGGTACACCTCTACTGTCTCCAGGATATTTGCTTTTATTATCCCTTAACTACTGAGGACATTATTTGAGGCAAAGAGAAGCAGACATATATCAAGAACTACACAGGGAGGAGGAATTTCATTATATCTTTATTATGTATTTTTAAACAAAAAATAGGGGATTTATATAATTCACCAGTGAGTTTTGCCATTTGTCTTGCAGCTGGTTAAGCATCTAGAAAAACAGACTGATATTCCATTATTAAGATTTCTAGGAATATCTGCAATAAAAATATTTACTTTCTATCTGTGTGCTGCCGTGTTTGTCAATAATTGTCACACATGTCAGGGATTTGAGGAGACCCCTTAATGGCAGAACAATCAAAATCTAAACACAAAGTCATCTAAATACTGATATATGTCCACCAGAAATATCTAGATCTAGTCATTGCATCAATATCCAAAAAGAAGGAAAATAATAACTTCATTATTCAGAATTTCTGATTAGCATTCAAATGAAAAACTGACCTTTCCAAATTTGCTACATTTCATCTAGGCAAACTGTTCTCTGACTTGAACAGTGAGGAGACTCACAGAACTGTGTTTTTTTAAACGAGATCTGAAACTTTAATTAACAATTTTTTATTTGGGTTGACAGCCTTCCTTATGTAAGTAACTAGGAAATGCCTGTGACTGTTCTTGCTATGCCTGGGGTAATATTTATAAGGAATATCCTACTAAGTAAGAATTTAAATCACTGATATTCACTAATAATCATGAGTACAATTTTCAAAGCAGCCTGAGGGATTTGAATACATAATGTTCTTCCTCCTCTAATTCTTCCCATACTTCTCTCATTATCACCCACTGTAGTATAGTACCTGCTTAAGGACTCGATTCTTGAAACATAGAATGCAGTTTCAGGAAGCCTGTAATGATAGGGAGACTCATTCTTCAGATTAAAATCTTTCCCAGAGAAGGAATCCACACTTAGAGCTCTGTGGGAAAAAGAAGAAAAGGAAGTGGAAGAAGACAAGGAAATGGTAAAAGGAAAAGAAAAATGAAAAGAAACTGAAAAAGAAATGGGAAAGGGGAAAAAGGAGAGAAGAAATGGTGATTCATTCCCACACCTCTCATGGTAACTGAAATGAAAAGAATAAATTTCTTATCTCATACTGTTAGATCCTGTACTCACACCGAGTAGCATTGCTCCAGAGCTCAACAGACTGGCACCAAGGAATACAATCATTCTTTTGCTTATTGATATAACTCAGCATAGAAACAGATCAAGAAAATGTATAAACTGTCTGTTTATTTTTTAAATTGAGAGTAATGAAGAGTCTTTAAATTTTCTGAGAGGATACATAGCTCATGTAGAAAACTCAATCTTGCAATTCCCATTAATTTTAAAGTGAATTGTTCAATCAGTCTCTGAAAGATAAAACCTTTCACAGAGAAACACATAAAATGTCCCTGTTGTTTCATTGCATCCTTTGATGATTGTGTTTTGGCTTTTGTAGAGCATACGCATCCTAAAATCTTGTTTTTAGTTCCCTGTTTGTATTGCAGTGAGGGACCATATTCTGAAATCATATGCATATCTGTAGAATTTTGTTTTCCTGTCCCTATCTTTATAGGCAAATGTACTGATGAGCCTTCTCTTCTCCAGGCTGAACAGTCACAGCTCTTTCAGCCTCTCCAGGCCAGCTGGAGGACGGTCCCTAAGTGGGCAGCACAGGGAATGATACTGCATGTCGGCATCATTAAGGATGGTGGGACAGGGTGCATTCAGCAGGTTTGCAGATAATTTGTGAATCCAGGGGCTTCTAGGCCTACCAGTGCTACTAAATTCTTTGTCTAGGACCCTAGAGAATAGGGCCAGGAATTTAACCTGGTTGTCTTCAGGTTGGGCTCACACTGGGGCATTGAACCAGCCCCCACAGGTCTGGCGCCAGGATAACGGCCGCATTAGTGGGATATATTTGTCCAAATCACTTATTGATAGTCTCAATCTCAAATTTCATCTGTAAGTAGAAATTCTCTGAGAGTATTTTAGGTAGAATTTCTCCAAAGAAGCACAATATTCAGAAGCAGGCCAAAACTTTGAGATTTGTTACCAGAAATTATTTTAGTTTCTCATACAGGGTTGGATAGAAATTTGGATAGAATTTCTCCAAAGCTATGCTCTGTTTGGAATAAGGCTTTTAGTTCTGTCAAATAGCAGAAGTGATTCTTTATTTCAAGTAGGCATCTATTAATTCTTATATTAAATATTGAACTATTAATTGTATTAATTACTATTAAAATCAATAACAGATAAAAATCACATCTCTCGCTCCTATTTTACATTCATTTGAGTTCTCCTTAGCCTAGGACTGAACATGATAACAGCTAGAGAGCAGACAGTGCTTAGCACTGAATTTTCTGGCCATATAAAATTGCTAGAGACTTTTTTTTTTAAATAGATGGTGCCATAATTTGCTCTTTCTGCAAGAATTCAGTTTCCCCCGAAGATCCACAGAAAGCAAAACAGAGTGTCATCTACAGTTGTAGTAATATGATGAAAATATCAGTCAAAAAGACCTTGAAGAGCCCTTGGCCTTTCTTGAGGTAAGAAATACCAGGAGATGTTCCACTAGGCTGTGAGCATTGCCTGAGGAGGGGGTCTTGTCTGCAGATTCTGAGCTGTTAGCAAGGCTGCAACAGATGAAATCACTGAATTGGTATAAGCCAGGAGGTCATTTCAGACAGCAGAATTTCAACAACTGCCAGGGATTTGCAAACTGAAAAGCAAAGAAAAGAGCTGGAATAATCCCATGAGGTACTGCTTCATGGGAGTTGTATATCTGAGAATCAGCCTGGGAAAGGTGGAGAGAAAATTCTTCATTTCAAAAAACCATTGGAATAATACTATTTTTCTTTTAAAAAAAACCTCAAATCCAGCTACAGAAATGAGTTTGAGACACTCTTCTCAGTTCCATGATCTTTTTATTGGATTCATGTAATTAAATCCCAGATGAATAGGAAGGACAATGGCCTACACCTAGAAAAATATTTGGCCACCTAAAGCAGAGCCAAGGCACTGAAGCTTTGCCAAAGTCAAACCCCTGACTCCATGTCACAGGTCTCACACACTGTCCCAGATTGCTGTACTGTCTATTATATGTGTGTGCTCATTTCTGGCCCAAGTGTGAGGCACAAGGCATTTGGCCTTTTCCTTAGTGGCAGTCACAGTAACAAAGTATGTTATGTATAGGTTGCCATTGGCAGGAGGGCACATAGTCATGAAAGAAACTGTAGTCATTTACACACTCCAGCAAGCCTCAACCCTTTTAATAAATTAACCAAACTTCTAAAAGTACTCCGAGGTCAAGAGCTCCTTCTGAGCCCATATGACCAGGACCTTTAAGACTGGAATTAACTCTTTGGGGGAGCCTCATTCCCATCTTCAGCTGTGTGGGAAACTGTTCTCCCAGGTTTGATAACAGTTGGTGACTAAAGCTTCTCAGTACAAATAACCTTATGATCAGAGGAGAACGGAGCAGGGACTGCTCAGGAACACTGGTTGTATCTGAGCCTCACAGGTGAACTGAAACTCTTTGGGTTTGGATTAAATATATGTCATGGTTTAGGAATGGTACTTTGCAGTTTAGTGTCCCCTCCGAAACCCACCAAAACTCCACACTTGCTCCCCTTTCCCCTTCCCAATTCAGTGGGGCAAAACTGAGAATTGGAGGCACAAAAGGCAAAGATCATGAGTTAAGATAAGAACAAGAAATAAGAAAATAAGAAAAGAAATAAGAAAAATTAACAGTAACAGAGACAATACTAATGACAGAGGATATAAGGAAAGAAATGATTCACATGGGGAAAAAAACCCCAGTAATAGAAAACACTGTGTTTTCTCTGAAGGAATCCCTTCTCCCTGGACAACTGTCCCTTTCCCTGCCCTCAACAATGACATTAGGTGGTTTAGAATAACCTCTGTGCCCTAGCCAAGCCCTCTCCCAGCTATTGCAAAAAATTAACCCAGTCCTGGCCAGAACAAGGACATTATGAAATCATTTTAGCTGCAGACAAACAATAGCCATTTTTTTCTACCTTTTTTTTTCTGGGAATGCTGCAAATACAAACAATAAAAGTATAAATTTTTTCACTATGCTTTTGCATTGTTTTGCTTCTGACCCTTATGCTTTGATCTTTTCCTTTATTCTTTTTCTCAGACTTTTTAAGTAGTTATCTGCCTTATCCATCCAGTCTCACAGCAGGATTTTTCTCAACATGAGCCATAGTCTCTGCTGGATACCCCTTTACATTCTCAACTCCCCCTCGGCTGGGCATGCAAACCCAGCCTCAGTAAAGCATCCTGCTCCACAATGGCTGATGGTTTAGAGCCATTAACCACTAACATTTCAGTCTCTCAAAACAGCTTTACCCTTATTTTCCTAGTGATTTAGGAAAGAGGTTCAATACATGCAGACTGCATTCAGGCTCCCCTGCTGATGTTCATCCCCATTGTCTACACTGGCTTGCCATTGAAGTGCCCTGTGCCTCCAGTATGGCCTGTGTCTGGTTTTCCTTTCCACCACCAAGGGGATATGGGACCAGAAGGAAAGGAGGAGGGTAGGAAAGGCATGGGAGCAGACCCAGGCCTTGTCCCAGGAGGGATCACAATGAGGGTAAAGTGAACTCCCAGGGCTGGGAACCTTGAGGTGGTTTTCATCTGGTGAACTATATGTAGCCACACACTCTGGTACAGGTGGCTGGCCTAATGGTTTTCCAGGAACACCCACATTCCTTTGGGGATTTTTACACCTACCCTTGCTGTCACTGGCACAGTTACCATATAGTTATAGAGGAGGACTCACTTTTTCATCATCAGAGTCCAATTCCTAGAAACACAGAGTTATGAAGATACTGGGTCCTCATTTGGGTCAGATTAGTCCATGTGTGAGACACAAAGTGATGGGAAAATAAAGGTGGCCTCTTGCTTCCTCTGTTACTGCTCATATTACAAACCATGGCTACACACATATTAAATCTGAATTTTCTGTTTTTACTTTACGACAAAGAAAAGTTATGAGGGAGCTGCTGCAGGATCAGCAGCATTTGAGTACTCAAACCAGAGGCTGGTTTGGGGTTGGCCTACAGAGCATCAGACCAGATGCTCAAACCATGATGAAACAACAGATTTTGAAAGCTGAAGGGGGACTGTATAATGCTAACTCAGCCCTTTGGATATGAACCAGTCAGCTCCTGCAGTGAAAAAAAAGACCATAAAGCAGATCCATTCCCTCAGCCAAGTGCAAACAGTACTGCTCTTCTGCTGGAAAAGTTATATTGTGGCATAAGCATTACATAGTGTTTTTCCTGTCAGAGGCCACACACACAGAGTGTAGAATCGTGGAGTGGTTTAGTAACTCGATTAGACAGCTTGCATTTCCTTGGTAAAAAGGAAGTTTTGCTGTTTATCTGTCTCAGCATCAATGGCTCTTGTTGCACATCACAGTCCCTTGCACAGTAAGTGGAAGGTAGCTCTTGCTGCCAGCTTTCACGTATTTCCCAGATCAAAGGGCAAAATCATTACGCACTGGCTGACCACTTCATTTCACATGAGCCAAGATGCTGGTAAAGTAGCTGATTTCTAAATAGAAGTTTAAAGATTTGACACACAGCAGGAAAAAAGCAGGCTCTTTTAGGTTTTATCCTCAGACACACAGAACAACTTTTATTTTGTGTGATAGATGGTGAGCAGCACATCTGTGGCTGCAGAGGGGAGCACGTCACAGAGTGCTGACCTTTGCTAACCTCACCTGGGCTGTTCACAAAGCCATCATCCTCCCACTGAGGCAGAACCTGTACTCCCACATCACAGGGCACCACAGCTGCATTCCCCTCTCCTCACATCTTCTTGCTCAGAGACAGAGGGAGACCTTTGAATGACTATGGAACCTAGTAAGAATCACAGCTCTAGTCCTGCTTGTGTTGTTAAAATTGAAATATTACTTAGGTAATATTAAAGTGGTATAAAAATTATCATCAGCAAGTTTCACATATACTCTACTCACAACTTCCTCATATAATAAAAGTTCTATGAGACATTTTTGATTCTTATGTTTAATTTTTACCCTAAAAATATCAAGATGGTACAATTTTTTTTCCTTACAATTTTGAAGGAAGATTTGTCTAGCCAAACAAAATATTCGTAGTGAATGTTAAGGCTAATCAAAAGGGAAAGGTACTGGTTCTTCATCAAAATTCTTTTTATTCCGAGATAGAAATTAGTCAAAAAAGTTCAATATGTAAATTATTCATGTTGTTTTTATAAAGGTTAACAAAAATAATCCCCTCTATAGTCTAAAGAAACTTTTTTTTATTTCTACTCATCCTCCTGGCTCTTGAGACAACCTTTGGAATTTTTTCTTCTTTTGTCTCTCTGTAAAAAATATATTCCCATAGTTCCATCATAAAAAATCAGATTAAATAAAAGTCTTTTAGTATTATTAAAAAACAAAAATAGCCTGAGATGATCTTTCCATCTCTTTTTCAAGCCATCTTTATGAATTGGCAGAAAAATTTCTCACCCTGTGAAATTGTCTTTCCAATTGGGCAATTCTCTCTCCCCTCTCTCAGGTTTCCCTCTGAAATATGGAAAGGGAGGTGAGAGGAGCAGGAACTCCCAGGTCACACCACGGCTGTGGCTTTTCATCCATTAAGGTGTTTCAAAACAAAAACTTTGCTCTCATATTTGTTAAGAAGCATGGTATCATACACAGTAGTCAATAACTGCAGTATATAATATATAACACTATTGTAACAAATGACGTATAATTGCAATGCCACCGGCTTGCAGTGTGTGGTGGGAGTACAAAGTAAAAGCGCCTGTTACACGATCTTACTCCTTGGCACGGGTCTGAAATAACACGGAGTGGGTTCCCCCAGAAGTGCTTTCCCTCTCCCTCACCCCAAACCCCTCCTCCTCTCCTGCCCTCACCCCGCCGAGCCCGGTCCTGCCCCATCCCACAGCTTCCTCCCTTGCAGGAACAGCTGCCCTTGATTTTTGGCCGGGCCGCTTGGAGGGGTATATTATATTCAAGCATCTTGTTCTCAAGCCCGAGCGCTTCTGCAGGTGCCCGCCTCGCAGTGTGGGAGCGCCGAGCCGCCCCACCAGCCCTCTGCTGCAGAGGCTTCATCCTCGGTCTGGGGTCTCGTGGCTTTCTTGAGAAAGCCCTCCCCAAGCGTGACCGTGCTGAGGGGAAAGGCCGACAAACCGACGGTGCAAAGGTGGCCTGACAGACTGCGAGACCCAAGTTTCTTTGGCGGAGAGAAAGCGAGTGTCGCCACGGGCCGGCTGTGAGGACGCAACAGGGCGTGCGGCCCTGCCGGCCCCGCGCACGGAGCAGCAGCCGCGGCCGCCCCTTGCTCCGGCCCTTCCTGGGGCGGGTTCCCGGGGGCAGGCGGGGCGGCTCGGCCCCGCAGGAACCCCGGCCCCGCAGAGCCCCGGCCCCCGCAGGAACCCCGGCCCCCGCAGGAGCCCCGGCCCCGCAGGAGCCCCGGCCCCGCAGGAACCCCGG
>JACBWW010000003.1:42164174-42206881 GCA_020086605.1 Lanius collurio
TCAGCCCCAGAGAATTTGGTCACTGGTATTCCTACCTCTATATGGTTTCTTTACAACATATTATTGGCAGAAAAGTGGCTAAGTTCAGTCACTTCAATTCTATTAATTTAAGTCCATGAACTTGAAATTATTTCAGCTCTTAGGCCCTAATTGTGTTTGCTCAACCATCAATTGCCTAGGAGACTTCTACTTTGCTAATCTAGCACTGCAGAGGCTGGTGCCACATTGATAGGGAGATTTGTTTCAAGGCTGAAAAGTTAAGTACATTTTCAGAAAGGTTATTGGATATGTGAACACTTACTGAATGTGTTTACATTGTTGTCAACATAGATTATTAGCTTTGGTTAATGACTGGTCTACTTACACTTTCAGTGTCACCTTTCTGTGCTACAGGAAACCAAGTATTGACTTTCAGTAACAAATAGAACATTTCTGTCCATGACACAGCCCTGTTACATTCTCCTGTATACTTTTAATAGAACTTTCTCTGATGTATTCATTCCTTTTGTGAGATTAAAGTACCTTCACATAAAATGTCATCAAAAACTACTAGATTCTTGCTAGACAGCAAGGAAAAATTATATTTAAAAAAATGGATCAAACTGATAAATAGAAGTATTGTATAAGGTAGCATTTTTACTAGGAATTAGTGGGCTGTGGGATTTCAGGTAAGCTTTCCACAGCAAGGAAAGACAACTATTCTTGCAAAAGCAACATAAAATGAGAGATCAAAAGAGCTAAGAAATACCACTGAACTGCTGGTACTAAAAGATGCTACAATAATTTATGACATCTGTGTTTAATTAAGAAAGTTCTTTAGCAAACAGCCATGTGAAAGAAGTCATACAAATGGCTTCTTTCTTTGCCAGCCCAAGTATACAATTTGCCAGCCCACATATATCATTCTCTTACTGTCCTATTTCTGGAAATATCAGCTGTGCAGAGAATCCATGAGAGGATCAGCTTCACAAACTCTGTCTGTAATTCTTATTTCATGGCTGTGCAGCTCTGCTTTTTGTGGAGTAGATCTGTACTCCTCCCACAACTGAAAAGGTCATATAATTTTTTTAAAGAGAGAACGAGGCATAGAGAAGGATTTTTAAGAATTATATGGTTCATAATATTGGCAAAAGCAACAGAAAATCCTGAGGGGAAAAAAGCAATTTCATAAAGGTGAGATGCTACACACTGACATTTTTGGAAAGGAAAATTTCAGGTCTGGATGTCAAAATGAAATTTTGGTCAAGTTTACTTTATAAAATTCCATGTGCTCAAAGTAAACCATGTGGATTTCTCACAGAACTAATTTGGAAAAACTCCAGCTAAAAAGAAAAATCTTCATTTGTTTAATTTCTTTTGCTGCTTAAAACAAATCAAATTCATTAAATTCCTCTTGAAAAGTAAAATCTTGTGCCTAACCTGCAAGGGAATGAGCGAAGGAAAATGGGAAACTGGAAATGAAGTCTTTCCTAACCAAAAAAAATTGTTACTTCCCTCACCTCACAGGCAACAGTGGTTGCCTCACATATGTGTGCATGCAGCACCTGCATGTGCTTGTCTGCATGAGGTGTATCTTTTATCTCCTGACATGCCAGGAGGGATGTGGGGCACCCCATTAGCCTTGCAGTGGCCTGCAGTCAAGTGAATCGATGTCAGTTGTTGGTGAATGTCACCCAGGGGCCTCTTCTGACCATGCAGCTGTGACGTGTGCCCAGTTAGAATTGCCTCCTGCCAGAATTCCCTCCTCTTAGCACAGGAATGAAATTTCAAATGCAAACTGCATTCCAGAAATCCAATCACAAACAGTCTGACTGTCAAAATGCATGGGGGGAAAAAGGTAAAAGTCTGAGAACTCAACTCTTGACCTTGCAAGAGTAACAGTTTTCCTTCAGCAGGGGGAAGGGGCCTCGACACTGATGGTTCAACACAGACAGAGACAAGGAGTACCACAAAATAACTTGAGAGCAGTGCCCAGCCTTTGCTGGTGTTATGGTAGGGGTCATTTATCTTCCCATCCCTCTGGGGAAGACCACTGCCTTTGCCTTTTACCAGAGTCTGTCTGTCATCTCCAGCTCTAGAAACATGGCATGCTCTGGCATTTGAGATTCCCCTTGGCACTTTTCAGTGTGGAAATATCCATCCAGTCAGACCAGGAGGGAGTGACTCCCAGCCCTGTCCCCCAGGAGGAGGACCTCTTGGCTGTCTCTCTCCTCCACGAAATGCAAATTGGTGTTTGATTATGGCCCTGTTCTAAACTTAACAGCTCTGCTCTTGGATACCTCTAAGCCCTGAGGAGGGCAACTCTAACATGACAGGTTTAGAAAAGATGGTTTGTATATAGATGCTATCATTGATTTGCAAAGACAAGTCAGCTATTGTGAAAAAGCACTGAGTATAACATGAATCTTAGACCTTCCTAAAGCTCCTAAGAGAAAGATATTTGAAAACATCATGGGTAATATCTGCCACAGAAGCAGACATTTTCAAAAAAAAATGAAAAGCCTGAACTGTAAGGAACACTGTAAACAGTATGCTGCAGGCAGTCAGGAATGACTGCAAACAAATGAGGGAAATTTTTAAAAACTGACTAAACAAAAGAAGACTAAAGCTCCATAGATTGACAAACCTGAATATCAAACAACCAGCAGACTTGCAAGAGAATCTTATTAATGTCAGAATCACTGCATTTATATCTGGTTTAATTTTTTTTCTCTGGCATTTCAAACCAGCACTCACTGAAATCATCCCCCCCACCCCTAAAAATATATCTTTTTATTTTAATGTATTTGAACCAGAATCTGTGAAATGAAAAATAGTCAGATGAGACTAATTTTGCATTCTATCATATGCACTACCACTGATGTCCATGATACAGAGCAGGGACACTAGACTTTTAAATGTAGAATTCTGAAACTGTATAAAATACTGTGAAAATACATGCAGTATGTGGATTACAATAATCTGGGAATTTCAGACCAGCTGTAAAACCGTGCAAACATTGGCACAACAAAAAACGGTGGGTCATAAATAAAGGATTCTTTAAAATAAGGCAAGTGCAGCAGTAGCACCCTGTCCTTTAACTTGTGTCAGTGACCAAAGGGATTGATTCACAGATCATATGCTTTTGAGTGGCCCAGCAAGATTTCCACAGAATAACCAAAAAAGCCACTAAGCTGCAACTGTATGGTCATCAGGAGGAAATCTTGCAAACCCTACTCCAGAGTCAGTTTTGCAGAGATCAAAAGAGGTGTTTTCCTATTCGTTATTTATTGTCAGTGCCATGGCAAGATAAACACTGACTTTGTGGTGAGTCTTCTACCATCTGTGTCAGGTCATGTGTCTGTAGGTGAGCTCTGGCAGGTTGACAGCTGCCTCACTGCAGCAGTCCTCAGACTGTGACCACTCAGTGGCTCTGGCTTGGATGCCAGAGTTCTAGTTTATACCATGCCAGAGGACTAAGGGAATATGCCTGTGAGAGGCAGGGAAAGCACCTTGGGAAAGGGATCTCTTGAATCTTCCCTAAAGGGAGCCATCAGAGTTGGCCTGCAGGGCCTAAAGATTGCCACTTAGTGGATTAAGCTTTTTTCCAAGAAAAATTTTGGAGTTGTACCAAAGCAAGGCATGCCAGGTCCCTGATTTCAGCATTTTTTATCTAGGCCAGTATCTCCTAACCTGGGGCTATAACATCCTGACATTTCATGAGGTCTTCATCTAGCCCAGGGACTGCCCCAGAAGCTCTGCTCAGCAGCAGCTGCATCAGTGCACGGGCTCTCCCCTCCACAGGGACTGGCCAGATAGGTCACAGCATGACAGGGTGACCCAGATCTTGTGTGACCCTCCGGAGAAAAACAGCAATGAAAAAGAGCTTTCCCTTGGGGAAGCTCTCTGCACTGTGATACCCAGGTCTGAGTGGTCCAAAGTGACCATGTTTGAGCTGTAGATTTGCTGAATGACTTTGCATAACACGTCTTCTGAACAGAAGCCAGAGGACAGAAATTCTCTGAACTGCAGCATCCCTGATTTAAGCTCCCAAGTTCCTCAATAAATGGATTAGTAAGGCAAAACCCTTGCAGTGCTTCCCATGAACTCTACCACACTGCTGTTTGCTTCCTGAGCATCTGGATCTGCTGCAGACATCACCTGACTCCTGTTTCAGAGCCCAGACTCTGCCTGGGGTGGTATTCCCCATCCCACCCCCTTGGGTCCTTCAAGCACTGCAGGGCTGGACCCTGTGCTCCAGATCCCCAAAAATATTTGTATTGAGATAACATAAAGCCTCTCCCTGTTAGCCTTGGAATCACATGGTTACTTGTGTGAAGCTTTCCCAGCATAACAGATGGAATAATGGCTCAAAATCCTTACATCTTCTCAATATATCTTCTTATTATATCGACATACAATACAGATCAGAGTCAATAAAAGCTTGGTGCCTTTGCCCAGACTCTAAATCTTCACCTATGTCCGTGCTTTTTCTGATGCAGCCCCTTACGACTGGGACCTAGTGGATATTATTAGCATGCTTGCTTTGGCTCACTGAAATTTGTTATTTTGGCAGATCTCTCTTGGTCTGATTCCACTCTATGTGCCATGTGCCAATAAATCATGTGGGTTTCATCTTTTTGCATCTGGTTCAGTCCACCTAGATCTGTTGTGATGGGTCCCCCCACACTACCTCGTTTTCTCTGTGTGTGTGGCAATATCTTAACAGCACTCGAGTAATCTGATCCAAACCTTTTACAGAAAGTGTGGACTGTCAGTTCCTTCCAAAGGACAAGTCCCAGAGCAGGCCCCCAGGAGCAGGTGGGCTGGGAGGAGGACCCACGTTTGCACTGCCTTCCCACTGTGTTTGCTTCAGCCACACAGGCAGCTGTGCCTCAAGTGAGGCACTCGGAGGCTTTAGGATCTTCAGAGGCAGATGGTTCTCAAAAAGCCATAAAAGGCTGTCATAACACCCACAAGGGATTTAGAAACTGAGCTCTCATAGAGAATTGTGAGGGCCTGGATGGGTCTGTGTTTTGGCCCTTGGCTTTCCCATGGCTGTGGGCTTGACTTTCCAAATCACATCCTCCTAAGGTGAACCCCAGGATGAGCTTTAGCCAAGTGGGATTTTCTCCTCTGATTGCCATAAACTCTTACATGTGGCTCTTCCAAGTGTCTTTGGGCTGCCACATGAGCTCCATCTGATGTGCCTCCTGCTATGAAAAGACTTTTAACTGCTGAGGATGGCTCACAATCCTAACAGGACGCCCAAAAGAGGGGACAGTGGAATTTTTCCTCTAGCATTTGCTGGCATCTCTGTGGAACATCCTTCTTCTCTACATCACTCTAACTTCCTTCACCATTTGCCATTGTCCTTGGGCATGCAGACTCCAGATACATCTGTGCCCCTGCCCATTATTGGCTTTATACCTTTCGAAACCACCTTTCAACTCAGAGGGTGAGTGCTCCTTTCCTCTGTCTGATGTGCTGTTCTCTTCTGAAGTCATCAGCTATCCAAAGCATGTCCTGGAGATTACTAGTGCTTCTGCAGCAGACTGGCTGGGGGATATCACTTGGGCATTTTTTACACAAAAAACATCTATTCAATAGACAGGTGAATT
Source organism: Lanius collurio (assembly GCA_020086605.1). NCBI lineage: Eukaryota > Metazoa > Chordata > Aves > Passeriformes > Laniidae > Lanius > Lanius collurio. The sequence goes on from JACBWW010000003.1 coordinate 42,169,775, forward strand.
TTACTGAAATAAATGTGAGAATGCAATTGTAAACTGAAAGAAGGCTCCTATAAACCACTGTGTGAATCTATTTCAAAATTTGCAAGTGCAATGTGGGGAGATTCATTTTATTGTTTATATTTTTGTCTGCCAGTTGGGAGACAAAGGAGAACAGGCCTGTTTATGAAGCAACCCTTCTTTTGAAAAATGTCAGAGAAGATAGACAAAAGCAAGCAAGTCTTGCAAAACAGCTTTTTAAATAACATTGCCAAGGCACATATAGCTGAAGGCTGATTTCTCTGATGGATTCATAGCTTCAAAGAAGTTTGCCTTTCATGACTCATCCTTCCCCTGTCACTGCCAGTGGCAAGGATTGAAGGATATCTAATAGGGGTTTCTGCTCGGCTAGTCTGTAGTACTTAAGCCAGATAGTGTTTATCAGGGCACTCCAAAGGCCTGAAAGTGCACCCAGGGCCGTGGTGTTGAGGATACATGACACAGCCTTTAAAATAAAAGCTATTCTTGACACTTGGGGAAAAAAGAAACTGGCTAGCCAAATGTGTCTTCAAGCTAACAGCACAGGGAGCACTTGTTCAGTGTTGGGTCTGAGCTTCATCTGAGCCCTCCCCATCTGCTGTGGAAAAACAGTCACACTCACACAAAATCAGATAAATGCCTTGGATAATCAGAGCTTTTTTCAATAAAGTTAACTGTATGAAGTCTGTAAGTACCAAATAGATTCAAAAGTCCTTGTGTTTTGCCAGCAGCAAGATCAGTGATTCGTCACTCAATATCAATAACATTCAGAATGTTGCTGAGAATAAATAACAATGAACCAAGAGGCAATGTCTTCTCTTGGATAATAAAAATTTAAAGAAAATAGCTAAAGTACCCCATCTGTTGGTGGATCAGTGATTTTCTGGACTGAGGGAACACCAACGATCCTGAAGGACAGAAAAAGATTTTGTGTCTTACTCCAGGCTGTTCTGTGGGTAAACTCATATGTTTATCTCAGGAAAATTGCCAAAAGTCACTAGTTTCTTGAGTATGTGTATAAATTGCATGCAAGTCACCCTTCCCAGCAAATGATAAAGCTGCAGAGGTAGTTTGATTGTATCTGTCTCTGTAAGAGGCAAGGGAAGCATTAGCTGCAAGAACAGACACCTCAACACACTCAATATTTGATATTCCTTCTCTGTAACCACAACCAAATGGCAAATGTATTTAGACTCTCAGCTAGGTAATCATTGCAGTTTTGTGCCATCTTGTTTTCTGGCTCATGTAGATCTTGACATTTTATTGTGATTGTAATGATTGTCATCTCCAGCTACTGTATTTTCATATTAAACATTTCAAAATGGTTTTGTTAAAGAAGACATTTAATTTGTAGAATCATGAAACCTCTTCAAGATATCTGAGCCATATATTCAAATCAAAGAAATTATTAAATAATAGCAAAAAAAAGAAGAAGGAAATTTCTCAGCTCTACTCTTCAAATCTGCCTGCTGTAGTGCAGCATGTAGTAACAGGATTTAGATACTGTGTTTGTAATAGATTCTTCACCACTTTAAAATTAAGCCATAATACATTGTAGATTAGTCTGATGCTTAGGACACATTAGTCTCATCCTCTACAGTTGTTTAGTGCCCTATGAAGCATTCACTACATTACTGAAGGAAGAGAAAGAAACATGTGGACTGAAATTTAGTGCTATCCAAAAAAAGAGTTATGAAGTGTTAGGCTATAAAAATATTCTTTATGCTTCATGCAAAGGCTCAATCAATTCAGATAAATTATACTTAAATATACTTAAATATACTTAAATACAATTTAATCTTTCAAATTTCTTCTAAATTACAGGAAAATGTGAATCTTTATTTGAGTTTTGTTTGCTGATATTCACCCTTGCATTTAAAATGTAGAGTTTCTACATTTAAGCTGAAGACCTAGAGGTTTTTAATACTTTCCTCTTCTACTACATGAAGTAAACAAGAAAAAGCATGAATGAAATTAAGGCAATTTCCATATCTTCACTATTTCAGATGATGGAAAACTGTCCTTTGATGAATTCAGAGCTTACTTTGCTGACGGAGTTCTGAGTGGAGAGGAGCTGCATGAACTTTTTCACACCATTGATACACACAGTACCGGGTAAGTGCCCCCTTCTAACAGTTCCAGTGCCTCTCTCTGTACGTGAGAATGGAAAACAGACATCAGGCTGATTTTAGGAAACAAGTTTATGTAGAAAGCTGTTTGAGGGAAGCCAGGCTGTGTCATATGGCTATAAACTGTACAAATGAAGTGTTTTGAAAACTCGTTGAAATATTTGCATGTGCCAATAAATGTGATTTGGGTACTGAGAACATAGGGTGGATATTGGATGCCTTCTGAATTTCCCCACCATGGAAAGAAAAGGAGCTGAGACCTCCTTCAGGCTTAAATATGAATTCCTCAATTCTCAATCCCACTGAGTCATACCGAGATGAATACTTGGAGCAGATATTGAAAAAGAAAGAAAATAAATAAAGCAACTATATGTAGTAAAGAGCTGAAAAAGCCATCCTGTCCGGTGGCATGGTACTTGTGCTGGTGCTGTCCCTTGGGATATTCCCGTTATGATTGGGTTTAACAATGCCACAGGGAAATAAGCTGACAGGAACTTCATGAAGTTCAGCAAGGTGAAGTGCATAGTCCCGCTTCTGAGGAGGAACAACTCCAAACTTTTGTGGGAAATGGAATTAAGTTAAATGTATTTTCGTAGTAGAATTCACAAGATTTTAGAGTTTGTGCCAAAATAATGTCCTGAAGTAAGCAGAAGTAATGGTACTCAATCTGTTGGATCTGTTGGAAATGAAAAATACTACAGGCTTCATAAGATGATCACGGGATGGGGTGATGGAGACAGGGAGGAGGTGGAGTCACCACCCTAGAGATACTTGGGGGATTTGGCAGTCCTGAGTTAACAGTTGGACTTGATGGCTTTAGAGGTCTTTTCTAACCCAACCATTTACATGATTCTATGGCTCTATGCACTAATATATCCTGGGGCCCACTCAGCTGGAAAGCAGCTTGGTAGAAAAAGGTATTGGGTGAACACCAACTTGAACATGAGATAAAAATGTGCTCCTGTCACCACAAAAGTCAATGAATGGTATGAGTGACCCAGAGTCAAAAAACTCATTTCAGAGCCAAACTCATTTGAACAGCTTTGGACTTCCTCCTATGTACCACATATCTGCATAAGTGGTTTTATTTTACTATAATTCCATTTTGTCTGCAATTATCCTGAAAAAGGCAGAAATTCATGACACTAAGTAAGATTTCTAAGAAAAAAGTCAGATGGTCTACATCTATTTTTACTTTCTTTTTATTTGTAAAGCTTTTCTAATTTGTGAAACATTTTAATTTTCATTATTAGTATTTGTACACCATTTTCTCTTTAACAGAGACTATATGGATCTGAAAAATATGTAGAAAAGTGAGGATAATATTATGTTTTTCCTCCTGGTAGACAGGCACACCTGAAGAATTGGTGCAATTGTTGAATGCTTCTGCTATTAACTGAAAATAGGTAATTAAACTGTCCTAGGAGCCATCTGAGAGACAGATCATTCTCACTGTCCAGAAAAAGCCTGGCAAAAATCTGGGCACAAAGGTTGCAGAATACATACTGTGAAGGGTCCAATTTTCATGTATTTCAAGGAACAGAACAAGTGGAAAATTAAGACAAGCTACTAAATTACCTTTTTCAACCAGAAGAAAGGGGGTTGATGGATTAATATTTATTACAGGAGGACCTAGATATAAATAGGAAAATGCACTTGAAAAGTGGATTTAAAACAGCAACAAGAAGCTTTTTGAGTATTTTTTTCATTAAGTCTTTAACTGATAAAAGGCTTTAGGGTGACTTTGCAGCTGGAAAGTATTCTACAAGTCTTAATCTTTAACAGAGGCAAATACATTTTAAAGGCTTTCCCTTAGCCCCTCTGTAAGCTTTTGAGAAACCTGTCAGCAAGATGTCACATGCCAAATATCAGATGGATATAGCAAAGAAAGACAGCTTGGACAGTATACTATAATTTCCTTGTTAGCATAGTTTTCAGAAAAAAATCTCATGGAGCAGATATAATGAAGCCAAAACTTTACTCACTGGCATTTCCTCGAAAGAACAGGTTATGTAAAATGTCTCAAATTAGTGAGCTAGCTAAGAAAAATAGCAAAATGTTCATTGAACCTTGGGAAGTGTTTTAATGTAAGCATTAGGAGAATCATGTATGTATCAAACAATCCCCAAACCATCTATTCTGAGATGTTTTCACTTCCAAATTATCCAAGGGAATTAATGAAAATTATGCAAGTCAGAAGTAGTTTATGGCTGGTTTTTAGTAGGGGAGAGCAAAGAATTCTGCTCAATTTTGTAGGTAGTAGGAGGAGATTTGCACAGGTTGTCTCTCTAATCCAATTAAAATGCAGACACTGTCAAACTCTGGGCAAATCTTTTATCTTCTCTCTGCTTCACTTCATTATTTACAAATTGCAGACTGTAGTTCCCTATCCCAGAAATATTTTGTAAGCATTGAGATTATGCAGTGATTTACACCACACATAAATGCCTAGGACAGATGTCTAGGGAAGCATGTCATGATCCCTTAGTTCATATCTTGGAGTATCTCAAGATTTCATAACCAGCTTGTCACAAGAGCAGACTTTGGGTTGTTTCCACCTGCATTAAATCTCTGCCAGCTTTCAATACCTCACTGTCTGTGTGCACAAGTCTTTGTACTTTAAAGCCTGAAGATAAAAAGATGTGGCCTTGGGGTGATAGCCATGGACCACAAACTCAGGCTGTATCAATTCCCTTCTTGGCTATGCTGCAGCAATCTTTCAATAAAATATTCAAAGCATGAAAGACTTACACTGGTTTAACACTTTTAAGGGAACTAAATTAAACAGGTATTAAACTCTGCTATTACACAGGCCCTAATGTCAGTCATGTTGAAGAGAGATTTAGATTATTAACTTTTAAAAGACCAATCCAAGCTAATGCAATGTGCTTGTCACAAAGCAGGTAGGCTGTGGAAGGTTGCTAAAATGAGTAATTACCATTTCCAATGTGATAGCACGGCAAATAACAGAGGGTTTAACTTCCCAGTAATTCAGGTTGTATCTGCCTGACTAGGATCTCTGCGCCCTGGTATTTGAAACAGTCAGGTGTTCTCTTTTTACCAAGTAAAAGAAGAGTCAATTAGTCCATAATCAGCAGGAAAAACAGATGAGTAAGAGTTAGTTACTGCCACATAAAGTTTCCAAAACATAGGTTGAAGAGTTTATTATGGCAGGATGTATTTAAATGCACAATTTGTCTAGACCCTAAAGTACAGGTTATTCATTCAGGGCAGACCATTGCTTTTACTGAAAATTCTCATTGGCTAAGGGTATTTCCTCAGTACATAATTTGGACATATATTTTGCAGTTTATGAAGGTACTTACATATATATTATTTTTTCATTCTATTTTTAAAAATCTACATTTCCTTTTTATAACATTTGAAATATTAAATAAATGTCACTAAAGACACGGTGTACAAATTGATAGCCTAATTTTTTTTAACTTCTATTCTCTTTTCCTTTGGGTACAGCCAGAAACAAATGCATAAGACAACCAAATTAGGTGAAGTAATGTATCCATGCAAAAAGAAATTTTTTTTCCATCTTTTAGTACTGCTGTGATGTTTTCCTTTCTTGAAGGTAAGCTTTGATTAGGCCACACAATGAGCATTCCTGACATGTAATTAGTATGAGGTGACTGCGTTAGGGGGGTAGCAGTTAACCATTCTTCTCTAAGTGCAGTTTCCGGTATCATCATTACTTCAGAGTGAAACTGAAAGCTAATTAGGCATTTGATTGCAGCTGAGAGTCACTTCTATTTGTGCTTTCCAGGATCTTGTGAGAACTTTGAGCTATCCTTATTCAAACACATACCATTAAATGGTATAAAGAAGTAGTTATGGAGGGTCCACACTCAGATGCCCTCACTCTGCCAGTGTAAGGACAGGCTTTGCATTGATGCAGCAGTGATCAGGTCTGGGCTGTTATAACCACATCTCCAGGTTCTCATTTCCTAGCATGCATTTGCTTCTATTGCAAAGCAGTGTCTTGTATTTAAAGACCCTTAAAAAAACCCTAACCAAACAAATGTAAGCAAGAAATCAAGAGCAGTGACTTCAGCTTCAACCTGGAGTTTGCACAGTGATTCTCCTCCCCTTATTCATAATGGTTTAAGTGTTTTGCAGGTAGCCCCAATGTAAACACACTATAAACCTCTGAGAAACATCTTCTGCCCTTTTTAAGTTATCAGGAGGCCAGGGTAGATCCCCACAGTTTCTTAAGTAGGAGCCAGGCCTCCAGAGTAAGAGTTATACCAATGTAAGTGCATGTCTGTGAGCAGGGAAGGGGCAAGGGGAAGAGCTTATTTTTGTGTGCTGATTTGACATGTGTTTGACACGAAGTCCATGTTATATGTCTGTACTGTCAGTTTAGACCTGGTCAGTGCTTGTCCTAACACTTAAAAAAATCTCAATGCACTCTATTTGAAATCTGAGTTAACCTTTTTGGAGGTTTGTGAGGGTAAAGGAAAGCCAGTGTGGTTCCTCACCCCTCTGTCCTCCCCCAGTCTCAGCTCCAAGCTACACAGTGCTCAGCGAGGCTCTGCAGGGCTGATGGGAGCAATGGGAAGGGTGTTGGAGCAAATGTGAGTGCTGCAAAGGCACCAGAAAACTTCCTTGTGGTGACAAGGAGGGTCATGGAGGATATGGCCTGCAGGTTGTAGTAATTTTGGAGCTGAAGTAATTTTAGAGCTGGAGACCCACATGCTCTGCTTTCTCAGAGCATTCTGGTTATTAACTGAATGCAAAACATCTCACATCCAAAACAGTGTTGAAGCACACTTGAGGTAGCTCTGCAGAAATACAGCTGTTTCATTTACATGTGTTATTGCCTGAGTAATTGTACTGAAAGTAGAGAAAGGTATCAGAAGCACAGCTCTTTTTATACACGGAGAGAAATGTGTAGGAAAAGTTTGAAATTAGTGGTTTAAAGGGTGAGGGCTGTTACAACTCATTTCTTTGATAAGTTGTCTGCTATTTAATTTTAATGTTAACTGATGAGCTCGTGTTTCAACAGAGCAAGAATCCTTGACGTGGTTAATGGTGAATAAATTTTAGCGAAAGTCAAATAAACCTCCCTTTTACTCTTAGCCTTTACCTTTCCCTCCCCCCAGTCATGAATTCCACAGAAATTGTTTTAGCATAATGGCATCCTCCAGGAAAAGGTGTCAGAAGATAATGAGAATATTTGGCAAAGTTACAACTAGGAGATATACAGAAGGTCTCAAGGGGATTTAGTCTGCAGCACTGCTGGAGAGATTGTGATAAATGCTTCACTGATTACTGACTCACAGGAGTCTGGGGGGAATCAGACTTGTCTTTCTCACTTTACTCGTTGGTAAAATGAAGCCCTCAGTCAGGACCCTAGTTACAAAGTAGGAGGGGTGCTAGAACTACTGAGGACCTCGGGCACAGGCAACCTCCCAAAGGTCGGGAGATCCTATTAAACGTTTGTGTGTGGCATAAGTTAAACTGAGCACAAGCCAGAGATGAGCTTGGTGAGGACCAGAGAGCCTCAGCCACCGGCAGCACTGAGCTTATGCTGGGCATTTGGGGGAGTTTGTCGTGATGCATGCACAGCAGATGTGGGGGTGGGATGTGACACTATGGAGACACATCTACACTTGCATACATGTGCAGGGTGCCTAAGGCTCCCTCATGGCCCGGTAAGTCACTGGCACCTAAGACATGATACTGTTCACATGGGCTTCAGCTCAGCTGCCCAGGCATTAGACATTTAAGATGCTCACACTTGAAAGTCAGCCCAAAGTGGAAAGGATAACAAAGAAGAAGTAGTTGGGACATGGGTAGTGGGAGAAATGCTAGAGCATTTAAACCAACACTCGGTGCCTGTGTTATGTCAGATTACTTCTTAGTCTCCTCCTAGCTGGTCTACAGAACCCTCTGAATTCCACTGAATACACTGGGACTCCTTTGCCTGGCAGGGGAGGTTGGACACCCAGCGCACATATGGACATCTACATTTAGGACTCATCCCCAAAGCGAATAAACCTTCCTCCCACCTGCCCAGGTCTTCCTTAGCAGAGCCCTAGTTCCTCCCGTGGGTCAAGAGAGAAATGCTGAGACCATCTGCCCTATCAGCAAATTCCAAAAGTGACAATTGGTTGTTGAGAGTAAGAGGCTGGCTAGCAATCCTTGCAGTCGTGGGAACCCATGAGCCTGGAGCCCAGTACAGTGCACTGAAATTAAAATGAAAGGCATGTTTATATGGACCAGAATGCTTCCTTCAAGATTCTGCTTGTAAACATAATAATAAGTCCTCAGTAGTTTCAGGGTACTCTAAATGCACTAATTATCTCTGCCTTGGATGGTTTCCTTTTGTTTTAGTTGGAAGGCATATTTCACTGTCATGCTATTGCTGATTTTTCACAGTTCACTACAAGTACACAGAAAAAAATAATTAACTTCCAAGTACAACAAGGAAAATAAAAAAACACCCAACATTAGGCACAATATGACATACAGACAGGATCTTTAGTTAGGTGAACTGCAGATGAGTAAATTTTATTTTTAGAAGGAATTTTTGAATGCAAAAATTGCAAGAGGAAAATAATATATTGGGGTTTGACCATTTTTAAAAAACTGGTTCTTTTAATTTAAATTAGAATTCTAAGCACATGGTGCAGCATTGGCATCAGAAAGGTATGCTTGCTAGTATTTAAACATGTAATTGCAGCTATTGGCTTTAACTCAGATATTTCAACACCATAGCTATGGAAATCAGTCTAGAAATGAAACACAAAGGCAAGATGCTGGTCAGAGTGAGATGATTGCACATTTTAGTATTTCATGCCTGATCAAAACAAATTCACAAAGAATGATTTAAAAAATCCTGATGCTATCCGATCCTCTGGTCAGACAGACAAGCTGCAAATAGAATTTTTCTTGGAAATTTTCCATATGAGTGGTTATTTTTAATGGGAAATTCAGCTTTTGCAGAAAAAATGACAATCCCTCTCAGCAACAAGATCAAACAGCAATGACTATTTTCAGTTACATTTAACTAAATGGAGCTGATTTAAAGTTCTTCATTCCAGTTCTGCTGTGGATAACATTGGCTTCCCCGCAGTAAGCTTGTTGCTTAATGGTAGGTGTAGTTTGGAGGCCTAGTCCCTTCCATAGGGTGGGTTTCACAGAAAACCACAAGAGTTTTAGTACCACTCAGAAGCCATCTAGAGAGGTTTTACCATGACATCAGATGGCTCTGAGGGTTCTCATGTGAATCGCAGCAGGCCCCACACATTTGTAGGGATCCAGCTGAAGCAGCAGATCCTGCACAATTTCAGGGTTGACTGGGAGTCAAATATTCTTGCAGCCATGGTCCTCCAGCTCAGGACACTGAGACATTTTTAGACCATCATCTGTGTTGAAGACAGAGGCAAAGAATGCACTAAACACCTCTGCCTTGTCCATGTCCCTGTTTGTGAAGTGCCCATCCTCATCCTGTAACAGGCTGATGTTGTTTCTGTGCTGTCTTTTGCCAATAATAAATTTAAAGTACCTTTTTATTTTTCCACACATTTCTGGGCAGCTTCAATCCCAGTTGATCTTTGGCAGCATGAATTCTCTCCCTACACTGGCAAGCTGCATCTTTGTATTCTTCCCATGTCCCTTGACCTTACTAACACTAGACATACACCTTCCTTTTCCAAAAGAGGATGCCTGCTCAGCAAAGCCGACCTTCCCCCTTGTTTGCTTGATTTCTGGAATTTTGGAATTGCCTGCTCCTGTGCATTTCCAAGGAGTGTAAGAAATCAAATAAACATTTTATTTTGTCTAAGAATAAATAACTTAATCTAAGATTTTTAAAATATCAACACTTTGTGACAAAACCAGGAATTGAAACATTATTGTCTCCTTTGTGGTGAAAATTCTGAAATTTGCTCTCTTTGGCAAAAGAGCCACCATGATGCTGCATCTCAGCTCCTCATTTGGGTTTGTGTTGTTCAGACTCTGCAAAAAATCATAGCTCTTCAGCCCTTGTATATTGCTCTACAAATTTTAGCATACACAACAAATTTTAATAGCATTATTAAGCCTCTTTTACCAACACAAAGGGTATTATAGCTGGGATGATTAAAGTGACTTGTCAGCTGTGTAGTCATTGCATCCCTGTGAATCATTCCTGAATGCAAAGGACTAGAGGGTTGTTTTTTCAGATGAGTTCTTAGTCAGGAAAAAAACTCCCTTTAGTCTCTCCTTCAGTCCTCCCACAGGCAGAGCAGTAAGTTATGCTTCTGAAGTTATCACTTATCCTGGAACTAACTAGGTAATTATTTAGTGAAGCAAAATATGGGATATTAAAAGAGCTGTGACCCCGCTGCCCAAGTCAGAGCCCAGAGAGCCAAGCTGGCTGCTGCCTTTGAGAGCCCAGAGGATGCACAGTCCAGATGGATCTGTGATTGAAGAGCAGCAGTGTCCTCGGGGCAGCAGGAAGTTTGCCTCCCCAGGGACAGAAGCTTTGTCCCACTTCTCCCCCTTTCCTCTTCTCCCTGTTCTGTGACAAGAGGCCAACGCTGGGGCCATTGCAGCACTGCATCCTAGTGCAGTTTTGCCTCCACTGGTAAGAAACCTTGAACAAACCCAAACAAAAAGATGTTGTTCGCTGTTGCAAAGAACTGTGAGTCAGAAAATCCTTGAAATGGAAGTGCACACATAGGACTCCTTTGCAAAACACCCTCTGTTAATTTTGGAGAACTTATCTCATTTTGGTGACTTACAGTGAGATGGTACACAGGCTTTCTTGTTGCAAAGAGCTTACAGATTTTTAGCTGAAATTGTCCATGCATGCCTATTCAGTTACTCTTGCATAGTTTAAGTAACACTTAATTCCTTTTACTTACAAATTATATGCTTCCATGTAACAGTAGGCGATATTAGCTTCAGACTTCCATCCCTAAAATCAAATTTAGCAAAAAGACATGCAAATGGGACTGAAAAGAGAGTTAGTTCAAGATTCTAAAATAAATCCTTCTCATATATCAGAATGAAGAAAGATCTGAAGAAAAAAATGTTGTCCTTGTCCAGCTGTAAGTCATGGCAATGATTTTCCTAAATTCAGTTAGTTCATAAAGTCTTTTGTATAGTATTGGATTCTTCAATAAAGTAACTGCTTTATATTCCAGATTCCATACTCTGTAAGATCTCATTTCCTCTTCTTGTGGTCCAGGGGAAATACACAAACCGTCTGCTGGTTCCTTTGCCTAGAGGTGCCTTCTTTTACCACAGAACAGTATTTGCCAGGTCAGTGGATGGATCCATGGATCCAGAGCAGTGGATGAGTGGAATAGCTTTAGCCTTCCCTCCTCCCTGGCTGCCCCCAGCCCATGGCTAACTGTAGTGGGCAGAACAAGAGCACATCTGCTTTGTAATTCTACATTTTGGACCACTTCTAGAGGTACCACAAATAAGCACTTCTGCCACAGCTCATTCAAGTGAATTTGCTTATTTTTTCTGTCCCTGACCAATGGTTATGATCAATTTTTCAGGAATCAGGACTGCTCAGTGTAATAGTCCTTTAAAAATAGCTCATGTTTTTAGGTAGAGAACATTTTAGACACAGACAGGTAGAAGGACTACATCTAGCCATCAGAAAGTAAATTGAGAATTATCCTGCTGACACGATGTGGATGCATTTGCCTCACCCTATGCTTTGGTTGCTTATTATGAGTGGAGGGCTGGTGCCTGGATGTGAGTCATCCAGCAAATATTGTTAATAACATATTCAGGGTTGCCAGATTATGGGTCTAAGCAGAAGCATCCTTGGCATATGTACCCACTGAAATGGTGAACAGGTGCCTGCTGTAAACCTGAGTACTGAGTTACAGATACAGCCCTCTGGTGTGCACCTCACTCCTGTACTATTAAATTCTTGCCAAACTGCTTTAATTATTTCTGTAGCATCTTGCAGGGAGCTCAAAATTGTTTGTATGCAGCAAAAGAATTCCTAGGTTTATTCACAACTATGTTTGAAGTGGCATGTTATTACTTCTGGGAGAATGAAATAATCACTGACACAAAATTATAGCTTCCCTGCCTAGAGCAGCATCCCCTTCAAACAGGAAGCCAAGAACGATGAAGCCAAGGGTATTTATAACAGAAGGAAATACTGAGTGTGGTAGACAGAAAACCATGCTGTTTATGTCTTTTCTGTGGTTTTTTTTTCACAGGCTTGTTGCACAAAATGTTCTGGATAATATTTTCTGTTTATTCAGGTGTCCAATTCTAACTGAAAATGAATTCAGCAGCTGAATACTTTTCCATTTTCACTGGTAGTCCATTTGCAGCTGTGTCACTCCTGTCAATAGGACAAACAGCATGCTGAAAACAGGGATGCTGAAAGCCTCTGAGCCACTCCCTGTCACTAACATGGTGCTGAGGATGTCGCGAAAGAAAAGGGACCAGAAAGGATTTAAATATAGAATTTGAAAAGAGAGCATGAATTTGACTGGTTAACAATGTGAAAGGCTGTTTTAAACACAGTTATCAAGCTGTGCATTAAGAAATTCAGAAATGTCTTTTATATTAAGTCATTAGAGCAGATGATGTGAAGGAGCAGAAAATGCAGAGATGATGAGAAAAGAGTAGGCATTATAACAGCAAACTCCTGTCATTTAACCTCATCATATTCTGTCAGGGCTCTTTGACTCAGGCAATTTTATAGCTTTAAGGGTTTCAGTTTGCATTTAAGAGATGAACATCTGGACTGTTCCAAAACTGACTGCTGAACTGCAGAAGTGTTGGTCAGACACATTTGACCATAGATGCCGAAGTGATCTGTGGTAAACAGCCTTAAGGAGCTGCAGACACTTTTCCCCACCACACACTTTACCTAAGAGTTAAGTTTCACAGCTTCAGCCCTAGTTCTTAAAGACTCTGAATTCCTTTATACCTGCCACCAAGGTCATTGGAAAAATCAGGTGCAAGTCTCATTTGCAGCCATCTAACTTGGCCTGTTTGAATGCAGGTAAGATCACCTTCAATTAATAGATGTTGTGTGAAAATCTCATTTACATTATCAATTAAAAGTCTTCAGAAGTTTTTATAGCCCTGAGTATGCAAGTTTGTGATACTCCAGAATCCTGCAATTTCTATCAGGTTCTCTCCCTTGTGAAATAAAAGCCAGATGTATGAAAGTTAGCAGTGAAGAAAGTGATTTTAAGATACTACTGTGTCATCATTTTATTAAAAGGTCAATTAAAAAATCTCATTAAAAAGATAAGTGAAAAAATACTAAGTGCAATCAGCCGTTCAATATTCACCCCTCAGCAAGATTCAAAGAGGACATTCATGCTTTTAAGTTTCTTTAATAATCTGTTTCTTTTCCTCCTTGGAAGAAAGGCAGTATGCTGACTTTCAGTAATGAGCTGTAGGTCAAATGTTTTTCTCTTTTAACTGTTAAGGCCTGGCTTATGAGAGAAGATATCACTTCAAAGTTGATCAAGATGAAATCTGATTCCAGTGAACAGGTTTGATTGAATAAAATACTTCCCTGCATTTATGTATTTATATAATGTTGGCAGGGGAATGTGGCAGTACATCTATACTTTTCACATAATTAATTTTGCCAAAGTTAGTAGTGATGAAATGGTCTTGGCCAGGAAGTCTTAGGAATTATGTGTGCCCATGGGCTATGTCTGGTTCTACCCTCCTTCTGTATTCTCTCCCATAGAACACTAATGCACAGCAAAGATTGCAAATGGGGGAAGGTTACTGGGTTTTTTCTTCTTTAGCATGGAAGGCCAAAATCTCTGAGCCTTGTTCTCCAGCATGACAGACACAGAAGAGGAACACAGGCAGAAAGGTGGAGATAAAACCCCAAACCAAACATTTCTGGTGTTTAGATGGATTCCTGCCGGAACTGGGGCTGAATGTGTAAGGTCTGAGGAGCAGTGACTGCATCATGATGCACAAAGGCTGAACTCCAAAGTGGGTTTGCAGTGAGTGGGAAGGTGCCAGTGGGAATGTGACCAGGAAGGGAGGGTGCACCTGCAGCCAGCTTTGGAAAGGCTGCAGCCTTCTGCCTGAAGGCAGCATAGCGAGGCCAGCAAGAGCCAGGCACTTGCATCTCCTGCTGCAGCCCAGGCAGGAGGGCTTCATATCCCAGTCAGGCTAATATTTGAGTTGCACTATTTACCAATGCAACAACAAAAAAGCCATTACCAACCTCACTTATCTTTCTTATCTTTTCAGCAATCTTGACATGGAAGAGCTCAGTGGTAAGTTCTTTATTGGGAAAGAACATAATCTATGCCTGCACCAGCCCTGTGCAAACAAACATGCCATGTGATTTTTTTTTCTGTTTAATCTTTGTAGCTCAAACAGAAAGTAATTTCCACTCAGAGAACTCCTGGGAAAATGCAGATGGCTTATAATCTTTTCAGTCTCTGTCATCCCCTATGTGCAGAATTTACTTCAAAAATATTTTTGCTAACCAGTATTTCACGCTCTCTGAGATTCAAGATCTGTTCTGACATAAAGATAGATAAATAGGATAAATAGATAGATAGATAGATAGATAGATAGATAGATAGATAGATGCTTGTATTTTATTTCCCTTTTGTGTGAGATATTTTTTCTAGTTAGTTTCTCAATTTAATGCTTGTCATGTACCCCACTAAAAGAAAATTCATTACATTCCTCCTACTTGAGCCACGGAGAGCAGCAAGTTTGACAAATTCTGTGATCCTTTGTCACAATAAAAACTCCTGCAAGGCCTAGATTTTAGCCCAGTTACCCATTTCTGTACCTCATTCTGGGCTGAGAGTCATTTCCCCAACACCTTGTTTGCTCTCCAGCTTATCTTAAAGCACTTGATTTAGGAGTGCTTCTTGCACCAAAAAACAATTTACAAAGAAAGGTTTTTGCAGGTTCTCACAGAAAATGTCACAAAAAAAAAAAAAAAAAAGTCATACTTGTCAACACCAGCCAGTTTCAGAGGGAAAGATGGTAGCCTGATAAGTTTTCCACTGGTCAACAGTGGTGAAGAACATTAAAAGCTGAAAATACTGTCAAGTTGAATACCTGCTTATTTACTCACCCACAGGGTGACATGGTCAAGAACCCACTAAAATACACCTTACCCTGTGGCTTAGAAATATATGACAAGAGACTCATCTGAAGTGAACTGGGCTGTGACAACTTCTGTTGGTTGAGCATCTGGCCAAAATAGTATAAACCTGGCTGAGGAAGAGAGGTGGTTTTGTTCCACAAGGGATTTACTGCAGTTGATGTTGCACTGGAGGCACACAGGCTTGCTGGGCTGAAGGGGATGTCCGTCCAGCACTGACTCTGTTTACTGTCTGTTTTGATTAAATACAGGCTGTTTCAAATGCCTTTTAAATCTTTAAAATGTTGCCACTAGGGAGTTTCTCATCTGTGAATCTGATACTGAGTCTACTCAATGTATGTTTAAGCTTGTGAATTTACAGCTCTTTCTGAGTTGTATCAGTTCATCTCAGAAATGAAGCTAAAAAACATCCAGGGTTCTAATTCACAATATGTTTTCACTCTAAATAATTCCATTCAACCTCTCAGCAATACCAGGTCATGTCACAGTGTTCCTGGTAACTTACATTTTCATGATTCCCCTGAGACGCTCATGCTGACCTTTTAAAAGCCGCAAAGTGTTGCTATTCATTATTTCAAAAAGCTCCTATGCAATCTTGTTCTTCTGGTCTGCCATTTAGATGTTGTTTTTTGTGCTCTTCCAGGTGATCTGATGTCTAAATGCCTTGTCTAATACAATGTCTAAGTTTTACCATAATTTTATTTATTTATTTTTCACACTTTTTCCTTCCTGTGCTTCCCTCTACTGTGCTCCCCCACATCAACCAAATGGGGTCATGGTTTCCCAGATGTGCTTCCTCCTCTTGTAATCCCTCAGCATTTACATCAGTTCTTTCTGTAAAAAGTTGTCTGCTTTGAGAAGCTACACCAGGACAACCTGCAATTTGTTATCTCCATGATTTTCATTAAAATTAATTTTGCATGCATCGTATTTGTTGAAAATATCACAGCACCTGGGACTATAAGCTTATCTGGCCAAATCATGGTCTCCTCATTTCTCAGAAACAACTGGTCTCAGTTCACTCCACCTCACAATAGCCTCTGCTTGCTCTTATCTCCTCTAAGGACTTTACCAGAGTTATTCATTTTCGTATCAACATAATCAAATTCACCACACACATATGAAAACTTCATTTCCTGCTAGTAATTGTAGACTATTAGACTGAAAATTTAGTTTACAAAGAAGATGTAAATATTTTGAAAATAAATTTGCTTCAGCTGTCTAATTGATGTTTTACATATTTTGTGAATTAGGCAGCTCATTTATTGAAAGAAAGTATTTTGAAATAGTGATTTTGGTATTTAAAGTATGCCAGGAATTATTTTGCAGAGAAAGAATGCAAAATTTAAAAATAAAATGATCCTTTTCATCGTAACTCCGTTTCATTTTATATTTAGATATTTAATAATGCCGTAACTGAGTTCAGACTTGATAAAGCTGATATTTCATGAAATATTGATTTTTCAGGTCATTTGTAGGTGATGTGGAGTTTTGTCTTTTTTTAGATTATTTTTCAAAGCACTTAGGAGAATATGAAAATGTTCTATCTGTCTTGGAAGACTTAAACATAACCATACTGAAGGCAATGGGAAAAACAAAGAAAGTAAGTAAAAACTGTGACATTTTCTTTACATTATATATTTTGTTTGTTTGGAGTATTTCCAGTAGTTTTCTTATCTGAATTTACTAATTCCTATTTAAGTTCTTCCAAATATACATGTTTGTAGCAGTGAGAAAAGGCTTGTTAAAATGATTGTATATGAAATCTTTAAAGACCTATCTGCAAATTATTACAGTTTGGATATAGGCGAATTTGTCTTTGTGAATGGTGTGAAGAATGTTCTTTGCATTGTTGTACGAAGAGGGTTCTATGTCCCCTGCCAAGTGTGGGTAACTATCAGCACCAACATTTGGAAATAGACCAAATTTGAAAAAAATAACATGGTGGGTTGAGCAAAACCTCCTGACCAAGAAGAAGATTTCATTTCCCTTTGAGGCATTTTAAACAAAAGCAGTGGTCACACAGCCTGCCAAGAGGAAGTGTTGGGGCTGTTTTCCACCAGCACAGCCAGGGGACCTTTACCTGGAGGGAGGAGATGTTTCTCAGAGGAAGAAGGTCGGTTTCTCCGAGGAAGAAGGTCGGTTTCTCAGAGGAAGAGGGTCAGTTTCTCCATTGCACATCTGACCAGGAGTGTGCCCGTGCTGCAGGACCTGCCAGGCAGCCAATCCACCTGGCTCTCAATCCGTTGTGGTCATAGCTGCTCCTGTGGTCAGACCACACTCTGGCTATCTGTCTGACTAAAAGTGCATCAATACTTTGGGTGATTCGCTCCTCTTCCCTGGGTGAACATTTAAATATTCCGTGCAAGGTGGAACAGCTTCAAAAAGCGAGGGAAAGCAAAAACCAGGGAAGTGAACCCAGATCCTCCAAACCCAGCCACAGATCCACACCAGGCTAGTCATCAAGGACAGAAATTTCAGCCAAAATTATTCTATGAGATCCCATGGGGTCAAAAAACCCTAGGTGTTATTTTCAGTCAAATCAGTGGAGAGATCAATGTGGAGAAAGCTGTGCTTCTTTAGTGAAGCTGTTATCTTTGGTATCGTGTGTCTGCAGGAGTAAAGCACTCATACATTTTACATAAACTGCCAAAATAAAAACTCATTTATTATTAGCTTATTTATTTAGAGCTTGAGCCAGGAAGCTTAATGTCTCTTGATTCATACTGTGCATCTTCCCCTCCTAAGGAAGTGAAGGGGCACCAACTCACCGTCTTGTTGAGCTGGATATTAAAAAGCAACAGATTGGCTCATTTTATTTATGCATAATTTTTAAAAATAGCCATGTGTATAAAATACTGCTGGTAAAAGGCAGATCGTCATCTCATAACAACTGGAAGTAAATAAAAGACAGCATTTAAAAATTACTTCAGAAGTTAATTAAAAGGAGGAGTCCCAGCAGACTAATGAGATTATAAAATGTATGTGCTGGCCTGACTAGAAATATGGATAAGAAAATCTGGAATATTAGTGTGTTTCATTTATCTACTTGAAGAACCCATATAAAATACAACAAAACCAAAATTTCTTTTCTTAACTGAATTTTATTTTCTTAACTGAAGATTTAAGCCTAATGGCTTTTTCTGTCTTTCAGGAACACTTCAGCTGACTATTTGTTAGAGATGGCATAAATACAGCAAGGTTAACACTGGAAAAACACTTTTAATTCCATTTAGTAGAAACTGCATGTGAACACATTCAAACAAAAAATGTGTAATCAAATATTCTAAAATAGAGCTTTCTGCCAAGGATATGCTCAGCCGCTACATCTTTGTATGGAAACTAAATTTTCGATTCAAAATTTGGATTATTTTCAACAGAAATTCAGTTCTCAGGAAATAGATAGGTTTTGTGACCTCACTACCTGATAAATCATTGGAGTGCAAATCTTAAAATTACTATATTAAATAGTTCAAGTTTTACTGAAGTTCTTGTCTAAAATCTGAATTACAGTCATCTAAAATCAGAGCTGGAAGTGCAGCAAAAGTTAGTTAGCACATTGAGGTAGCATGGATAACTGAAGTTCACCACCAGTGACACACAAGATGTGAGGCAGCTCCAAGGTCAAGCTGATTCTCTGCTCATGCAAACAGGTGCTCAGAAATTGTTGGTCTGGTTTTAAATGGCCATTGACACGCATCCCAGGCAAGACTTGGGTTTCCTTTCCTAGTGCAGCATAAAACTTTGTCACCATTCTGTCACTGCAGCCACTGAGTCCCTTGAACAGTCACTGAGTAGTAGCAGCATTTATTGCCCTCATCTAAGGGATGACCTAATTGGAAAATTCATATATAGAAAAAAAGTCTGGAGTTGAAGATCTACACTATGAGGCCTACCAGGATATGGTATATTTGCAGTGGCTGAGTCAGTTTCCAATGACCTGACCAAATTATCAAGGACTAAGTTGTCCTCTTAAAAACCAAGAGTAGATACTGCTGAGATTGAATCTGAACTCCACCCTGCAAAGCATGGGACTGATTACAGACTTAGTCCTCAGAGTTTCCATGAGATTTCCATCCCCTCTGACTTAATGAATTGAAGAAAACTCAGCACCTCTATCAGTGTCTGCTAAACCTTTCCAGAGTGTGTGCCACCTCAGATGGAGAGATCATTCATTCTTAAATATTTCGTGGGGAAAGCAGCTACTTGGTATGTTATTGATTTATTGACATTAGAATCAGACAAAAACACCACTCAGTCCTTCCTATAGAAACTCCCTATCAGTTAAAGTTGCCCATACTCAGTAAGTACTTTGCTCAAAAGGCAGCTGCAGAACTGGAGCCCTAGAAAAATTCTTCAGCTCCAGTTTCCAAGGAAACCCTTGAGAAGGAAGATGTGTCAGTCTTCAATGAAAAGCATGGATTGGTATGTCTGAAAAATATAAATCCCTAATCTTATCACAGGGGGCAATCCTTCAGGAATAGGCTACTTCAGCATGTGTCCCCTGCAAGGTCATAACTCCTGCCAGCAAACCTGCTCCAGCATGGGCTGCTCTCTCCAGGGGGCCACAGGTCCCACCCGTGCAGGCTTCCCACAGGATCACACCATCCTGTGGGCATCCCCCTGCTCTGGTGTGGGTCTCCTCTAGGGGCTGCAGGTGAATCTGTGCTCCACTGTGGACCTCCATGGGCTGCAGGGGCACAGCTGCCTCACCATGGGCTGTACCAGAGGCTGGAGTGGAATTCAGCTCCAGTGCCTGGAGCACCCTTGCCCCTCCTTCTGCACTGACCTTGGTGTCTGTGTGGTTCTTTCTCTCACACATTCACACTCCTCTCTTCTCTGGCTGCAATTCCCTTCTCTGCAGTAACTTTTCCCCTCTTCTTACATCTGTTATCCCAGAGGCAATACCAGCAGCCCTGATGGGCTCAGCCCTGGCCAGGGGCAGGTCTGACTTGGAGCCGGCTGGCATTGGCTCTGTCAATCATGGGGGAAGCTTCTGGCAGCTCCTCACAGAAAACATCCCTGTAGTCGCTCCCTTCCCCCCTCCCCAAACCTTGCCAAACAAACTGAATACAATATCCCACTAAGAGCAACTGGAACTTGGCTTGGCTATGGACTCCTGGATATCAATCAAGATCAGCCAAATTGTCCCCATCACTGCAAATGATTTCCATATGTAGATATTTTCCTCCAACAGATTAGCAGAAGCCTTGCCCCACAAGGCCATTTCAGCACGACTTCTGTGTACTTCATTGCCCTCTCTAGTTTGAAAGAGCTGTCAGCATAGCTTTCTTGAACCGAGATGTTCTCCAGTCTTCCAGTCCTCTGCTATCTGAAAGTGAAACCATCGTCATCTGTGGCAGAAAACGTTCCGGTGTTCGCAGGTTCAAGAAGCTTTGACTTCCTTTCACTGCTCTGGGGCCAGATCCCTCCCACCAAACCAAACCAAACAGCACCCGGGTGTCGCTCTAGGACACGAGAGAGAACACACGTACACGAGAGATTTCAGAGGGGCTAAAAGGGACCTACGCTTATTAACTTCCAAATTTATAGATTTCTTAACCAGGACAAGGATTGGGTGAACAAGGTCACTTCCTCTACAAACACAGTGGTTACAAGAGATGCCCATCACAGGGTATTTTTGTCATAGTGCAGGTATGTAAACATTCTTACAGTTAGGGAAACATAGCTACTGTTTGCATGAAAAACTGAGAACTCTGACTCCAAAAGTAGAAACATTAGAAAGCTGAGAGAACTAGGCAACACCTGGGAAGATAGGAAGCCCTCGGGAGTGCAGGAACTGTTCATGCTCCATTGTTTGATGGGAGGGTGCTAAGCTAAAAATGCAGAGAAAAGGATTTCTCCAGGAACATCTTTCAGCAGGGAAAAGACTGAGTTGTATTTGCAAGCAGTATACTTCAGTACAAACCCCATCTAACCAGAAGATGGTAGGGGAGCTACAGTCTTTCTGGTTTTGTACTGCTCCCTGTATCTTATCCTTACAGCAGGAAGGAAAAACATCTGAGGAGTTTTAGAGGGATTTGTGGCATTTGATATTTAATCATTTTTCCCCTTAGGATGAAGAGTCTGCTTGAGTTGCTTATACTGGAGTGGCAAGGACAGCTTGATCTTTGGTGTCCCTTGGTTTTCTTGCACTTGCCAAGTTGATATTTTCTGGATCAAAGTACTATCTGGATAGTTCTGTTTATTGCATTTCTTCTTCATCTTATATTCAGGAAGCATTAAAAATTAAACACTCAGCAAAACTTCACAAATGCATTCTTTAGGCCTTTTTTTCTGACATCTTTTATAAAGTACATTTAGTTAAATACTTAATCTTTTTCATTACCCACATGAACATAACACATTCAGCAAGCTGCATTTTTATTACATTCTCTAGCTTGCAGTCACATATAAATATAATTAAGAAATATTTTGTAACCCACAGCTCTGAAAATAAAATCTGTCACTGAGTAATAATGTAGATAGGCAAAAAATAGACCATTTGTTTAAGGTGCTCGATAGCTCACTTCTATTGCCTTGTGAATATTGAAAATCAGAAATTTAGAGATTAAAGAACATGTCTTTCCAAAGTTACCAAGCTGTAAGATTGTTGCTGTTTGTCAGCTATTTGTTAAGAACAAGTTTTGCTCTATTAGTTTGATTTCTGGTATTGCTATAGCTTATTGCTAATACAACCTTCTGCTGGTGGTGAGCTATTCTGAATTCAATAACCTCAATAACCTCTCATTTAATCACCAAAAATCTGATTTCCATATGAAATTAAAATGACAATCTAAAAGTATTTAGGGGTTTAAACAGTTATCTAAAGATATTTTAGAAGATCTGGGATAGTCAAGGATGTCCGAGATGTCTCCACAGGCCTGACAAATAGCACTAGGGACACTAGGAGACCCAGGGGCAGGATGAGACCTCCTCCTGGGGCAGCAGCTGGAAACCAGGTGGGTCTTCATAGGGCACCAACTCCAGTTTAGATACTTGCATAGCTCTGAGGTCTCTAAAGGGTTTTTTTCCCAGAGGAACTGTCTCTCCAGGGAAGAGCTAGCTGGTGATGCTTACCCTGATCCGACAGTATCTTTTACCAGTCATCACCCCCATTTGAAGTTCACTTTTTCATTGGCTGAAGAGCACTTCCCTCTCTTCCTGACTCCTGCCTTCAATTTCAGTGTTGGTAAAAGTCTAACCACAGCAGACTGGTGGCCAAATGACTGTGCCAGGGGGATTTCAGGATGGGGCACGCTTCCTGCTCCATGATTTCAATGCCTGTTGGCTTGAGCCTCACCTTGTGGAACTGACAATGGTCTTGACATAGAGAGTATCAGCTCTTAACTTACTGGAGCAACACCTGGAATTGAGAATGTTTGCAGTGGCACAATGGCAAAGTGGTGGGGACTGGGAACCATTGAGAGTGACTGAATTTGGCAGGGCTGCTTCCTCAGGAGAGCAGCACTGAGTGCCCTTGCAGTTGTTTCTTTTCCTTGCAAGTGCAGGGTCTGTTTAGCACTCACACTCACTTGGCCTGTGAGCTGTCTCAAAAGGGACTTAAGGCCACCACAGCTGTTGTAAATGTGATCCAGTCTCCAGCAAGAAAAAGCTTCATATCTGAGCTGCTACTTAGATTATATTGGTTGTATTTATTAGATAGTGTATTTTCATTTCAAAAAGAAATATTGATATAGATTCTAAGAAAAAAAAACCAAGCAAACCTGAAAGTGGTTTTTACAGTTAACAGTGCTAATAAAAGTGGAACTTTGATCCAGTAAGAGTGAAGCTTGACCTGATGTAAAGTTACATCTGAAGTCCAAATCCAGTGACTACAATGCAACAGCAATCTCCTGGATAGACTTGGGCAGAACTTTTGAACAGCCAATGGAAAACCTTTCTTTCTTCTACAGATGAAAGCCAGAAAGTGCTCTGGCTACAGCAGTTAACAGGCACTTTTTCAAAGTGATGACCTCTGAGTGCACACTACTCCTGTAAATACTGAGGTACAGTTCTTCTTTTGGAGACAAAAGCACTGCAGGCTTCCATGGAAAGAAATGGCAGACAACATAGGAAAAGAGGGATGGGGCACGGCAAATTTTCTCCTTTTCAGACTCTCTAAAAGTCTGATTGTTTGCTTTGGAGGGACTTTCTTCCCTTCTTTGCAGCTCTTTTATGAAAGACACCTAATGATCTCTCTGTGACAGCAGGGGACCAGACTCAGGGAACAAGCAACATGCATTTGAGCAGTAGTTATCAAAACTGGTTTATTTAAGACGGTTTTCACCCAGGATTTACATGCACAAAACAGAAACATTAATTTTAGGATGAAAACAAAACAACTCTTCAGTGGAGCTACTATGTTCTTGAATAGCCTCCAAGTCTTTTTGGGGAAAAAACCCCTAACTGCTTTTTACATGTTGCTAGCAAAAACATAGAAAGGGTGGGGTGTGGCAACAGCAAGATGCTGGATTCAATGACCAACACAGTATGGCTAATTATCTGCTTCTATGAAATCATTAATTTTTCTGCTTTGCTCAAAAAACCCCAAAGCTAAGCAAAGTCAGTGCAGCCTTATTATTACTTGAAAATTTCTTGAATAGTCTAAAAATAGGAGCCAGTAAAGTAAAAGAGAAGAGTGTATGAGCTGAGAGAGTAACACAGGGCTCGAAATTTAGTTACTGATGGTGCTTTTATGGTAATTATGTAAATCACTGAACTCTTGAGGGTTGATACCTATTATAAACCAGAATACTTAGATTTTTTTTTAATTGCATATTTGAGTAACAGTAACAGTAGCATTTATGTAAATTATATCTCAAAACAACTGGGAAGAAAGTTAGACAAGGATATGCTGACAATAGTGTTCCACAACTAACATTCTGTTTGAGCAAAAGTGAAGTTTCAAATTGCTTTTTTGTTTTCACAAAAACTGTGTTAAATTAAACCCATTTTTACCTGCAGTTAGAATTTATTAACATTTTTTACAGAACCTACTCTCGTTCTCTGTGAAATCACACTTTTTACAAGTTCACCTTTCACAGAATTATTACAATGAATAGCTGCTGCACAAGAATAACAGATATTGCTCAGTTTATCCTGAGTACTAATTTTCATGCACTGGCTTTGAAAATAGTTCATTTGTTCCTTTAGATTTATTGATAATTTTTTTTCATGTCAATCAAAAATCATAGAATCATTAAGGTTTAGAATCATTCAAATTGGAAAAAATCCTTAAATTAATCCAGTCCAACCATTAACCTCGTGACCCTGTCAAATCCACCACTAAACCATGTCCCCAAGTGCCACATCCACACATCTTTTAAATACCTCCAAGGATGAGGACTCCACCTCTTCCCTGAGAAGCTTGTGCCAGTCAGTAACTGAACTGACTATCTCTCAGCTGAAGAGAAGAATACTGGTGATAATGCTAAATATATCACCAGTTCCACCTTGCTACAAGGCATAGAGTGAATAAAAGCTATTTTTATCTGGGGACATTCTTAAATTATGTTTTCAAATTTTATTTTTATTTAGTTTTAAGATTGTGACTATTAGTGCAAGTCAAACCAAACTAAATTCAAAAAGCTGCAAGCAGTTAATTCTGAGCAGTCATGCAAGGATATTCCAGAGATTCATGCTTTTCCTCTTCTAGTTCCTTATCAGAGTAATGAAAACTCTTGGGAACTTCTTTGATCTTTTTTTGAAGTTTTATATCTATTGGGTCAGGAAGAGACAATGCTTAAATTTTTGCCAGTAGCAGAGAAGATGTGTTTAGTCAGAAATAAAGATAAAACAAAATGAAAACCCCCTTAATTTAGTATTCATATCTCTAAATAGAAATTACTTCACAGCAGAAAAATAAACATTTAACTAGACATTCTCCTCTTGATACCTATCAAAACCACCAGCAGCTTTGATGTTTTCTATGTATCATTGCAGCCTTCTCCCTGGAGCAATGGCATTCCACATTTCCCTCCTACCTGCTAAAATCAAACACATCCAAAACAGTTTCTTGTCTCTAAGCTATGTGATGCACCTAACAGCAGTTAAATAGGAGTTACTTTTTATCCATACATGGATTCTGTACATACTATTATTGCAACAACCGTGTATTACTCCTTTATGGTCCCAGGAGAGGAGAGTGATAACTGTTCTGATAGATGCTGTTACAAAGGTGTGATGATACTCTTTCTAATCAGCCATGGCTGCCTGTTTTTTTTCATTGCTGTTACATCAGCACTGTAGATGGTTAGTAGAAATTTTAACTGTTCCAGTTCTCTAGGTAGAATTTTAACACATAATTTATGCTAAATATAATACTTGGATAAACTTGTTAAACTTGTTCCATATTCGAAGTTGAATCTAATAATTGGATGCATCCTGCCTTTGATCACTTTTACTGTGAGGATTTTGTAAAGGTTCCATTTGTGTGAGGTCAATACACTGAGCATCTCTCAGTATGGTTTCTGGGGAAATTATGATTTTATTCTGATGCTGTTTTGATTTCTTCCTAGAGTCTGAAAAATTAGATCTTAGGGATTTCATTTTAGTGAAGTTGTTCTGAATAATTTTATATCCTCAATTTAAAGTTGTAACCCAGGGCATTGTCCCATATAATTTGAGATCTAAACATACAGGGCAGAAGACATTCCATGATAAAGGGAAATTTAAATAGATTATTCCTTACTGAGTTCTACTCAGTGATAAATGTTTCTAAGTTGACTTGAGGGTATTTTCTGTAAAAATAACCATAAATATTTTTTATGAAATTATGTTTAATACGACATATAAATAGGAATCAGAAAATTGCTAAGTAATATATCAGTAAGAAGTGTCCCACTCCTTCTGCACCTCAGGGAGCTGCTATTCTGATAAATGGAGCAGCACAGTCAAGTCACTCAGGGAAGAGGGCTGAGGCTGGCACCAGACACTGAAAGGATCAAGAGTTGCTGAACCTGTGGTAACCCTGTGATGGAGACTGCACTAGGAGATTCCTAAACCCTGCCTCCTCTGCCTTTAGAAAAGGAGAACCTCTTCTGCACTTTTTAAAATAGCCTTTAGACACTTTTAAAGAGCACAGTGACCTTTTCCACAGTGAAATCACTAATTATGTGTATTTTCAGTTGCATTAAAGGAAATGCAAATCTTTGCTGCTCACAAAGGTCACAGTTGCCTGTTGATGAGGAAAATGTGGAAAATTACCCTCATTTATTCACAATCAGTAAAACTAACAAGCAGAACAATATGTTAACACAGGCTTATTTCATCTGGACTGCCCAAACTGTGGTGCAGTGTCATGTGTACACTAATGAACAGTAACTTACAGCTAATGAAATTCAAGAAATGAGCCATTTTTCTAGTTTATGTACAGACACCATCTATGGGTCCCATTACTGATTGGTGACATGATGCACTGGCAATACAAATGCTGGGCATGCCAGTTGTGCTGTTTCTACCATAATATAAACTTAATAAATTGATACAAAAATGTTTTACCAGAGTGCCTTTAGTAAAATGTAAAATAAGGGACTTTTTGAAGGAAATACAGTGGTGAAACAATACCAAAGCATGGCTATTGATTGCTTAGTGCTGAGAGCTGGGCTTGAGGTTTAAATTGAATTGTAATGGACAATCTTTTTTTCCTCCATGACTTAAATTATAATTATTCAGATAATTTGTATATGCTGAATACCTTCTTCCATGATCTTTGAAGAACTTTAGAAGGCCAGGTAGGAGTAGTAATCTTTCACTAGGCAGGAGTTGAAGCTGCTCAACAGTGCTGTGAGCTCAGAACTGCTGGACTCAGCAATTTTTTAAGGAAACAGTAAATAATTCGTAATTATTTGCTCAACTATGTGCATGAAGAGAGTTAAGTAATTCCTGATAGAATAGTTTTAAGCACTTATATTTGCATAAAATATGCATAAGAAAAGAGTCTTTGATAACTCTAGACTCCCATAGATGATGGTAGCATCCTGCCTACCTTTCCCATCTTTACAAAAGTAGCTCTGTATATTTGATAAGGTAACTCTAAGATACATCTGAAGATCATAACAATCTTTTCCATAGGGAAGCCTTTAAATATAGAAGTTATGGGACAGAAGTATAAAGCAAAAAAGACTAAATCCCAGTGCAATGCACAAACTCGGAGTAGTTCTAATGAAAAAATCTTACTAACTTGCAGATGCAGCAAAGCTTTTCTAAGTAATTTTTTCCTGAAGCAGTTGGAAAGCAGCAGCCTCAGACAGCAGCAAGTATTACACAGCTAATGTTTATATGATCCCCCTATTTGTGAGAGCCACCTGAACAGTTTGCAAAATGCAACGACATTGGTGTACATTTAAGTTGTAATTCAGCATGCCTGTATCTGATTTACCATGAGTATCAGCAGGAAGCAATACGGAGATATGTGCAACATTTTCTTTCTGGATGCCCAGAATTTTAAAACACAATTCAAAATTTACAAGAAATGGTCAGTTCTACAATGATTTATTCACTTATTTCCAAGAGCAATGGCAAAAGCTGAAAAAAAAAATGAAAATATACTCTGGATTTCTACTGAAGGGTTTAATTTATCTGTCCATGCTGCACAGATTCACACATGTTGTTCTAACATGCCAGAGAATCAAAACTTTTGGAAGTGAAGGGATGTCTGTCAGATCCTCTGAAGTTTTAAATCAATTACACTAGAGACAGTTTAAAAGAATAAAAATCAGCTTTCCTATTGCACAAAAAGATTAAATAATCATAAAAGGGTTGCCATAAATATTATTTATAGACTGGTGTGAGTCCCTCAGGTACACAGACAATCTCTTGTGAGCATCTATTTTAAAATTGTATCAATGAAAAATTATTTGTTGGAAAGTGACTCAGCTGATTAATCTGAAGCTAGAAGAAGTAAATGTAGAATACACAAAACTTCTGGGTACATAAGTAACTTCTGATGATTCATGGGTGGTTTAACACCTGAGATTTCTGTAGCAGAAGTCTTCCAACAGGACTCAATAACATATACTGTGAAAGACTGCGCTCATTTGAAAGCAAAATGCTTTTAAAGCTATTATTTGACAATCTTTCATTTTACATTCAAATTTCAAAACGTCTTGTATTTGTGTTCTGAATGCAGACACACACATGGAAAAATTCTAAGAGAAGTCTAAAAATCAGAAAGGCATTTCAGCGGCAATTCACATTGGAAAGAACATGGAAGAGCTTAAAAATACCCATATATATTGCCAAAACTACTCAAATGGTTTCTCAGATAGTGTAGGAGGTAATGCCATTGAAGTGACAAGTCTTCTTTAAAGCTTGGAGGTAGGGGACTATCATCTGTCTTCAAATGTGGAGATGAAAGAAATCTTTCATTGAAGACACCTTATACTTCATGAAACTATTCCAGATGGAATTGTACCCAAACGTTTTCAAGATCAGCTGAGTGAGGAGCCAACAAATTCATTCAGAGCTTAAAAGATGTAAACCTGTTTTCTTTCTCTGTTCCTGATGTGACCTCAACACAGCCAGCTAGGGGTCTGCTCTATCCTCTCTACTGCATTTATTAATGAGGAAACAAGAAAGAGGGTGTTTATATTATTGCAAAGGTCACACACACACACAAAGCATTACCTACATGTTACTGCAGAACTGCTGAATCACAGAATCACATAATGGGTGTGGAAGGGACCACAGTGGGTTTCTGCAGATCTGGGCTTGCCAGAAACATCAAATTTGACTCCATCTGTGGAAATGATTTATTGGGCCAGGGGGACAACAGGCATAAAAATTGACTTCTGAAATTATCTACACACAAAAAAAAGCATAAATATTTTTTGATACATACAATATATTGGAAATGTCATTATTCAAAGA
This sequence comes from Lanius collurio, assembly GCA_020086605.1. Taxonomy (NCBI): domain Eukaryota; kingdom Metazoa; phylum Chordata; class Aves; order Passeriformes; family Laniidae; genus Lanius; species Lanius collurio. Next base: position 42,198,881 of record JACBWW010000003.1, read on the forward strand.
ACAACTACAGATTGCTAAGTATAGGTGCAAACTTTTATAATAACTAAACTTTAGCTCAAATAACATTCAGATGCATTTCATGAAATTGTGAAATAGACAGATGTATGGTTTCAAAAATAATTAAATTAAAGGGACAAAAATCTGTCAAAGACTGTTAAATTCAGAAGGCAAGCTCTCCTGCACAGTCCTTCAGCCAACTGCTAGTGGGGTTTTTCAGAGGAGTATCCTGAGCATGTGCCCTGCTCAAGGACTTTTCCCATAATCACTGTCTGAGACAGGCCAGTGGGCTTGATAAACATCTTTTCCCAAGAGTGGATCCGAATTAAAACTTTAAATTCAATTCAGCAGCTGTCAATCTTATTTTGGCTTTTCCACACTTCAGAAGTAATGTGGTGCTGCCATCAACTGGAGTTAAGGATGCAAAGAAAAGGGTCTTTTTGAGTAGAAGCTATGTTGTGCCCGTGTGTACTTGGGAGTTGTGTCTACACCTGGAGATTTAGAGGTCTTTTTGTCTATAAACAAAGGTTGCTTGTGTGGTTTACATGTGTACACATGGAGACATCCAACCTGCTTCCTTTCTGAAGGAAGTCTGAACCTTCCCTCGTGTATTTCTAACCTAGTAAGCAAAGCCTGACATTTTGTTTTTTTTTTTTCTTGTAACTCTTAGGACTATCAGGAAGCTTCCAATTTGGAGCAGTTTGTGACTCGTTTTCTTCTGAAGGAGACACTGAACCAGCTGCAATCCCTCCAGAGCTCCCTGGAGTGTGCCATGGAAACCACAGAGGAGCAGACCCGGCAGGAGAGGTGAGCAAACCCCTCTTCAGCTGCAGGGAAGGGGGGGAGGAGTGAGGTCACTGAAGACCTCCAAGACCACTTTACATTTCACCCAGAAATATGATCCAGAGAATAACAGGAGAAATAAGGATACATTTTTTATTCTGTATAGGAACCCACTAATAGGAATTTTCCTGAAATGCAATGCATAAGATCCTGTGGTGGGCTGCATGTAGGGCAATCATTTTGGTACATGCTAGGCTCTGCTGACTTCTTTTTAAATCCCTAGACATTTTAATATCAAATGTAGAAACCAGACCACTGCAATATAAAGAGCTCTGAAATTACTATGATGACTGTCTGTTTTGTTTGATTTTTCCAGCTTTATGATTTTGTTTGCATTCCTGGTTGCACAATGATCTCCATGTTAAAAGAAGAAATAGCCAGGCTTTTTTTTTGTCACAGCTTCTTCCTAGAATACTGAGCCATAGTCTTGGTTAACAGCTAGCTCTATAAACTCTCAGTCACCTGGGTAGCCTTTATCCATCCAAGGTGTTTATCTGAATTTAGTACAATGATCTCAGTGCTGAGGGTATGTAGATTCAAGGATCAAAATATTTTTGAAAAGTAACTTGCTTATATGGATTTTTTTCCTCAGTATGCTATTGTTAAAGATGATAGGGAAAGCAAAATAGAAACTGTTGTGTTTCATGGACAAAGATCTTAAGACCTTTCTGTTGGAAATACCATTTTCTTGTTTTGCTGTTGAAAATGTCTTGTTTGTTTTGCTGTTGGTTTTGAGATCTCTGAAATACAGGGGGAGTACCCTGTGGTTTTGTGCCAGGATCTTGACTGCAGGAAACAAGAAGGATTGGAAAGTCTGAGGGTGCACTGACCATGCACAGTATTCTTGTACCTCTATCCATGGCAGTTCCTTCACAGTGATGCTGTGAAACTCCTGTGAATGAAGAATGATTACTTAGGTCAGATCAGAACCATATCATGGACACTGATCTTGAGATTTGTCTCCCCAGAACATTTAGGTTTATGCCAGCTTAACCCTCTTCTTTTTTTCTATTAACTTCTTTAATGACCTAACCAAATAATAGTGAAAATCTGGAAAATAATTCAGTGTTCTCAATAGGTATATCTTTTTTATTGAATTCAAGAGGGGACATAGAAGCACTTTTTTTGAGAACAGGGAGAGAAGAGCTCTCCTACATATTTTTCCTTAAGAAGTCTCCTGTGTTTCTGTGCAGAAAAGATCCAACAAAACCAGAAGTGCTCTCAATTCAGTGGCCAGGAAAACGCTTAGCTTGAAGGCTTCAGAGGAACAACAGCCTGTCATCAAATAATCCTCATTCTAGCACAGGTATGGTATTTCACATTTTAAAGATATTTAAAATGTGCTTACACAGATACACAGAAAAATATGCACATATCTTCCTCTCAAAAATTTAATTTCAACATGTAACTAAATCAGATGCTTTACTGGCAGAAGACAATTTCAATTTAATACAGAAGGTATTAACTCAAAACTGAGGAAACTGAGGAAAATTAAGGCATAACCATAGATCTGAAATTATAAAAGATAAAAATGTCATTGTGGGCCAAACTGTGTGTTTAGTATTGATCCAACACTTTTTAGGCAATCTTTATTGCCTGCAGGTTTGAATGCAAGGGTGAAGGCTAGAACTTATATACAACCATGAGTCTCTGCCATGACTCGCATCCCAGCTGAGGGGAATAAATAAGAAACAGAAAGAGAAAATACAAAACATGAAAGAAAAGAATGTTTCATTTAAGAAAATACAAAAAAAGTCTGAAGCAGAATTTTGCTTTGGAAAATGATAGAAAATTATTTACTTTGGTAGATGAGATTCTCTGGAAGCAGTGACATTGTGCATGAGGCTGGAGTGAAGACATCTCCATGCTTAGTGGTGTGTCCCAGAATCAAGGCATGAAGATGACTGAAATAACAAAACATGTGATGGGTCTAGCTTACTTCTTGACCAGTCACTGCTTGCAGCCATGTGCTGACCTCTTCCTTTTAAACCCTCTCCTGAGGACCTTTCTGTCACTCACATTCATTACTCCCTTCCTTTCACTCACCAAATGATGCTGCTCATTGAGAGCAGCAATGTAGGATGATGGCCAGTCTCTTGTGAGTTGATGTTTTTCCTAACAAGGAAGTTCACAGAGCCTTGTAGCTGCACTCCTAATTCAGAAGGAACCCAAACAAATGCAAGCTCTACCAAATCTGCTTTACTGCATTGGTGTAATCTCAAAGAGTTAACGTTTACCTCCACAGCTCTACTAATAGCTGACACTTTCCTGCACAAGATTTGTGTTTGTGTGGGCACTTGGTCTTCCTGCTTAGTGCCTGCTGCCCACATGCATGGTAACCCTGTGGTGTATGCACTTGAGGCTCAGGCCAGCATTTCTTCAGCCTGTGTACTTGTTCAGGTATAACCACACCCTGCCTCCGCTAGAGATCACAGCTGTGGAGTGCTCTCAGCATTAGGATCTCTTTGGTCAAAACATACGCAAGTGCCACAAGAACTCTCAACTGGAAAATGAGCAGGTTAATGAATGTGCATAACACGAGCATTTATTGAAAAATCTCCACTTTCTGATAAACAACCCTCCTCTCTCCTTAGAGCCATAAGTTTTGTACACATTTACATGGTGGGTGACATCAGGAAGTGCTTTCATAGCGCACTTATTTTTTCCTAGAGTATTTTCCTTTTCATTTGGAAGACAATTTTTGTGAGACCTTAGCAAAGCAAAACTTTCCAGTGACTTTAGAGGGACTCACAGAATCACAGAATATCCTGAGTTGGAAGGGACTCATAAGGATCATCAAAGCCCAGCTCCTGGCCCTGTGCAGTGCCATTCCCAAGACTTACACCATGTGCCTGAGAGCATTGTCCAAATGCTTCTTGAATTCCTGGTGCTGTCACCACTTCTCTGGGGAGTCTATTTCAGTGCCCACCTATCCTCTGGGTGAAGAATTTTTTCCTAATATCCAACTTAATCCTTCCCTGACACAGCTTGATGCATTCCCTTGGGTCCTGTCACTTGTCACTCTCACCAGAGAGAAGAGATGGGTACCTGTCCCTCCTTTTCCCTTCATGAGGAACTTGCAGACTGCAATGGGGTCTCCCCTCAGTCTCCTCCAGGCTGAACAGACCAAGTGACCTCAGACACTCCTCATACAGCTTCCCCTCAAGGCCCTTCATCATCTTCACAGCCCAGATGTTTGTGCCTTTCTAGTGATATCTTATCCTTGGTCCTAAAATTAAGAGCCAGACATGGTTAAGGGACAAAGGGTTTTTACTTCGGTATTTCATAAGGATCCTTTTGGTGCAACAATTCGTCAAGGTGGAAAGCGCTGAAATGCACACACACGGTGGGTTGCATCTACAATTTTATAGACCTTGTAAATTAGCATATCTGACAGAGATGCCCCAGTGTGAGGCTTGAATGAATAGCGTGACATCTCCCTGTGCTAAAGTGTTCCCCCCTAGGTGGGCCTAATCCTAATTTTCAGGGCCTTGGTTTCTTAAGATAGCTTAAGGCTTTCCAGCCTCCAACTGTGAGATACTGGGACTATGCTAAGATGTCCGACCTAAAGAATTACAGGTATGCATGCTAAGGGTACTGAGAATACATAAAAGGTATATAAAAAGAAAAGGCAAAAAATTGTCATGGCGTCACTAGAACACCATCTTCTAGCTCTGCCCTTGCTATATGACATCAGACCAGGTTGGATGGGGCCCTGAGCAATCTGATCTAGTGGAAGGTTCCCTGCCCATGGCAAGGGAGTTGAAACTAGATAGTCTTTATGGTCCCTTCCAACCCAAACCATTCTAAGATTCTATGACCAGGTTACTACACAGGCAGGAATGTACCTGCAGTAGAGATGGAGATCTTTCTTCAGTTATCAGCTTGATTTCAAAAGCACTGGCATTAATCTAGAATGTAGTTTTCATTCTGTATTGGATTTCTATTGTATCTTAAACAGAAAGAAAATAATTCATAGAGTCAGATCATGCTTTCCTTTAGTTTCTCCTAAATGAACATTAAACTACTTGCAACACAATCTTTGAGAAGTGAAATAAATTGCAGGCTAAACCCTTTTTTAATATAAAAAACAGGATTACACTATGGATGAACAATTTACTAACATTTTAAAAATGTTTGTCATTTATCTTTTCCAAAGGTTGGATTGAGGAAAACAGCCAATGGGTGATCCAGATAAACAGACTCCAGAAGCTAATTGATCAACTGGAAAAGAAAGTGTGTGGTCTTTTTCACCTGTTTCTTCTTTCAGAAGAGCAATCCTTAAAACAAAAATGTTTTCAATGCCCCAGCTGCAACATTACCTAAGAGAGCTAACACTCATTAAATGCCTACATTTTTCTTCCACCTTCCTTTTTCCTATTCATGACATGGTTTTTCCATGCTCCCCTTTCTCCTTCCCATCACCTCAGATTCAACTTTTCATAAAGATGTGAAAAGTTGCATTGTTCTATGAGTGGAGGATGTTAATGTATTTAATTATGCTTGTTTGGGGGAACATGCTACAACCTTTCCCTTTTAGGATCTGATATTTTCCTCTTCCTCTCCAAACAATCCCATGAAAGCTTGACAGAAAGTTTTATTTCCTCCTTTCCCATCAGAGAATACTCATTTATAAAGATTAAACCACTTTTCTTGTCAGTACAGTTCAACCAAAATCTGATGCAAATCCTTCCTGGGAGCTCGCTGCACCACCTCCCAGAGCCCAGAAACCACCTGTGGTTTCCACACCAAAGCAGAGCCCTCCAGGAGTCTGACATGAGCCATCTGATGCAACAATGCCAGGGCTTCTCGGTGATTGTGAAATCCTGAGCCACATCTGTCAGTACAGAAAATATCTATTCCTCTTGATTATTATTCAGACCTGATTGCTACCCTGGTGTTCAAAAGTTGTCTTATAATCTGCGTGTGATGACTTCTTTTCTTTTGGAGAAGAAAGAACAGGAGAGGAAAAAGCAAGGTTATAAATTCCTGAGTTGTTCTCTTCATTTAGATTTCCTATTGAAGGACAGACAAACAGTTTCAAGTAGGTGCTTGAGGACTGGCTGAATTCAGTAGATTTTGAGACCCAGGGTATTTCTTCCTCCTTGTCCACTAGAGGTGAGGTTTTAGGCTGAAGTGCCCTCCGACCCAGGAGTAGCTCCCATCCCAGTGCAGCTGATGTTGTTCCTCCCCACAGGTCAGTGCTCTCTTTTTCCCTCAGTTTTTTTATCTGAAGTGTCTGCACTGACAATAAAGCTGGCTGTCTTTCCTTTCATACACACCTTTCATGCAGTGAGACTGTGCCTGTACTCCAAAGACATTGGCATGGGTCTCTTCACCAGCACTCCCTTACAGGCAGCACTCACAAGGACATGAAACAGCCTGATCCTGTTCTTTCTGTCCAGCTGCTTGGGATATTCCCCCATGAATATTATCATCTAGTATCTGTGGCTGGATCCATACCCTTTACCCAGGCACTGGCTCAGACCTTGGCTCGTGACAGAAAAATGTCTTCTGTTACTCCCCCACTAGTCAACTTGTGTTCAGTAGCAAGTTACACACATAGAAAATAGTCAAGTAAGGGATTTAACAAAAAAACCCCAAACAATAAATGGTGGTGACTTGGCACAGGGCTCAGCAAGAGAATCATACTGACCTTTCCCTGCTGTTGCTCCCTCCCAAATGAAAAAACTGCCCCTAATTACTTTTCCCCTTTGGTCTCAGTTTGGTATTTCTGTTATCTCAGTTTTATTACTGATTAGCTGCATGTGGTCACGTGACCCCAGCACAGGTGGCCTTGCTCCAAAAGGAGCCCAGTATTCCATAAGGTTATCCCTGCAGCCTGACAATCTCTCGACCACTTCTCCTTAAGCAGCTGTGAAATTCAGCCGTTCCCTGTGGCACTGTCCATGACTTCTGTCAGCTTCTCACTCTGCTCCTCGCCATGCTCCACAGCTCCTCATGGTCCACTCAGTCCCACAAGCTCTGGCCAGGGAATACCCGTGAGCCTTTAACCAGCTGCTTCCTCCTGGAGGTCATTTCTGCATGGGAAAGGCAATTACACAGCAGTTGCCACACAAATGACATTTTAGAAGCAACTCGATTTTTTCTAAATAGATATAGATTGGATTTTGAAATGTCAGAGTCCACCACTAAAGATAAGTCTGGCTTTACTCCCTACCCTGCTTTGGAAACAGCAGCTCACTGCCCTGCCACAGTTGCCACCTGACAGGGACTGATGCCAAAAAAAAACATTTGAAAGAATGTTGTTTAAAAAAAGAAATAAACCTGGCATACAGCAGTAATGCAGTGTAAATGTTATAGAAAGCAGGCAAACATTTTGTGGTAAATAAATTTACAACAAGGATGTTATAAAATGATCAGAACTCCTACACACCTCAACAACAGGGAACCTCAGCCTGAAAGGGAATTTAATGCCAAAGGGATACAGTGGCAGAGCACAGACCACCAATAATTACCTTGTTGTCAGTATAAAACTTGATTAATAAACCTTAGCAATTAGATAAGTCTAATTTTTCCAGTGCACAACTTATCAATATCCACATTTGTCTAACTTTGCAACTGCTTGCTTTTGTATCTCACAGCTGCGTCCCACGACTGTGAGAGGCATTAAATACCAGCTGCCTTTCAGCAGCTACTAAAAGCCCCTCTTTTTGACTTTGCCCTGAAACAGATTAGAATGGATTGCATAATCATGCTGAAGGGCAATTTCCAGAAGCCACCACTTCTCAGCTGAGGTGAGGTATGATTGCAGAGGCATTTTAAAGCCCTAGCTCTGAGCTGCATCAGTTTTTATTTCCAGGCTGCATGGTACTGAGCTGGCAGGACCTCTGTTTTGCCCACTGGGCTACTTGCATTAGGCTCAAAAGCCAAGCCACTCAGTGCACAAGCCCTCTTCCCTCACAGATGGGGACCATGTGCCAGCACTCACATGCCCCAAGGCCACACAGGCAGGCTGTGCAGACGTACCCCATCTGTGCAGCCACACTCTGCCTAATGACACAACACCACTGAAGAACTACTAGAGATTATTTTTAACTCCTAGAGGGGGCTAGCAAGTTATGAGTCAGTGTTCCTACTGGAATACTACCTGGTGAAGGGTAGATTAAGTCTTCTGCTGTGCTCTGTCAAAGGGAAATA
>JACBWW010000003.1:42206891-42227101 GCA_020086605.1 Lanius collurio
TGCAGATTTTAGGTGCTATCACAAAATGACAGTACAGGCTATCCCAAAGATGCTAAACAGTATTTTCTGGCTTGTTGGCTCTGCAGGTCATCAAGTCATGACTTCTGGAAGCTCCTAGGCTGAGACTCTTTATTGGAAAACTCATTTGCCATTCTTCATTTGTGCTCACCTGGCAGTGGAGCAACTTATCAACTTGTTTGTGAGTTCTCTGCTTGGAAGCTTTCAGAATCTTCCCTTTAGGCTGCCATGGTAACATTTTAATTCATAATAAAGAACTGGAAATATTAAAAAGCAAAATTGTCAATGAAACTGTGTTTCTGCTTTGCTCCTTTTAGAATTAAATAAAACATGAGATCTGGGTTAAGGATAAATTTCAGCGGCTTACCACTGTACTTAATTTCTGAATTGAACACAGTGGAGAGATCTACTATCATACATACTACAGACCATTATGAAAAGCATATTTTTACAGTGTGTACACAATACAGCATCTTTCATTATATTCAAGGGCTTCAAAGACTGCCTATCACATCCCTAATTTATGAGTCTTGTTACTATGAGATTGTCACATTTAGGATTTTATCAGTATTGTTCACATAAATCAGAAAAATTAAGCTGGAAGAAGAATGATCTTTCTGCAGTGGTTCAGTTGTAAAGGAAGACTGATGAGGAAAATAAAATTCTCTTGTTGGCCAAAAGATGGAAAAAAAACCCAATGAGAAGCCCTCACGGCCTCCTCCCAAAAATGAACATTCAGCAAAACACTGTAGTGACTGCAGACTTGCCAGGGAAGAGAGATTACATGACTTCAGAATGCAATTTACCAAATGGTGGCACTAAGTTCCTCTCCTGCCCAAGTTTACAGGCATTTGGTAAGTCTGTAATGCCACCTAATGGATGGGTTTTGCTGTAGCTGTAATTGACAGTGACTTTATTCCAGCAGCTTTTGATATTTTTGCTATTTTACCATCCACTTTCACATACAGAAGGAGAAAACCAATAAATCATAAAACATTGCTGACTACATTATTAAGCATAAGCTGAGACCAGTTTTCAAGTGCATCCCTAGTGAGATCAGCAATCTCACACTTGGGCACAGTGAAAAATCTATATACTTTGTGTGCTGTTTATCTAAACACCAATTTGAGTACCCAAGTGCATAAGTGCCCTACATGCTATAAAGCTTTTATGCTCAGGATAATAAGCAGGATGATTCTCTGTAGACGGTCAAGAGATATTCTGTGGGTCATTTTTCACCCTTGAGAAACTGTTATTGAATCACTTAGGAAAAGTAACTAGTACCCAAAATACTATTTTAAAGGTGTATCTGCAGCAGATATCAGCCTGTCTGGCTTTATACTCCATTATATTTATATATATACTTAATTTACTCCATTTTCTATCAAAGGACTTAAAATCTATGACATTTGATGGAGCTCTCATACAAAAGGATAACATACTTATTAGCTGATCTTCCCTGAACAGCTGTTTGATTAATTTTCTGTTTAGCATTTCTTTAGATATATGCTATTATTGGAGCAATATGAAAATTGAGTTTCATTGTAAGTGTAGTATTATAAAATACTAACTAATGAAAATAAATACACAAGGATTCATTTTTTTAAAAGCTCGGATAATTTCCAGTATATGATCACTATGATCATATAAATTCCTTAAGTTTATTAATTGGGTTGTTTGTAGGGGTTGGTTTTGGTTTTTTGTTTTGTGGGGTTTTTTTTCAAAAATAATTTCATTTGTTCTCATAAGCAGTTAGGAATAAAATTGTTATGTCCAATAACTTTATTGTGTTTCATTGAATTAGTTCTATTGTGAAATTTTTAGTGTTTCCATACAGAAGCTTTCAGCTAATTTCCACTTCATTGTTTATGAGTTCTGGGAAAACAGCAGTGCCTGGAACAGGTAAGTTTTGATGGCATTTTCAGGGTTTTAGTGGTGGTTGTTTTTTTTGTTTGTTTGTTTGTTTGGGGTTTTTTGGGGTTTTGGGGTTTTTTTGGTTTGTTTTGTTTTGGTTTGGTTTTTTGGTAATAGATAAAATTTTGACGTTTAGAGATCAATTGTGTAGAAAGACTGAGTACAAATTACTTTAAATACTGCTAACCAATCTTCTGCTAAATATATCACAATTAATACTTCAGAACAATACTTCAGTTGCTAAAGATTTAAATATCCTGAAACATAAATAAAAATGCCAGAAAACAAAAGGTGATTCAAACCAGAAAAAGTCTGAAAGTGAGTACATAAAGATATAGCATCAGATGGGTGTTAGTTCATCGCTGACAGAAAACCAGGAAGTCAGTAATATTAACAGAGTTCACAGTAAAAAGAAACAAAAAGACCCAATTATTGAAACAGAAGATGTGCCACCCCACAGCACACTTCAACATGCAAGTAGTTATAGGGAGATCTCCCAAACTTCCCAATCCACATCACAGGAACTCATCTGACAGACTCCCAGTGTCTCTTTTTGGGCCCAAAATAGAAGTTATAGTGATTAAACATCCTACCAGCTGAAGTCTAGCCCCTGGCAGGCAGACAATTAAGAAATTGAGACCAAAAGATTATCTATATTTAGTTAAAAAACACTCAGACAAACCAACCCTGTGATCCTAAATCTGTAGACAGAGCCTGTACTTAGGGAAAAGTCTCTTGAAGCTTTCTTGCTTTCCTTTCAAACCAAACCCCAGTTTTACTGGGTTTCCTATCACAAAGACTCAAGAACAGTGGTAACACATGTCAGCACTGTACTGGGTCACAACCAAGAGATGAGCATCAGAGTGACAGCGAGCTGCACAGGAAAAAACTGTGTTTAATATAACATGCAAGAACTTCATAGCTTATCTGGTCTCCTCTCTCACTATCACCCTAAGTTTTGAAGCACAGAATCTCTGTTACAGCACTAACCATAAAACTTCTAATGCTCATTAAAAAAATTGAGCTCCTTTAAAAAAACTGTTATGTTTTTATTTTTCACAATTATTTAGCCACCTTCAAATGAATTACAGCAAGGCATTCCAAAGAAGTAATGTGGATTTCTTGGAAACTCCAGAGCTCATCACAACAATGCTAGTCCCTGGTAAATATCAACTTTTCACATTTTTTTTGTTTGTTCCATATGAAAGGTTTTATTATATTAGTGTGTTCCATATGCAAGACCATTGCATAATATCACCCTTAGTCAGATCTTCAGTGTAGAGGAGAAAGGGACTCCAAATGTTTTTATTTTAATTACAGAAATATAAAATGCATCAGCAAGGAGAAGAACCACAGTGCTTTATTTTACATACTGTGAAGTTACACTAACATTCACTGTTTGAGAAAATATCTAGAATAAACAATACTATTTGTGAACGGTAAAATAGACCCTGTTTAAGCTTTTCAAGAAAAAAAAAGCCTTCTGATTAAGACTTCAACTTATTCCTACTTACATTGACTGAAGGGAGCCTTAATTACTAATAATTAATATTTACTAACCAAATTGTTGTACATACTTCCCTCTATGTTAAAAAAGCAAGGTGGTAAAGATTCAGATTATTATTCCTAATACAAACCAATGAGCGTGTAACACCTTTGTCCTAGAAATAAGAGTTAAAGGACACAGTGCAGGATGAAGCAAAGAAAGCATCAGTCCCATATTTACAGAGACAGGAAAGCAATTTTGGTTTTTTTTTAATTTTAGGGAATACAAATCTATTACAATGAAGCCCTAATTTCCTTTATGTCTGAGTACAGACTAAATTTAAAATAATAAAACCCCACGTAGTAGAAAAATAAATGTAGTCCTGTACCCAGGGTCTCTCCTTAAAAGAAACTGGCCAAGACATCTTCAGACCTCATGATCTGGACACAGAATTATATGCCAGGGTTTCCTGCAGAATCAGAAGGTTGAAGTTAATGAACCAAGAATCTCTGTAAATCTTGTATCTTACTGGGATATTGCTAGATTTAAGAAAAACTTGACTGTAGCAAACAATGAAACCTTTTCCCAAAATTCTTTGTGTCTAAGAGACTGCGCATGATCCGCCAGTAGTTTTCCAGGGTAGTTTTCTCACAGGTAAAGTACTATTAGCATAAAATAAAATGTAAACATAACTTTTAAATGCCTAAATATGGAAGTGTCTGAAATTGGATTCCAAGTACCCATTAAAGCATTTACTCTGCCTGCTAAGAAGGATTTCAGTCTGCAGCACTCTATCTGGCAGACAGTTGCCATAGAAACAGCCTTTCTCACTGTGCACTCCTTGCTGGGGTGGGGGGACCAACGGGAATTAATGCATTCACAGCTCTTCATACAATTTTATACATTACCTGTTATTTAGAAATCTGTGCACTGATTTGAACTCTGTTTCATGGAAAGAGTTTCCACAACTGATCTACACAAATCACATTTGTCTTTTAAAGACAGTAAATGTTCTTGAAGTATAAAATGATAGCTTCAATCCTGCTAGTATACTTTACAAAAGAATTTTAGACATCATAAAGTGACATCACTGTAAGATCAAAAGAAAAAAACCCCAAACCTGTCTGCAATTGAAACACAAGATAGGCTCTATTCTAAGAACAAATTTACCTTAGCTGAGAAACTTCCAGACTTCCTCTTTACATCTGGGTAGCTAATAACTGAATCAATCGCAAATTGTAATCTGAATCTGATTCTATCAAAGTTTACAACCCATAATTCTTTACCAATTAATTAAAATTAATAAGGATCCACTTATGTGGCCAAGAATGAGTCAGGAAGACAAGTTTTCAAGACTGTTTGATCCAGTATTATCCTAAAGAAAATGACTTTACCATCAGTTAACAGGAACCACAACCTATTACAACCACTCATACACCTGTTAACCCATCCAGTTGCTTCAGCCAATCTACCAGGGTGGCATGAATCACTCAGCTCACCTTCAGTGAATATCTCATTTTTACACAAGATCTGGACTTGAGGACTCTACGGAACCTTTGAGTGAAGAAAACATAAGCTAAGGGGAAACCATTGAACACTGACAACACTATAACCCATGAGAAATAAATAGTTACATTTGCATTTTTGGGGGCAAAATTCATTAATCCACTAATGTTTCAGAGACTACTAGGCTCATAGCATGAATTCAGGTAAGACTCTTGAGTATTTTCTCATCATTTTCCTTCATGAATAATAATTTTCATTACAGTAGCATTAGTGACAGCATTTATGGATACACACACAAGAAACAAGTTCTGAATGAATTTGCATAGTGTGAAACCTACAGAGCCGAGAACACCCATCTGCTAAGGGCACTTGGCATCTCAGATCCAGTCGCAATTCCTTTCCTACCTTCACATCTCTCTCCATAAATCTTGTGGCTCCTCCTCTCTGCATAAGGTTCCATTTCAAAAGGTCAAAAGCAAACAAACACAAATTGGTTTCACCACAGCATTGTCTATAATCTGGTGATTACAGAACTTTTTATGGGAATGACATTTTACAAGTCCATCAATTCTCTTGAGGACAAAATGCTGGTAATTTCAGGAGTTGTGTTAAAAACCCACCAGATCTGAATAATGTCACCAGGAAAGCAAGTCATTAAAGGTAACACAGCCAGCGAACATAGTGCTCATCTTAAAAACTGACACAGCAGCACAGGACTGAGGATTTATGTGGTTTGCTCTTGGGGATCTAGGTGCTTAATTCTATGCAGCCACACCTATGACATGTTAATGCTTCTTTGGATGTTATCCAGAGGAGATATAATTCTTGTGATAAAGCCACCTTCCCACCACTTATACTCAGGTCTCCCAGTATTCTGAGTATTTTTTCTCACCAGTACTAGCTGCATATATAAACAAATGTTTCTTTATATGTGTTACAGGTATTTTATTTAAGATTTTTACCAGAAGTCAAAAAAGAAATGTCCTTTGTGTTAACACGCCTTTTATGTTAACAAATAAATAAACTCTGCTCTCTTTCAGCATCGTGGTGGGTCCTCAATAACAACTAGAAGCTGTGGTTCCAAGTAATGTTAATGTATTGTCTTTCATTACACTATCATTCATATTGCTGTGTACAGGTGAATTAATGATGTGATAATGTTCATTATTATGGATGGGATCCACTCTATCCATTCTAAAATCTGGAAAACTGCATATTCATTACCTTCTCTTCTTGTAACTAATTCAGTGAAATGAAGCACTCTAAAAACTGAAATAAGACAACTATGATAGACTATTTATTATATATATATATACAGTCCAAACTGTCACAGAAAAGTATTTCTTGAATGTATGGCTAAATATTTGTGAAAAGTTTTATTATTGCATTAATAAACAACCATTACTTAATGCTGCTGTGGTCTCCTTTTACAAAAGAAAGTAGTATGAACCTGAACACACATTTTCATACATGTCTGCAGAGAAACTGTGTCATTAATGAAAATAATAAGCATAGGGACAACTCTTTATGCTAATACAGGACTTTTCCCAGGATATTTTCTGTTCAAAACAAGACAAGGCAACACTACCTTCTCTTAACGGACTCTAGCCTTTATCTTCACAAGAGGAAACATATCTGCCTATCTGTTATCACTACAGATCCCCAGACTTGACATTTCACAACCTCTATGGCCTCACCACTCAGAAAATATTTTCTTTACATCTCTGGCAGGTTCCTGCAAAGTCATTAGAAAAACTGCTGTTACAGCATAAATAGCCATAAACCTTGATCTTGTTTGGAAGTTCTAGCAGGGAAGCAGTGCTACTGTATACCCTTGAATGATAAATAGCACCATCTCTGTGGGGAGATCACCCTCTTCAACCAGTGTGCAGCTTGGGTAGGGACGTGCATGGCGCCTTGAGGGAGGAAGGGGACACCCACCTAGCCAGCAGGTCAGCTCAATCAACCTGGTCATCAACAGGGTGACACGTTGCAGCCAGACTGCTCTCATGTCCAGGGGCCTGGGGGTCCCAGTCCACGGCAAGATGAATATGAGTCAGCAGTGTCCTGGCAGCCAGGAGGGCCAACCCTGTCCTGGGGTGCATCAGGCACAGCATTGCCAGCTGGGCAAGGGAGGGGATTGTCCTGCTCTGCTCTGCACTGGGGCAGCCTTCCCTCAGTGCTGGGGACAGTTTTGGGCACAGCAATATAAAAGAGATATAAAACTATTAGAGAGTGTGCAAAAGAGGGCCATGAGGATGATGAAGGGCCTACAGGGGAAGCCATACGAGGTCACTTGGTCTGTTCAGCCTGGAGGAGACTGAGGGGAGACCTCATTGCAGTCTGCAACTTCCTCATGAGGGGAAGAGGAGAGGCAGACACTGATCTCTTTTCTCTGGTGACCAGCAGAATGGCATCAAGCTGTATGAGGGGAGGTTGAGGTTAGGCATTAGGGAAAGGTTCTTCACCTGGAGGGTGGTTGAACACTGGAACAGGGAAGTGGTCACAGGACCAGGCATGACAGAGTTCTAGCAGCATTTGGACAATGCTCTCAGGCACATGGTGTGAGCCTTAGCATATCCTGTGCAGGGCCATGAGTTGGACTTTGATGACCCTTCTGTGTCCCTTCTAACTCAGGATATTCTATGATTCTGTAAGACCTGGAAGTAGCAATATTTGATTCCCCAAAAAGTCATGGTGTTCCCATGAGGTGTGTCCTCCAGCCCAGGAATAGGCAAACACTGTAACCTCCCACCTCCATAGCAGGCTGACAAGCTCTACATGCTACATGACCACTCTCTCCATTCACTTAGCAGTCTACCCAAAGTTACCCAAAAAGTAACTTAAAAGTCATGTTCAGTAAAATATCTCCTTGTAGTATTATTTCTAGTATTATGTCTTCTCAAAAAATTACCATATGTAATTGAAAGGGGGGGATTTAGACTACAAACAAGCAGTCTTCCCTGCAGTAAGGTCCTGTATTCCAGAAATCATAACAAGGTCTGAATTCAAGATTAAGAAAGGCATCACATTTACGTTTCTGCACACGACCAAGGCAATTCAGCTGTTATTTTATCAGTAGAGTTGTGAGGCAAGTTAGTTGCCTAAATAAAGGCATCTAGTACACGTTAGATACTGTAGAGGACACCAACTGGTCTCCAGCTCCCAGCTGAGGATGTTACAGGTAGTTTGTCTGCCATTTATGCCAGGCCCATGCAGCATGTGGACTGGAATTCCAGGTGAGCCCCAGATGATACCAGATCCCTACCTTTAAGCAACTAAATCAAGCCTTTTGCCAATAAAGTTCATGGGGCCTCAGTTCTCCACACAAATGTGGATGTCAGATGGATACATGCCCATCTAAATTTATGTGCCCATATTACAGACAAATTTCATCTTTACATCTCTCACAGTAACTCAGTGAAAGTGAATGCTTTTAATACTGAAGTCCATGGCTTTCCTCTATTGACACAATCCAGCTACCGATCTGTCCATTTTTAAAAGGACACTGAAACGACCCTCAAAAATGACTACAGTGTAAGTTTAAAGGTTTCTTTTCTTTATCAAAGTAAATCTACTCATACTCCTGAACAACTGGCTGCTGTTTTTCCTGTGCCAAGATGTAAGTCTACTGTATAGCTTGGGGTTTTTTTTGTCACTACTGATCTACAAAGGAAATCCAGGGACATGTGACACAGATTCAGGGAAAATCCTTAAGTGAAAAATGACATACTAACTATAACTAAGGTTTGTAACATTTTTCCTTGTCAATGAAAAAAAAAATTAAAATTATTCTTAAAATAACCTGCTTTAGAACTTCATGTCAGTTAGGTGCTAGAAGGGTGAAAAAAAGTTGTAGTAGGTCATATGTCCCTATAAGAGTTACTCGCCTTTGTATATTTACTAGTAAATGAATACTTTGATGAATCAGACACAAAAAGAAGTTTGAGAAGTTTCACTTAGGAGTTTTTAGAGCTACACACAGAAACTGTCTTGGACACATACTGGGAAAAAAGATCCATATGACCCACTCTAAGAAACTCCCACTGATTAAAAACTAACCAACAAAAAGATTTATTTGCATCATTCAGGAAAAGAAATCTAGCACCCATCAAATGCAACTTGACAGATGTTTGCATTACTGCAACTGTCATTTAGCACATTCCCATTTAGTTTTCATTATCATTTGTGACAGAGGGTAAAAATTGCCTGCAGTACCCAAATTATATTATTATAGGTCTAAATACACACTTAGAAGCTAACTGTATTCATACAAGATACTTATTATTGATGCCTCTCAGTTGATGGATGCTTTCAGGAAATACTTGAACTACTGCTTTCCACTACCCTCTTGGACATCATACTCATTTAAGGGAAAAAGAGAGAATTAACTATGCATTGGTACATCTATTTACCTGTATAAGATACAATTAAAATCTGTCTCGTTCCTCAGTTTTTCCCATTACTTTCACTTTTCGCAGTCAAGAATACTGGACAATTATTTACAAGGAACTTTAAGGAATGCGATACATAGGCAGGTCTCCTGTTCTGATCCGTGATGAGAAAAGATTTCTCATGTTAGTGGAACTATTACTAACAAGAGACTTCACACCTTGAAAGAAGGTATGTGTATCCACAAAACATTAAGGAATATCTTGTGTCAGGATGAAGATTTCTAATTAAGAGGAAACAAGTCAAGTTTTGCAAAAAAAATCCCCAAAAACTAGAGTAGATACCCTAAAACATCTGAGATTTGACACAGCCAGTATTTGTTGTTCCATCTTTACTACTAAGAAAGGGAGTTGGGAGAAAGCAAGAAGTCCCAGTCAAGTATTGTTCTGGAATTTATGGTCAGGTAAAATATATGGCTACATCACACAAACAATTCAGTGACAAAATTTTGCCACACCAATATGAAATACTTATTTATTTTCACTTTAATGATATTACCATTTCAGGCATTACAAATCAAAGGTTTGTCTCTTAAAGCATTCAGGAAATTACAGCAAGAAACAGGCATTTTCATAGGTACACAGGGTCGTACTTCCACCTGCAGGCACCCAAGTACCTTCAAAAATCTTGAAGACCTACACCAAATGTAGCTCTCTCACTGATGAATTTCTGATCTTCCAAACAATATGTCACTTCTTGCAGATGTCAATAAAAGGTTTGTTCTTTACCTGTAAGAGAAACCAACCCTCAAATTACTTCAGTTATAACAGAGCACCTATAGCTTTCATTTGGGTCTGCTTGTAACTCTTTTCTACTCCATACAGATTTCACAGTTTGTTTTGGTTTTTTATTTAATGGAAAACAGCTCTATTTTCATTAATCATAGAGACTTAATCTAAACTCTTGCTAGAAGACAGTGTCAACACAGTAACTGTTCAAATGCTGAGCTATGTATTGGTAGCCCTGATCCCCACATCTCAAAAAAACACCCCAGTATCCTTCGGGACAAATGCAGTCCACAGTCCACCGACTGTAACAACTGCATCTGCCTTGTACAAATCCCTCTAGGAGTTTTCTTCATCTGAAAATACAACTTTTACTCATAAATGGGGACATACTTCAGTAGTGGCTTCAAATATTCAGAACTAGGAAAGTCTTAAGATAGACATGAACTGTCTGAATACTCAGTTCAGTGGTAAACTGTTGAAAACCACCTGCTCCAAAATACAAGCTCACTGACACTGTAGGATTGTCTGTTGTCATTAGAAATTTATTCACAGGTCACCTTCTGCCACTTTTAAGCATCACTGATTTAATTTGCACATGTATCTCATCAATCCCTCTGCTTTCTGTGCAGAAAAATGGATGACGAGATCAGTCAACACACTGGAATTTTGGCTGAATTAGGTGATCCCAGATTTCTGCATGGACCGTCCTTTTTCCTAGGAATGTAAACATGTGAAAGCATACAGAATATCAAAATCCACCCCCTTAGAAACACAGGTGGTGGGAGAGGGGAGTAAATTAGGAAATTAAAGAGCTGAAATTTCCCAATCTGAAAGCAGGTTTTCAAACAAATAAAGCTTTCATCTTGAGGACAAATAGAAAGACATAAAAAGTAAGAATCAGGGAAAGCTGATTATGCTCATGTATTACTTAATTTTTGTTTTTCCAAAGGACAGAAATTCTAAAAGCTTAAAAATGCCTCCAAATGTGGCCAACAGAGTAATCGTGTGGACATACTTTTCCATAACAGGAATGCTGTTTCTAGCAGAACTACATCTGAATGGTCTCCAAAGCAACCTCGTATGTAGCCTAACTTGATATGATAATGTTTACATGGAAGATTTTCCCACACTTGGGGTTTGGAATGTGATCCAGAAGATGTTTTCTCCTAGCATATGAAATATTTGAGGATTATTTCATCACAAACATTAGGGTAGCATACATGGATATCCTTCACATTCATCATCCATTTCTATTAATTTCTCCCCAAAACCAAAGATAAAGGTAATACGAACTGCACTGAACTCATTAATGGTTTTGTAGTGGACATTGATGCATGGAAAACTAAAACACTGGGTTAAGACTTTTGACATGCAGGAAATGTACCAATATTGTTCTCTTTTATTTTGAAAACGTGGAAAGATATCTGACCTTTTTCCTGAAAACAAATTTAAACCCCTTTCCCTTTATGTGCTACTAACCAGCGTAAGATGTCAAATACCAAGTGAAGAAGTTACATACAAAAGTTGTGCTGAACTGCACAATCTGTTCTTTGTAGGTTTTACCAAGTAAGCAGGCTAGTTTGAAGGAAAATGTTTCCTGTTAAATGGCTTATCACAACCTCCATAGATGATTTTATAACTTCACTTAATACAAAAAAATGCACTTACTGGTTTTTCAAGTACAACTGGATGATCAGGAAGAAACTCCGGCTTCTTCTGAGAGAGAGAAACATTTGAAAGCTTCAGAAGGAAATCTCTGCTGTATTGGATCCTTTCTGTGAATACACAAAATCACTAAGTTCAACATTCTTCTTTAAGGGATTAAGATTGGGAATTCAGAAAAATTATTTGGTTACTTATAGAACAGTAGAAATGCTACATGTGGAATTAAAAAAATCAGTTTCAAAAACAGGAGTAATTTAAGTCTTATCTTGCATCAGGAAAATTTCAAGTAAATTACAGAGCATTTCACTTTAACTGTATCAAATCAACAAAGTAAAACAACAGAAAAGAAGAAAAAAATTGAATCCAACCTTACACCAGACAGAGTCCCATATCTTGTTCTAATTAACAGAAACACCCCAAACTGGTCTTGAAACACACAAGAAAATCTGTTTATAACTCACTCCAAAGTGGCACATATTTCTAGGGGAGAAATAACAAAAATGGGCTGTCTCTTTTCTTGGAATTAGTAAGTTAAATGTCTTTCAACACCTAAAAGTAATTATGAGATCTGCTGCACGTAAAATGGCGAACATATTAATAGCAGTGAAATCATTTTGAGGGGTTACACTGAACCAACAAGAGTCAGGGCCTTTGCTCAGAACATGCAGGCTTCTCATGTGAGTTTACAGCACTATCTCTACTGTGGCGTACCTTTGGATACAGTACGTCTAGCAGGGCCTGCATTGTAGGCTGGTATTCTCAAATAAGAGCAGAAACAAGAGGAAAGGAATTAGGCAAAGAAAGAACAAATTTCATCTCTGGTCCTTGATGACAAAGAAGTTTATTCCTTTAGGAATGATGGGCTTCCTGCAAGATTGTTATACTGTCACCTGATGGACAACAGTTTTTGCTTCTCAGACTGTAGGATGCTGACAACAAAGAAGCTGATGTCAACTATGACACAAATTTTTTCCTGCCTTTGAACACAAATGACTGCAGTAACTGGTGAACCTATGGCAGGGCTCATGGGTAACTTAGAAAAGAACAGTTTAAAGAATACGAGCATACTTGAAAACTTATGGCTTGTTCTTCCTCCCCTTGTGAAGATGAAGGTGAAACCTATGAAGATAATGACCTCTGTAAGGCCTTTGACACGGTCCCCCACAAGATCCTTCTCTCTAAATTGGAGAGATGTGGATTAGATGGGGGGACTGTTCACTGGATGAGGAACTGGTTGGACAGTTGCATCTGATCTCATGTTGGAACAAGTCCAGAAGAGAGTCCCTAAGTTGATCACTGGCTTGGAACACCACTCCTATAAAGACAGGCTTAGATAGTTGGGGTTGTTCAGCCCAGGGAAGAAAAGGCTCTTGAGAGACTTTTGGGTAACCTTCCAGTACTTAGTGGTGGCCTACAAGAAGCTAGAGAGGGATTTTTCAGAAGCATGTAGTCATAGGAAAAGGGGGAATAGCCTTAAGCTGAGGGACAGTAGGTTTAGGTTAGATATGAAAAAGAAATTCTTTACTGTGAGGATGCTGAGGCACTGGAAAAGGCTGCACAGAGAAGTTATGGATGCCCCATCCCAGGGAGTGTTCATCATCATGCTGGGTGGGGCTTTAACTAACATGGTCTAGTGGCAGGTGTCCCTGTCCATGGCAGGAGGTTAGAACATGATGGCTTTTTAATCCCCTACAACCTAAACCATCCTAAGATCCAAAGAGCAGGGGTCATATCTGGATATAGATCAGTGAGGAATGAATCAGTGAGAAATATGAGTTTCATCTTTGGACTCGTACTGTTGGATAGCTTTATCAATGACAGACAGAGGGATCAACTGCACCCTCAGCAAATTTATAGATGATACCAAGCTGAGTGGTGCAGTTGACACAACTGAAGGACAGGATGCCATCCAGAGACACTTGGAAAAGCTAAAGAAGGGGGCCCATGGCAATCCCATGCTGCACTTAAAAACTGCTGAGACAGATAATTGAAAGCACAGTACCACTGAAGAGATACCAAATGGAAATTATTATCTAGAACTGAAAGTACAGCTGAACATAAACAGTTCAAGAAGAATTTTTACCATGCAAGGAAAAAAAAGAAGAAAACAAAAGATTTATTTATAAGCAGTAGCTGAATAGAAGGACCTTTAAAGTTGTGTTATGCTAAAGGAAAAGATTACAACAATCAGCAAACCAACAAATGCCCTTTGAAAACAAATGTGAGAAAAAGTTTGACATTGTGAAGAATTGTGGAGTAGACTCAGGGAGGCATCACAGAGCAATTAACCACTGAAAAAGATCCAAAGTGACGGCTTATACAAGTGACCAGGATCTGATGAGAAGCCATTTAAGATCTTGAAGAACAAAACAATCTCTACCCACCACAGGCAGAACCAATGAGAAAGTACCAGAAAGCCACCACCAAACAGATAGAACTTGACACTTCTGACATCTAACTAGATCCAAAGAACAGAACTCTATTATATTTATCAAGATAAAGAATAGAAGAAATGAACCTGACCCTGAATGGGGATACATAAAAGACTTATTTTCACGTCAGTAACATTTGACAGAACTACTGCTCAACAACCTGAGATATGGTAACCTCAGACTGACAAAAATACGAAAGGCTCAATAAAATTTAACAGAATTCTTTCAATTTTTGAGTACGAAGAGCAACAGAACAAAGCACATCTTCAGAGATTACTTAAGGATTGGAGATTACAGATGGATGCCATAGACAAAAGACGGAAGACACAGACAAAAGAAACTGTCTCAATACACTGCGTCACTGATGCAGTTTCTGGGATGTGTTTAAGAATGAGGAATTAGGTAGGAAGCAGGGCAGAGAAGTACTGTGAGAATTTGTTTGAAATCTGAGATTATCCTTTAATGAAAAAAAAAGGAGTACAATTTTGACTTGGTTGAACTACCAATACTCTCTGAATACAGTGGCAGTCAGTACAGAGAAAAAAAGCATAAGGAGCAAACCTTAAGGACAGTACTGACACAAAAATGAACCAGGATTAATCATAAAAAAAAATTAATTAATATCTAACCACCCAAATACTATTATTTCAGAACCACCATAGTAAGAGCAGGACAAGGAAGCCAAAAGGCTGAGTTCTTAACCTGATTACATTCAATAGTCTGTATGCCACAACTGAGCCCTGCAGCAGGCTAAGGGAGGTAACTCAAATCTGCACCTCTAAACACACAAGCCATCTATACAAACCCAGGATTTTGTGTGAAGAATTTTTTTTATGTTTGGGGTCTGTTTTTTCAGGGGGTTGGGTTTTTTTGTTTGTTTTGTTGGGTTTCTTTGGGTTTTTTGAAGACAGCTACATCCCTGTATACAAGCAATTCTACCAGTGGAAGTTTTCCACCTCAGTTATGGTCAACTTTTACATCTTCTCTAGAGTGTTATGTGAAAACCATAAAAATTTCATATTGCTCTACAAACTCAATGCACTGGCTGATCAGAAAAAAAAAAATGCAGCCCACATCACTTCAAAGTCCAGGTGTCCTCCATCCAGAAAGCACAAACCTGACACAGCTCCCCATGCAATATTTTACCTTTTTTTGCTCCTGATTCATGTTGTTTTGGTTGACAGAGCATCACAGTTTGAGTTAAGATCTTCACTTCAGTCATTTCAGATGACTACAATAAGAAGGAAAGTTATGAAGCTTATCTCCTTTAAGCGTATTTAAAAAAGGATACATGTTTCTTAGTTAAAAATAACAGCTGTAGCACAGTTTAATTTGAGCTTGTAGAATGGTACTCTTGGTTACAATAAAGGAGTAGTTCAATAAAACAATACAGGTGAACATATTTGAGAGACATTTTTTACACAGATTTTACAGTGCTATTGCTAGTTTTTAGAAAGAACACAATTATCCCCTCCTTTTCTATTATCCCACCTAGAACACAGCCACAAGCTGCTACATTCGGGAATAACAAAAGCAGAAAGAACTTTCCTTAAGACCAAAGGATGGACTTGGATTCTCTCACTTAGCAAAAAGATTTGCTTCATAAGCATCAAGACCCAATATCCACAGTATAATGGCAAGTTTTTTCCAACTGCCAAAACCCTAAAGAGTGTTTGGAAAGTCAGAAAGCAGTTTACCCTCAAGAGTTTGTCTTAGCTCCGAAAAATCTCTACAGGTTTAGTTGAAAAATCTTAACATCACTCTGAGTCAGATGGGAAGGGGACAAGAACTGAGAACTGCTCATCAAGCAGGGGTGGATAGGCCACTGTTCAGATGGGTAGAAATGTGTTTGGGGTACCAGTGAAACAGTTCATGGTCAAAAGTATTATTAAAAAGTTTCATCCATACACTATATTAAAGAAAAAGTTTAAATAAATATAAAAATACAGCTATTACCTATATCAAACAAATGCAATATGCAGTTCCATGTAGCTAAATACTGATGAAACTGAATATTACAACACTGATGACCAGAGGCTTATTTAAAAGGGAGTAGTTTGTTCTCCTGAGTAATTACTGCTCAAGACACAAGTGTAAGTGTAATTTCCCTATGATGGATCAAAGACAGGCTCCCAGGAGCCTGACTTTTTTTTTTTGTATTTTTAAAGACAAAGGCATCTTGCAGAAGCCTAACACAATAAAGAAGGACTACAGGATTACTAAAACTCTTCTTAAAAAAAAAAAAAGTAAAAATGAAGGACCAGGCATTTGTTCTAACAAAACCCCCTCACCTATCAACACTCTGAAAAAACATTCAAATCAGAATCAACAGAAAATCAAACTCAGGCTATGAAACATGAAGCATTCCAGTTAGAAGACCTCAAACTTCATTTTCCAGCAAACAGCTACAACCAATTTCAAGTCTGAAGGACATATCCATACCATGTACAAACCCAAGCACTTCCAGCAATAAAATTTTATGTTTGCGGTCCCAAATGAATTTGTGTATGTGCTAGCAACAAAAGAATACTGATGTTATTATTTACACATAATAAGCAAAGGCAGAATATATGCATTCTAAGTTTAAAAGAGCTGACTTAAATTCAGTGAAGCCTAAAGAAATGCCACATAGACTTTCGTAAGAATTGTAAATTCCTAAGCTGCACTTTTCAGCTATTAGTGCATGCAAATACCAGGGAAAGGCATTCTGGAAACTCATCACTCTTTTCAACAGTTGTGACATGGCTGGTTTAAAACATTCAGAGTCAAGGACACTCCTAGCTGGAAATAGTTTTCATTTGGTTATATAGCAGATCAGCTGACCTCTAATTTATAAATAATTATATATTCACTCAGTACTCACCCAGTCAACCTTACTCTGCAAACATACTTCAGTGCTGCTGGGTAATTCAGCCTGAATGTTTAATGCGATGGGTGATGCTGGTGAACATAAAACATTAAGAAAAAATAATTTCAATAGACTCCACAGTATTATTTTGTGATACTTGCTCCAAGAACACTCCTTGCTGCACAGAGATTATAGGGCATTTATTCACAATTTAAAAGGTCCATATCACCACATGACCTCTTTTCAATTTCTTCCATAAATTTTATACAAAGTAAAAATTTATGATGTCACTTAGCTTCAGTCCACATCAGCACAGCTGATGATTCTCTGGCCACCAGAAATTTCTAACTTAATAATAAGAAAAACTGTAACACTGCAATATCTACAGTTTTCATCAGTAGGGATTTAAAATTAAAACCAAAATATTCACACCTGACATGAATACTGAATGATTTCTTTTCGTAAAAGTTTTTTGGGTTTTTTGGTTTTAACTTGTATGAAAGCTAGATAAGAACAATGCAGTGCAGTGTACTGTACTTGCAATAAAACCTAAAGAATCTATTTGTTAAATTATGTGTATTTATGTTTTCAATAGGAGTCAACTACCCTAAGAAACCCAAATTTAACAGAGAAGCCCGATCCAGCTTTCTGAAGCCAGATTTCAGATGCCAAGCTAGAAGAGCAGTACCCAAGAGTTCTGCACAAACCTAATATAGTTTAAATTCAGATTTTATCACAGAGATGATGTGCTAAGATCAAAACACAGCAAGGTATTTATCCACTGTAGTATAACAAAGTAACTTCAAAACAGAACAAAACAAAACAAAACAAAACAAGACACACATCCTTGTTACTTCCCTAAAAATAACCCAAACTTTGGTAAAGTGAACTGCACCTTAGCCACACTACTCACCTTGTTTAGAAGACAGTTGATGCACAGGTCGTGCTGGCTGAAGGGATTTACCAATAAACTTTTTTGCTTCTGTAACATTTTGAAACATCGCACTTCAAAAGAGCAGCTGAAATCATTAGCATTCACATATGGATTAGTTAGTTTCACATATGGATGTTAACCAAGAACAATCTACCTACTCCCTGTTAGTTGCATTTGACAAGGAAATATTGTATCTGGGCAGGAAAAAGCAGAAAGGTCTGATGCATACATTTTTTTAGATGGTTAAATGTGCTGGATAAAATTTGCATGGTGACAAAATCAGATACCTCTCTCATTTTTTCCTTCCAATTGAGCTACCTTCTTCTCAAGAAGATTTTTCCCTGTATGTCTATGTATACATTTGGAGAAAGGAGATGGGCATGTGATTGAAATAAGGAGGTTTCTAACATTCCTTACATATCTACATAAACTTACAGTGCTTTTTAATACCTAGTTTAGTTAAATTTTTATAGTTTTGCATCTTCCCACTTAGTTTAGCTACAATAGAAGCATCAAAAACTGCTAAGGTGGCGCTGTGCTGAAAAATCTCACACTTTAAGTAAGCAATCAGTTGGAAAAGTTCATTTGTAATATTTGTATCTTAATGTATCTCATTCCTATTCCCAACTCTTTTGTCAACTGGGAGACTGGATGATTTGAAGGAATTTCAGCTTCTTTCAGAGAAAAAGAATACCAGAAAGAACAACCAACACAATAAAAATGATACTGAATTTTTTTTCTCTAAGAAAGTTTACAAGGAAATAATTGTTATAGCAGAAAAAATTAAAGAAATAATCATGACTGCGAGAGTTACAATTACATTGTCCATTTTCAGTATGAAACAGGAAAAGAGAAGCTAGGCTATGAGACCCAGTATCACACCCCACTGTAGTTGGTCTTTCTGTTACAGGAAGAAAACTTAAAATCATCTGAGAATTTACTATAGTATAATTTTTTTTAACATTTCTAACATGGTCAAGTAACAATTTTCGAACAAAGTCTGAGCCCACTCAGGTCTAGAACCCAACTCTTTAATGGTCTGAATTAGAACAACTTAACTAAAGCTAGTAAAAAAATTCTGGTTTGATTCTTTGACTTTCCTACCCACTTACCTTAAAAAAGGACTTTCAAAGCCGTAGTCAAAAGCAGCAATGAATATTCCTGTAGCTGAATTAATTAAGACTACAGATGTAGATGACATATTTCATTTTACCCAGATTAGGAATGCTTGTATAAATCACACTTATCCTAGATACTGAATTTCCACTGAAAGCAATGCAGTAATAATACACATTTGCATCAGAAGAGTGAAAAAAAAAACCCCAACAAACAGTCAAGTTTTCTTTCGTGCCCTGACTAGAAATGATACGCATGCCTTTTAAAAACAGGAAAACCTGCTTAAGTGGATGGTTAGCTTCCAGAATGCAGCACACCTGTATTTTTTTTTGTAGTGTTCTGACAATAAAAACAAGTTGTGTGGTGACAGCAAAACAACACATTTTGCCCCTCTTCCCTTGCCCTCCCCGAGGAAGAGGCTAGAAAAGATCTCAACAAGTTGTCTAGCCCAACCTTCTCAGAAAATAGAGTGTTCTTTCTGACCCGTATCAAGGAAAGTGGAGAAAGATTAGATTTAGTAACAAAGAAATAAACTGCTTCCATGAGAGACTACTGCGGTAGGGGCAGCATCCCAAGAATTCCCCCTTACAAGGCCAGACTGCTTCTCTGGGGTCATTCCTATGGGAGAGCTGCCCAGCAGAATGGAAGCTTTCTGGCTCCAGCAAACAGACGTAGCAGCAGTTCTTTACATTTCTTATAGTATCTTAACAAGCGGGACATTGACAGCAGCCATCTTACACGAGAACCCATCTGAAGCGTTTGGAAGGCTTTTTCCTAAATGCGTGAAGGGGATTTGATGCTATTTTCGTGAAAAATCCCCACGAGTAACCGGAAACTGACCGGCCCCTCGCCCGAAATGGCCCCGCACTCGGAACCCCACAGCCCCCAGAAAACAAAACCTCCCTCCGCCGCCCGGCCCCTCGCCCCCTCCACAGCCCCCGTGCCCTCCGTTGGGCCGGGGATGCCCAGCCCACCTGCAGCCGCCGGCAGCGCCCCTCCCGCGATGTCGCCGGCCGTGGGTCCCGCGCAGCCCGGTCCGTGCCTCAGCGCCGGCCGGGCGGGGCGGCCTTCGCGCGGCGGCTCTGCCGCGGCCGCGTGCCGGGCGGGCCGT
>JACBWW010000003.1:42227485-42265707 GCA_020086605.1 Lanius collurio
TTCTGGGCCAGAATTTCACCTGTTAATTATATAGATTCCTTTACTCTGAATTCTTACATCTGATGCATCTATCATAGCTGAATTACTAAACCTTTATATACGCTGGAGTTAGCCTCTGAATCTGGAAAAAAAAATTTCAAGAGAAATCAGTTCATGCTCCAATGCAATGAAGAATTCTGCTTTCCAGTATTTCAGTCATGCGAGCTGGGTTTGGTTCTTAGGCTGATTGAGATTGTTGTCATAGCTTTTAATACCATGAGTATATATAGAGTTGTGTTACTAATACATAGCTACCTTTAGATTCAGACTCAATCAGCATGATTCAGCAAATGACACCAAAACCTGTACTGATAAATAAATATGCAGTAGAATGTGGACAGAATAGTCAGGACCAAGAGCATTAACAGCAAAAATAAAACCCAAAGTTTGGAATGTGAGATAAGAAAACATGTAACAACTGTGCACAAGAGTAGCGATTATAAAAAATAGACACATTAAAACTATGCATTCAACCTTCTTTGGATTGAGATAATTGTTTGTGTCATAGCTGTGACACAGTCATCAAAATTGTTGACAGTTTTAGTTTACATGCCAAATAGGAAATAAAAGTTAATACAGCTGTAGTGTTTTCAGATATATATATTTGCATGAGATTAAGAATGACCTAATTGAAAATCAATCCTTCGTAAATTAATCCATTTTTATGCACCCTGGGAAGTAAGATTTGCTTTTTCACCTTGAAATATATTGTAAAATTACTAAATGCATATTGCTAACTATTGGAACGGAATAATTATGACCTTATTTAGCTTTTTCTAGACGTGATGTATGGCAGATTTATAAGGAATCAGAATAAAGTTCCTTACTTATATTGCTATTTAAATTTTTATTTATTTACATGTGAAAGATTGATATTTCTATTGCTTTTCAGTTAGTACCTGTCTTACATCAATTCACTGTTTTTCTAGGTAGCGAATACCTAGTAGCTCTCAAAGATGAACTAAGAAGATAGCAGTCAGTGTAACTTGAGTGCATATTTGATCTTTCTGCATTACGAAATACATCATCTCCATTTCAGAAGAGGCAGGGGATGAACCTTAGTCTTGTCCTAAAACAGAGCATACACCTACCCCCTGCACAGAGATAATCTGGCTGCTGTGTGTGCTGTTGAAGACAGTGAGAATGTAAGGAAGAACAAAATTTTGTGCTTCACTTCACTGTGTGGAACTGATCTCTTGCCATGTGAACTATCATGAGAGAACCAAGATCGTGCATTGAAGCAATCTGAGAAATAGCCATTTAGAGGAGCGCAGAACAAAGTCTAGCAAGTTTTGTCTGTCTGCTTAGCAGCTGCTTTTTCTCTGCCAGAAATAGCAGTTTCATAGACTTAGGGAAGTAACTCCTGCCTGTGCAGGGACTCCTTGTGATAGAAACTAATTGCCAGAAGCAGGAGAGCTCTGGCAAGAGAACACTTGCATTGGGGTGCACTAAGGGAAAATGAATGCATTGTATGCCTTGGCTTGGCATTGCCTACTGCAGATCATCCCACTAAAAGAAGCCAGAAACTGTACAGTTCATGCTCTAATTCACCCATCATTTACTTACTCTCAGCTATCTAAGCTTGCCACTTCATTGTGGCAGTGCACCCATCAAATTTTGGCTGTTTTGTATCTCAGGACAGCAGGTTGTTCTGGCCAGGAACATGCTTTTTCTCGCCCAAATGCTCTTGATCATTTACAGTGTGTCTCATAAAGGCAGAGAAAAAGCAAAGGTCAGCAAAAAGCAAATGAAAAGAAGTAACAGCAGCAAGTCAGAAACAAAAGAATTGTTGCTGTCATTAACCAAACATAGGAATAATTTAAAAACCCCAAGCACCCTAACAAAAACACACACAAAAAAGCAAAAATAATACCTCAAAATTCTGTTTTGGAACTGAACACCTAGAACTACGCCAGGAATAAACATTCCTTTGATTTTCTGAATATGCAAAAGTTTCTTTTTCTTGTAAGAGTTGAGAAAAGTAATTCACTGCTTGTAAAATGAACAGTTGAAGTATCTGATTTTTGTGAGAATAAGCACACATCATGGCCCCCTAACTGGCAAAAAAGTAAAGGATTTTAACTTCATCTTACTAAAAAATAAAAAAGAAACATCAAAAAATCAGATCAAGTTCTCATTTCCGTGTAGGACATACTGTTTGCTGATTTGTCTCTGAGCATAAGCTTGCAGATACATTTTGCCCCATAAGGTAGGTACAGGTGTTCCTTTGTTTTAATTAATAAATCTTACTTTCTAGGGCTTTATAAGTATTGCATCAATAATATGTCTTGGTGTGGATTAAAGTTATACCAGTACATCATATTTATCTATTTTATATACCACAGCTTATGCTAGAAGTTTTTTCAAAACGTATTTTTATGGAGCTTAAATCTGGATTTAGTGTTTATCATATGAGTGTAGTGAAAGAAATGTACATAATAATTCTCTTTATATAAACTGTATAAATAAAAAGACATTTTCCCTCAAAGTTTGTAAATATAAATATATTTTTAAACAAATATTTAACTTTTTATGCTTTTAACTGCCACTGCCAATCAAACCCAGTATTTATGAAAAAACGGTTCTTTTCTGGAGTAATCTTTTTAATAACATATTAATTGTAGTTTAATCAAATTTAACCCATTTTGAGATGTATTTAGTTTTTAATCCAAAGGTTTTAATTAAGAACAAGAGCATTGAGGAAGTTGAGATTTTGAGGGAGTCTTCTCAGCCATTCTTCAGAGAAGTCTATCACTAGGATATCAGTTTCAATGAGGAATGATCATGTGAGTTGCTGTGACGCTCTCCCCTTGTCCCACCTTTTCCACCCAGGAAAGTTAAGGGCTGTCACTGTCCCCCTGAACACTAGGCACGTGCTGCCCTGGATCAGGAATTTGCTCAGTGTTACCTCACCCCTGGAAATTCAGGGACTCTACAGTGGTATCTGTCACTTTATCAGCAATACCATTTTTTGCAGGAGAAGTAATCTGAACTTGATGTCCTCAATCTGAGCAAGGCTAGCATTGTTGAAACTACTTTATACAGTTGTACTAAACAGAAAATGTTCTATCACTATTCATTGAAGCATATATTCCTCATCAACTTAGAAAATATTGTAGTATTAAAGAATGACAAAGATTCCATAAATAATAATGGAATAGGAAAATTAGGGCTCAGTCAGCTCACATAAATATCTCATTAAATCAACTCACGCCAAGGGTTTCCTTGAAGCCAAGATTAGGATCTGCTGTTACTTGAAAATTCCATTCAAGTTTTCCAGCTTAGGCAGCCTGTGTGCTTACAAGTGTGAGACCAAAAGCAGTTAATCCTAGTAGGGAAGTAAATTAAATTTCCAAAATACAAACATTGGAATTGTAAAATGTATCATCATCTTCTTTCTCCGCCGGCTCTCGGAAATCAAATCAGTATTACCAACACTTAATAATGTATTAAAATACATGAGCTGCCGTGGGCATAACAAGATTCTGCATTATGTGATGGTAAGGCTGTCCTGCTGCTGTCACTGTAGTTAGGGCTGGCTGCATCTCATCGAGCTTTATCTTTTAGCCATTGCTTATTGAGTGTTCCTTGACCCACTTGATAATCATTTTACAAAGTCATTGCAATGACATACATCTTGTCATCTGGATTAATTTCCAGTCCATAGTCATATGTTACTTTTGTTCATGAGATTTAGTTGAACACACTTCTTTCAAATGAACTCTAAAAAAGAATCATAAAACCCACTATACAGGTCCAGATCTAAAGTCTGTTATTGTCCTTTTTTTTTTTTTTTTTTTCCCCAACACCAGCCAACATGAATGTCTACAAATGAATATAAAAGCAGAGGAAGTGGTACAGGGATACCACCCTGGTAGACTCCCCCAGATTCCAGTGAAGTGTAACATGATGAGTTGCTAGCTAATCAGGCTAACAAGTAGCTTTATTGTTCTAAAATAAAAGCCCTTTTGTGGTTAAAGCTGTAGTAAACTGAGCCTAGATATTCTTTTCCTGTTGGCTCAAATATCCATAACAAAAATCTTGCAAATAACTTAAAATTGGATTAAGTTCCTCTCCCCCCTCTCCTTCATGACCTTCATCCAGCCTTTTGCTCCTTCACCTTCATGGAACCTGGTCGACAGTACCCATAAAATCACAGAAAGAAAGCTGAATTAAGGGGGCACTTTCAAAGTTCTTTTCAAGCAGGGTACTGCCCTGCAGTGATGTGTGTACAGTGCAGTTGCTCCTACTCCTTCAGTATAACTCTGCTGCTGAGTCCTGGGATAGGCACAGTTGGAAGGCTGAGGAAGGAGGACAATTTAATCTGGCTACTGAGACAAACATGGCTTGTAACTCTCCTGTAAAGAACTAATTTTTACTGTGAAGAGGGATTTAATATAATGAGAGTCCAGCTTTCAAATTAAACTAAATATTACAGTTAGAATTTTCTATTCCATGTAATTTAGTGATACTCATTTTTCCAACACTGATCTATTTTTCCTCAACAGATTTTTTGAAAGGTAAAGTTCAGTCCCTGGCACTGTTAATCCAAATGACACATAACGAAGTAAAGTAGGAAAACAGGATGAATTAATTTAATGCAGTCACTCAACTTGCTTTCAGTTTTTAACAGCTGGAATTATAACAGATAAACAGCATACTAACTTGACAAACATAAAGTATTTCCAAAAAGCTGGTATGCATGGCTTGCCACATCTTCCCAGTTTGATGATCAGTATATTTGAATAATTTTACTGATGTGTTTCTCAAGCTTGCTTAGAAGATAATTTCAAAAATACTTCTGGAGTGCATACTTCATTCGGTATGGAATTTTTGCTGTTGGAAAAGGCAGTGGGATAGATCTAACATGGCAAATGGTCTTGCTGCTACTCACCTATTTATTATTCAAGTCCTTAAAGTCAGTTACCAAGATTTTCTAGCACTTCATAAGAAGCTGCTGCTCCAGCATTCCCTCTCTTTATAAAAGCATACACTGAAAGACAACATCCATTTCTCAGCAATAACTACTAATGACTCCACAGCTACTCCAGCATCTTATCCAAGCACTTCCTGCTGAATTTATCAGGTAGATTTGAAAGATCTAGCTTCTTTCAACATGCTGCTTATGACCAACATCTGATAACCTAATTTTCAGAAATATTACCCTCTTGGCCTCATAAGACAAGATATCAACATGTATGGTGGGTACAAATAAAATCAGTAAAAGACTTATTCGTATCTAGGTTTATACTTAGAAAATTAAACACAGTTTAAGGTCTGAAGTGTTTCCTAGTCAGGACACACAGTTTGTATAAAAGCTCTTTGGTGGAAAGGAGTGGAAGGAGAGCA
The DNA here is from genome assembly GCA_020086605.1 of Lanius collurio. Lineage (NCBI taxonomy): Eukaryota > Metazoa > Chordata > Aves > Passeriformes > Laniidae > Lanius > Lanius collurio. Next base: position 42,232,874 of record JACBWW010000003.1, read on the forward strand.
GGGAAGGGGGGAACTAAAACCTCAAAGTGCAGAGGTCCTTCATCATGAATTTGAATAACTCCTTCCCATACCAAACACAAAAATAATACCTTAACGAAAAGGCTATGAAAGCCAGAAAAACAATGGGCGATTATAAAACCTTTAAGTTGTTCTAGTGGTCCATATGCACAGGACAGGATTTTTATTTTTTTTTTAAAGTTCAGGGAAGTTTAATGGATTGATACGGAGTTCAGCACAGAATATATTGACTGACTGCAAACAAGCCTGCTTCATAAATGGCCCCATCCATTTAAGTCCCTTATGAAGACTCATCAGATTCTACCATTCAATTTCTTAGCTGGTGAAAAGATCCCAATTCTGTGTACCAAGCAATGGTTGAAATGTAATAACATACTTTACAGAAATAACTACCGTGTTTTACTTTGCAAAAGGAAGTAATAGCAAACATTGTGCTAGTACCCTGTTCCAAAAAAATAACTTACTTTGTCCATGTATCATCCTTTCTGCTGAAAAGGGTTGAGATTAAAAAGGAGAAACACTAGACAGGAAATAAAGTACAGTTTAATGCAGGGGAGAAAAGTACTAATTCCTTTGATTCAGGAATAACATTATACCCAGCCCCCTCCCACTGCCACCCTCACTGAAGTTACAAAAGCAGTGGATGATTTTCTGCACAGCCCCAGCCTACTTCATTTCACAATGTGGAGTGCAGGTAACATTTTGAAATACAAAGTACCAGGAAAGAATAGGTTCAAATCAAAGTGAGTACAGTAAATTCCAACAGTGAAGGAATGTAAAAAGCACTAGGAAAAGAAGGGAGTATATTAATCCATCAATAAGCCATTGACTAAGGAAAATATAATCCCAACAGTGATTTCATCCTTTATTTACTTCCTCATCCTTCCTAAAACATCAAACTTATAGCAACTTATTATTGCTGTCTTACATTCCTGAGGCTGCCATTTCGCAAAGATGCAGAGCTTGCCCTTGCTATACAATACCTTTGTGGTTCCTGTATCATACTAGGAAATTCATCCACTTATGCATTTATTTTTTTTTTACATATAAATAACAAAATATATTTAAGTTTGAATAATAATCTTTATTTCTTTATTAGTTTATTTGTAAAAGGTACATTGTAATCCTGAGCTACTGCTTTTATACATATAGCATCATACAAAGACAGATCATTTACAGTTTGATCATTTACATTTATTGTGCTCCAAAATCCTTATCCGAATATCATTTTGACTTAGCAGGAACATAGATAATTTAAATTACATGTATCCCTGAAACATCCATATTAATTTACCCATCTGACCCCAATATCTAAATTACTACAGTCATCTAAATCACTCAGGACATTCCTTCTGAATTTAGCAAAAACTTGTTTCAAATTATAAAGACGGGCAGTGCAAGAACTGGTCCCTCAATCCTTTGTGAATACATCATTAGAAAAAAACTTTCTGTTTCCGTATTCTCTTGGCAAGTCAGTGCTAAATTGACGAGATGTACTTTGATGGAATGGTCCAAGTAATAGTTTACTCATTTCCTTATTACAGCAGTTGATGAGAATTTACAGTGTCTCCCTTTGCAGTGACCAGTGCCATAACTCTCCCAAGCAGGGAAAATCTGATGTGATCAGAGGAAAGTAAGAGGCAACCCATCACCATCTTATTGTCATCTACATGACACTGAAGTATTACAAACCAAGTCATGTGAAATGCTTCCCTTAGACCCTGTAAAGGAACTTGTACAAATAACCAGAGTTAAGTTCCATAATCCGAGCATGGCTTTTAGGATTTGCCAGTTTAAAAAAGAAAACCAAAGCAACAAAAAACCAGAACAACCCAAAACCTCAGTCCCTGGATCCTTGAGGAGAAAGCATTTATCCTAACTGAAATCCAATCCTGGATAAATGGAAATTTAACTAGACTACCAAAGTAGCATCTTTCTACCTGAAAATCTCCAAGCATACAGTGTTTACAAATGTCTCTCTAGCAACAGTGTCAGTCTTTTAAACACGCACAACTTTCATTTCCTGAATAAGGTCACTATGATCTTAGGCAAAAGATGCATTAAAGCAGTTCAAGCAAAATGCTTATTGCTTAGGTCTTAAAGCAAGCCACTTGAATATAATTTTAGTTAAAATGTTAAGTACAAATGTGAAGCTACTGTAGAAACACTTATAAACACTCTTGCTTTTGAATTCTTACGATCATCTAGAAAAATGGCAGACGGATTTTAACATAACAAAGGAAATGTAAAACTTAATACTGTCTGTTGAAATAAAATTCAACGCCTATAAAGACAGAGTTATGAACATGTAAACACAGCTTTAGTATTCAGAGCTAGGGAATCTAGCAGCAAAACAAACTATTTGCATATTATGTAGTGCAATGAACATTTGTTCTTAGAGACCCCCAGTCTTTAAACTACTTTGAACAGAATGGAATCCTTACAGGAAAGGTTTTAAAAGTGTCCAGGATGTAATATCCAGAACTACTAGATGTTCATCTATAACCTAACAATTTCTCTATGCAAAACTGTGCTCTGGATAGCTGACTTTAATGGCTCCCCAGTAGCAGGCTCGAATGAGGCAGATTAAACCTAAGAGATAAGCAACAGCCCAAGAAACATATGTTGCGTGAAATCGCCTGGCGAAATCTTGTGTACCGACCTAAAAAGAGAAAACAGTAGTGTCAAACACACAGCATTCTCTGTTCTTCAGGGAAGAGCAAGTTATATTAAGGAGAAGTGTTTCAGCACCTTTTCAACTCTGATAAGGGTAAATTGGGTGTTTTATTGGCTTAATTTTACATAACCATAGGATAATTGAGCTTGAAAGGGAGATCAGGAGACCTCTAGTGCCAACTCCCCAGTCAAAGCAAGGTCAACTCTAGGGTCAGTCCAAGTTCTTCAGGATTTTAACTCAGTTAGATTCCAAGTAACTCCAAGGATGGAGGTTACACAAGCCTCTGGACAAACCTCATGGAGAAATGTTTTCACATAGTTTTCAAATTCAGTAAAGTCATAAAAAAAAAAAAAAAATCTGTCTCTCACTGTTGTTATTTCTGGCTGTTTTTTTCTATTAGGGAACCTGAAAAATCCTTCATAACTCATTTAAGCTCACACATAAATAATTATTCAAGTTAAACTGCAAGTTAGAGTCATAAGGATATGAATTCAATGGAGTTATTTCCTCACTTGAACTTTTCTGGGATCCCCAGGTAGAAAGCTGGCTCTAGTAACCCATAGGAGATACTGGTAAGCCAGACAGCTTTCCACATAGCAGAGTAACAACAAGGTGAGCCTTTTAATTTGTAAATAGCTTATTAACTGGTTTTACTCCTTACAGCTTGTACAAATCACAAAGACACACACGTGTTTTAACACTTGGAATCCCATTCACCTCTACTGCAGTGGAATTTATATTTCTGGCTATACAGCAACATGTATTTCTGGAAACCTGGAAGTTTTGAGAGCTCTAGCAAGTGCAAGATGTTCCCAGTATTTCTACAGCGAAGTGAACCATTTTTCATAAAACTGCAGTTTTTAGAGATGAAGAGGCAAATTTAACATCAGAAAGAAGAGATTCTCAAAGTGTCAGAATACCTTTTTTTTTTAAAAAAAAAATTACGTTTTTCTGGCTAACTCAGATGACTAAGTCCACATTTTTTATAGAGATGACAAAAACCACACCACTTTTGGAAGGTTTACACAAGTGCTGGAGAAAGAAGAGCTGGTCAACAAAGAGAACTCCTTTGAACACAGACACCCCTGCACACAGCTGCAAGTTTATCATGGGACATCACTCACAGTTAATCCAACACCAATGAAGATGCATATCATTCCAATAGTGATATATGCACAGCAGCGCCTCCGTGGCAGCGCGCTTCCAACAGAAGAGCTGTTAGGAAATAAAGGGTATTGTAAATTAAAAACAAACAAAATATCCCAAACCCAACCAACCAAATAACAACCACCACAAAAACCACCCCTACCATCAACAGTAACTATTTTAAAGGAGAACTATTGGTGATTATCTAGTACCTAAAAATCTAGGTGCTTACAAGAAAGAGAATGGTGCCACACCCACAGTTTGAGTGCTTACCTTCTGTACCCATAGTGCACCCCAGTAATTGTCTTGGATAGCCTTTGGATGACAAAGCTCAAGTTTGCTTTTCAGCTTCCATGTTGGTTGCAAAACAGCCTTCAGACTTTTAGTACATCAGCATATGGCTTCAATACTTCACTGCATCTAAGTAACTGAAAATAACTTCTACCACCCCTACACGTCATTAGTAACAACCCTCACTATCCATTTCATGGATACTCGGTACTGTTCAGAGGCTAAACTGCTCTGAAGATAAATACAAATCATTTCAGTCACAGACATAATTTTTTTCCATGTTCAACATCTACAAATACTGAAATTCTTTAGGCCGTTAAGTCAGTGTTAGCAACTTGAAGAACATGACAAGTTCTTCTTACTTTCCAGTTTTTTTCAGAGTTCTACGACAATTTACATGAGCTGCACAAATGACTTCTGGCAACCAAGGTAAATAAATCCCCTGGAAGTTCTGTCACTCATCATCTAGACTATGAACTCCAGAACAGACAACTCTGTCTCTACCTGCGGCATCAAACTATTACAGTGCTTCACTCAGAATATAAAATGCAAATGAAACATTACATTATTTACTACAGGTTAGAAAAGTTATTCCAGAAGCTCAGCATTGTTTAGCAAACACATCTTCAGTCACACATTTGAAATCACATACAGCTTACTAATGAGGAAAATAGGAACATGATTTAAGTCCACTGAAACACAGTTAAAAGGACTAGAGAGGCAGAAGTGCTTTTATAAAACACGTATTACCTATTTTAGAGGTGCTTTGAAGCATGCTATCATTAGTTAAATACTTCATCCCTTTCTGGGAGATCAACACACTTTTGGAAATAGTGTAAAGCTTTCACTCTGTGTTTAAGGATGCAAGAAAAAGTTGTTTTCCTCTCAAGATACAACAACATATTCAAGATAAATGCATAACAGAAGAAAGTACGGCTAAATTATTGAAGTAGTATGTGTGTCATATGACTGACCAAATTTCTGGCTCCAGTTAATTAACCACATAGCAAGGCCTCATATGCTTAGCATGTGACTAAAACTTTTTAAGCATTTGTCTTAGAAAGCCTTCAAATAGATTGCTTTAAGCAGCTTTACTTCAACATTATTTCTTTACAAGGAATTTCTAAAATGTTCCAAGAAAAGAAAAAACAAACCAATAAACAAACACCACCACAGTCCTCAAGCTAACACACAGAGCTTCATCTTTCAAGGCAAGAGTTGCATAAAGTGACTACTCAAGCCATTTTTCAGGAGCTGAAAAAGTCCCCAAAACAGTACTGCCCATTAGCTTCCATGGGGAAACGACTTCCTTAGTATGACACCTCACAATACACAGTGAAATGGGATGCTGGAGGGTGCGTGGGGTATGATTAGGGTAAGAGAATTCTCACTTGGGCAAATAATGGTATCTAACCCTCTCACACACACCTCCACACACTCCCTCAAAAGCCACTCTACAGTCATTCTAGAAAAGGGTTATATTGTTCAATTTCAAGTTACATGAGTTAAAATTAATAAAACCAAACAGTAGTTTTGTAGAAGGGGAAAAGGGAAGAGACTGAGCTTGCCAGAGTGACCTTAGGTTCCCTTCTTTGCAGGATTTCGTGGCTATGTACTCAAAGTTAATTCTATTACAGAGCTGGATACCATAAGATAAGCTGGTAAAAGTGTCACATTCAATACACCTAAAACATACATTATATTTACTGTGCTGTGTATTGCACAGCAGAGATAAAGTTCATTCCAGGAAAGAGACTTTCAGTTTCAGAGCTGACTTACAGTTTTGTTTTTGTAATCATAACACTGCAGGTGCTATGTGTATTTTCCATTCATATTTCTCTCAAGCTGTGTCTCCTCCTATCCAGTAGAAAAGGCTGGGGGAGAAACCATCCACTCAAATACCACAAAATGGAAATGTAAAGAATGTCTCAGTTTAGCTGCCTTTCTCTTTCCACAGAAAGCAACGATTAAATAAATATATTAAACTTTATACAGTCACATAACAGACCTAGGAGTCCCAATAAATCATAATTCATTTTTCCATCACCTCCCAACAGTGATACTAGCCACTGGACCACTCTAGATAGTGAAGCTTCCCTCTACTCACCCTAAATTACAAATAAAAACCTCAAACTAACTTAGAACAAAGAAAGCTGAAACTCTACCCTGAAAACCTACCAACTGTGACAACTTTTGACAAGCACATCTGGCAATATTAAAAAATGGGATCAAAAGTACTTTTTCATATCACAGAAGCAACCAATTAGTTTCCATTGTGAGAAAATGAGGGTACTCTGTACAGAGCTATCTAGAAAACAGCAGTTCCTTCTTCCTGAGCTGCTGCTGAGGAAGCAAAGGCACCTGCCTGACCTTTGGGCAGCAGCAGCAGCAGCAGCTAAAAAAGATGGCAAACCAAATATAGCATCAGGTAGTAATTAGAAGAGGGGAAAACCACCACACAAAGGCTATAAAAGAAGTAGCACAGGAAGGAATGCTGGGTCTCTTGGTCTCTTGTGCTCCAAATAATAGGAATTATGACCAGGATTTCAGACATGCTTTTAAGAATGTTTTTAAGAGGAAAATTAAAATGTCAATATTTTGAAGGTGAATAGCACAGTTGAAATTAGCCTCCACAGTACTGATGGGGTTCCAACATCTCTCTCTTTCCTGAAAGTCCTTTATAGGACAAAGGTGTTATAAATTCATTAGGGCTCATAGTTTTGGAAAGTAAAAGAGACAGGTTCTAAAAGAAAAAAGATAGTTTTGACATTCTGAAACAATAACTTGTACCATTCAATTCTCTTTCTAGTATCTCAATTCATGATCGAGAATTTTCTACATGATTTAATATACATCTTGAAAAAGAGAACAGCAAACAAAAAAACACTTCCTATTTCTTCTCCATTATTAAATGAGAAAAATACTGGAACCTTTCCCTAAATCTCTCACTCTTGGAAAACAAGCTGATAAACATCTGGTATTTCAAAATACAGAAGAACACTAAATCAGCAAAAATAAACAGTTTCTCCCCCATTCCCAGGTGTCACTATAAAATAAAACTCTATCATGACAATTTCCTCATTAGCTACATTTGATTTCCCAATGCAGTGGATAACATGTAAGTAAGGACCTGTGTCTGGCAGAGCCACTATACATCAGTTAGGCTTCTGCAAACACTTTACCTATACTGACATGACAGGTTTATAGTCCACTTCCGAAGAGATTTGGTCATTTACCAAATAAGGATTTTATTCTCTGCATCACAATTAATTTCCTACATTTCCCAAGTTATTTTCCAAAATAAAACAAGTGCGTCACAAAACAAAGTTGTATCACAATGGTAGCACATAGATGGGATTAAAACCAAACAAGATCCTATTTCCCTCTGCATTCAGATATGAGAGGTTCCTTTGTTTAAGTACTATGAGGCATGCTGGCTTTACTTCTCCCTAAACACTGTTTCATTATTAACCTTTTCATGTAATAACTTCTGATCTCTCCTGCAGTTTTAGAAGACATTTTTAATATAAAGATCTAGTATTCATCAACCAAAAGGAAGGTCACAAACAATTTGCAGGCATTCACTGCACTTTTAAAAACATTTGAAACAAAATTATGAAAATTAGTTGAGAATCTACAAGTCTCAGCCAGTGTCTCCTTGAAAAGCTTGCTGTTGCAGGGATTCAAGGTGCCCTTTGCCTTAGTCTACACTATCCTTTTTTCAGTGACAATCATCAACTGAACCAACAGAAGGAATGAACAGTTCTACATCTGGTTACTCAGCCGCTCATGAAAGAAGTTTCGCATTAATAAGATGAAACCCTACATTTCCTTCTAACTACTTGGCTATGATGACCTCTGACAAAGACCTGATAGAAAGCAGGTCACTGCAGTTATTTATTTCATCATCATGACTCAAAGTTCTGTCTCATCGATGCTGTGCCCCAAATCCATGTATTAGAAACGTTTATGCTGCCGGAAGTGCAGAACTCCCAACCATCACATATCAAGTGCAGGAAAGCACCAAGCAACTCGTTCAAAGCTAAATTACAAGATTCCACAGTTTGCATCCTCAGCCCAAGGACAGACTTGCCCACTTGTTGAAATTTGTTTTGCCTTCTGCAATACAGTTGCCACGCAAGCTGTAATTATCACAAATTGCACAGCAGAGAGGCTCTCGCTTTCCTACTTATAGATAGCATGCTCTGCACTTTATGGAAGAAAATACCACGAAAACCATTAAGTTCAGCTGGAATTTAAAACAGAAGCAACATTAATCAACAGAAAACAGACCAAAAGATCACATGCTGTGACTTTTGACTGTTGTTTGGAGCATGGTTTATTTTGCTGCTGTTATTGTTGGGGTTGATTTTTTTGTTTGGTTTTTACTATTTGTTTTGGTGTTTAAGGTTAAATAACAAACAATATTGACCTAAGGAGAGTCAAGAGAAAAGCCAAGGTCAGCTAACAAGGCTGACATAAAATATAAAACACACTTGCAAGTAGTTTTAAAACAAACCAAACAGCAAGACTCCAACTCCTCCCCAAGGACTGAACAGACTTAATGTGTCAGTACAAACACCCCTGCAAAGCAGCATCTCATCAAGACTGAGTTTATTTACCCTAAGCAAATTAGAACATATCCACAACTCCACACTGGGCTGGTTACACCCCTCAGGTTACACAGCATTAGATTGACTTCTCTATCAAATACTCCAATAAAAAGACTTCAATCAGTGTTTTAGGCCAGGCCATGCCCACACCTACAGTACATTTATCCTAAGCCTTCTGCTTCCTAAGGGATCTGCTAGTTTTCCTACAAGATGCAACACAGCTGAGGTTCTCCATTCCCAGTGGGAAACACATTTGCTCCTTTAACTGGAAGTCACACTTGACTGTCAAAGGAAGACAAATATTTAAATACATCAGCAGGACATGAAAGTCTCTGAAGTAGTATTTATGTCTTATTTCACATACTGTGGCTGAGGTTCAATACAAATTTAAAGTATGTTAGTAGCACAACAATTCAAATTAAGAATCCCTGAACTCAGATAATAGAGGTCAAACAAATACTCAAAAAGAGAAAAAAAACCCAACCAAAACAAAAAAAAACCCCTCTTATAGCTCTTGTAGTCTATTTTTTCTTGTTCTTGTTGAAGTAATAATAAATGAATAGACAAGTTATTCCACAGTAATTCATAAACATTAAACAAGCTAATGCATTAAGATGCTTAACACAACTTAGTTGTTGAGTTTATAGTATCAGTAAACCCTCTTTCAAATTAAGACAAGATTACTTCCTTTCCTCCTTTTACAATAAAGCAAGTTCTACCATTAAAGATGACATCTGATTACTGCTGTATGAAGAGATAAAATTTCAAGGACAAAATGTTAATTTTAGCAACCCATTCTTGTCTATGGCTAGCAACTTATATTTGCCTCTGTCAACTCAATCAGAGCATTTTCGTAAATGCAGGTTGGATTTTTCAGTGTTATTGATTTCTACATAAAGAATGGAGAAGTCACATGCACACAAGATCTGCTTTAGCCTTGAGGTTCAGATGAACATGAAAGCACAGCCAACACATTTTACTCCAAAGATCTTTACAGAAGAAACACTGGCTGCTTCACAGTAATTGATATAACCTTGCTTTCAGAGAACTTACATTTTTTTGCAGTGTGGGCATTTTGCTAGTGTGTTAAACCTCAGTTCCATCCACTGTAAAAAGAAAAAAAGAAAAAGGTTGAAAAACTGACCTGAGAAAACGGTTCTTGCACTTAATGTTAAATGTCACTGTGAAAATATTTTGTTTCTCAGACTTTCTTTGACTTGTTTCTTGTTTTCTTCTAAATGAGATGTTCTTTCATCAGTGGCAACATCAGATTGGGATTTCCATGTGAATATTTCCCATGACTTGCCTTAGTATTACAAAATTTTCTTGACGTAATGTGGTTGCATCCACAGGCATAGTATGGGCAACATTAAAATATTAATAGGTTTTCTTCTCTTATTTAAAGATTATGAATATACCCTGAATCAAAATAAGTGTGTTTTCTTTGGCACAATTACAGATAGAAGTATTTTCCATTCTTTTCCCAACTGTTACATCATTTATGAAAACTAAGTTATGGGTGCACAGAAAGATTAGTTAAAGAATATTTTAGAAAGTAGATATCATGTTTTGTATCAAGGAAATAACACTATTTGCTACTTTACATGACTGTTAAAAAGGTGGTATGTAAAATTGTACACAGTCACCACCTTCCATGCTCAGACTAAAACCTATGTGGGAAACAGCCTTAGTGAAAGCAATGCCTAGAACTAACTCAACCAGGGGATACACAGTGATATACTCACTTAAAAACAGCAGGTTCTGTTAAACTTCATTCTGTGATAACATTTAGTATTAAACAAGCATTTTAAACACATTTGTCTTGATCAAGTGAGTAAGGTTATTTTTCTTCCCCTTGTAAGCAGTTATTTGTAACTGCAGCTCTCTTCTGTTGCCTTTCTCAACTGGAGGTTAGGTGGAATTTTTTTGGTGAACTACAGTTTTCCTCTCCTTCTGGATTTATGCAGAAGTCACACTGCAAGTTAATAGCAGGGGAAGAAGCCACAGTGCAGATCACCAATGCCTCCACTGGGACCTGCCTTATCTCCATGAGAAATCTGAACGCTGGCCTACTGAAGTGAACAGTGTTATAACTGCTACAACCACAAATCAAAATCAGAGCCCATCCTTGTATGGAAAGCAGCACCAACCTACAGCAAGCACCATTTAAATGCTGAGAAGAAAGATATGATTTTATGAGTAAAGAAAGATGTGTCTTCTCATGCCTGATCAGTATGAAGAGATTTTGCTGTGAGCAAGGTTTCAAACTGTGGTATTTATAGAGCATTTTCCTACCTATTGAACATCTCCCTCAGTTTTATTTACTTGAGGACAAATCTCCCCTAAAAAGAAATCCATCATTTTATTTTCTTGTTTTGAAATATCCATTTACACATTTACAGAACAGCTGTGCAACTGGTATTATTTGTTTACAAAACTTGACCAAACTGATCTAGCAGACTTCTTTTTTATTCCTTAATAAAACTTCTGTAGTACTCCCCACCCAAGAAAATAACATTAAGAGCATTAGTTCTACTTCCACATTCCTGGCAGAGGAGCAAGTTGAGTATTTTTCTGCATCCCTTTCAAAAACCTACTCAATTTCCCTTAGTTCTACACAGTGAAAGTGGGATAAGATGCAGTTGTCAGTACTGGGGATGGAGAGAGGCCTTGCCAGAGCAGTTATTTCAGCTTTTTAAACTGCAATTCCAGAAATAAAAGGAGTCTAATTCCAGGATCTATATTTTATCTATTTGTAATTCAACTTCACTTCCATACACCAGCTTAACTTCTATATCACAGTGTAGGCAACTGCATTTCCTTAGTTAATGATCTTTCCAGGATTTTAAAATTTTCTAATAATTAGACTAAATTGTTAATGACTACTCAAATGCATTTGGGCTCCAAATATTGTTGGAAAAAAGAGGAAGCAATAATCTGTTTTCATTGAGAGTCACTTGGAAATAACAGAAGCAGTAACTGTTATGATGCCTTTTACACAGACCAGAAGTATGTGTAGAAAAAGTAAAATTGTGACAAGACAAACTACATAAATTCAAATCATATTAGCACAGTGAGGAAAGGTTATGTGCATGTACATTCTAAATCATGCTTAAACTGGCATTTTTTACCCATATTCCAAAGTGCTTTAAAGTACCCAATATTGATTCACGTTGTTAAGAAGTTACAGTTACATGAAACTTAGCGCTCTGCTGAGAGCAGAATGATTTTTTTAATTGAAACAATAATGCAGCCCCAATCTCTGGTTAGATATACTGAAATACAGATGAACAGATGAGGAATCCAGAGCTCTTCAGTGTTTCAACTGTGGAGAAAACTAGACATCCATCAAAGGAATTACTAGAAGAATAGTCAAACATCTTCCTTCTGAAACTAAAATAGTTCTCAGTGCATTCAACACAAGACAGTGAAAAAAAAAACCAAAAAAAAAAAGACATATGCACATAAATACATACACAATCATACATACAGCTGCTTCTGCAAAACAAGTTTCCCCTCCACTCCCCTCTGGTCCTTTGGGAAAGCAAAATACTTCGGCAAATTACAACATGTCTAAGTTTTCTGAAAAGTTTAATGGGTTTTCCATTCAATTAGTTCAGCAGAAATAATTTTCATACTGGATTAGTTAAAAAAAAAAAAACAAACAAAAAAACCCCCAACCAACCAAAATTGACAAAGCCCAACTGACAAAGCACAGTGCTCAGCCTACAGCCTGTGGCTTTCATAGCTTGCTCCGAGCTTCTTGTCCTTGAGGACCCTCTGACAACAGGACAGTAGCAGAAAGATGACAGAGAGGGGGAGGACACAGGGACAGCCCTCTCTTGTCCCCCATTTCCAAAGGCAACTCAGTCTCTGACAGCCACAGACCCCTGCAGGCAGAGGCCCCTCTGGGAGGGATCACAGGGAATGACCTGCTGCTGGCAGAAACAGCAATTCACAGCCCAAGTCCAAAAGCTCTCAAAACAGCCCAAACCAGATCAAACTGTTAACACAGTTAAACCCTTGTCCTGCCCTCCTTTTCTAATCTACCCCTTCTTCCACTTGTCAAGTCCAAATCTGCCAGAAATAGTAGAAACCTTAACACGGAAAGAACTTCTATCAGGTTACCAAGGGGAAAAAAAATCTGATTAACAAGATGTGAAGTACTGATAGTTTGGCAACAATTTCACATCAGTACTAAGCCACTCTTCCAGCTAAGAGAGAGAAACTTTAAGGCACTCCATAGCAAGGAGCGTGCTCTTCGTAATTTGTGAAAAACCCCCCACGTGCAGAGGCAAGCAAAACACAGCCCCCACAGTTATATTTTCTAATGGAGAAAAAAACAAACAAACAAACAAAAAAAAAAAAAACAACTTGGAAAGGTGGTGAACAAGCTGATACTCTTAAAAGAACACAGAGCACGACAATTTGACTTTTCCATCCCAGGGATTCTAGCTTTGCTTATTTTTTTTTATTTTTTAACTGCCAAGTAAAGTAAAAGGGATAGCCTACTGAGTTGTTGAGAGATGCATCCAGCATTACATATTTTCTTCACAACAAGGAGATATCAAAAGGCAGAAATACTTACTTAGAAACTGAGTAATGCTTTTTTGTTGCTTCTCTGCTCATTCTCAAATCCAAGCAAATTCCTGATTTTTCTTAACTAAAAATTTTATTTTCAGAATCTCAGACCTAATTACAGGAAAAAGTGGAAGCAAAAGACTGGTGAAAAAGTTGTGTAACATGAGGAAAAAAGGAGTTTGTTTCTTGATGACTCAGCATAAAAAATAGCAAGCTTCCAATTTCTAATGGTTCAGAGGGTTTCTTATGAAGAGACAAATTTGTCTCATCCTGGCAGATAGGACTATGAAGTTCTAAATGTTTCAGTTCCCCAAAGCAACCAGAAGATATGAAGTCATATGCAAAAATCCCAAACTAGAACACTTAGCCTTTCAAGGCATAATCTAGTAGTTATGGGTAAAATCAGCCTTTATGGGTTTGGTTTTACTCCCTTATGTTCACCCGAAGTATTTCATAGCTTAAATTACAAAGTTAATAGGGGATAAAGACAAGTAAAACTCCCATGCTTGTGGAAGATAGGTCAAAAAAAAAGGCAAACAGAAAACCCTCTTCAGCAATCTTCAGTTCCAGACCACTGTTCTTCAGCAAGGGTTGTAAGAAATTATGTATTTTTAATGTATAAGCAGAATTAGTAGACAGAATGTTTCTCAAGCATCTCTCTAACTGCTTTCCAGTTAGCACACTACTTGGATATTCATCATCATAGCTTCTCTTGAAAAAAAAAAAAGAAGAAAGAAGTGTAAGGGCCATCTCCTGCTCCCTGCACTCATCACCTACTACAATAGTTAAGACATCACAGCACACCTGTGCTGGATTCAGTTGGGAGTATTAACTTTCTTCTTAATAGCTGGTACAGTGCTCTGTTTTGGATTCAGTAACAATGTTGGTAACAAACTAAGGTTTAGTTGTTGCTAAGTAGCATTTACTCTGAGTCAAGGACTTTTCAGTTTCCCATGCTCTGCCAGCAAAGAGCTGCACAAGAAGCTGAGAGAGAGCACTGCCAAGACAGCTGAGCTGGCCAAAGTGATATTCTATACCATACCACACCACAGAACATCATGTCTGCTACACAAACTGGGGGGAGTTGGCTGGGAGGTGCTGATCACTGGCAGGGTCAGCAGGTGGTGAGCAATTGTATTGAGCACCACTTGTTTCTCATGGGTTTTATTCCTCTCTCTCTGTTTTCTTTGCTGTTATTATTGTTACTATCACCATTATCAGTATTTTTCTTTTTGTTTCAATCATTAAATTGTTTTTATCTCAACGCAGAAGTTGTACCTTTTTTCCAGTTCTCCCCTCCACCGGGGCAGGGGGGCTGGGTGGTGTTTGCAGGGAGCAAGCAGCTGCGTGGTACTGAGTTGCTGGCTGGGGTTAAGCCATGAAAGCACCTCACTGATCCATAAACCTGAAGTAAGGACTCGAAGGCACAAGGCTATTCCATTATAGAGCCTACCACAAGTGAACCCTTCTCTGTCTGCTGGTACAAGCCAATACAAAGTGGCATCCCCTAAGCCTCCTTTTTCCTTGCACAACATGCACTTGAGTATGCTCTGATCTTTATGAGTCTTCCTTTGTTTCAGGAAGGTGCCAACCTCTCTTGTGACTGTCACCTTTAACTGTACCCCTCATCTAGCCATTTCCTTCAACTCACAAACCTGACAGATTCAAGCACTGCTGGATGATGAAGCCAAAGCTAGCTTACTTGTGTACTGCAATCAAAATTGCAGTGTGGCAGCACCTTGCCCATTTAGAAAGCTACAATGAATTCAACAGCAGAAGAGTATTTGTGCATCCCTCCACTTCAAAAATGGGATAAACTGTCACTCTCACATTTAAACCAAAATCCCCAACAACCTACAGATTGTTCTCCAGCAACCTACAGATATGCCAATGGCAAGTGCCATAACCAACAGCATTCAGGGGCTCATACAGCAATGGCAGAACTGCTCTCTTGGCCACTGCAGAACACAGCCACCACTACAAGCCATAATAGAACCTGAAAGCCCAACTTCCTTTTCCAGCACTGTCCACTCTCACATCACTAAACAGTAAGACAGACTCTGGCCTTTATCTATCCATGCACAGGAAGACTGTTAAAAGTTTTCTTGAAACAGATATAAAGATAACCAAATACAGACCACACATCCACAACAACGAGTACAGAGGTTTTAGTTCCTCAGTGATGCCAGTGAGGCAATACACTCTTAAAATTGCTTACAACAAACAGCTTGAGGGATAGCACATTGAGGCAAGAAGGAGAATCTGATGCTTTACTTACAAGGAATGTATTTCCACAGTGCCCACACACCACTCTAGTTCCATCTGGTTGAACTGGCAAGGCAGGTTGAGCTGGCTGCTCTTCTGGAATCAGCATTACTGGACCAAGAGTAATGATGCGTCTACTGTGTTGAGAACATTAGATACACATGTAATTAAGCTACCAAATATTCTTACACTTTTAAACTATAATCTACTTGTTAAACAGCTGATGCACCCAGTTTTGCTCTCTCTCCAAAGAGTTTTCAGTTTTAAAAATATTCTCTTTCCCTGTAAGATCAGCCATACAAGCCTAACCCTATAGAGATCAAAGACTTGCAAGCATACAACAGACAAATGAAAACTTAATACCCAGGCTGAGCAAGCCCTAGAACTGAAATGTACATACCTATGTGAAGCATGTAGAAAGAGTAAGGATCTTCCATAACCTAGTTCTCCTTCTCACACTACTAACAACCATGTCAATATAAGAAGCATATCCACATTTTGCATAGTAAAAATTCCTTTCAAATTGAGTAAACTAAAAAAGAAAACCACCCTAGGTTGAGTAAATGCAATCAATTTACTTTAGAAGTTTCTAAGTATTTACTTTTATGTTAAATGTGTTTCCAGCTTAATTATACAATTTGTCAGTCCAAATTGACAGTACCCAAATTAACCAACTCAGAACAGAACGAAGATGAGACTTCCTAGAATGAAAAAAAGCGAAGGGGAAAATTAAAACAACATTTAATTCGCATTGCATCTCTCTCCACTTACAACCAAAATTTTATTCTGAATGGCTTTCCTTCAATCTGGAGTCTTCTATTTAAGGCATGCTCCCAACTCTCTCCTTCAAAGTACACCAATTTTGCTCAGTTTCTAGCAAGACAAATTAGTCTATCTTAGGGAAATGGTAAGATGTATGCTTTTGAGATTATTTTAATAAAATTAAGGAGCTTCTGATTTAGTTTAGTTACCAACCATCTAACACATAACTGAACTACCCCATGAACATTTTTACACTCTGAGAAAGTGTTTTGAATGTTTTGAAGTCCTCCCCAACAGAGCATTAGTGAAAAGGAGTAACTGCCACAAGTCTCAAACTATGTTTCAAGACCAGAGCAGCCAACAGACTGGTGACCAGGGCACTTGGTGGGGTAGAGCTCCCATTCACAAATCTGCAGGCTCAGCCTTCCTCTCCATTTTTCTTCTTAGAGCTGCACCACTTATAATCAAACACCTCCTACCTCTGGAATCTTTAACACCCTGAGCCCAATGGTAAGAACAATCACTATGGCAATCACAATTGCTTCTTTTATAAGCAGTGGGTACATTAAAGTTGAGAGCTGAGAGGAGAATGAAAACTTAGCATAACTAAGGAGGAGAACATGACTTAAGCCAATCTGCTGCTCTGTCTCCCATTTCGCTCTGAATTCCTACTCTGAACTTGGCAAAGTGAGTATCCTGTGTGTTCACAATAACTAAATCTCCAAAAAAATATGAATGTCAAGTCCCAGAAACAAAAAGTGGATTTTCTTCTGTTGTTCTTTACATTAGTTTTGACTTATAAAGTAGCTAAAATGGGACACACACATCTGAGACTAAAAGAAAAAGAAGGAAACTTTTTTCCTCTTGAAAGTTAATCTAAAAAAAATATTCAAAGTGGACACTGGCACTACCTGTGTCTGTAGCAGTTCAGTAAAGCTCTGTAAGTGTCCACGTAAAGAGACCAAGGCTTGAACTTCTTTTAGTTTTAAATACTCAACACAAAGACAACAGTTGCTTTAAAGAAAACTATCTCAAGGCACTGAGAGTATTTTATTCTTACCAGTTTGGTCTTGGACAGCCTATTTTCCGAGACGTATCCTTACAGATAAGGAGACAGTTACATTGACATCTAACATACTTCTTCCCTGAAGGAGGGTTTTTGATTGGCTAAAGAAAAGAAAAAACAAAGAACCACAACCACCAGAGAACACATATCAGAAGTCATAGCAATTCACTTTTTTCCACATAACAGGATGACAAAGCAGAACAACTTCAGTGAAAACTTCTTGCTAACAGAGAAATACACTTCCTCTTACAGAGGAACTTCAGAGCCAACACAAAATTACAAGTTTTTTCTTAAGAAGTGAAAATTTCCGTATTAAAACAATCAAATTCTGCAAACTCATGCAAAAAAACATTCATATTTTAGCAATGACAATTCTAGGCTTTGGTTCAGTTATTTTT
The DNA here is from genome assembly GCA_020086605.1 of Lanius collurio. Taxonomy (NCBI): domain Eukaryota; kingdom Metazoa; phylum Chordata; class Aves; order Passeriformes; family Laniidae; genus Lanius; species Lanius collurio. Next base: position 42,250,691 of record JACBWW010000003.1, read on the forward strand.
TTAAATGTGCGCTTAAATAGTGCTATATTAAAAAAAAAAAAAAACAAACCAAAAAACACAAACCAACTCCAAAACACATCCACCCAAAACCACTCAAAAAAACCATTACCTTTCTTGTCTGGTACAATGGCTTTATTCAACAGTGAAAGGATCACAGCCTGTTTCTTGGTCACTAAGAGAACGTGTAGGCATCACTGAACAGTAGTCTTATTTTAAGCTGTATTAAACTGTATCTTTCTCCAACCTGGGAGTCAAGTTTCAATGTCCCTTTCATACAGCAAATCAAAAGGTGCACAACACTTTGTTTGGCATGAAACATTATATATGGGACAGGAAAGTGACTATCAGTGGCAGGTTCTCTACTCTCACTTTTAAGTGGAAAAAAAAAATTCCTGCAGTTTAAAGGTTTCCTGTTTTCTGGACATAATTTAAAGTTTTCATATAATAAATATATAACAAATCCATATAATAAATCTAATCCAGTGTTTTTCATATAAATGCTTGCAGTAGCTGTGGAGCACTGCAGTATCACATCCCAAAACTAAAACTGACAGGAGAAGGGAAAAAAAAAAAAAAAAAAAAAAAAGAAGTAGGATGCTAAAAAGTGAAGACTTCAGTTAAGAGGAAGACAAACAAATAGGTCAGTGTTCCCTGGAAAAGAACCTAGGACTTAAAAATTTCCAAGTTGTTTTACTATGGTCTGTTACAAGCTACCCAGGTGACTGAATAGTATTTTGGGAGAAAGGCATTCATCAAGGTAGAGGTGCAGGTCACTTACTTTGTTTCTCCCACTCTCAGAATAACTCAATGCTGCATTTCTCTTCATCCCATCAAAACCAATTTTATCCTTCTTTACAGAAGAGTAATTACTTAAATGACATCTTTGCTTTTGGTCCTCCTCAGGAGACATCCTGCAGAGCCAGCTTGACTGCATGAACATTTATTCTAACTGCCTATGACCATCCTTGTGCCAGCACGCCTTGAGCTTGCACGCCAGCCACACTGGCAGCCAGCCGGGCTGACTCGTCCTTTTCCTTAGGGATGGCAGGAAGGGCCCCACCCTGTCACGATGAGGACATGCATTCTACCCCCACAAAAAGAAAAATGCTAAAAATCCATTTTACCGTAGCTTCATTGCAGACCGTGCACTTAACCACGTGTTGGTGCAGCTTGCCATCCAAATTGATCAGTGACTGGCACACACGGCAGTTTATCACGGGAACACCGCTGGCATCTGGACTTGCAATGGCAGTGTACGGAGGAGGAAGCTCTGCTGCAAGAGACAAGGAAATCTCAGCTGAAAAGCCAGAGGATGCTGAAACATTTCCAGCAAATATAATCTCTAGTAGTCACAGCCTCAAAAAAGAAAAAAAAACCCAAACACCTCAAAAGTCAGTGTTTATACTAAACATAGAACAAACCTAAGTTTGCTTGCCCCTTCTCCACAACTTCTGTGTACCCAAACATCATCCACAGTTGTAGGTAAAGCAAAGCAGCAACACAAACACACAGTAAATCACCCCAGAAATGTGGATACAACAAAAATCATCTATGTAACTTTATTTTCATATAAACTTCTCCCAGTCAATGCACAGAGGAAAAAAACACTAAAAACCCCCAAACCTACTACAGATTAGTAGCAACCCAAGACTGGCTTTCCAAGAAAAAGACCCCAGAAAATAAAACAAGACACGGGTAGGCAGAGTCATAAACAGTGCTCACAAATATCTAAAAAGACTGACACACAAACAAGTGTTTATTGTATCTGAGCAAATAATACAGGTAAAAACACAGAAAAGTTCTGTTAAGAAAACAGGTGTTGGATAGGAAGTGGCATGAAATGCTTCCTTTTTTCAGTACAACAACAGCAAATTTATGCTGCCTTGAGAAAAAAACCCTGGTCTCTGAGTTTCTGCTTTTAAGGGTTTCAGATACGTTTCTTGTCCAGAAGCCAAAGTACCAACACACAAGAAGGTCTTTAGTTACTTTGGAGAGCCAACACAAGGAAGGCTTTAGTGGCCTCAGGCCTCCATGGAAGAGCAGACTTCAGACTCCAGCTTTGTCAGTCTTGAGCCCACAAAAAAACAGGGAGGAAACACTGAAGATCCTCTGAGGCTTAAGAATCCATGGAATGAAAATAATTCAACACAGTGATCTCTCACAAGCTTATCACCACAATTCTTTGGCATATAATAGCACTGACTTTTATTTCATCCAGAAGTTAGGGCTTTTCAGGTAAACAAATAAAGAACAGGTATATTCAGTAGTTCATATTTTTCTTTTTAAATACTAGTATTTTGAAATGCTCTGCAGCCTTGGGCTTCAATAAGTTTTTAAAAAACTACATCCAAGCAGCTAACAAACTCTTCAGAGAAGCAGTGAGAGATCAGCCTACTTCTCGTTTCCCAACAGCATTGAACAGAGCAGTATCTGCTGGAGGGTGGTGAGGGAAGTCAGAGGCTGTTATCAAAGCTGACAAGCCCAAGCATTAAATTTAAGCCTGTAAGAAAGCACTCATCATTCCTTCGCTCCGTCTTGAAGTGAATGCCATAAGCTGGAGGGATACAAGAAATCCTGTCTGCCCTTCAGACCCAAAAGTCATCACACACCTTTGAAGCAGCATTGCAGTTCAGCATGCTCTCTTTGCTACTTGGTCTATATATGATCCAGATCTGTGCTTGATTTTAACTCACAGAGGCAGCAGGAGAAAGATGGATACCTTGAGAGTCTCAGAATCACATCCAATATACTTGAATTATTTCAGATGAGAAACAAAATTAACTTATATGCAGCAATGCAATTCTGAATTCATGACACAAACTGATGCTCCATTTCTTGAGCAAGTCAACTTCACACCTTCAGCTCTGATATACTGGTTACAGAAAACAACATCCTTAACAATTATCAGGTAACAGTACTGTTATTTCTTCTGAGAAAATACATTCTGAAAAAATGCAGCATCCAGAAAAAAAAAAAAAATTAAATAACAGTATTTTGCAGTACTGGGATACCCTATTTTAAGTAAGGCTGCCACATGCAGGACATGAGACATGACAAGACATTAAAAATCAAACACACGCAAGACAAAACCCCAGCCCACACATTTTGGCAACTAGAAACACACTCAAGCCTATTAGAGTGCTCCAGAAACCAGGTTAGAGACTTGGATGATGGTGACAGCAGTATCTTAACCACAGTGGCAAAGTCAAGGCTGCTGCAAGGGGGTTTTGGCAGTCAGCAGGCTGCTTAAGTGCTCCTGCAGCGAGCAGCTGACAATTTCTGGCTAGGGGAACAGGCAGCCAAAAAAACAAAAGTCATGTTCAAAAGGCTGAATACCAAACTCTCTGTCAAGACACCTCTACAGTTCACTCCCAGATTTAAGGTTGCTTTTCTGAAAAGCAACAATTGTTTTACAAAAGTTCTTGACTTTGTCTTCTCCTTTAAAGTGTGACTTCCTCAATTCTGTGAGCTGGGAACAGGGTGGCTGTACTAAGGCAAACAATACCTTTAAGGGTACCAGAAAGTGAAGAGACACACAGTTGCCAGCATTTTAGCTTTCCATGATCCGGGAATACTTTAGAAATTGACAAGTATACCTTCTAGACATTTGTAATTTCCTATACTCTATTTCCAAGTGGTAACTCTTATGACTTTGAAAGCTGGTTAACTGAGGTGCGTGAGTCCCTACACACAACGCCAGCCCCTTCTTCAGCCTCCTACTGGAGCTACTTGGCTTTCAGGTAAGCAGCCTCGCTGTTCCTGTCCTGCTGGCTCAGCAAATATCAGATAGCAAGCGAATAATGGCTGCTTTTCAGAGCCGTGCTGCAGCAAATGGTATTTGCTGTGGAGCAGAAAGCATGAGGTATCTTGGCACTGCAACCTTCACACTTAAAGAAAACATGCATTTTGAAGAGCTCCAGAAAACAAAACAGCAAAAGCCACCAAAATTAAATGTAAAGAAGAGTATATTGGGGGAAGGTGAGGTGTGGGGGATGGTGAGGGATGGTGAAAAGAAAAATAAAGACATTGTGTCAGAGTTAGCTGCTCATTACGGCTTAATAAAAAGGTTTCAAAGCACATTAGCATACTTTTTTTTTTTTAAGTATGACTTTTTCTTTTTTTGACAGCTTGAATTTTAGGCTCACTCTGATATCTAAAACTAGTTCATAAAGGTCTGTCATGCTGGACATGACTGGGTGGTAGGCAAGCTTCACATACACACCAGGAGACATTTAATGAGATACTGAATTCCCTGCTGCTGACATACCAGTGTACATCTATATTATCAATTTTTCTTAAAAAACAACAAAAAAAGAAAAACCAAACAAAAAAAAACACCCAAAAATGAGAAAAAAAACCCCAACAAAACAACAAAAAAACTCCAAAACAAACCAAACAAAAAACCCTAACAGCAATTAGTTCAGCAAGATTAGCAAAGTGCCCTACCATGCAGTACATCTGACTTCCTCCTCACCCCCACAGGATAGCGATGCAATGGCAGATATTCCATTTGCAACCTGAGAAATTCCTTGTGGTGCTTGTGCACTTTCCTCCCTTGGTAGTTGAAGGGTGGAAACCACAGAGAACCACTTGCAGCCTGCCTGGGTCAAACAGAAATGAGTGTTTTATTTGATTAAAAAAAATTCTTTGTCATGACCTGGGAGGGGATGGGTAAGGGAAAAAGTTAAATGATTGATGTCAGAGATAAGTTGTTAAAAACTAAGAATGCCTGGAAAAAGCCCAAAAATCCTAAAAGAAACAAACAAAAAACGCACTGACTAATCACCTCACTACAGGGAACAGAACGATAGTCCCACCCTTTGTGTTGTGAAATGTTTCTTACATACTGTGGCCTGCATCCACACTGAAAAGATTTCTTCTTGCTTGCTTCCATCATTAAGAACACTGAGCCATTACCAGGATTCAACCACCCACCAGTTAACACAGAAAAGGGTCTCAGCTGCAGCTCAACAAGGGAAGAGAAGGCTATCTTCAAACCATGGTCTCTCTAATTTGAAGTTCAGGGTGACATATCGGCACAGTAGATAATTACAAGGATAAACCTATTAATGTACTTTCAGGTGCTAGTTTTGACACAAAGAACTTCCTGCATCCTCTGCCACTCCACACCATCCAGGTGAGGTTAATCAAGAAAGTTCTGCACAAGGAGTTTGCTTTGGAAACAAACCCAATTTTTTCCACAAGAATGCTTCTTCCCTCTATGTTTAGCTTTGTGCTAGTGAGAGAGATAAAGACTACCAGTTAGCTAGAAAGAAGTTTAGCTTCCATAGATCCTTTCACTAAGGAAAGCTGACAGAGCAAGGGAAGTAGAGTTACTGGGACTACGTTACTGGGACTACATCACAGCTCTGCAAAATTCTGTTCTGCAGCTATCTTAGAGTTTTGTAGAGCAGTTCTGAAGTGCTGCCTACTATGTTTGCTGGTGTACTGATCAAACAAGAGATATTCAACATTTAAGAAATCTCTATGTTGGTTCCTCCTCACTTTTGGGAACAAGCCACTTATCTCAAGCACCACGTCACATCACAGGTGCCCAACCAGTTATCACAGGTAACAGATGCCCACTGAAGGCACATGAGGACACTGAGCTACCAACTGAAGTGAGCATTTAGAGTCCAGTTCGTTTCCAGGTCATGAGTTTTACCCTGGGTTCAAACAAGAGTCACTAATCTAACGCATTTTCATTATTTTTAAATTTATAAAGACTTTTAAAAAAAGAAACAGATTGAAATTTATGCAGAAGTAATAGTAACAGTATAAGGATCACTAAGAATAAAAGCATCAAACACCAGAATGTAAACTAAGGTGGGCATATGGATTTATTTTTTTTTTACTTAGGGGATGATGCCAGTACTATACAAATTGATTGCAAATAAACCCCAAATAAAACCCAAAGCCTCCAACCTCTGCTGTTTCTCAGGCCAATATTCCTTTGTCCAGTTCAAATCAAAGTAAACAATTGACACAAACTACAGGCCTAACCAAAATACATTTTCACATCAAGACAAAAAGGACTAGCTTTCCACAAGTTCAAATATCATTCAAAACAGACAGATGCTCGCTCATTCTAGTTACATGCATGTCATGAGTCTATACAGTTAATAGAAATCATCAAGAAAGGACCAACACACTGGACCTATTGAGATAAGAATTGTAATCTCACATTTTAAAGGGTACTGCTAGCAAAGCTACTCTAATCTTATTTAGTCTTCATTCCTTCAGCTTTCTCCACACCTCAATTTCTCCTCTAAAACAGTTAACTGAGAAAATAAACCATGGGAAAAAAACTCCTACTAATGTACTTCGATAGCATCCTAATTTATATTTTTAAAGTATTTTTTTTACCTACTTATTAAGTCAGTGAGTATTGATCAACAAGATGATCTTTCCTAAGGCTGTGCAAGAAAGATAATACCATATAATTATGCCACGACTACAGATTTGTAACCGCAGTATCGGACTTGCTTTAAAAATAAAGCCAAAACCAGCTATGGCCTTGAAACGGGATTGCAAGGACATCCTGGTGGTTTTGGACTTCAACTACCACATTGCTCTGAGTCCCTTCGTTATTTCAATGCGACTGCCAGGACAGGGGCTGACCACAGCTGGGCACCTCTGGGCAGTGACACTGCGATGGTCACCGGCGATGGCGACCTGCGCCTTGGCTCCGCCGAGCCCCTGCGCTGTGGCCCTCCCGCAGCTGCCCGTGCCCAGCTGAGCTGCTCTCAGCTCCGGATCTTCCACTTAATCCTGCTCCGAATTAATGGGGAAACCCAAGTCCAACAATTACCATGCAAGCTGCGGCATGCGAGCGAGTTATAATAAGCAGACCGGTTCGGGCTTGTTCTGCCCCTGCAAACAATTATTTTAATTTCTTTTATTTTTCCTCCTGAGCCGCTCAGGCCGGAGCGCGGCGGGGAGCACGGCCTGCAGCCGGCACGGAGCGGCGTTACCTGTTGTTCCCCGCCCGCGGCCCCCGGCCCGGCCCCGCCGCCCCGGCCAAGGCGGAGGGAGCCCCGCATCGCCGCCCCCGGGCGGAGGGGCCAGGCCCCCGCCAGCCACAGCGCCAACCCCCGCCCCGCCGTCCCCCTGCCCCGCACAGCGCCGGGGCGCCGCCAGCCGCCTTACCTCGGGGGCTGCTGTCCGGCAGGTAGGGCGGCGCGGTCGGGGTGACATTACCGGAGCCGGGCGCGGAGAGCAGCGGGGAGCGCTCGTCCACCCCCTCGGCGGCCATGGCTGCAGCGCGGAGGGCCCTGCCCGCTGCCGGGCGCGGGGCGGGGAGGCGGCCGGGCCGGCGGCGCCGGGGAAGGGGAAGGAGCGCAGAGGAAGGGGCTGGAATGAATGAGAGCGGGGCGGGGAGGAGGGACGGCGGGGCGGGCACTAGGCCGGTCGGCCCCCCGGCACGGGGTAATGAGCGGGGCAGGCCGGGGGCGGTGTCTGGAAGAGAAACGTAACAACCTCCTTTTGTAAATTAATAAAAAAAAAAAAAAAGTGCATTTGTTGAGTTGTGTGGTTTTTTCTGGTTTTGTTTGTTTGTTTGTATTGTTAAGGGGTTTTTTTTAAGCTCTGTGTTTGGTTATTGACATCAGTACCGGGGAAGTGCTGTAGTCGATTTAGCTGGAACCAGTCGCCTTTTCCAGGACTCTGGGGATGCAGACGGACTGAAGCAGCACTCGCCGAGGTGTGATAGCGGTGGGAACCTTCTAGGGCGCTCTAAACGTGAGGAGATAAATCTACGCGTTTTCAAATCTGCAGCTCAGCGGAGAAGTCCGTCCCCTGGTGCCACCGAGCTCTCTCAGGACAGAAGGACTAAATTTCCTTCTGCTAGACAGCCCACTCAGGCACCATCTGGAAGCCTCTGGCAGAGAGGGAAAATAGCCTTTCCTAATTAATTTATCCGACCATATTGAGATGAAACTGATGTTTGTCCCCCGTGTGTCGTGTCCTTCTGCTGTCCGTGTGCAGTAATAGCAGAAGATAAGCACTTGGTACACAAGTGGACACGACTGCCCGGAGGCACCAGCACCCATGCCATGCGATTAACCAGAACCAAGCCAGTCCCCGAAACGACTTGCACGGAAGGCAGATGCTGTTGAAAGAATTGGGTAAAGGCGAGATCATGGCCTGAGAGTTCACAAGCTGGTCATATCCCTTCTTTAATAAGATAATTTATAAAATAAAACAGGATTTCTTGCATTGTGCTGAAAATACTCTGCAGGAGCTTCTTTCATATTTGAATCTAGGAAATCAACCTGTTCTACAGAAACAGATATATGTATTTGAGAGTCTATGAGAAATAATCGAAACATTAAATTAAATGAAGGCTGATGTGGTTTATTTTTTTGATGATTTCAATAATTATTACTTTAATAACTGTAATATGGAATTAATCAACTACTCATTTGGTGCAAAATTATGTTTTTGAACATTATTATCCTGCAGAAATAAACTCTGAATATGAATCTGATGTAAGGGATAACATGCCACAAGGCAGCTGGTAGTATTATGCCAGCCGTCCTCATCATGCAAGAAATGCAGTAATGCTACAGCAAACTTCTTTTGGAAAATGTGGTAACTAACCTGCAATATAATTTATACTTTGTAGTATAAATTATATTGAGCTTTCAGTGCTCAGTCAGCTTCAAAATTACTCTCAATATCAATACTTAACAGCTTTTTATTTTTATGAGGATTTCTAAGGCTCAAGGTGTTTTGTGCCCCAAACTCCTTCTTGATAAGGCACTGTGAGGCCAACCTTGGCAAGTCAAAACTAGGTTGTAAGTATTACCAGTAAGGTTGTATCTTCAGCACATGATTTTGCTATCACATGCCCAGTTTTTACAAGTACAGAGCTGTAGGCTTTCTTTTGGAGTCCTGTTGTAGGAACTGGCAGCTGCAACCAGATTTCTTTACTATTTTTCTTGTACGGAAAAAGACAGAAAATATTTCATACATTGTTAAAGCTGCCAGCTAGGCAGCACTGAGTTCCACCAATGCCTGGTCCATCCTGCTGCAATTACAGCAAATCATCTGTGTGGAACTTCCTTTTCCACTGAACTGCTCTTCTGTTCCTCTGAAGACTTGTAAACCTCAATTTTACTCCCAGGGACCTGCAGGGAAAGCTATGTCACAACTCAGTCTGACTGCTCAAGCCTGTACGTACAGCTGAGAATTATTGTTATTAAGCATCCCAACATACTGACCTATTCTTGGAAATATGACTGTCATCTAAATAAGTACCTATTTGGGATAAAAAAAAAATAAGCATTTCTATAGCTCCTTGACTTGACTTTTCAGAGTTCTAAAGCCTAGTCACTTGAGCTGCAATAGTCTAAATAGCAGAAATCAGGGAATAGTTCAGTCGTCTGCCTCTGTTTTTCAGTACTTCACATCCATGTGTTCAAAGATAGCCAAAGGTCTACAGGACTTTCCAGCCCATACATTGCAGTATGATGTGTAGATCTGCTAGCATTGTCTGCAGTATCCATGGGAAGCTGGATGGTTCCTAAATGTGTACCAAGAAACCAGAGGATGCACTCAGCTGGTAACAAGCTCGAATGTTACCTGAGCTCTAAAGGAAAAATTCAAACATCAGATAATGCCAGGCTGCAGACAGTTTAGGCAGTAAGAAGTTGTTGGTTTCTTCCTGCTCTTCTTCCTCTAGACACTACTGCCTTAAAAGACATGTTTAATTCAACTGCTGTGCAATTTGGTGGGTTGGATACTCTGCTCTGAGCAGCCCTGCTTGTGCCAGAGCTATCCAGAAGACACATCACAACTTGAGTTCAGTGTTGTAGCACAAGTTCAGGTGCTTTTCTGCACTTGTTGCCCCTGGGCTCCTTCAACTGGCAAGTCACAGCACACCCTGCACACACCTCAGCCTTCGCTGTGGTACTTGGTTGTGCTGCCAAGGCATCTCGGGGGTTCCCAGCACTGAAGGCTGAATGATACAGACTATAAATCCAAGCACGTGCTCCATGGGTAATGCCTCCTACTGCAAACATGCTACTGTGCAGCTTTGAAAATGACACAGGCAAATGAACTGTACCTCTGAGAACAGCCTTACAGAAGGTTCCTCAAGGTGTCTTCAACAGTGTCACAGACATTCTCCTCTCTGTCCTGCCCATCCTGTCGTTTCGTATAAACCAAATAATTGAGGGCTGAGCAAGGACCCCCTAACACTGGTTGTTGACAAGGCTTACATTTAGCAGAGAGATAAAATGAACAGGGTACAACATATTTTCTTCCTTTATTCTTAATAATGTCCCATCCTTAGAGTGACCTTTTGAAAATCTTGGTAACACTCAAGTTTAATTTTTCTTCATTCCAAAAATTATCATTCTCATTGTTTTGTTTTGTTTTGTTTTTTTTTTTTTTTAATTTTCCCTAGATAAGAGAATCTCAACTTTTGCATGAGAACAACCAGTAAAAATCTCGAAGCTCATTGTCAAGTGCAAAAGTATTTGTGTATCAATATTATAAACAATTACAATTCTTTGTTAATTTTGCCTGTTTAACAAGTAGTAAGTGTTAAAAAAAAACAACTCAGGGAGTCTGTATTGTGCAGACTTTTTCAGGTATCACTGTAATTTTCTGTGTGACATTTAAGAACAAATAACTTCCAACAAGAATTTCTTTATCTGTCTATTATTTTTAGTTTTGTAACAATGATTAGAGTCTGCAAGCCTAAACCCCCTGTGACATGACAGGGAAATACACTGATCACTTGAAGGACAAAAAAGATAAAAATAAAAATTCAGCCAACATATGGGTTATGCAGATTCTCATAGCTTCTCACTCACAGTGTAAGAATTGGAATATGGTCAAGGAACGGTTTGCTAAACCAATTTTCTTCCTCGTGGCAAGTATATTGAATAAAAACAGAAGGAAAAGAACTTATTCTTACATTTTCCCAAATTCATTACATCAGAAGAGGGAAAGTAAGCTAACATAAGACCTGCCTTATTTTTAAAACTGTAATATAGAGAGGTGCAGAGGAGTAGCATACACAATGCACAAATACAAATTCTTTCAAGATTTTCATTTGCAAATATATCCTGTGCTGCAAGATCAAGTCTATGACAAGATAAAATTTCATACTGTAGATAGTCTGAGAAATGTAATTACATAACTGGGTATAGCATGAGATGCAAGATATAATAATCCTGTAGCAGTTATAAAAATAAGTAACTATGGATTTGAATTTGTGGTTTCAGGTAATGCAACATAAACTAATAGAAGAATATGATACAGCATCCAGAATAGTATTTGAGAGCATATTTTGATAGACAGCCAAGGCTTTTGAAAACACTTCTCAGTTCTGTCCTTTTGTACCACGGCACAACCCAGCACAGACTTCCAGCTCCAGATAGGATTGGGACTTGCTATTGATATGCACAATAGCATATCAATGTGATAATCTCTAGAACAGTTAGTATGCTGATATGTTTAACTTTATTTTCTTTTTTTTTTTTTTTTCTTTTTAATATATGTGTCTGTAATTTATCCACATGTAAAAGTATACAAGCACCATGAAAATGGGAACAGCATACAATTCCAAATACATTTTTACTTGGGAAAGGGCTTTTTTCTCTGCAGAAATTAGACAGATCTACAGAGCACAGGAATTAAATATGAACCTCTTATCTGCAGAAGAATTTTACCTTTAATCCCATCAACATTGTTCCTCCTGTTACAGTTGTGTGATAAGTCACCCTCCCACTGGCGAAACACAGACAAGGAACATGATGTTATTCAGTGGTGACTTGGGAGGCTGACAGCACCCAATGCTGCAGAAAGTGGTTGTTCCTCCAACCCACTCCTTCCCACCTGCAGGGCTGCAGAGGCAGGAGAACAGCACACCAGGGCTGCAGGAAGGGTCATGCTCGCTGCACTGACAGTCTCTCCTGTCGACACCCTCTGTTCCCAATAGCAATGGGTAGCATTTGGCCAGTGACTAGACAAGTCTATTTTTAGCAGCATTTTATGCCATATATTCTATTCCTGTCACCACAACACTCATGCAAATATATGTAGGGCTGCTGCTGTTACAAAGCAGCAATTTCCTGGACAGCATTAATTTTACTACAGTAGATTATGACAGACAGAAATTATAATGGTAAAGAAGTCTTCATTTACACAAAGGGAGACGTCTTCTGTTATTTGTAATTGCTATTCTTGTAAAGCTTATTCATGTTATCATCTTTTCTTGATTGCACATCTGTCATTTATTTTACAGTATTGGTGCTATTTCCAGTTAACTTTATTTTTAGAATAATGGAGGAATTTTCAGTCTCAATTAAGAAGCAGTTCACACTGGAAAATATAATCCTTATTGGCAGGAAAATTGTTTATGGGTTTTAAATTCCTTCACAGTCCAGCTCCTTCTCTCTGTGTTACCATAACCATTAAGCACTTTCTTAGTCATCTTGAAGACACCAGCTGCTTTCAAAAATCTTTATTTAACATGTTAATGTCCTCTTAATCACATTACATATACTCAAGATTCCTTCCTTTCTTATTTGTCAGAGGTTTCTACCCACTAAGTATTATATTATTATTAAAATCTCTATCATATATAAATATCTAGGTCCCTTTCTTCTGCAAAATCATTCCATTTGTTTACTAATTTCAGACAAATGGTATTTGAAGAAACTTTTAATTCCTTTTTTCTACTTTCTTTTCTAGTATTGAATGGATTAATAGTAAAGAGATATTAGGTAGTTTAAATTTGTTAGACACTTATAAATGTTGGCATCATATACAATTTTAATTTGATCTGATTTTTAGTTCTGAGCAGTTTGAAGGGAACAAGGAAAATATTGTCCTGCACTTTTATTTGAGCACTTTTTTTCGGTTTCAAGTGGAGTTACTTTTTAGGCAGAAACACCTCTGAGTCTTTGGTCATGAAACCAAATAGTATCAGGCTCATTCTATACCTGGATATGATACACTGAAGAAAACCAGGTAAAGATCTAAAGTAACTTTTGCTTTGAGGAAGAACAGAGCTGCTGTACTGTAGTGGGTCGAATCTGAGTTGATAGACAGATTTTTAGACCAATAACGCTTCTCACAATTTACACATTTAAACCGCACAGAAAGGCAGGAGTTCCTCTTGTTCCAGCCTGCCTGAGGGAGGTGGGACGGCCTCGGAGCCTCCAGGTCCCGCTGGGCCAAGGCCCCAGCTCCCTTCCCCTCTCCCTGATGCCTCAGCACAGACCCTGGGTCACTGGGGGAGGAGCCATCCCAGAGCCCAGGCGGCTAAACCCAGCCATGGACTGGCACACAGCTAAACCCAGCCATGGACTGGCACACAGCTAAACCCAGCCATGGACTGCCAGACAGCTGGACCCAGCCATGGACTGGCGCACAGCTAAATCCAGCCATGGACTGCTACACAGCTAAAATCTTTCCAGAGCGGCTTCTTGGGACCGGCAGGTCACCCCTGCTCTCCACATGGAGCTGGCGGGAGCCTCCTTTTCTGCAGCCAGCACACTTTGCCCTGAAGAAAACACCATGCAGCCAGCAGCACAAAAAGAGCGAGGCTTTCTTCACCATAAAGCCTGAACAAGAACATTCTTCAACATGGAGGTTTTGGAGTCAGAGAGAGAGAGCGTGAGCCATGTGAGATGGAGCTGGAAACGGCGATGGAGAAAAAGGGGCGGTGACGCGTTCCTCGCATGTAGCTTAAAAATACTTCTGGCATGTGGTGGTAAGAAACTGTAATATCTCAAACTGTTTGTCTCTTTAATCCATTTGAAGTGCATGGGGGGATGAAAGACTTATGTGTGGCCTGTGAAGATTATGAAGAGTTGCCTATGCCAGGATATATAGAAACAGTGAGAGGCTTTTAAGGATTTGTAGCAGAAAAAAGCCTTTGTGTTCAGGCCAAGATGACCCATCCTTAAAAAGATTAATAATCCCATGTGATGGCCCATGTGTGGCAGTGTGAAAAAAACCTGATATTTTTTCATAGAAGAGATGTATTACACCACAGCAGATTGTTTCTTTCCGGGTGGGTCTGTTATTGGGGGCAGTTTGAGAAACCATGTGAAACAAAAAGAAGAAAACCCTTTTTTCCTTAAGCATAAGAGAGAGACTTTTCGAGAACTGTAACACTGACTAGAATCCTATGTTGTGATATCTTTTGTGCTAGTTTAAAAAAAAAGAGTAAAGTGCTGAGTAGAAGGGGGCGGGGGTGTGTGTTTGTTTTAATTTCTTGTTATATCTTAACTTTTAATTGTTAGTAATAAATCTTTCTCCTTGTACTGCAACAGTTTAAGTTTGAACCTGTTTTGCCTCGCAGCTATCTAGTCAATATTTTCTTATTTTGTTTTCCTTATAAAATAACTGATATTTTAGATGCTTGACGCTTAGTTGTGTCAAACCACAACATGTGGCACTGGTGGACACTAAGTATAACTCCTGGCACCTGGTGGACACTAAGTATAAAGAAGGAAGCTTCTAACTGAAGTCAAGGTTACAGCAGCTTTTGATTATGAGCTATCCCGTGACACATATCACAAGAATAGCAGCATCTTGGTCAAACTCCAGTTTGGATAATTAAGCATCTGACTTGAATTCCCTTTGCCATTTCAGTCTCAATGAGCAGCCTTCTTCAATTTCAACCAGAACTTCTTTCATGCAACACGTTCATTAAAATGCAGCTCCATTTCAGGAATGGATGAAATGATTAACATACAGTTCATGATTTTTCCAGGACAATAAAAAGAGTAACAAGGCCTGTCACTCTAGTTATTTTATGGGAGCACCAATCTGTATTTCCAATAAGTAGCATCCTTGATGACAATGCTTAGTAGATTTATGACAACACTGTAAATGATCTTGCAAAGACTGTTCTACAGAGATATGGATGGTGTGGACTGAAGTGGCACAGTGCTCCTTTTTACACTTAGCTGCATTTGTTTACATATTACAGAGTGTTCAGAGGAGGGACACAAAGATGGTGAGGGGCCAAGAGGGGAAGCTGTATGAGG
>JACBWW010000003.1:42270702-42368712 GCA_020086605.1 Lanius collurio
ATAGCAGTTTGGATAGATTCCACTTCCCCTTATTTCCTGCAGGCAGCTGTTACAAGTCCAGCTCTGCCTTCCTTCCCCAACCCCTCCCAGATAACCTGCTGTACTATTTGAGGTCCCTAGTATGTTATCTATTATAGATCACAAAAAACCCAAATAGCTCCTGTAAGAAATGTATCACATCTATGTTTTTTTGATATGTCCTTGTCATTTAACAGTGATCTAAATCCCTGGGCACATTACTGTAACAGATGACAGAGCAAGAATGAATACAATTCTCCAACATATTTTTGGAGGTAGCTATTGGAAATTGAAGAGTTGGGAGTACAAAGGCACTGGTTTAGGATTTCCAAGGAAATGGAAAATTCTGTTCTACCAGAGATTCAAGCTCTAAAAGCAGCTTTCTTTCCCCCTCAATAAAAACAAAACAAAACAAAACAACAACAACAACAAAAAAAAAAAAAAACAACAAAAAACAGCCAAAGCAAAAAAACAACCAAAACCAAACAACCAAAGAAATTGACTCAGAAGGAGTGATACCATTTGTTTCTGTAAACATCACTTGCTGGTAAGTATGGACAATTATTTTTTTGAAATGCTTAATAAAATGAATGGAAATACATATCAGCTTTGGGTTTTTGTTGCTTTGGATTTGGAGAAACTTGGATTTTCTCTTTTCTCCTAAATGATACACTGCAAAGGTATGTAAAGCCCTGGCTGGTTGCTTATTAATATGTTCTATCAATCTGGAGATAAAAATTCATGAAGCAGTTTGAAAGAAGGATGGAATGATGGCTGCTGTTAAGTACTAACACTGGTTTGAAACATTAGAAGTCATGCTTTTGTACCTACAGCCCTGTAGTTTATAATATACAGCTCATTCTTTCTTCATTTACCAAGGGTTGTATCCTTTAGGTGATCTGCACTTTTTCAAATAATTCAATTTTCTCATTTCAAATTGATTCTTGTCTTACTCCATCTCATCCCTCTCCACAATTCAATTGTAAATCACTCCATGTGAAGAAAGTCTGTTGTCAAACTCAACTCCTTAATCAGCTCTTTGTTTGTAAATGTTGGAGTTAGTGTGATAGCTTTCTTTGGAGTGTATGCAGCAATATCTCAATGAGAATATTTGTGGGGCCCACTCACTTTGGGATTCAACTGCAGAGTTCTGGAGCTTGTCCATCTGTTTTGTTAATCACTTTTAACCATTTCATTGCTTCAGTACTCATATTTACAACTTCAAGTCCTTACCCTGCTTTACCTTTTGCTTTGTCCTCCTCTCTGGTTTGTCGCTCAGCTTATTGATGTAAGATATTTTAAACTATGATAGTGTGCCCCAGCCAAACCATCTTCAGTTATTCCTACTGGAGCCCTCAGAGTGAGACCAGGCTGGAATTACCCTCACCAGTTTCACCTGGCCATCCACCTTCAGCTGTAGCAGATCAGCTCCTGGAGGGTTTTTAAGCCCAACCAGAAGGCTCAGTGAGGCAAAGGAGGAGAAGTAGGGCAGGTTTGTATTTTCTTTATGTCCATTGCTGTCTGGTTGTTTGGGTTTCCTGGACTAATTTGGCTGCTGATCACTGGATGGGTTTTGCTGCTGCTATCATCTTGACTCTGCTTGCCTGGATTTGTAGCCCACCTGTTAGAGCCCTTAGGACTTCACCAAGGACTGAAAGATAAACTATGCTAAATTGAAAAAGAATTGGGAAAGAAGAAGCTGAAAGGCTAAATACCAAGACAGCAAAGAACAGATAAAGAGGACTGTGCTGCACTGAATTAGGAACCAATTGTATTATCTGAAAAGTGTGTGTGGAGCTCTTGGACAAAGTAGAGGGACTAAGTAATGTAGAAGCTCATGCACAGCAGTTGCAAAATGTGTATGTACTGTATTACGGATAAGTTGTAAAAGGTATAAGTAAGGTAAAATGTGTAAGTACTGTGATAGGTAAAAATAAAGTGTATAAGTAGAGTAACACGTGTAAGATGTATAAGTTGTAAGTTATGTATGAGTAAGTGAACTGTAAGGTGATGCGTAAGTATGTATAAGTTGGTAGATTATGTAAGTAAGCTAAATACACAAAAGAGGTGATAAGTAGGTATTAAGTAAAAATTGGAAGATGTGTGAGTTCCTGCATGATGCCCAAAGAGGTGATGCATATTTTAGAGAGTTTTAAAGCTTCTGCGTAATCATAATGATTCGTTGACCAGAAGTGCTGAGCTCCCACAGCTTATCCCAATTTTCTCTTGCAGCCTTGCTTCTCGCAAAAGATATCTCCTAACTCCACCTATCTATGATAGGTATCAATGATTCTTTGCTCCTTCTCTGACTACTCCTAATCCCATTGTTCATCCCCCTATTTCAGAAATCATAGGCTCATGGAATAGTTTGGGTTGGCAAGGATGTTTAGAAGTCATACAGTCCAACACCCTGCAATTAGAAGGGACACGATCCACTCGATCAGGTTGCTCAGAGCCTTGTCCAACCTGACCTTGAATGTTTCCAGGGATGGGCGATCTACTGTGGAGGTGCGTCCCTATCCCTGCTCCCATGTCACGTGTGTCCCATACCTGTTCCTGATTGGGTGGTTTGGGTGCCTGGGGGCTGGGGCGGGGTAGAGCAGGGTTGGGGAGTCGGCTCGGGAACTCCAGCCATGCAGCTGGAGAAATAAAATCATCTCTGAACATCTACAAAAATTGCGCTTCATCTGTCCTTCCAACTCCATCGCTGTCTTGTATATTGTTGTAAAGATTCCCCGCACTACAATAGTCTACCACCTCTCTTGCAACTTGTTTCAGTGTTTCACAACCCTCAAATTCCTCGCCCTTTGTCAAACAAGACTTCTCTAATTACCTCTTCCATTCTCCCTATTGGGTCCAGACATTCTTTTCCTCTTGTCAAAACCATGAGATCTCTCTCCAGCCATCACTTCTATAGTTCCTTTCAGAGCTCTCTCCTTTCAGACTCTTTCCTATGCCAAGGCTGCTGTTCTGAATCTTCTGGTTGTCTCTTCCTTGTCCTTAGGGCACTCTGGCAGATTCTTTTCCTCCCCTCTACCTCGTGTGCCCAGCAGATGAGAGCACCAGAGGTGTGCTCCAGTACCCAGCCCTATGGAGAGTACTGGCAGCCTAGGGTTGGGATCAGCAGATGGGCCTAGATTGGTACTTCATCCCTGGACAGCAGTTTGTCTGACACAGACAAATATTTTTGGTTGAGTTCTGACAGTGATGGAAAGAATTCTGTATGCTAGAAATGGAGAGAATTCTGTATGCTGCTAAGTTATACAAAGGTATAATTGTATTTTATTGATGTAAGAATTTATAGTGCACAAATCACAGTGCAAATACTTAGTCATATAATTGTCTTTATGTACAAGTGAAATGCAATTTTAGCTGGAATGCTTACCTTTGAAGGCTACTTTGAGAGTCTCAGAAATTGTAGTAACTGTAGTGTACTATTACACATTTTAGCAGTTTAAAGAGTACTTAGGGTTCCTCTTGTCTCTTCTTTCATTATTGTGAGATGTAGGAAGATTACCTGGCAAAAAAAAAAAGTCTGCTTAACATGTGACACTCTCTTTCCTTGTTTTACAACAATAGGATGAGCTATAGCTGGCAACTCCACAGTGTAGGAAGTAAATAAAGAGCATAGTGAAAATGACAGCAGCTTCAAGGGGTTTAGCAGAGCCTGGATTATTGGCTAAGGTTCTTTCCAGGACTACACCAGCAAAATGTGATGAAATCCAGGGCTAACCCTGTGAAACCTCACTGGCAGTGTCTGCTGAATGCATTAAGGAATTGTACTTCTATATTGGAAATCCCAAATGTCCAATTTTAAATATTTTTTCCTCATGAAAAGCAGTGTGAAAAGCTGCAGATGGGATTTTTCTTTCTGCTTATTGTTTCTGAGCATCTAGAATGCATTCAAGCCACCTCTTGTCAAACAAAGATTGTGTATCAGTCATATAGCCAAGAAAACTGCTTAAAAATCCAGACTTATGTGGGGTTTTATGAAACCTTACCACTCTAGCTTTCTAAAATTCAAGAAAGCAAAACACTGCAAAGTTTGCAATGCATCTGGTGAGGTTGGCAAAAATGTGCTAGCACTAACAGACACATTTTTCAACAGCAATCTTCACAGAAACCAAGGACATCTACAGCTAACAGCCACAGTTTCTCTGTATCCTAGCATTAGTAAGACAACTGTGAATGACCCTGAATCTATTTGCATCAACAGAAACCTAAGATTTTTTTACACCTTCTGATTTTACAAGTAGAAAAGATAAATAAAAGTCTTTGTAAGCTCAAAAATACCAAATCTAGAAATAAGCCCCACTATTTTAACTGATACGTTACTCATTGCAGCTTTTAAGTGACTTTATATGCATTGGGTCCTCACTCTTGGCAGATTTGTATTGAAAGATTACTAGAAAACTTTCACAGATGAGGGATCTCAGCTGCAGATGTTCTGCTGTGAAAATCTGAGAGCACTGTTTCCAGCAAACATAAACAAACAATAGGACAATCTCAGCTAGTGCATTTACTGCTATAAGTGAACTTTCAGACAGTATGTAGTGCATAAACAATGCTAGGAGATTTTAGGAGCCTAACAGCACTTGCCATATTGAGCTTTATGTTCTGTGGAGGCTTCACTGCAAGGCCATGTACTCTGCTACGTTCATGTACAATAATTGCAAATCTTACTGCCAGCTAATTTTAAGGCATAAAGAAAAGGAGAGCTTAACTACTTTTGCTTCAGTATCTGGGCTCAAGTGGCTCAGATTCACTGATTATTTAGCAGAAAATCAGAAAACTCTCAACAAAACCGTAGTGAAACAACAGAGCTGCTTCAACAGTTTCATGTATAGCTATAATCAGCCTATAATTCACTTAAATGCTCTTTAAGAAACATGTTGTAGATAATAGAGGGGAATGAGATACACACTGACGTAAAGCCAGTAAGATAGCTTCTTTGCTTGACCAATGTTTAACAACATCCCGCTGAGTAAGATTTTACTGCTGTCATGAAAACTGTCTGCCAAACAGCTTATTGTCTTTGCAATTGAAGAGATAAAATCAAGATTTTTGGAGAGTGACAGAAGTATCAGGGGTCCCACCTCAGGTTACTTATCAATGAACAAACTACCTTCCTGATGTTCAGATGTTACTACACTGTGACACTCCTGGGTGAATGTTACTGAAAAGGATGTCACAGTGCAGTACTTTAAATAGCTTTCTTCCTCAGAAAAGAAATATGAAAGAAAGCGAACACAGTAGCTGGTTCATTTGCTGTCCAAGTCAGCTGATATCATAGGTATGAAGTTACTGACTTCAGTGACTAACCTGACAATATTCGGTTGCATTGCAAAAGCACCCCTTAATTCTGAAAGTTTCAATTTTGTCAGTGTGCAAGACAGACTGTGCTTACTACAGAGCATCTTACAGCTATCACTGATTTCAATGGGAGGCTTGAGTTCCTACAGAACAGATAAATGAAGTAATAAATTTTAATACCAGAACAGGCCATAATGGTAATCCAGTCAGACTGCTTTGAATTCTGAAAGTTACTAAATGTTGCTTGCATGGAAGCCTATAACTTAGGTCTGAGCTAACACATATCCATAGAACTATTTCAGTCTTGATTTAAAGACTTGTGACAGCAAACCTATCAGATCCTAGATAAAGTGCTTCACAGTTGGTTACCTCAAATTTCAGTTCTCTCTCTTTTTTTTCCTTTCAATTTCTAACTATTATATTTCAGTATGACCTTATCTGTTAAACCACCCTTTCTACTCAGGACCTAGACAACCTGAGCTTACAGGCAGGAAGGCTCAAGCTAGGTGCTGTAAGACTATCAGAGAGGAAAACCAGAATTAGTAGGGGGGTTAGCTGGCAGGTCAAGAGGCCCCTGATGAACCAGGGATCCTGGTGCAAGCAGGCAGGGACCAGGGACCTTGGGGCAGGAACAGTCAGGGAGAGAAAGTGGCACACATTCTGCCCTGGCAGTCCCAAAGAGACATCTTGACTGCAAGTCACTATGATGGCAGTTTCCCCAAATACAGAATGTTTTTTCTTTGATAAGAGGATTTCTGATCAGCCAGCAGCCTTTGGTCTCCACCCCATAGGCCATACTCACACTTGGTGATACTGGAGAGTGTCATTTTCTCAGGTCTCAGCAAATGCCTCCTCCTGCTGCTTGGTTGATCCTCTCTAGCTCAGCTGCTGCTTCTCTTTGTTAGGCTCAGTCATCTTCATAACTTGTGATGTGTTTTTTTCAAGCAGTAATTTGATATCAGTTAGTTTATGTTGTTGGGCTGTCTGTTTTCAGTATTTTCAAGGCCTTTGTTGTTATCCCACATTAAACTCCAGTTCATAACAGCCGTCTTGGCACAAAGCTCCAGTTCCCAGGACAGGCTCTCACCACAGGCTGATAATAAGCGCAGCAGCCCAGAACTGGGGAATTGAGCCCGTGGCCTGCTGCTAACAATGGAAGTGCTCTTCTTAATAGCCTTCATTTATTCCAGGTTTTATGGCAGCAGAACTCATCGTTAGCTGGCTGTGCAGCGTGACCTGCCCAGCATTCATGGCACCGCTGTTCTCAAACATGTACTCCCTCATACTCGGTGTGCACTAAAATCTCCACTCCTGTGTAAATTTGAGTTCAGCTATACTAAGTGTTGTTTAAATGAGGCTAGTTTTAATCAACCTAGCTTCATCAATTCAGCACTTCCCATTTGGTGACTTGAAGTATTTACTTGGTCGTTAGTATTTATTCTATATTTTGGATTCGTGGTAAAAATATAGCAGAAGCCTGGACTAAAAACAGTCCAGGGACTTCACTGGATCCCTTTGACTGGAGATAGTTCTGCTGGAGGGAAGGAATGTCTGCTACTTTTTTTTCCTGAAAGATTTAAGGCTGTAGTCCCCTAAAACACCAGAGAGCTCAGCCTGCTTGAAGGACAGAGTGTGTCGTACGTCTGAACATCTAATTATTGTGTCTTGTATGGTAAAAAGAGGATTTTTTTTTTTTTTTTACTTTGCTGTAATTTCTAATGCTCTGAAAAAACCCTAGAAATGTAGACGGTTATATGTTAAGGAAACTCTCCCATATGACCATTCTGATGGCAATCTGGGAGTCCCACTTGCACCACTCCTGGTTTTGACTGCTGGGACAGAAGCCCCTTTGTAGCAAGTAACTCCAGTGACCTCACAGATGCCCTGTTTGACTCTCTGCACACCCCAGACCTAAGTCCACTTCATCAGCTTGACCCCAGGTTTCCCATAGCAGAGTCCCAGGTCCTGTTCCTTCAAGTAATTTAAGCATGGTGCAGCGACTTACAGAGCTGGGTGCCTCTGGGGAAGGACTTCCAACAAAGAGATCTCTGGGGGTTTATACCCTCACAGTCTGTGCACCCATGCTTCAAGCACCTCTTGGTCCAATGGTGGGTTTTGGTCTGGGGTCTTCTCATTGTTCACTGGCTCCTGCAGAGTCTCTGGGTGACTGACCATCCTGCCTGGCTGGTGTTGCAGATCCACATGCCCTCTGTCAGGCAAAAGGTCAGTGTTCCTTCATGGCTCGTTGCTTGTGGTTCCAGCCATCCAGGGCACAGTGAGCACGTCACACACCAAGCAATCTGAAGTGGGTGTACTCCTTAACAGTCCTTCTGTTAATATACTCAAAGGAAAAAAGAAACTTTTGAGGCATTTAACCACAGCCTTTACATACAACATTATTAGAAGTAACAAACATAACAAAGTGAAGGCTAACAAGATTCCCACAGGGCAGAGTACAAGTTCATAGATTCCTGTGCACAAATACTCAAATGATTACAAATACAAAATCATCAAAGATTCTCAGAAGTCTTTTACTTATCAACTGATTGCTCGCCCACTCTTCATTTGATGTGAGAATAGTGTATCCAGTTCTCCTCACCTAAAACTTAAACAGCGAAATAAGGACACAGGAGGGAAGTATATGGCCTTCTCATTTTGGTGCCAACTTGGATTTTCTAGAGAATACTTCAATTAAAACTTCATCTCCAGGCTATATGTTATATACCTGTATTTCAGATGGCACATGCTGATACCGTTGAGCATATGCTTTTCTGCTTCTGTACGTTCTTTTTGCATCTCTAAAACACACTGTATCAACAGTATGGTTTGAAGGCAAACAAAGGTTGACTTCCTTCCTCTATTGGGATGCTGAAAAAGCCAGCTGTTAAATTATTTACAATAAAATATCCATCTTTAAGTGGTATTTGCAGAAGTATAGTCAAGGGGCCTGGCACCACTGGGTGAGGGGTCAATGCACGTTGGTTAGTTGCCCACAGATCCTGCACAAGTGTTCAGAGTCTTCATCTAGCCTATTCTGGTTTACAGGCAATATATGCAGACCCATATACTTTAAAATCCTTTTGTCTAAGTTTTGGTCTATCTGGTTTTGGATACTTTTCCCAGCTTCCAGGGGAATAGGGTAGTGTCTCACAGAGGGTGGCATGTCTGCCTTGGTTTTAATGCATACAGGCTGTGCTGAAACCAATAGACCCCTACCTTGTGGTGGTCTTACCCCAGAACTCTGATAATACAGCTTTCAATATTTCTAGTATCTTCTGTTCACTTTTGAAGCTCTCAGTAATCACACTCATAGCCATTACTAAATCCATTCCTTCTTGTGACAAATGCAGTTCTGCAGATCTAAGGCCTGTAGAAGGTCTTTCCCTAACAAGCACACCGGGGAGTCTTCTACTAATACAAATCTTCCCTGTACACTCTTATTTCCTATCACTGCTAATACAGGTTTACTCACATTTTTTCTCCGCCCAGTGCCTCAAGTATGAATAATTTGTGGTTACTGACCCTCTCAGGGCAAAGTTTAAGGGGGATAATGTGGCTCCTGTATCTACCAGAAATCCAACAATGAGACCCACTCCCCACATACTATATGTGCCTGTTGATCTAGGTGTTCTCCACAAATTGTATGTTTCTACTTATATTGTACCTTCAGCTTCTGGCCCCTAGTCACTGTGACTATCCTTGCACAATTACTCCCCCACTTGGTTGGAAAGGCCGTTCCCTTTGCCTGTGTCCTAAATTTCCACAATAGGAACACTCCATTTCCACATTCTTTCTCTGTCTCTTTCTGCTTTAGGTCTGCTAAGTGTTATTTGGTCGTCGTCTGTTTCATTTTCTTCCCTGGAGATTTCCTGTCATGGAAACAGCCATTAGATTTTCCACTTTCTCCAATTTCCCTTTTCTCCTCTACTTGCTCTGCCCTCTGTTTTTCCTTTCACCCATCATACACAAATATTGCAACATGTGAATTTTCTATAGCTTTACTCCCTGGCATAAGTTCCTTAAAATACTTTTGACTACCTGGTGCTGCCTGACCTATACAGACACCAATTGCAAGTGCACCATTAAAGTCTTGTAAAGCCATTCCCCCATATTCTAGCAAAAACTGTTGGAGGCAGCCCTAAGAATCTCTAGGATGTTCGTCCATTCTCTGTCTACATTCCATTACTTTAGTCCAGTTAACCCTTCATTCACCATGATAATATTGCTTCAACCTGGTTTTGAATTCTTATCTGACATGCTAGTCTGTCCTCTGTGGTATTATCATTGCAATATGGGTCATTCACTGGCCAGGGGTTCCCATTTCCTTCTGCTTGCTGTGCCAGTTCTGCTTTGCTATCAATTATTTTTTCCCTTTCACCTGGCCAGAAGAGTTCTTTCAAAAGCACCTGCATGTTCCCCCAGCTTGGGTCATATCCAGTACACATACTAGAGCTAAGCACATTTCTCACTGTCTTCCCTCAAACTTGGCATCTCAATTCCCTATAATGCCAAATCACTCGGACGCCAGGGGTGTTTGGTAAACACTTGGAGTAGCCTCACAGGAGGAAAGTTAGGTGTTGAAGGAGTATTTAAAGGACAGGGCAGTGCTGAGGCAGAAACAGCACCGTGATTCCTGCTTTGGAGATTAATCCCCACGACCTGACATGGCAGTGCAGACACAGGCAGAGCCTCGGGTCCTTGCTTTGGGGCTCAGCCCTGCCACCAAAAGTGTCACCGGCAGTTTGGCTTCTCTCTGCTGACTTCTCATCCATGCACAGCTGTTCCAAACATAACAATAACCCATGTGATCTGGGAATCCATTTTCCAGAGAGTGCCACAGGAAAGTTACTTTGTGTAGATCAAAAAGTGCCTTGTGATGGCCACTACAGGTTACAGCCGGCCAATGCTCCTGGCACAATGCTACTGCCTGCTCTTCGAGTAACAGCAGAGTCCCAGACGTGCTGCTAACCTTTACATGATTTAATTGTGGTGCAGCGACTTACCAAGCTGGGTGCCTCTGGGAAAGGACCCTCCTAAAAAAGATCACTGGGGCTTTATACCCTCACAGTCTGGGCATACGCACTTCACACAGCTCTTGGTCCAGAGGTGGGTTTTGTTCTGGGGTCTCCTTGCTGCTCAGCAGCTCCTGCAGAGCCCTGCAGTGACCGGCCACCCCCTGGCTGGTGTTGCAGGTCCCCAAAGAGCCCTTGCCCATTCACAGCTCCTTGCCTGGGTCCCCAGCTGCTTTGCCCAGCCAGGGCACAATTTCCAGGGCACAGTGAGATATCTGCAAGGGATGTTTTTTAAGCAGTATAACCTGGTATTCTATTTTCAAATATACAGTATGTTCAAGAATATGTACTAAATGTCATATTTGCATATAGATACATGGTGTGGACACATATATGCCATAGACAAACTGATACAGAGCACATATATGTTAGTCAAACCAAATCCAACATGGATTTGTCCCTATTATGGATTTGCAGATTACTTACAAGGCCACCCTAGTACTTTCCAGTACTACACTATTTTCCTAGCTAAAAGCCAGTTGTCTCCCTTCTCTTTTCTTAGCTCATCTGTGATGTCTTTAATTCTAACAAGATGGAAATAGCAGGTGGAAGTAAATGAAAATTACATTTTCAGGTATGGACATATGAATCTGAAAATTATTTACATTTCAATATAATTTTAAAGGGGATCAAGAAAAAACAGTGGTTTTATACAGCAAGAGAGTTTGATATATCATGTTATGATTCTGTTTTAAACTCGTGTCCTTTCTTTACGCTTGAGGCTGTACTTCATAGAATCTCAGAATCGTCTAGGTTGTGAAAGATGTTTATAATGTCCAACTGTTAACCCAGCAGTGCCAAGTCCATCACAAAATCATGTCTCTCAGAAACATATTTACTGTTTTTTAAATACCTCCAGGGATGTATTCTTGTAGACATTCTGTTCATAAAAATGTCAAACTAGTAACAGTAATGACCTGAACAGTTAAGGACAAACGCACTGCTCCATTACCACTTTTTGCTCAGTTCGAGTAATTTTAAGCCCCATTAAAATATTGACTTTTATAGGTTATATTTTGCCCATATCAACTGAATGGTCCACAAAATAGCATGGGTGCCTGCACCGAACAGAAAAGCATCTCACTACACAACAATTTGTAGTTCTCACTTAGGTGCTGATTTGACCCCAAACACGAAGCCTGACTTTTTACTGTAATAAAAATGTTTCACCTTCTGAGGTGTAATTTCACAGCAGTGAGGAGACACAAGCACCGCAACTTTAAAAATCCTTTGAGCCTTTCTGATGTTTCTGAGCTTCCTGAGAAAAACTGGCACACGCAGCACACGGTGTATTTTGCACAGAAATGAACAGGTTATTTATTTATTTATTTTTCTTAATGTGATAAATTGCGTAAAAACTGTAAGCGATTCCTTTCTCCCTGCTTAACAAGATCTCCCTCTAGTTGAGCCAAACCTGTTTTTTTCTTAGTGCAGACTTGTCCACAGGAGTCCTTTGCCAGGACATTACGGCAGGACCGAGTAGTCCCGCAGACACCAGCAAACAGAAGCGCTCACAGCTCCTGACAAACCAAGCGCTTCTTTCCTTAGCACGGCCCCAGCCCAGGGCCGGGACCAGGCACTGCCCCGGGCCGCTCCAGCCCCTCACGCCGCGGCTGAGGCGGCGCCAGGCGGGGCGGCGCTGGCGGAAGCGCGGCGAGCTCCCGCCTCCCGCCGGGGTCGGGGGTCAGCCGCGCCCGCCGGCTGCGGGCGCCCATGGAGGGCTCGGGGGACGAGGAGTCGGGGTCCGAGGGGCCGCTGCAGCAGCTGGTGAAGAGGCAGCGCAAGGAGAAGCGGGAGCTCCAGGGTGAGGGGCGCCACGGCCCGGCGCAGGGCGGGCGGGGAGGAGGCTGGGGAGCGGCGGCGGCGACACGCGGGGCGGGCTGGGCTCGGCGTCCCCTCTCCGCCTTCCCTCGCTGGAAGCCCCGCTCGGCAGCGCGAGTAGCTGGGAGGGACGGGAGGGACGGCGGCGGCGGCTGTGAGAAGGAGGGAGCAGCCCTGGCAGTGCCCTGGCAGGGGGGCGAGGACGGCGGTAGGGAAATGGTGCGTGCGGGCAGCGGTGCGGCAGCCGGGCCGTGCTGCCGGGAGCAGTGCCGGCCGTGCGGGCGGCCTGCGGAGCTCGCCTTGCCGCGGCCTTAGGGCTGTGGTTTGGTGCTGGGCCCTTGGCGTGATCTCGGCGTTTTGTTACTTTAGTTTTAAGTTAAAGAAAGTGTGTTTTTAAAAGGCATTTTAGATTGAAAAGCCTGCATAGAGGCTCTTGCTGCCCAGCCAGTTATGTTTCTTTATTCAAAATGCAGTTGACCTGAACTGAATTTTCATGTTCTGTCCAGCTATAATAAAATGTCTGTAGTAAAAGACCTGTGTGGTCTTACAGTGCTTCATATGAGCTTGTAACACTTTATGCTATTGACCTACCCTATTACAATATATATTATTATAGTTAAGTAGGTCTGATAGATGGATTCTGTTGAGTTTTGTAGTTATTATAACATTTTTGTTAAGGCTTTCTCATTGCCAGTATATTGACACAGCCTTTTCCTTGTTTGGCTTTTTGGGCATGTAATGAAATAGGCTCATCTGCAACCTTTTATCAGAGGATTAAAAAAGAAAAGAGTCAGGTTGCATACTGTCATTAAATCTGTAGGAACTTACTGTTTTGAGATGCCTTTTCCTCAGATTTGGTTGAAATTGAAGAGGGATGGGAATCAAACACTGTCATAGGTGACTGGGCCACATGGCTCCATGCACACCCCCCTTTTCCACTACCCATACTCTCCAGTATGTATTTGTGTGTGCCTTTTATGTTCTGGATTCCCTTCTCCTCTATTATGTTAATTTTAATGAACAAAGCTGCTTTTCTGTCATACTCAGTTTATTAATCTGTGAGGATGAATGCTTAACATAAATCTTTCAGTATGAGCATTCTTCCTCCCTCCCTTTATAAAGTTTCATTATCATTGCCATCATCTTCAGCTCAATTGTGTCAGTCAAGGGTGAAGGACAGGAAAACAGCACAGATGATGAATAGCAAGCAGGGTGTTAAATATTTGCTGTTGTAACTCCAAAACTGTGAGTACAGAAGTGACAGAGGTAGCAGGAGTGTTCATTTAAGAACACAAGAGAAGACTCTGGGGGAGTCTGGTTGTGATTTCTACTGTCTAATGGATGGAGCCAGACTCATCAAAGTACAGAGAATGGACTGGAGAGTAACGAGAAAAATCCTCATGGGAAGAGTAAGGGAAAATATTTTCATAGCAAGAATCATTAAATATAGGTAAAAAAGTTTCCCAGAAAGGTTGCAGAATGCCTATCCTTGGAGAGTGCACAGTCACCTGAATAAATTTCAGGTGCATCAGAATTAACATAACCTGGAGTAGCTTTAAATTCAGCCACACTTTGAGCAGGAGGTAGAACTGAGAAACCTCTGGAAGCTTTTCTAACCAAACTATTCTGTGATTTTAAAAATGAAGCTTTGACTTACAGCCTAGAAATACTTACAGACTTTAAAGACTTTTTGGTTTATTTGTTTATGAATACCCATTTTGCTTTTGGAAACTTTGTCTTAAGGATGGGTAAACTCAGTTTTTAATTTTAATCTGCTGCTTGTCTGATTAAAAAATGGCAGATCTTTCCTGTGAGTTTTGAGATTCCAATGCTCATATAATTTTTTCAAAGGCAACAGGCCAAGGTCTGCTGCATGGATGAAGTTCGTATGTGTTTTTATTAGTCACCTGACATAAGTTTTTTCAAAGAAAGAAAAGAAAAGTCAGTGTGCATCTTCTAAGAAAAAATATAGCCACTTCAAAATGTGAAGATTAAAAGTGGCAGTCTCACAGCTAACTATTATACTGATTGGTTGATGTTTGTAAATTAGTTTTTCTGTGTGACATGCAGTCATTTTCTGCAATGACCATAGAGTATCTATATTTAAAAATAATGTTTTATTACACTGTTTCTCTAACAGCAAAAATTCAAGGCATGAAAAATGCTGTTCCCAAGAATGATAAGAAGAGACGAAAACAGCTAGCAGATGAAGTTGCCAAACTAGAGGCAGAACTTGAACAGAAGCACAAGGAAGAATTAAAGCAGCTGAAGGAAGCTTCACCTGAGCAGAATAAGGTAGGTGCCCTAACTTCAGCTGAAGTTGTACAGGTACAGTTTGTATTAGGGCTTTTCTAACTTAAAAATTATAATGAAATAATACTTCAAAGTAGTTGTCCTTTTCTTCACAATCTTAGTAACTCTTTTCAACTTAAGAAGAAAGCTTTAGCTGTTACAGTAAATGGACAGTGCTAGAAGACACATGTAACAGTGGGGGGTTTTTGCTGTTGAGCACTGTTGAGAATGTGGTTTGGTTGCTTAAAGAATCGCTGTAAAAGGTGTTTCGAAAACAGGTTTCATATAAATTTGCAAAAGTATGACAAAATTTGATGGCAAGACTGACTTTGTTACTGAATCCATGGATGAGGCATACAAGCAAAATCATTACACAAATGCCAAGCTGTAACAGAAATTAAATGTAGAGTAGGGGGAAAGGTGTACCACCACAAGTGGTATTTGGTATTGCCTTTAAGGCTACATGAGTAACTCAGTTATGTTAGAGAATTATTTGTTTAAGTTACTGTTACATTGCCACTCTCGTTATCTTATGTAGACTATTCAAGTATTCATGACCTTCAGCAGGTGTTTGACTCATCCAGTGTGTTTTGTCTTGCAATTTTGTCAACAGTGTAACTGATGTTTTTGCATAGCTCATAGTTACTGGCTTAGGTTTGTCATTTTTCTTGTGAAGTTTCAACTCTGTCTTTTTCAGCTCTTGATTATGCTTTGATATAGAAGGTGGACCCTTCTGCTTTAATTTTCACAGAGCTTGATAATGGCTGTTTGAGTACCTCAGTGACTGGCATGGTGAGGACAGCTTTTGCTTTCAGCCAGTAGGCAGTGTTCACACTCCCATGTGTAAGAGAACATGCAGCTTAAATTTGAGATGTACAGTTCATAACTCTGTTGGGAGTACAGAAAAGTAATGAAATTCAAGGCGCTAGTTTGGGATGGGAACTGCTTTGATGAGTTCTGTGCTATACATGGATCTTTGTGGTTAAACTTCATAAAAATATCCTGGAAGAGAAAACTGTTTCAGAAGATGCATTTCTTAGTTATTGTTTATACTAATAGGAGCATTTAACTATTTTTTTTTTCTTTTTAGACAGATTCCATAGCTGATGGGGTTGCAAATTTAGAGCTTGAAGGAGCAGAGCAGCAGATTCAGCATCCTCGAATATCAAAAGCACAGAAGAGGCGGGTATGACTTTGCATTAAACATTTTACAAATAACTGATTGGCATTATGTTCAACTAAACAGTAATAGCCAAAGCTATTTTGCAGGGGACATGACCTGGCTAATTCTGTATTGATGCTGTACCTACTGGGTGCCTTGAAAATCTGTTGAACTGCTGCATAGAAATATGTAAGGATTTTATAAATAATTGTGCTTTTCTACTGTCAGCCATGAGCCGGGGATCAGAATAGGTCAGGAAATGGGAGCCATAAAAAAAGAAATTATGTAAAGCAAATGATTTTAGGAAGACTTTCACTATAAATATTATTAAAGAAGTAAAGTAAATACTATGTGGAAAATATGCAACTAGTAGAACTTCACACATTTAACAAAAGAACAGCACTACTGAAGAAATTATTTTAAAATGTTGAGTTGTTAAGAAGTGCTACCTATTGTCCTGTCTGTTAGGCTTAGATCTGGTTAGACATCAGATGTTGTGATGGATTAACATTCTCGTTGTACCTGCATGAATATTGAGTATGGGCCAGAGGAACTCTACTGCCTATTTCTTCCCCTTTTATATGATCACTACAAACATGTTAAAAGGATGTTCATAATTCATGACACCATATCTAGGCAAACCAGGATCTCTGCTCTAGTTTTCCTATATTCTGATTGCCTAAACCAGTCTGGTTTTGATTTGTGGTGAATTTTAAGTATGAAAGTGGAAAGATCATTCTCTGTGCTCCTTCCTTTTTTACTTGCTTATTTACTTTGGCTCTTGCTCTCTTGTTGACTTCAGCATGAACTTATGAAACATTCTATGAAAGTAATTTTTTTGGTGTTACTACATCTCCTCTAGTATTCTCTACATGCATTCTTATGCATCCTTTAGGTTAGGAGCAGTCTTTTATGATGTAGAACATCTATCCTGAGGGAGTTTCAGTTTCATGGCATGAGCTCCATTAGGCAATCATGTGCTTAAGTGGTAGATCCCACACTTCTTACGAAAGACTGGTGTTTTCTGATGTTTAATTAGAATTCCTATGCTTGAGTGTTGAAATAGGTGATCCTGAAGAAAGGACAATGATTAATAGCCTTTGTATGAGTGTTATAAAGTGTTATTTTGCATGTTGATATAATTAAGATTTCTCTTGCCATAATTTCAGGTGTGGTGTCAGAGGCAGTTAGGATATATTGGTGACTTAGCATTTGCTACAGTTTGGGTTTAGGAGGATTCTAATTGGTAGTACTGATTCAGGCAATTGTTTTGTACATAAGAATGTACTGAGAAAACATTGAAAGAGTTAGAAGCAAGCACTAAGCCGAGACCTGTAGGAGCATATTCTGAATTTTAACATTTAATGTAATTTTTGTGTGTTTTTAATCTAAGGAGAAAAAAGCTGCTTTGGAGAAAGAAAGAGAAGAAAGAATAGCTGAAGCTGAGATACAAAATTTAACAGGTGCTAGACATCTTGAGAGTCAGAAACTTGCCTCCCTATTGGCAGCAAGGCACTTGGAGATTAAACAAATCCCTTCTGATGGCCATTGCATGTACAGAGCTATTGAAGACCAGCTCAAGGATCACCAAAATTCCTGGACTGTTGCAACTCTGAGGAACCAAACAGCAAAGTATATGCAAAGTCACTTTGATGACTTCCTGCCTTTTCTGACAAACCCTAATACTGGAGATATGTATAGCAAAGGTAAGACTTGTAGCATATGGGATTTTAAAAACTATTTTAAGTGTTCCTGGTAAATCTGTGGCTCAGTTACAGCTGAATTGGGACTTTTATGATGTTTGTAACTTTGTTACTTTATTGGTCTGTGTGTGTTCCATGGAACACAGAATTACTATCTGCTATGGAACTTGGTACATCTAGATCTCTGTAATTAATATTTTTTTTTAATTAATCTAGGAAACATTATTCCCCATTTAAAAAAAAACCAAAACCAGAACTTTCTGGTTACTAGATGATGTGAACTCATTCTGGGGATGTGATTTGTTGTTATAAACAGCTTGTCTACCAGGCTGGGGTGATTTTTTTGTCAAGTCTTATATTGATGTTTTCAATGTACACAGGAAAGCTATTAAAAATGGGTGTGAAATTCAAGCAAATCTATTTTATAATAGTTTGAATAGATGTATTTTCTTATTCTACCTTGTTTTTTCACTGCAAGGTATTTTGGAACCGTTTTTTACAAATAGACTAAGTTGAAAAATATAAAGAGCTTTAGTGTGGAGCAATGGTGTAGGCTGAGTAAAAGAAGTTAAATGGAATTTGTGTCTCTTATTTGAGTAATACATGATTTATTCATTATGCCTGGAGCACTACAAAAATGACAGCATAGATTTCCTTAACTTAATGCAACATTTGTTTAATAGGCATTGCTGTGGATTTCATGTGGTCACTGGGTGCTGTCTTTCCCATGCTGGCAGATTGTTGTCTCAGGATAAATGTGTCCCAGGAGAATACTGAATGAAATTCTGCACAGCAACAGGGAATTGTGGTTTTCTGTTATAAGGGAAAGGTATGAAAAGTCATTCTGAGCAGTGTTCAGAAAATCTGGATTCTTCTTTCTCAAAATCTGTTTGTAAGGCTCAAAAGCTTGAGAGTTTGTAATTTACAATTTTTAAACTTAATTTCTGTAGAACATGATCTGAAAAGATTTTATTCAGTTACTTACAAAGAAGCTATTGATAATAAATACTTTAGGATGCTAAAACCAAGGCAGCTAGTTCGGAAATTTAAAGAAAACCCAGCCAACTGTTTAAGTACATTCAACTGCAAGATTTTTAAAACATACCTGACACCTGGCTAATGGAAGAACTAGATCTAATACTCACTGTCACATTCTTTACTGAAGTTTCTAAATATCCTCTGAACAGGAAGAAAACTGTATGCAATTTCCTGTTTGTTGTTACCTGTTGTTTTCTGAATAAAAAATTTAAAGTATTAACTGTATTTCTTTTTATACTCTTCTTTTATCCCTCTCCTCAGTCTGAAATTTTCTTTTTAAAACAGAAAGAGTTTGGGTTTTTTTTGACATCTTCAGTGGCTATACATATTTTCCTTTACAATGTATTTGTACTTTTCTGGCTCTAGTTCTTCATTGCAGTGTTTTTCCTCAGTTACTTGTTCTCAAAGAAGACAAGTACTAAAAGTTGTCTTTTCTTTTCCTGCAGAGGAATTTGAGAAATACTGTGATGATATAGCAAATACAGCGGCATGGGGTGGTCAGCTGGAAGTAAGTATTGTATTGATAATTTTTATTTGTGAAATTCTGAAGTGGGTGAATGTACCTTAAAAAAGGGGCTTCTTTAGAAAGAATACCTGAAGATGTAAGGGAACATAGTCATAAATAATATAAATAAATAAAATATAAATATAAATAATATAAATAAATATTTAATAAGCATTAAATACTTCTTCCTCTGGTTATAAGTTATTTTCCCAAAGCAGTAGCTTTTCTGATGGTGCACCACTGTTCTGATGTATTTGACAACATGCAAGTTAGTGAATTCACTTCGTTTAAGTATAATAAGAAAGACTGACACTATGAGTGGGGGAAGACTTAGTAGCAAAGATGCCTAGAGCAGAGTATTGTTAGGTTTTTATCATGTAAACAAGAACTTGAGCTTCAAAAAATGCATATTTATTTTAGTTTGTCTTATTTTTCATGAAAGAACAGTTAGGAAATTAATGAAGGTAGCCCAATGTTGTATCCTCTAAACAATGATTAGTTTAAGGCAATCTGTTTTCAATTAAAGTTTTAGAAGTTAAAATAATTTTTCTTATTTTTATAAAGTTTATTTTCTGAAAATATTTCTAGTGTTGTGCTTGAACTGTCTGCTGAAATTAAATGCCTAATCTTCCTGTCTCCGGCCTACATTGTATTTAATCCTGTTACTAAATTGTTTTTGCCTTAAAGCTAAGGGCTTTGTCACACATTTTACAAACACCTATTGAAGTAGTGCAGATGGATTCTCCTCCCATTATTGTTGGTGAAGAATATTCAGGCAAACCAATAACACTTGTGTGAGTATGTCATTTTATCACTTAAATTTAGTGCACTTATTTCTGTAACAGAGGGCTGGGTTTGATTCTCACCTGCTCTTTCACTTTGTTACATATCTGATGTTGAAACAATACTTGAATAATGGTTGTGCAGGTCAAACTTACTGTGGAGAAATTGTAATTAGACAATGTCTGATGTGTATCAGTCACTGATTTAGAGCATGCTTCAAGGTCATTTTACTTATTAAATAATTACAAAATAATAATGACATTTATGCAAGATGGAGGAAACTTTTTTTCCCTCTTCAGAGTATATGTCAAACTGTGCCTGGAAGTCACCAGAATTAAAAACTGTCTTTAATACTCTTCTGTGTAATGTTCCTAGATATTTTTGTTGTTGAAACTTGGCTTATTTAAATTGTTTTCGAGTGCTGTTACTGTTTGTCATGATGTATACTTTTTGTTAAACTGAACACTATTTCTGTAACTTTTCTTTTAGGTATATGAGGCATGCCTATGGATTAGGAGAACATTACAATTCTGTAAAAGTTCTAACAGACACTGCTACAGAAAACAGCAGCTAGCATACAAAAGTTGTGCATTCACATGGATAATGGTTGCATTGTGATGTGTTGGACTCCAGGAAATTCCCAGTAAGACTGGAAAGTAAATGGAATGGATTATAGATTAAAAAAAAAAAACAAAACCAAAACCTGCAAGGTTTGACTGTAAATCAGAAATAGCTCTTGATTTAAAACCAAACCAAAACCACACAACCATATTTTGAACTTGTTGGTATTAATTATGTTTAGAAGATCTTCTGTAGAATGGTGGCTCTGTAGATCAGGTTTTTCCAATAGAGCTTCCTCCCATGCTGCAGGGAAAATACCAAGTAAAAATTTGTTTTGATTAGTCTGCATTTCTGCTGAAAAATTAAGGTTAATGAAGGTTCCTGTTCCATTATTTCTGTCAGATTTTCATGATAATGGAAGAGTTCATGCATTTGAAATAACTGATTGTGTTTCGGTTGATGGAATATCCTCTACATAGTCCTATCAGGATCTACTTTTAACAGTGTAGTATTGATCCTCTTCTTTATTTGGGCAGAGAAGATCTGAAGGCAAATCCAGCAGCGGAGTATCTTGCTTGGCTGAAGGAATTGCACCATCTTTTTAAAGACTTCCATGTTTACCAAGGTTTGATGTAGGGTTTATTTTGCAGTTGGCAGTAGGAATTCAGCTCTTGTGCAGGAGGAGCGTTGTTACTTATGAGTGTACATTATAATGTCAGTGCAAGTTGACTGCACTGTTCATTCTCCATAGTCTTTCAGGTGTGCATCTTGGTGAGTCAGACGTCTTACAGGGCTTCCTCAATGTCCTCACTTCAGGTAGTGAAACTCATCTGAACTCATAATTTATGGGTCTGCTGATCTAAGCACTTTGTCATCTAAAGTGTAGTGTTTTATAATGCTGAAAACAGCTGGTTGCACACAGCTGAAGAAATAACTACCTTGGGTTTTGTCAGTAACTAAAGGTGATCTAGAAAAGAATTAAGTTTATTTTAATTGCTTCTCATAATGCACAGACTTGAAAGGCTTTAATAGGGCTTGACATTTTACATTAGAAATGTAGATTGTTGTCTCTAAATGTGACTTAAAAATTAGGAGCATACTGAAACCAAAGTTGTAATGCAAATGTTTTTTAACAAGAGAAGTGGTCTTTAAATTTTTTTTTAAAGCCTTAGTCAATAAAATAATTGTCTGTATTTTACTGCTGCTGAGTTGGTTTGGAGAAAAGCAGTTCATGAAAAGATTCAACACCTTTCCGCTGGTTTGAGGATTATGACCTAACAGTACATATCTTGTAGTCCTTCAGTAAAGCTAGCCCGCAGACTGACATTCCTGGAACTTAGAAAAATCTGCTCTTGCTTAAGAGGGAGATAAGTGATCACTTCATGGGTCAGATTATGTCTGATTTAAAGCACTTTGAGAGACAGAGGGGGTGAAAAAATCAGATAATTACAGCAGGGATTTTTGGACAAGCAGTTCTTTGGGCTGGTGCCTGCCAAGAAGACAAAGTATTAACCAGATCAGAAGTTTTTACATTCTTAATTATCTGTTACAGTATAACAAATATGGCTGGTTTATACACCAAACCAGCTGGCTTACTGTAAAATTTGGTTTACTACCTTCATTGTATAAAACTATGGTTTTAATTTCAAACAAAACATAGGATACCACAGCATGGAAAAAAATGTTTCCGGTCATAAAACCATTACAAATTTCACTAAACAAATCAAGGATAATAAATGCTCTTCTCTTCATTGCTTAGAATTGATGTGAAATAAAATGCACATGTTGCATTTTATAGATATGCAGTTCTTTGGTTTATTTGGGTTTCAGTTTTGTTTGATTAACTGAGAGAGAAGATGCTGGAATCGGGAATGCCTGTACCAACAGTTTGTCATGTTGAAGATGTTTACAGTTTGTATAAAGTTAAATAATTTAATATAACGAGTGAAAGATCCTTACTCATTCTGTATGGGACTTGCCAAAAAATAATAAATTGGTTTATTTGTGGCAAATCTTGTGGTCAGTTTTATTTTGTAGTCAAATAGTTCCCTTATTTCCTAGGATGCATAAGCTTATCCATTTAAGTTTTAGGATCCTACCGGAATATGAATTCTCAAACAACTGACTATATTCAGGCAGACAAAGCTTTAGTCTATATGAAATCAAGTTGTTCCTGAACAAAATTTATCCTCAGCATTTTAGCAGTTAAACTTGAGCTCTTCTGAAAAGCTATATTTGAAAATACTATTGAACTTTGCTGTGCATAAAAATGAAGTGGAACTGAGAGGGGGTCTTCTCACAATTAAACATTTAACTTCTTTGTCAGATTACATTTTTCTCTGCAGAGTGACTATTTACTTTGAGTTTGTATGTATTTCAGTGGCTTTCCTTGCTTTTATCTGTAATTCAGTTTCTTCAGCCACTGTTTCTTTTAAGGACTGGGGGGTATTCTTTTGCAAGATTGAGATTAGTTGCCAATAGGAATGCTGACATGAACAGGAGGGAAGCTGTCTAGTGGTCTGCAATAAATTGTGTACAATATTCTGAAAGGGAAGAACGTCTTTGTTGTTGAAAACAGTGGTTGCATGTGGCTCTTTGTGCTTGTCCTTGTCCCCTTCACTTACTCTGCACTGATCTCTGCTCTCCTGTCCAGTTGTGTGGGCTGCAGGCAGCCCCAGAAAGGGTGTGAGGTGGGTGGCAGCCAGAGACAGAGTGCAGACCTGTCATAATTGATTTAAATAGTAAATTAATTCATTTAATAATTTGTTATTTAAATACTAAATTAGCTCAAGGGTCTTTTAAAAGAAAGAAATTACATTAAATGCAATGAAGCAGTGATGTCCCTTGTGCATATTTGTACAATTCTCATAACATCTATTTATGTATATTAAAATATTGCACCAAAGCTAAAACCAGAACTTTTTTTTATGTTGAGGGCGGCAGAGCACTGGAACAGGCTGCCCAGATAGGTCGTGGGGTCTCTCTGGAGACATTTAAACCCACCTGCTCTGGGTGACCCTGCCTTGGTGGGGCGATTGGACTGGATAATCTCCAGAAGTCCCTTCCAACCCTAATAGATTCTGTGATTCTGTAAAACACAGTGGAAAGGGAATTTGTTTCACAACCACTTGCTTTGAGGCAAAATTGTCAGTAGGAGTACTTTTTGCCTCCTCTCCATGCTCTGTTCTTCTCCCTTTCTTAACAGGCAATTCAGCAGGTGCTGTGATAGGCTGCAGGAAAAAAAAAACCAGTGCTGAAATTTTTGGTGTATGCAGAACACATCGCCTCTGCTCCTACTGTGACTCAAGGAGTAAGATGTGCTGGCAGCAGGGTGACTGGGTATGTCTGCTGCTTGTGGGAGGGTGGCTCCCCTTCTGTGTTATGCTTGATGTTACATAGTTAGGAATTACAGCAGTGAGAATTACTGGAGCTAAATGCGTGGATGGCTTTAGGGTTGGATGGGGTTGGGAGGGGCACTCCCTCTGGCAGCTTGGGCTGTGGATTTTGCCCAATTCCTCCTTCAGCAACTTATGAATTCAGTGATGTGACAGTGTTTAAGTGAAGGCAGGCAGCGTCCCTTTTGTGGGAAGAGCACACAAAGGGAGGTGTGTTCAGGGGAGTTCTGCTCAGACACTGCAGAGGTGTGCAGGGTCAGTGGCATCTCCAGGGGTGCAGCAGCCTTCCTGCAAAGGAGCCAGTGATGAGTGTCCCGGAGATGGCCTGAAAGCTTTGGTGAGAGTGGACATCAGAATGTCCCATCTGCATCATCTGGGTACTTTGGGCTGTCATGTCACAGGCCGTGGAATTGCTGCAGGTACAACTTTCTATTTTTAGTCCTTGAAACACAGCCTGCCCTCCTCTGTCTCCCAGCAGATCTCCTGGGATGTAATAATAAATGACAAGCAGCCTCTGTTTATTACTTAATCTGTAAGAAGATAAGCAAACTTAAAAATAGGAACTGAAATACAGAAGGCACTTTCTGTACTTTCCTTGGCTCCAGCGAGAATGCTAACCCACCAATTCCTTTGTTTTGAGCAACTGTTAAAAAGAACCACATGGGTTATGATTGATCACTGGGGCCGTATGATAGAACTACTTTTGAATACAACTAAAATCCTTAGCAATTGCCTCTGTATGTTAGAAACAGTTATAAAAATAATTATTTACACACACAAAAATATTTGGTAAAATTCAGAATAAACTGATGTAATCTCTGTGTTGAAGATTAAATAAATACCTCAAGGTGTTAATTGAAAAGCTTTATACTCTTTACAAGTTAGAAAAACTGGAGTTCATAAACTTAAAATAGTAAGCAGATTAAAAACTATTCCTAGGAGCTATATTTTCTGCAAATGCTCCTTGAACTTCATAAGTTCTGCAAATATTTTGTCATGATATATGAAGGAGTTAGACATGTTAAGAATCTGACATTGCTATTTGTCTGGAAATAAAAACCTTTCAGATGTGAGTGGTGCTGTTTTACTTTTTATTGCTCTTTTTTTTTCTTCTTTTGAAGGCTAGTGTTATGAAAACACTTGAGCAAGATCTCTGAAATTAATGTGTAAATCATGAAGATGCACTTTAACAATTGCATTCTGGAAGGTATTTGAATATTCTTTTGAGAAAGATAAGGATGTGGAGATTTTAAACTAATAGTTCTTCCACATATATATATACGCATGTATCCTCTAAAATCAAAATATGAATAAAACCTCAATAGTATAAATATGCCACAGTTTGTCATTAAATCCTAATAAGGCTCCATTGAGTGGGGAAAGAGTGAGGGACAAAAGATAGCACATCTAATGAAGATCCATTTTTCTTTTAGCTGTTTGCAGAATGCTGTAGCACAAAAAAAGCCATAAACAGGATAGGGAAAGTATTTGTGAACTGTGGATGCCTGCATGAAATGCACAGAATTGTTCAGTGTTGGGGAATATTCCGGGTGCTGGTGGCTGGGTATGCTGAACGTTGTGCCCTGGCTGAGGGCAAGTGACCAGAGCCCCAGGCAAGCAGCTGTGAGTGCCCTTCTACACTTGAGTGCTTTTGAACAGTTGCTTCATATTAACCAGCAGCCTCCACCATTCCGGGTTTGGTGAGACCCCTGAGAGTGTTCTGTTGGTTCACTGGCAGCCTACATCCCATCTTCTTCACTGGTTGGTAGGACGGCAGATTGCGTCAATGGATTTTTAAAAACTTGATTTTAATCTCTGGTGTATTTATCAGTATTAGAAATAGTTGTTAATGTTGCTGATTCCGTTGTAGTGCTTTCTGTTTGCTTGATCTGCTGCTTGCCTGTGTTTACCCATCTGCTTCTGAGCATTTTATCACATCCTTGCAAACAGCTGAAGACTGAGAGTCAACGTGGAGATCTTTGAGAAAAACTACAGGGGACCAGAAGCTGGAGAATGTAATGGAAGAAGGCTTAAATCCAAGTTGAAAAACTGCTGTTCAGTAAAAAACAGTGAAGAGAGTGTTAAGGAAAATTATTCTGCTGTTCTTCCAAACCTTTACATTTTAGATTGTACATTTTAGTTGTGACAATCAAGTAAAAATTTTGTCTTAAATAGAGAAGAAGCTGTACACCTCTGATAGAATCTGCAAAACCTAAGTACATGTTGTCACTTGTAAAAGATCCTTAGCTTTCCCCATCTTAACAAGTGATATTCTCCCTCTTGTGGAAGGACACATTACAAAAACTATGATAAGGGTCTTTTTCTGTGAATTTGGGAATTCTGTTATTTTTCTTAAAACATTTTTGATGCTGTCATAATCATTCACATAACCACTAGGTCCTCCTTGTGCCTGGCTGAGAGCCTTCTGTCAACTACTCTTGTCACAGACATCATATGGATACAGACTCTTCAGAAAGGACAGGCTGGGAAGGTGAGGAGGAGAGGGTGAGCTTTGTGCTCGTCTGTGAGACAGGTGATGGGTCTGTTCATAGCTTATGGGTCAGGATCAGAGGGGTGGCCTGAGGGGGCTTGGGGTGGCCTAGGTGGGCTTGTTACACACAACAAACATATTTCATATTTTGATTAAGTTTATTAATAGTGTGGATGTTTGCACTGTTTGAGCTCCCAGACCAACTCCAGAGCCTAAATCTAAAAATAAGGCAAAGCAGACTAAATTTGAAAGGTTTTGCTTATTAAATCCTGTCTATACAGTATATATGTCAATACTGTCTCCAGTAAATAGTCTGAAATACTGTATCTTTCATCTGCAACACTTCTTTATGCATTTGGAAAAAATACACAAGACAGGTTGTTTGTACAAAATATATAAGCAAGTCTCAGCAGAGGATTTCTGGTGGTCTCACTTCTCACAATGTATGTACATGTACGTCACAATGGTACATGTACCATCAAAGTTTGTCTGATGCACAAACTAAGGTATTGCTGCCTTCCCAAGGTGGCCTTTCGAAAACTCATTAAAAATGTTACATGAGTATTGAAATAGTCTTTATAAATTTCAAATGCATTGGTATGCAATAGTTTGCAGTCAGAGGACATAAAAAAAATCATTTTACTTAGCCCCATCCCTGGCAGTGTTCAAGGCCAGGCTGCATGGAGCTCTGAGCAGCCTGGTCTGGTGCAAGGTGTCCCTGCCCATGGCAGGGGGGGTTGGAACAAAGTGATCTTTAAGGTCCCTTCCAACCCAAACCATTCTATGATTCTATGATAATTTTAAGGACTGAAATTAAATACATGTTTTAAGAAGGGGGGAAAATAATCCAATCCTGTACTATGTACTGTAAAAATAGACGGAACTACTGACTTTTATAATAGAATCTAAGTAAACAGGCCAAAAAGAGAATGAACAGGTAAAGGTATGAAGCTTATGTGTTATTTATTAAAGCACTGTGTGTGTGTTCATTATATATAGTTAAGAATAAACTCCCAGTAAATCTTAATTGAAGAGCCCTAAAAATTATAAAATTAACTTCACTTCTAATTTTGCATATAGTACCTCTCAGAAACATTTCCTTTTGAAGTATTGAAGTGAGGGAATAGATAACTCATAACTATACTGAGTAGCTCAAATTATAGTTTAAATTTTGAAACTAAGATTCTGCACGTTGCTCTCATGCACATGGACATACAAAATATATAGTCATGTGAAACATATTCTACATCTTTGGTACTTTCTTCAGTTCATTTTCTAAAGTAATGCAATAGTTAAGCAAATTTCTGATGTCAGGACAATGTATCACTGGCACACAATGCACATGACAATTCTGTTCATTCAATTAATGGCTTCAAGGTTAGTTTAACCAAGTATTTGAAGAACTGTACACCAAGATTAAAGATATGTATTGAATAACTCTTTATCTCTTAAATATAGTAACCAGTTTTTGTAATAGCATAAATTAAAAAGCAAGGTAGTGGATGGGAGGTAGGAATATGGGTCTTGAAGCTGGGAAAGAAGTTTTTGAGAAGGTTATCAGTGGCCTTAATAACACATTTTAGAACTGAGAAAGTACTTTCCAACAGTTGGTTTACAAAATATCAGAATTTAATCACACTTTTCTAAATGCAGTGTAAAACAAGTGAGTAAACATGAAGCATGATTTTCATAGAATATTTTAGTTTTAAAGGGATCTCTGGTGGTCCTCCATACTGGCATTTAGCTCCAAGCAGCACTGCTTTCAGATAGAGCAAATTATTCTGTCTTTCATTTTATGAGCATCATCTTGTGTGTGGAAAAAGGAGAGGGAAGGTGAGTGAGAACTCTGTAGACACAATCAGAACAGAAATGCATGTTCTGTGTGTTTGCTTCAGGTTGCAGGTCCCTTGTTTGTGTGTCCGTGCCAGTTAAAGGGACAACTCTTCTCTGAAATTTTTTATCTGAAGAATTACCCAATCTGAGTTGAGTTTTCCAACTTCTTCAGTGAAGAGGTCATAGTGAGGGAGCTGTCTGCTTGGGGTTTTCTGATCGCTGTGATTGATAGAGTCAGCTGACAGCCTAGAAGAGCTTTAAAGGTGTTTCTGCTTATTCAGCCTATTTACAATACTGATGTGTTGTATTCGGTAGAATTAACTCACCTGATGCTTATTCCTTCAGACAAGTCTTTCATTCCATCCTTATTGTTAACTTTGCCTTTCTGATACAAGGTATCATGCTTAGTGCTTTTCAGATAAATAATTTTATTGGAAAATAGCTGAAGAGCTGCAGAGACTGGAATCTCCTTCTGCTGGGGACTGTGTGAGTTACTGAAGAATTGGATATCAGCTGTTGCATGAGACTCCCGGAGCTCTCAGCTGTGTACCCTGGTGGTTGTGAGCACATTCCTGGCAAAGAAATCTGTTTACCATGTTTAGGCAGATGGGGAGCAACTCACCCTTCATTTTCTGCTTGAATTTCAATTTGTCATTTTTCGCTTGCAACTTTCCATT
Source organism: Lanius collurio (assembly GCA_020086605.1). Lineage (NCBI taxonomy): Eukaryota > Metazoa > Chordata > Aves > Passeriformes > Laniidae > Lanius > Lanius collurio. The sequence goes on from JACBWW010000003.1 coordinate 42,299,367, forward strand.
TCCAAGAATCTTTTCATGATCACACCTCCCTCCACTTTAGCAGCAGCTGCACATCTCATTAAAGCAGTTTCTATTTCTTGCACCTCTTTAATGAAGGTGTTACAAGACTGGACTGGACTGGACATTACTAATGAACTTTGTCACACAGCATTATCTATCTCTCTCAGCAGATGCCTTGAACTCTTATCATTCTCCTTGAGCCTTTCTGCATCATGGAACACCAGTCCCAATGAGCACGGAGTGTTTCTGACACACTTTATGTGGCATCAAATACTTTGCAAGTTGGACATAAACCACACAAGTTATTACATAGAAATTGCTCATTTTGCAGGCCTTTCACTGCTTTTGAAAAGGCTTCTCCGTTTCAGAGTAGGTAATGATTTCTTTGCATGTGCAATTCTTGCTGTGACTGCCAGTAAGAGCTCCACCCATACCATGTTTTTTTTTCAGAATCTGAACTTGATCCATGAGTATTTGGTCACAGGCCAGGGAGTTAATATTAAATAGTTTGTAGCAGAAACTCTGTTGTAAGTCATAGAGTATGTAATGAAAAGAGTGACTTGGAAATGGAATGCTCTAAATTCCTTGGCCATCTCCCTCAGCCATCCAGTCCTCAAGAAACATTTGCATTTTTATTTACCTTCTGAACTGCTGATAGCCCTAACTTTTCCCGAGATTCTCTTAAAGTTATAGAGTTTTGGGAGTAAAAGATTTGTGTGTTGGATGATGAACTTTCAACCCCACATGAAATGATGTAATGCAGTTAAAAACTGCTCTTGGAAGAGAATGAGGTGGATATGCCTCATTCCGAATGTGGGTGACTTAAAGGGTCCCATTATGGAAAAATAAATGAAGCTTCATACTCATAATTACTTTAGCTGACATGTTTAGCTGAGCAGCAATAAAACATACATCATCTAAATATATATTGTTAATCTTGGCAATGATTTATACCATGCAAGCTGAAATTACCTCACCCAGTAAGACAGAATTAAGTCAGTGAAAAGCAGTTAAGGATAATTTAGCTAGACAAAGTGGCAAGTAGGTTTTTCACTGCTTAATATATGCTATTATAAATTATTTAAATACTAAAAGAAAACATGAAATTCCTTTCTTTTAACCATAATTGGTCCTGCTGTGGATGTCTTAAAACAAAAAAGATATTTAAGATATTTCATAACAGTAAATAAATAGGGGTTTATTTCATTTGGAGAATTGTATTAGAATGTGCATATTTTAGGCAAGAAATATCCCCAGCCTTGACATTCTGCTGATAAATCATGGATGCAAAGCAACAGACAAGAGAACTTTGCTGTTTGGGGGGTGTGTCTGAATACACTTCCTTCTGTACTGCTTGTTAGAGAACATTTTTGTTTAGGTGTGTTTCTTGCAGTCCTTTCTAATCTGAGAGAAGTCAGCCTGGTGATGACAGAAAGTGGGAATCTTTGTAATAAGAGAAAATAAAGTTTTGTATTCATCTATCTTTTCTATTTAAGATGATTATTCTTTAGCTAAAACATACAGAATTTATATATATTGGGATATTTGCAAGCACTTTAGTGTCAGGAAACGACAGGAGACAAGCTCATCCGATGATGATCAACAAGTCTCGTTTATTGATAGTCTCAGCTATATTTATACAGGCTACAATTAAGCTCATGCATAGTACAAAAATAAGCTCATAATTGGTAACATCTATTGCAGACAGTTTCACACAGTCCTTCATTCCTGTGGTCGACTTATCAGACTACTCCCTTCCCTCCTTACTGAGCACCGCTGCCTTCAAGGACGCCGTGCAGCTGTCTACAAGGACACTGTATCTTTGCTTACCTTACCTGCCTAAGCACTAAATTAAGCACTAAATTAACTAAACCCTGTGCTTTCCCAGCAAATCCTGCATGTCTGTGTGACCCTTCTCTTGTAATCAATTCTCCACACTTTAGCAGTTCAAACCTAAAAGAAAATCCATATGTTTTTAAATCTTTTGTCATTGTTTTTTGTAATTTTGTAACTTGGAGCAATATCTCAGTCCAAGATTCAAACAGAACATGGTTGGTTCCTTAGTCATGGTTATGCAGTCTCTTAAGGCCACAAGCACTTAGGTTCTGTATGCCAGTAAGCACAGGAAAAAACCAAATGTCTTCCAAGCAAAGGCCTGACTTAATAAACTGTTTCTGGTTACTCCTAGCTTTTGTTTATGACTGAGTTGTAAAGGATATACTTCTATGCAAGCCTAATTTTTATGAGGTGTTGTGAATTAAATTTCTATGTATGTTCAGTGGAACACAGGTGCATCTTTGTGTTTGTTATATAGGCCATGGATTTGCTATGGTAGATAAAGTCATAGAGATTAAATGTTTTGTCTGCAATATTGTACAACAGGAAAGAGAGTTGCATTACACAAAGATGTGGGATGAAAAATTGAGATGGAATTGCAAATCTCTAGGAAGCATTTGCATGCTCAGTACTGAGAAACAGGAAATCCTGAACCTGTTCAACCTGAGTATAAATATCTATATAAGTAAATGAATTTAAAAGTGGACAAAATATTTGGATTTTAAAACTGTTAATTTTCTAGTTCTGGATGATCTTAGATAAGAGGATTTACAGTATATTCATTGTAGGACTGAGTATTTGATTGGTTTCTTATACATCTGCTTAACTAAAGGCTTTATTCTGGTTTATAATTTATAGTTTCACAAAGCATTTTAAAGACATCAAATACAAATGTATTTTGGGTCCCAGTGTAGGCAATGGAAAGGAAGATTGAAGATGGTCAACACCTTAGAAAACCAAATCTCTTAAGAGCCATTTGAATGTGGAACTACTCCCAGCCAACAGTAACATCTGGATTTCACAACAACTTAAACAGCTTTCCAGATGGATGTTGCTTATGTTCCCATTTCTGTAGACACAGTTGACATTGTGAAAAAAGAATGAGAAGCTTGAGGATCTGTTTATAGCATCTGTAAAATGCTTACCTTTTTCTTACTGGCAAGTCATCAGTTTCATGGAGCTTGAGGGTCGTGGAATTGTCATGGTTGGAAGGGATCTCCTGAGATCGTCTAGCATTATCCCCTGCTCAGGAAATTTAAATCTCTTGGCATATGTCCTGGTTTTGGCCCAGAGCATTGGGAATGGCCCAGACTGTAATGTTAATTGATACAAATTTATGTTATTGCCAGAGGTGGAGGAAAGGGATTCTCTTTTGTTTCCAAGATGAAGGACATTCTTTTCCAGTGGGAAAATGCATGGTGTGGTGGGGAAGAGTCAGATGGCATTTGTCATTGTTTTGTGTGTAAATCATTTGTCTTATAGCTTTTGTTATTAATATCATTGCTGTTACTGTTCATTTTCTTATCTCATTGCTGTTTCCAGTAAACTGTTCTTATCTTAACCCATAATTTTCAATTTTTGTGCCTCCAGTTCTCAACTACATCCCTGAAGTAGAAAGGGGGAAGGGAAGAACGGAAGAGTGAGCAATCAAGTGGTGTCTGGTTTGGGAGAGTCCTGGTGGGGGCACTGAACTGGGGAGTACCATTCCTAAACCACAACAGTATGTTAGCTGGGGATAGAAATCACATTTGGTTTCTGAAGATGTTAAACTGAATGTTGAATAGAGAGTAATATTAACGGTGTCTTGAATTTTGAAGCGAGGCATTATTAATCTGCTGGATGCATCACACAGCAGGACCTGGCTGAGGAGAGCAGGGAGAAGGCTGCTGCAGCCCACTGCCAAGTTTCCTGCTGGACCCTGCTTGGTGTGCATGGCTAGAAGAAACAACTTCTACCCTTCATGTGCTCCTCTCATTTTAGAGTTTCTGAAGCAAAATGGGGGCAGTTTGTCCAGATCAGGGGGGCAACGTTTGTACAGAATGCAAGTGAAGGTGTGTGTAAGCATTTAAGAGTGCAGCATGAGGATTTTTAGGGGTTTGTGGGTATGGAAAAAACTTCTGGGATAGCACTGAAGGACTGAGTATGCAGAAAAAGGCAGAATTCCCGTAACCTTATCCATAGTGACTTTTGGCTCTGGTTTTTGAAGTGAAACCTCCTCCAAACTTTGCCCAGTTTGCAGCCCAAAAGATGCAGGGAGTAAGTGAAAAATGAAAGAGAATGGACATGGAAGGGTCTGATGCACAAGTTCATTTTCTGGCCCTCAGTTACCTATCAGTGTGGATGTTTTCCATGAAGTCCAATCCTAGTTAGAATATTATTTATACTGCAGTATAAATAAACAATATATTAATTTCTTCTCCCAAAATTAAAAATAATATGTTATTTTTTTATTTCAGAAAATGTGTATTTTCTTCAGCAACATTACTTACTGTCTGCTCCTTGCTCAGGGTTGCATATGACGTGATAGAAAATAATTGTCCTGTCCTAAAGATCTCTACATTTAAATATTAATCTTGAAGACAAAATTTGAGTGTAAATTGTGCCATTGGAAGCCTTGTGCCTTTGAAACTATTTAGAAAGAGCCAACACTGTACAGAACATCTGACAGAAAAAGGATTAATCCCAACCTGGCATATAGATTTGTGGAAAGTAATTTTGAAACTGGTGTTCCTTCAGAAAAAATGTGCAGCACCTCTTATTTTCAGAAGAAAATGAAAGTAAGCTGAAATGTACACCTGCTAGTATAGAGACAATGCTGTGCTCCGACCCAGTGTGATCAGGAATTGGATGCTGTTACTGTGCAGTAGAGCAAGCAGGGAATGCGTGCACTAGATCAATCAGATTGCTCTCTTTGGTATTGTTTACAATAATTGTTAATTAGTTTCCTAGGATAGTACCTCATTTGTGGTCAAAATAAAATGTACTCCAGATGGAGAGAAAATGAATTCCAAAGTAGTAATCTATTCATATACATAATTATTCCTTGTAACTCTGTAATGGTGGTGGTTTTGGCTGTTTAAACTCCAGCAACAGATAGATCAAGCAGATGACGTTGCTTAAACATTATTCAGGGTTTTATTGGGTAAACCATAAACAATTGATACATGATTGCTTTTTGACTGGCTTCTTTCATGTGTTTTAATCTGATATTGTGATTAACATTTTTTCACTTAGAGACATCAAGTTAAAATTTTAAAGTTGCATAAATTGTTTGGATGTGCTTAAACTGTTTTTTCTAATATGTTTCAGCATTTTTGCTATAGGTCCTACCTTTTTTTTAGTTTTGAAATTGGCTTTTAAAATGTGATGTATGGATGTCTTGATTTAGAAAGAAATACATTCTTAAAAATGAAGATAAAATACTAAGTTTGAAATGTTTATAGGGTTTTATGTTGGTGCCTTTTCTGGAACAACTTCAAACTTAAAGAATCTCTTAGACCTCATAGAAAATAGTTAGCAAGCATGAATTACTTTATCTTTAGAAATGCTATATTTGTATTCTGCCCATGTTTTTATTCCTCTATGGGTTATTTCATTTGGAATAAAGATTATTGTTACTTTATTTTTTGTTAAGAATCTGATCATTCATGTCATTTCTCTCTCCCCTGAAATGAAAGGATTTTGTTATTTCTCATCCTTTTGGAACAATCATATTTTTACAAAGACAAAACTGATTCAGGAAACATATTCCTAAGTATGTAATTAGTAATTTCAGTGGGAATCTCAGTGTGCTTGAATTAAAGGATGTGCCTAGTAAGCTTCTTCAACTGATCCAAATTTACTTATTTTAAAATAATTCTAGTATGCCTACTACTTCTGTAGTAGATAACTTTAAGGATAAGTAAGTCAAAGTTCCAAAAACAGGTGAGGCTTCTTTTCCCTATGTGTATATTTTTTGTGTTTAGAATAAAGGATTGCTGTAATGCAAACATTTCTAGGGACTCTTGGCTCTGTCATGCAGCCTATGGGGACTTTGGGCTTGATCTTTTTGCTTTGAGAAATAAAACTGGCTGAGAGATGAACTTCTTTTATACTGCTGTGCAAACTGTAAGGGATGTCTTGGCAATGCTCTAAATGCTCCATCACCTTCCTGAACCTAAACATTTCAGTAAGGATGTTTAAAGAACACAACTCTATTTTGGTTGCTAAGCACAATAAAAATGACATATTAAATTAATATCCCCATCCCATTAAGAGGACATTAAGTAGGCTGTGGTAGGTCTCCAAATATATGGAGGTGACAAAACCAACAAAACCAGAGCTGTTCAGGGGATTTTATTTGTGCTTTCCTTTTAAAGGTCTTAGAAATCAACATTTTATATGCAATCAGCTAGTACTACCAAACACAAGAAGATCAGCCTATTTTCATAGCTGTCTAGTCTATGATATAATATTAAACATGATATAAAATGCAATTATTTAAATTATGTAAAGAGATCATATGAAAGTTTTATTTTTTACATTCAACTAATTTATGTAACGTATATAATACTTTTCCATTGGGTATGGGATAAATCAAAATCCATCTATGTCAAGAAGAGAAGCATATTACTGAAGTTTAAACAATGCTGTCACAGAGCAAATATTCACATGAGCACAATGTCTTGTCTGTGTAGGAAGACATCCACGTATACAGGTTAAACATTTAGAAACCTTGGGAAAATAAATGCACATCAAAAATAAATGGAACATTAAAAATTATCTGTAATTTATGTACAAAAATTGTTCTGTCCACATTTTATTGTTAGATGTACACATTCTAATTCTCACTGAAATACTTGTTCTGTTTTCTTTTTCAAAAGCAGTTTCATTACACCATGAGGTTTTACAATGTTTCCTGTTTGATATTACATGGGCATTGGTTTAAGTCGCTGACTTTTTAAGTAGCACAATTTACAAATACATGTACTAATGAATAAGGCAACATCAAAGTGGTAGATTTTAATTATACAGGAAGATAGAACAAGCCTTTGATGGCAAACAGGGGCCTCGTTCATCAGCCACTGGGTTCTAAGATGACTTCAGGCAGCAGAAGGTCAAAGAAGAGCTGCAAAATGGAGTCATGGTGCAGTGAAGTGGGTGCCGTCTCTAACAACTGCCCAGACTTTTGGGCTCCAGTGTAGGCTCTCATTACTCCTTTGTAGTTCTTTACAGTTTGTGTAAAGGCTGGTCATGAGACACTTCACTGCTTTATCTTCTTATGAGCTGCGGAGTAACATTTGCTTCTTCCATTTAGGGATGGACAGAGTATCTGAAATGGAAGACAGGATCTTGCACAGAGCTCCTCTGTCCATGGAGACCAAAATAATAATTGTATGTGACAAATTAGTGTTGGTACAGCCAGGTGAAATTAGTCTCATTTCTCATCCAAAATGCATAAGTAAGTGTGGGGAATCACAAAAGGTGAAAGGCTCTTAGGTGTGAGAAATAAAAGCAGGCTTCAGAATTAAAGCAAAAGAGTTTGCGGATCAGCTTTGTCTGGAAAAACTAGAAGAAGATACAATTATAAACAACAAGAACCCTAAATACAATGGTTAGAGTTTTTAGGCTTGGCCTGGATTAATTTTGAAGTTGCAAAATAAAATATGCTTAGCAAGACAGATAAGCTTATGTTTAATAATGAAATATTATCTATTCTTAAAGGCATAACAGGCCAGCATTATGTATAGAAGTAGTACGTGTGGTATAATAGGTTGGTTAAGACAGATGTCTGTAACTTTTGGAAGCACACTATTGGCCAAGAAGCTTTTAAGAATGCTTTGCAACCAGAAAATCTTTGGATATCTCTGGGACAGTGTGAGCTCTGTGCCAACTCTTGTCTCAACTCTGTGCGTGAGGCTGATAAAATAGTAAAAAGCTCCTGGAATGCTGGTCCAAGCTCCCCGTCCCATTGCTCTGGAAATCGCTGGCAAGTAAGTGTGCCAGATTTCTTTGAAGTCTGCAAAGGTCTGAAAACTCTCTTTGAGTTAATCAAAGTTTCTCCCTCTCATTCTGGTAACTAAGTTTTCTGTAAAAATTGTCCCGAGATGTGTTTCAAAGCAAGTTGAGTTTTTTTTAAACTGCTGTATCTTGGAGGAAATTTGCCCTCTCTCCAGTGAAGTCCTCTTACATTTTCAGCTGTGGCAAAATTAACTCAAAGTAATTATAGCTTGAAACAACAAATATGTGCTATACATAGCTTATTTTACACACTGTTCTGTTCAATGTCTTACAAACATTGCACATTTCTGAATGAATGATTCATTTGCGGGAAGTTATAATTCTAAACTGGGAAAGTGTGAAACTGATCTGTGATTAAGAAAACCCCAGTGAATAATTGCATCAGTGCACATGGGCACAGGTTTTAACAGGGTGGAAGGGAAATGCCTGTATGAAATACGGGAGTCAGAACAAAGAAATCTTGCATAAAAGGAGGGAAATTATTTGTAAACCAGTGTAAGAGAAGACAAAGGCAACACAAGAGCTAAAACGTCTAAATTTTAGTAGTAGCAATGGAAAAGGAAATATGAGGGAGAAAGAAAAAAAAATGGTTTTGTCATTAGCAAAGATCCGGAACTAAACAAAAGCAACTGCTAAGCACCTGACTCAGCAAACTATCCAGCCATATGCTCAAGTGCATTTTTACTTAACAAAGCACTCCACAGTCAATTAAGCAATCACTGGGGTCAGGAGGAATCTTTCCAAAACAGCTATGAGAATTTAACCTCTTAGATTTTATTCCTTTTTAATTTAGTGACAGGTAGGTTTTGTGTTCCCATCGTTTATGGGGTTACACAAAATGAGGCTGAGACAATGATAAAGATTTTTATATTTTCTATGTAAAATTTTAAATGTAAGTATAATTAAAAGCACTGTCTTCCTGATTACTTTTCAAAAAGTATTTGAAGAAGTTGCATCAATCACTGGGTTTCTATTTTGGATATACATCTTAAAAGTACAGGGTTTGAAGTATGTAGGAGAGAAAATTGGCATGGAATTACCCCAGCAGTCTGTACTCCCTCTCCATGAAAGAAGAATGGTAACTTCATAAGGTTGGGATCTATCTAGGACAAATATTGATTATTTGGGGAAATGTAAAGTTCTGCAACAGTTGTTCAGTGGCAGTGGTGCATTTCTCTCACCCTGACAAGCATCCCTGCTTCCTCAGACAGACCAGAATGGTGAATGCCAGCCATCTTTATCAGCTCTCCTCCACCCTCTAGCTGGTGCCATGTTCATATTGCTAGGAAAAACAAGACACACTATGTTGTGTGATGCAGATAATTGCCTTAGAGACCCAGGAAAGGCATCATGTTCTAAACCTTGAGATGTTTGCTCAGACTACCTAACTCATTGTTATCTATTGTTACATTTTCTAATCTAAGTAACAGTTGATAATTAAGAAACCACAAAAGGATGGCCTTTCTTCATCAGTGAGGTCATTAGCAATCTCATCAGAAGAGAAAAAGAGAAAATTAGCATTAAGAGGCAGAGCTATAAAGACAGAATGCATTGTTCAAGGTCACCTAGAAGAGATTTTTTTTCTGTAAACATAGATCAGTAACAATTAGGACAAATTGTTGAAATCATAGAGTCCAGGACATGCAAGCATGATCATACATTACTTTTTTATATAATCAGTTGTATAAAGTAGTGCACAGTTGCATAAAATGAACAAGTAGCAGCATTTGTTTGGGTTTTTCTTCTCAATTATTCCATAATTTTATGCAAATTAAAATGGACTGTGGTTTGGGATTTGAGGAATATTATACCCACTGTTTAGTGGGTATTTTGAATAAAATATGTAGACTCATCTAGATGGCATATATGAAAGAGCAATCTCTCTCTTTTTTTTTTTTTTTTTAGTACATCTTAATGGATTCTTAAGCACCTGGCATGTGAGTCATGGTGTTCTCAGTTACCCAGCACCTGTGTACCAGTGGGTTGTGTTTGTTCCTACACTTTGGAAGAAATTGCTGAAGGGGTAGCAACATTCCTAATTTCAGGGCACTTGGCAAGTATTCTGGGAGATTTAGTTTGGATTATTTCTATACTTCTGGAATTTGGAATTATGATATTTTTATAACCTATGGATGCACGTATGGGGAAGTTTAAAATACATGCTTTCAAACTTAAGTATTTTGTGTGTGTCTAGTCTCTAAGTCCCTGGCAAGGATGAGAATTTTTATTGAAGTAGGCAAGATAGTTCAGTGCAGCTGTTTGTTGTGTGGTTTTCTGAGGTTACTGTCTTGTAGTAGTAAAGTCATCTAGAAAATTAATGTTCTTATTTCTCTCTATATATTTCATGCTTGTTTCTGGAGCTAGTAAAAGTTGATACAATTCAGATTATTGCTAGTACAGATCTTTTTGTTTACTCTTTAATTTAACAGCAATGGATTTCCTGTATACTTGCTGATGATTATTAAGTCAGTTTTGGCAAACAGCAACTTTGGGATGAAAAATCAGTAAAGTCTTTTTGGTCTCAAGTCTGAAGAGTAAGCCTTTATTTTATTCAGTATTCACTATTCATTCTTCATGTGAAAGTTTCTGTTAAGTGTGCAGACTACAAGGTAGTGGTCTCATAAAATATCTTTTCAGATATTTTAAATTAAGATGAGGAAAGAAAGAACTGTGTGGATATGTTAATGCTTTTAAATTATTTATTTGCAAGGACTGTTTTAGCTTTCCCACAGGCTGCATGGAATTTGCTCAGCTGTGATCCTGGAATTCTGTCAGTTTGCTGTCTCTGAGGGCAGGAAGATATTAGCTACTTAAATACTAAATTTTAATTATTGCACTTCATAGACTTTCCTTTTTGAATGGCAGTACTTTCTGTCACGTGTTGTAATATCTATTACCACTGTGATTTATATTATGACAGCCTATAGATCTGGATTAATATGCTGCTTTATAAATACTCTGTTAACTTAGTTTCCTCAGTGTAATTAAGTATCTGTTTCAGCTGGATGAAATTAGGCTAATGAGTGAAGTATATGGACACTTAAATTACAGGTTTTTCTGATTAACGCTTTCACTGACTGATGTGTCTCTCTAAAATACTAAACAGCACCCCAGTTTGTTGTAAGAGAGTAGAAATGAGGCACTTAGAGGTTTTTGCACTGGGAGAAAAGAGTGTGATAAGATATCTTACTACAGGATGCCAAAGAAGGGAAGGGTCTGGAGGCAAGGTATTGCTGATTACTCAGACAGTGATGCCCTCTCTCTTTAGAGTGTCAGAACTTACTATTGAAGAAAGGTTATGTATTTTCAGATAATGTGTGATTTTATATTCATTCCATTGCCATGAGATGATGCAACACTCAACAGAGAGGAATGCAGTGAATTAAGCACAAGAACAGTTTGTCCCTCCTGAGTGAGGTCCTGAGCCACTTGATCTGGCTTTGAAGTTATCCATTCTTTGAGGAAGCATTTGGATGAAATGGCCTTCAGGTGTCCCTCCCCTCTTAAATTATTCTGTGCTTCTAAGGATATCTGGAGATAAAGACCTTCAGGAATGCTTGTTTCATTATGCTAGTTCCCAAAGAGTTCTCTCATGAGACAGTGTAATATATCAGCACCTAAATGTTCTCTGGCTGGTAACATTATGTTCACTCAAGGAAATGGTAACTTCATGGGTTGCACTTCTTGAACATAGTTACAGTTTAGACCTATCTGCTGTTTGTCTAACTTACAAGACTGTTGCACCTGAGTTCCAGGGAAAATAGAGCCCTGTCATGGGAGGTGTCAAGGAAATTTTCCTGTCTGACCATCCCGGAGCCACTCAAGCAGTCGCAGTCCCACCATCTGAGCTGGGATGGAGGGAGGCCCCAGCCAACAGATGGGGGCCCTGCATGACTCCCTACACACTCACACACTCAGACTGGTTTTCTTACTGGCTCAACCCCACGTTTCCCATATCAGAGTCTTAGACCTCTGCATCCTTAAAATAATTTAATCATGGTGCAACAATAGAATAACAGCTTGTGCCAAGAAGTGGGGCCTGAATAAAGGACTACCTGGGGCTATTATAACCTTACCTTAGGTGTGCAATAATCTGGGGTCTTCCTGTCAGTTCACTGGCTCATGCTGTGTCTCTTTGTGCCAGGTCACCTGGCTGGTGTCACAGGTCCCCTCCCCTTTGCAGTTCATGGCCTCTAGCCACCCAGAGCTCAGGTGGCACTGCTGCTGCACCCCGAGCTACCTGCACTGACTTCTCTTCAACAGGATCTCAGGTTTGGCCTTCCCTGCTGCCTCCGTGTCCCACAGCCTCTGGTGGGCCAGGTCTCAGCACCATCGCTCACAGATTAGGTCTCAGACATGAGGATAGACATTCTTCAGGATGTGCTTAAATGCCCAGTACTCACTGATTTGAAATTAAAGGATACCTGAGTGAGCAAAGACTTTGAATCTCATTATTTGGAGATCAAGGCTGGAACTGAAACCAGTGAAGATCTTCTTCTGTGGTGCAGTTACTCCATTCCACAGGCTGCTGAGCCCTGACTAGTCAGTAAGATATGCAAGGGAAGGGGTCACTTCGGTTTGAATTTTTTGGTTTCCTAAGTTGAAAAGTTCTCCTTTATTTCTGTGGCCTGTAGGCTGGTTTGTGTACTCAATAATCAGAAAATCTTGTTTACTCTCTCTGTTGTAACATTTGGTTACATGAAGTAATATGAAGAAACCAATGCCTGTGATTTAAATATTTTTTCAACATGCGTTTTTGATGTTGAAACCTTAAACAGCATCTCTCTTGCACAGACAAGTCTGTATCAAGGGTAAGGGATTACCACAAAATATTTCTGTTTAATGCCAGTGTATGTGTATACAGATTTTTGTATTTTGGCCATCGAGATGTGTTCTCAAATGTAAGAGTTCTTAAATCTGTTTCTAGTCTATTCTTTAACACTTAACCCAGTTTAAAAAGGAAAAATATAAGGTCTCTTTTACTAATTTGAAGGTAACCTTCAAACAGCTGCCAGAAACAACCTTAAAAGGAAATGAAAACTTGCATTTTCTTTACAGATATTTTCCATAAGAAATGGACACTACTGCATTTCTTATTCCCATTTTAGATATGCTAAAATTATCTAATATAACTTGCTAATAATTTATTTTTTAAAAATTTCATTAGCATGCAATTAGCATGGCAATTTATTAGGAGACAGCTGTAAGGATCTCATCAGGAACAGAGTTTAAGAGGATGGTTGCATTATTACACTATTATTTTTCCTATTCTGCACTACACTCCCTTTGTCATTCATTAGATGTGCTCAGAGCAGACTGTGCCTGAGCATTATGAGCTCCCACGGTTCAGTACCTTGCTAATCTATCAGCTGACCTCCTGTCTTAAATTTCTGACCAGTAAACACATTTGAAATGTACTGAGTAAACCCTTTTTTGATGCTACAGATACCTGTTTTTCAACTAACTGTGTTAATAAACTATGTGGTTAATAATATCCAGTTCAAAACCCATCATGTCATGACACAGCATCAGATTGGAGCAGTACTCTGGCATTCTGCAATAACCAAAGGAAAATACCAAGCGGAGCCACTCGATGTCAGTGTTGCTTCACCGAGTTTTGCATCCTTAAAAGTGCTGAAAAGCCCGTTTGCAGAGATGTTTAAGTAAAGCCCAAGCCTTTTGAGCCTTGTCTAGCTTCTGTGTTGCCTCGATGTTACTGTCCCCATAGTCTCCTGAATATTCTGTATGATGAGGGGATGGAGATTATAGCTTTGTCTATTTCGTGAAGGGTAAGAATCACATCTTTGTTGTTCAGGTCCACATTCAAGTACTTGGTGACTGAAATCAGGAGTACTTTTAAAGTTAATTATTACTGAAAATGCATTGCATCCAGCCGTGGGAGATAAACTGGCAAGCTTTGGAATTTGTGAATGTTGTCTGGCTTTGATGCAGCAGAATTTCAGAGGGGGAAGTTATTTAAATATCAGTAATAAATGATTTGCATACTTACACATATGCTTCTTCTCTGCCTGGTGTTGTGGTTTAACCTAGGTTTACGTAATACATGTGGTTGATAACCTACTTTTTAAAAAATTCTCAAAATTCAGGAATGCTGTTTGAACAGTGTGGATTTTTTATCACTGTTTTTGTGTTGTATTTGTCAGCACTCTCTTATTCCATTAGCTTGTATAATATTCCCATATGCTGTGTTCTGCAATGTATGAACTGCACAATTTGGTCTCTTTAAATTAGTTCCTGTCACCCTGTTTTTAAAATTTGACTTTCATTCTTATCCAGTTGTGCTTTGTCAAACTACTTAAATTTTTTCATAGGATCTGTCCAGGAATTTTAGCCATAGTTCCCAAAGACATCAGCTTTATGTGACCAAGATTTTTGCCTGTCTATTTTCCTAAGTCTTTCATTTAGTATCACCTTAATCCTTTAGCCATACTTATTTGACAGAAACAGAGCAGAGCAGAGCAAATCTGAGTTAATAAAAATTGTTGGTCAGAATAGAGGACAAGGATGAACAGGAATTAGTTTCTGCACAGAATAAAAAGGTGAGGAAAGCTCAATCATTATATATTCATTCTATGTTAAGATCTAAATCATATATGTGTTTCAGCCAGTGGCCAGCCAGAAAGGTGTGTGTAGCTTTGGGTTAATGACAGCACTTACTTCCCTTTACCCAGTGATGGTGGAAGGGAGAACTTGAGGAAGTGACTTGGATGCTCTGGATGTTCTTGGAAGAGCAAATGATGCGCATCAGCAGGAATACAGGTTTAATTATTTCACACTGGTTTAATACAGGATATTTACAGATATTTAGTTAAGTGATCTGTCTTCCTGAGAAAACTTACAAAGAGCAAGTCACACTGCAGTTCACACTGCAGAATCACAGTATTTAAGGTTGGAAGGGGCCACAGTGGATCCTCTGGTCCAACCTCCCTGCTCAAGCAGGGTTGTCACAGAGCACATGGCACAGGATTGTGTCCAGATGGTTCTTGAATATCTCCAGTGAAGGATACCCCACAGTATGTTCCATTATTTCCATCTATGCCTGTCTTAGGTGTGAATAACTTCATTTAAGTTCTATGAGCATATGTAAACATAAATATATATATACGTGAACTTGCCTGCCAGTTTATGTGAAGTCTGAAAGCAGTTTTCATGCAAGAATCCAAAGATTTCCTACAAAATCTGCTTCCATAGGAAGTGGGGTTTAGGGCTTCTCTGTCAGAGTTTGCCAGAATTTTTTCCTTTTGAGGTCTAACTTGGAGTAAAGTGTTGGATTTTTTTTTTTAATCCCTTGAGGCCAGAGCTTGAGAATGAATACTCCATTCTTCACATATCCACCATGTATGTATACTTCCCATATAGGCAAACGTTAGAGGAGCTGATGAAAATATAGTCTGCCCCAAAGAGGTTACCCCATTTATTTTTGGAACCTGTTGTAAATAAGTTTTAAAAGCCCACCATATCTGATATATGATGCAATAAATATCTCCTTCCCTATACTACCTGTATTCTAATTTATGACTTATGGTAATTGTCTTTTTAGCATTGTACGTAAATATTCTACTAGCATTATATTTTTATGCATTTCCAGAACAAACAAACAAACAAACACACAAACAAACAACTATGCAATCACTTGTAAATAGGTTTTACTTATATAAGATGATCAAAAAAGCTAATTGTGCAATACCTAATATTACAACAGTGTGTGTGAATACACTGACTTAAATGTATAACCAAATTTTCCTCGTGCTTATCCTTTGGTGTTCCAGAAAATGAAGCTTTATGTACTTGTTTCAGAGCAGGAGAGGGTCTCATAGTTCTGATAGCTCAGGTACATTGTGATACAATTGAGCCTGTGAAAACCCTGCATAATCTGTGAGTGTATAGATTAAAGACTTACAGCTAACAAAAACCAGCTGATTGGGAAAAGTTTTAACATCGTGTGTGTGATACAACGTGTTTCCATTAGGATACTGATGTGTTCTAGGAAAGTAGATGGGTTTTTATGTTTCTTTAAGATTCAAAGTTTGTAATACTGTATAGTGAGGTACAGGCTTGATGTCACACATACCTAGGCCTCAGTTTTCCTTAAAAACAATGATTTCTTTGTGTGTTTATAAATGAAATGTTGCTTTATGTCATTGCTAACTAAGAGTACTTTATTAATTTCAGAGTTACAATGAACAGTTTTTCAATAGTGATGGCGTTATCAATTTCAGATTTATGGATAATGCAGTTTTTTACTTTTCAAAATAACTGTTGGAGTAAAACAAAGTTTCCACACAAATTCCACATCAGCTGTAAGATGTTTGCACTCATGCATGCACACACCCACAGAGAGATACCATCTTTTATTGGTGGTGGGGGACAAATGCAAATCCTAGGAGATCAGGTACTAATCTGGGATTGGTGAAAACTGTCCAGTTTTACTAACTTTGCAATTAGGAGGTGGGAAAATCTCAATTACAGACTTTTTCAAACATCTTCAGCATTTTGGTGCAAGAAGCTTGAGGAATGGAGAATATGTTCTTGTGTGTATAGGAATGGTTCTTTGGTTTCCTAAAGTGTTTTGTTTTGTTTTGTTTTGTTTTTCCTGTTTCAGAATATTCAGAGCTTCTACCAAAACATGATTAAAAAAAAAAAAAAAGAGACTAGGCTCTTTTACACAAGTACCTACATTTGGTTATGTTTTTGCACATGCAAATTTATGTACAGAAATGTATTTTGATTTTTGTTTCACAGTAAATACTGTTAGAGGTACTGAACATTTCATCAAAACTAAGCAGCACCTGACTGCTGAGTAGCTCCCACTGTAGCTATAAGGATTCCTGTCCACTTCTGCCTACTGAAAGTGGGAAAGGATCTGTGTTGTGAAACACTTGGCAGACAGAAACACCTCAATTATGAAGTCCTTGAACTGCACTTTGAAGTTAAAAAAGCAGAGAAAACCAAAAACACAAACCACAAAAAGAAAAAAAATTGATGCTTAGAGGTTTAATTTAATGAACAAAGTTTACCTGTCTTTAAAAAGTGTATGTTATTAATGAGTGGGCAAGACAAAGAATAAGTATGCCAGGAATACTCAAAAGTGAGGTTCTGTCTCAATCTAAGAAATTCTTTCCTTCTCTTTCTTTTTGCTTTTTGCCTTTGCAGTGCTACCGGATGCAGTTATGGTCATCAACTGAATGTCACTCAGTAGAATTAACTGTGATGAAATTTGTCCTTGTGCAAGTCTACCTGTTGCATTTAGAAGCAATCTCAATTTTCTAAAGTTTTGGATGGAAAATGCTTCAGTTTTAGTTGCCTTAGTCTAAACAGTAAAATGCAAATTAATTTCTATTTTTAAAATGGGAATATTAAAAAAAATATTTTTATTGCTTACTGCAGAACAGGGATTGGGAAGACACATCACTCATATGATGAATCTTGCATTTCAACTTAAATTTCTTTGCCATCCAGAGATACAGAAAACTTAGAGGAAAGCTTACTGTGTCCTTGCTCCATATCAGTCAAAGCATTTAAATGCCTGAACATTGGAAGCTCTTCCACGCCCTTATCGCTTTGTGTCTGAGCACTCTGTATCGTACACAAGGTGCATGACGTTATTACCAGAACAAATGTTACTTGGTGAGCTGTCTGTGCTGGCACAGCCCTTGCTGAGTGGACAGCCAAGAGCAGAAAGGACTAGCTTTGAAGAAGAATGATTGTCACAAGAATTTTTGGCACTTCCCATGTGAAGCCGATACCTTGCAGTCCCTCACTGCGTTTTGAGCTTGCTTAAGTTTGAGGTTTCAGCCTACAGAAAGAGTCTGTGTATGTTTCCAGTAGGACTTATTGCTACCTGATGTTCTGCATTTACTACATAAATAAGCTTTTTACTGTAATTTAGAAGACAAAATGTTGGTGGAGTGAGACAAGGCTTCTAGCACGAGCTTTGCTGAGGTCTTAATGCCTTCCGCCTGTGGCCAGAACAGCTCCCCCCAGGAAAGACACGGCTGCTCTCCCGGGCTTGGCAGGGAGATGCCTGCTCTGCTGGGCACTTCTTGCTCAGATTAGCATAGCCCAGCCTATATCACACACACACCCAGTAATACCTCATTTTGCCACTGGAATGAGGCCAAAAGCACAAGCATTACAGGGATATAAAGCGGGAAGTTACTGGAAAGAATCACAAACTAACGTGAGACTAGACCAAATTTTTGCAGACAGCAGAAAATGTGATCATTGTTGTAGAGAGTTCTTGCATTTAATGTAGCTGTTTATATGATTGAATTGCTTAATAAGTGTTTTCATTGAGTATAGTTACAGAACAGCTGCAGAAATCTTAAGTGCTTCTGTTCATTTTTTTTTTCTCTGTAGTTTTGGAACAGAAAAATCTCAGAAGAAAACTGGAGACTGACACAGATCAGGGTGATTCCTCAACTGTGCACTCTCCTGACAGAGGCACTGCCTTTGTGGGGTAGGAATGATGACAGGGGGAAAAAGGAAAAGAAGCACAGTCTGGAGGAAGATCCAGACTGTTCGCTTTGAAGATATCAAAACCTGGTGTGTGAGAAGGCTGCCTGTCTTAAAATGGGTGCCTGTCTACAACTGGAAGGAAAATTTGGTTCCTGATACAGTGTCTGGGATGATGTTAGCCATCCAACAGGTGACTCAAGGTACAGTTAACTCATTTCAGATTAGTATTTTAAGTTTTTCTGGTCACATCAAATGTTGATTGGATCTAAATAAAAGTATAAGGAAAACTATATAGTCTTAACTCATGTATAGAGTGGATGTGCAAATGTGGATAGAAATGCATTGTGTTATTGTAGTTAATTTCTGTGGAACTTTACTATTTATCCCATACCTTTGAAAATTTTAAAAATATTTAATATGGAAAGTGAGAGAACAGTAACTCTATTAATACAGGATATGGTTATATATGTTTTATCAGTTAAATGACCACTTTTTTCTCTATTTCACATGGAAAAAAAATAACTAAATGATAATTGCACTATAAGATTTGCTATTCTGGAAGAAACACGTGCATGATACTATTACCTGTAAAATTGAAAAACACATCAGGAAAAATTCACAACTTTCTGTGCATAAAGAATGTTCCTGCCAGAGACATTATCAAGGGAGAGGATCTGTGGGATCCATAGCTTGTGTGCTGATTTAATGCTGTATTGCATTACCTACCACACCTCTTTTCAAGAAGCAATACAAAGTAGGGGTGGAGCTAGACTCCATTTTACAGCTTAAAAAAAAAATAAGAAAGGAAAAAAGGAGAAGGAAAAGGAAAAACTGTCCAAACCCTGCACAATGACCTGCAGAAACATTTAAGTTTCAGTCATCTTGTTTAGTGAAGTGATTGCTACTGGGAAATATATGCTTTTGTCAGTTTTTGGTGTGTCTTTGATAGCGTCACCTTCTTATGACATTATCTTATATTTGTCTCAGACAAATCACAGCTTCTTATCTCAGATGAACTTTAACACCTACCTTCATTTGAAAGACATGTATTGTTTCTTAATAGTCTTCCATATTAGGTATGCTTAACTATCATTCATGTTAAATTATAAACACTCCTTTAATTGAGTTATGCTGGAGCTGGAAATAAATGATTTGTGTAAGTATTTGTGCTTTTAAAGTAATTAGGAACATCTGCTTTGGCATGATTTAACTTTAAGAACCTTAATACTGCAAAGTATCTAATTTCACTGGTATGTGTGTATACTACAATTGTAATTAAAATGCTGCTAATAACACTATGCTGAAATTCATAAAAAATGCTACATTAAACAGCAGTTCTGCAGGGTTGGTAGTTTTAGCCAGGATTTTCGTGTTTGAGTCTTATACCAAGAAGTCATTTAATGTAACAGATCAATTTAAGAAGATCCAGTGAAGACAAAAATACAGGTTTGTGTTTTCTAGATTATTTTTAAATACTCTAGAAACAATATTATCCTTATTTTATCCTGTTTAAAAGGAAATTGATTGAAACCCTTCCCTCCTGCTGATCTGTTTTTTCTTTCTCTGCTTGCTGCTTCTCAAGATTTCAGAATTATTTTAGGGGATGAAATAGGAAGAGAGTTAGAGACAGAAGCATTTCATCATGTTTGTGGTGCTTTAGTTTGAATGCAAGATATTTGCTCTTTCCCAAGTGTTGTAAGCATTCCAGTTACCAGAACTATCCTGCTATTTCCACAGAAAGACTTCATGCATGAAAAAATGTTCCATTTGTTATATAGCACAAAGCAAAAAAACCTCAGATTTTGAGAGGTCCTATTGTGACTCTTTCCTTCCACCCACAAGATAAACCAAGAAATTTTGTAATGAAACAAAAGGCAGAAATTCTAATAATAGCAGGAAAAAAAGGCAGTAACTGACTTGTTGAGCATAGTGTCAACCTCAGCAACAGGTTTAAGCAAATTCAAGTATAAGGAAATAATCTTGAGTTATGGAAGTATTTGGAAAAATGTGCAGTTGTATTTGTATGCAACAGTTTTCTGAGTGATGAAAGCTGCAAACTTCAGGGTAGAGAGAAGTCCAGTAGCTTGAAAAAATTTAAGAAGGGCCTTCCAAATGAGCTATATTTTTCACAATTTTCTTCTATGGGATTTCTTCCTCATCTGGCATTGGTCATGTTCAGACTATTCAGGTCGGCAGCTGCTCCAACCTGGTGTAATGTGTTTGTCTTCCATTTTCTAATCCCAATTTTAGATAAAATTGCTGGTTTCCCTTTGTATAGTGAGGAAGAAAAGATGAAACTTACTGTGTCATAGTGAAAGCAACAAAACTGGGCTGGGGGAGAGGAGACCAAGGGGTGTAGCAAGATGGGAAGGAGGGACATGGGATTATCATGATGTGCTGCTAGGCATTTGTGATGAGTCATTGCTGAAACCAAACAGTCATTCTGCAAGTGTTCCTACAGTTGTTTCATTGTCTGCTAAAAATGACAAGTAAATATTAATTCAGGACCCCCAAAATTCACTGCTGAACTCTTATGTCCCGTTTTCCCCTTTAGACAATACTTTTATTGTCTCTGTACATTTTCTCTAGGTTTAGAGTCCTTTATCTACTTCCATAGAATATGGAAGAAAGAAGCATCATAGATAGTTATGTTTCTAAAAATTTTATGAAAATATCATGTAGGAACAAGACCCTACAAGTTCTAACAAAAAAATGCCCTTTCAAATACACCAGTTGGTGGAAAGGTTCAGCTGGGCTTGCAGTCTCAAAGTCAGTCAGCCACAAGTCAAAACCAGTAAAGGAAATCAGGCTTCATCAGTTCCAGCTATTTAATATTAGTTCCAACTATAGTTTAATAATACTGACATAGAATCCTTATTCTTACTTTGATACCTAAGGTTGAAAAAAATAATCTTTGAATCTAAAATGAACATCATGGTCCAGTCTTGAATTTTGCTATAGGCTGTAATGGGAAGTTAAGAAATTTGAGCTTTCATGTTTTGGTAATCACTACATAATTTGTCTCAAAAATTTCCCAAAAATCTGTTATTGATGGACCAGAGCAAGATGTCTCTAAATTAACAAAATAAATCCCTAATTTTCTTCTTGGATTAGCATTCATTGCTCACTTCCCTTTCCCTTTAAAATTTATTAATACTCCATCAACAATGATTCTATGAAGAATCTTCTTTCCACTTAATTCTGTATCCCTCATCCTTGCAAACAAATGCAATTAGTGCTAAATCCTTGTAGATGTCTCATAAATACCTAATCTTTTTTTTCCTTTCCAAATTGAAATTGAAAATAAATGGTCTGCAGTGCAGGTAAGTAGTTCTCAGCAAGCTGCTTTTGTATTCTTCACTGGTCAATGAAGACTTCTTTTATAAGAGTTAATGAATGTTTAGTTATTGGAGAGCATCCAAAGGAGGGTAACAAGGATGGTGAAGGGTCTTGGTGGGAGGCTGAATGAGGAGCAGCTGAGATCCCTTGGTCTGTTCAGCCTGGAGGAGACTGAGGGGAGACCTCAACATCCTCATGGGGGAGGTGGAGAGGCAGGTACTGATCTCTTCTCTCTTGTGACCAGTGACAGGACTTGAGGAAACCGAGTGAGGAGGGGTTTAGGTTGGATATCAGGGAAAGATTCTTCACCCAGAGGGTGGTTGGGCACTGGAACAGGTTCCCCAGGATGGTGGTCACAGCACCAGCCTGACAGAGCTCAAGAAGGGTTTGGACAACACTCTCAGGCCCACGGTGACTCTTGGGATGTCCCGTGCACGGCCAGGAGTTGGACTTGACAATCTTTATAGATCACTTCCTACTTTTTCTGTGATTCTGTGCTTGTGAGAGGTGGTGAATGACTGCATTTACATGACTTTTTTTCTTTTCTTTCATTCACTTATTAAGTTGTCTATCTTGACTGACAAGCCTTCTCACTTTTGCTCTTCTGATTCTCTCCCCCATCCTTTGAGGAGGAGTGAGTGAGTGAGTGGCTGTCTGGGTACTTAACTGCTGGCTAGAACCAACCCACCACAGGCGTGATTCATCTGACTAAATCTAACCATCTGCTTTGTTAAGGCTGATTAATTATGTTAATAAGATTTCCTCTGAGTGTAACAGGATTACATCAGATGTAGACACTGATGAGGCAGACATCAAAGTTTAGGTGCCTTAACCATTATATCTGTGGCATTGTGGGTAAAGCAGTTCATGTTTAACATGGCTAAAGGCAGGTCTTACTATTCTCTTTTCTGTAATTAATCCATTGGCCTGTCACAGTAATAACAGTTATTTGTTGTTTTTTCATGTAACATGGTCACCCCATACTAATATAAGAAGAATACTTTGTTCAGCCTAGGTCGGAATTTTTCTTGGTTTCTTTACATGATAAAATGAAGGTGCATTTTGATGCAGTCTTTCCATGTAGCTAAATCTCATAAAACCATCATGGTTTTTTTGCAGCCTTCTGAATATGTGCTATAGTCCCATCATATCTCTTCAGAATGCAGCTGCTTAACTTATTTTCACAGTGGTAACTTTTATTGCACCAAGCAAATTATTCATCTTTCCTTTCAAGGCCTTTCATAGATGATCTTTCCTGACATTATTTATTCATTACCAAGCTCTCGATCCATCTTTCATTAATCCACTTTGTTATCCTTCTTCATTCAGTCTTGTCTTTTCAAACAAATAGCTTTGTGCCTCAGGATTTAAATTATGCCGTGTATATTGGTTGGCAGTCACACCTCAGTATTTTGCTATTTAGAATGTGGGTTTTGTGGTTTGTTTTTTGCTGTTTGTTTGTATTTCTGTTTGTTTTTTGGTTTTTTTGCTGGGCAGAACTGCAGACTGCTCACAAAGGCTGGCATATAGAAACCAAGTAGTTAGTACCATAACCCATCAATAAGCTTCCCTGAATGTCCCTGAATGTAACAGAAGTAAAGCCAAGTTCCTGAAAAAGTTTACAAAACAGACCCTCTGTCATGCAGCTGAGTTCATTGCCATAGGAATTATTCCCCAAGTTAGTCTGCTTGAATATATATTTTAGTGTATGTAACTTATGTACTCTGTACAGGTAAGGGACACAAATGTGTCTGAAGCATTTTGTTCATGACATGCTGTGAAAATTAAGTGGTCTGCATAACACTTGAAATTGCCTTACTCTTTCTAGATGTAAATTCCTAATGTAGGTACCTAACTTCAGACAACATCAGCCCTTCTCCCCAAGCTTCTTCCAAGATCTCTCTTGAGGTTTTGATAATTATAAACCTCATCTTTAAGACATTAATGCCTGGAGAGACTCCTGTTTACACAAATATATGACTTAAATTCTATTTTCTCATCATTTTCTGAGTGATGACCATACTTACACTCTGCACTTTTCATTAGAATAATTTAGAGCTCCTTACACTGTCCAATAATAGAAAAATACATGGGTAGGGAAATTAGACACACAAAATTGCTTTTGCTTGAAACAGAGAAATGATTTATGCAACACTGCATTGAGAGTTTATGGTGCAAAGAATTTCAGCAGTTTGCTACTAATATGAATGTCCAACATTGCAACTGAGTTAGACCCTTCCGAAAAACCCCAAACCTACAAATGTTTTTCCAGCCTTCAAAAAGATGAGTACAAAAGAAAGACATGATATGTTCTACTGAAGTATTTGGTCCGAATGGAAGCCTCAGTGCAAAATTAGAACTTTGAAACTTCAATTTCCTGAAGGATGATGACTTTGCTTCGTGGGAAATGGTCAAGGACAGGGATGTATAACTGATATCAAACAGAGAAAATGAAACACTTTCAGCCTGAAGGCTGAAATGGGTAATCACCTTCTTGGGATTCTGAAAAACCAGATGAGTGTCATTGCAGATCTGGTAAGATGTGTCCTAGATGGTTCTGTCAAATTTGGAATTATATTCTATGATTGCTAGTGAGCACAGTGTTGCACCCCAGTTACAAATCTGTATTACAGATGAGGGACTGGACCAGATGCAAGCCATAGAGTTGTATTTCTCTTTAGTCATAATGATGTTAATTAAAAAAATACATACATGTAATGCAATATTAGGATACCAGAGTGATTGATTCAGCTATATAGTTCTGAAGCAAGACTCTAGGACAGCTGGTGGGTTTTGCTTCAGATTTATGTATGGATAAATCTGCTGCTCTCTCAGTTAGAGGTGGTTTTAATGATATATTGGAAAATTATTGCCCTATTTGGAAAAAAAAATGGGTTGCTGTGTAAGTTAGGAGGTGCAAAGAAACTGATGACCACTGGTAGTGCTGCCTGTTGTTCCATTATCACAAATGTAGTGTGCCATTTTGGTTGCCTCTGTTCAGGGAAGATGATCTCAGGAGAAGAAAAGGCTAGGAGAAGGAGCAGAAAACCAGAGATTGTATTTGGGAGAAAACTTAAATGGCTCAGACAGGTTAATTAAAACCTGGGAGGATTTTTCCTTATCAGGAAAGGCTTTTAAATTAAAAGACAGTTGCAGCACATGGAGAAATGAAAATAAAGTAACATGAAAATGTTTAGATTTAAAATTGGAAATGGTTCTAAAAATATTTCATTCAAATATTGAGGTAAGAAGATGGATCTCCTTATCATATAATTCCATTCATGGATGAACTAAATTATATGTATGGTTGTCATAAGGGGGAGCAGACCACAAGGGAGGGTCTTCATAAATTTATGCTCCCTTCCAATATCTGCTGCTGCTCAAAAAAAAAAAAAAATTGAAGCTTTGAATTTGTATGTATTTATTAAAAAGACAAATGTGTGGGAGTTTCAAAACTAAAATACTGCCACTGTATTTCTGATTCAATCTTTTCTTGCTAAGTTTGTGGATTCATAAACATTATTCTGTTTCTTTTGAAATAAACATTTGTCTGCGTCCTATATTGCACGTACTCAAAAGCTGCCTGTTGGAAGCATGAGAGTGTAAGATTTGGACTTTCAAATTTATCTGATTGCAGTGATGTCAGTGTTCGTAGTCTAAAAAACAATATTTTTTTTGTAGGCCGCTAGTTCAGGGATATGCTTCATATAGAATTTATATATATATTTGCTGCCTTTCCTATGACCTATCACGAATAAGAAATGCTTTGGCTCAAGTGAATTTTGGTGGGCTGTTTTTTTGGAGGGTGGAGGGCCCTTGAGACATATTTCCTCTAAAAGTTAAATATGTAGATGGCATCTGATGAAATCAGTATTTTTATTTCTGCCAACTTCTTTTTTTTTTTTGTTCTTCAATCCCAATAATAACTCACTGAATCTTGGTGTGGTTTGTATGTTTTAATTAAAGTTAATTTGATCTGGAGCTGGATTTATTGCTGAACAACTAATTCCTTAACACTGGCTGGAGAGCTTGACATTAAAAAAATTAACTATACTGCTTTTCTTCATTCCAGAATGGGTGCCCAGTGTTTTGGAAGGCATGATGCCAAAAACTTATATAATTTTTTTTTCTTAGCTTTTCATGGAGGAACCCCAGCTGTGTCTTCTCAAGGGTGATAGTTGCTGGGGGTTTATTTCAGGCTCTGATCATAAATGTAGGCATAAATATACTCTGAGCTGACTAACTGGAGCTAATAATTTTATTAAGGGGTAAAGCTGCCTTGTAAATATACATCTGGCTTACAAATAACATGTGTAGATGAAATTGAATAAGCACATTTGGAAACAGAGCCAGAAAAACCTCCTGCAGAATGCATTGGAGAATCCATGTAGTCCATGATTTGTGGAAGAGAGTGTCCAGTTGAACTCTGTTATAGTTCTCCCATGCAAAGAATAATGATGTAAACTGAATATGAAATTTAACATGTTAGTGAGTAAATGTGGGACAATGTTTCATACTTTACAGTTTTCCAGCAGAGGAGAAAGGCACTTAGGCTGCTGTGCATGCAATGTTTTGTTTCTAGTGCCTATAAAATTCTTCCAAGTTACACATATGCTAATATAGACCTGTCTAACAGACTGCTAGAAATGTGAATTCAGTTTCTGGATGACCTCTGACTCCTCTGGGGCCTCCAGGTACACTTTGGCTCCTCTAGGTACACTCTGGTGAACGTACATCTTTGTAAGACCAGACGATCTGCGTGGATCCCAGTGCCTTGGGGTGCCTGAGCACCATGGACAGAGACTGAGAAACCCAGGAAATGCTGATCCTTGAAGGAAGAAATGACATATAATCTTCCAAAAACTTAGTGTTCAGATGCTTGGCCACCAATTTGCCAAAATGAATGCCCTTTTCATGGATTTCAGAAAGTCCAGTTCATCTGGATTAAGGCTTGTAATCACTCATGATAGGTTATTGTTTCTCCTCAGCATTGATGCTTCTCAAAATATTACCTCATAGTTACCTGCTTGCCAGAAACTTCTTATGCTTCATTTTCTATTTTTTCTCCTGAAATACAAAGAAATTTACTTACAATCCACTTTCAGAATACTTCGTTGATTCTGGAGGTGGCCAAATTCCTCAGGTATTATGTCTGACTGCTGGATAATAGCTCATAGAACTCACTGTAAAACAATTTAAAGATTCTCTGTGGTGTTCAGATATCAGATTGTCTGTCAAGACTGATAGCGTTCCTTGAGCAGCTCCATTAAAAGAAAAGAAAACACTAGAGATTTTTAATGTCAGTTTTGTATGTATCTACACTCTATTATATACAGAAAGGTCAAACTGTCTTGAATAGTGAAATGGTACATGGGTCCTGCCATCCACTTGTTTGTTGTGCCATAATGCTTGCATATGTTCCTTTTGAACATTAGGATACAAATGTCAGTACCTGGAAATCTGTAAAGTGGCAGAATTGAGCAGTATTTTCTCAAGGCTACCTTTGATGTAGTTGTCAGATGGTACATTGGGAGAGCTGCATTTCAGAGTCTGAAATACTGTGAATTCAGGTACTATGGCTAACACAGCTGTGCTTAACTCTCAGCAGGCTGAAGGAGTCAGTTGCATGGGAAGGAACTGCACTGAAGCATCCTCCAAAAAAGAGGGTGGTTGCCAAATCAACATTGTGTGGTCTCTGAAAGATTTATGGTTCATTTTTGAGGATCTGTCCTTCAATTTTGTTTTTACATTCTTCATTTGCCTCAGGCTTGAAATGACAGAGAAAACAAGGAATGATTTTTCATCACAGGCCCAAAACAAAGCTCTGGGTACTTTGTCACAAAATAAGTGAGATAGAAGGTACAATCCACTTGTGTAGGCCCAGCAAATGAGGACATTAAGTAACAGAGGTTTTGCAAGCAGGAGGTGAGCGTGCATTGAGAGAACTGATACTGAGCTTCCCAGTTTTTGGAGGTAAATGACACTATTTCCAAAGGACCCTTTTGTGTTAAGAGCTTTTACAAAGCCATTGTCAAAGAACCCTCCAGAACTGTGGGTGTGTGTAGGAAAACTGTTATGAAATATAATATTAATTTTTGTGTGTGTGTGTGGTGAATTGTTTTTTTTTCTTCAATAGAAGTTAGCTATCCTGGAGTTAGAAATTAAAGCCTGAGATATGACTCATTGGTTGTGTAATTTGTTAGTTCTCCAAGAAGCATTGATAGGAGACTCATTAAATGTGTGTCAATTCTACATTTTATGGTTTCCTCAGAAAATACCTTTCTTACTGCAGAGTTCAGCTTAGTAAAAAAATATAGAAATTGTGTTTTTCTGAAGCATCAGAGAGTGACCACACCTGCAGATAAGCATTTTTGAGTGGGATAAGATGAATTAACGTCATTTAGAGTTCCATAAACCTGGGTCTGACCATCTTAGTATAGTCACATTTAAGAGTAAAAGGTTACAATTACAAAAAGTTATTTGAATATATACTCTATCAGAAAAACTTTTAAAATATATAGCTTTTTACATTAAATACTAAATGCTACTAATGTTGATACTCCTCAAGTTAGTTATAGGCTTAATGCTTTTCCTGCTTCTTCAATTAATTTCTGGTTTGTGCCTAGTATTTCCAAAAGACATGGTAGAGCTTTCCTCAGAAGAGATGTATGTGTCAGGAGATGTATATTTCCAGATGCAGAAAACTGTTAACTAGTTGATGGTGATTCATGGCTCTTCCTATGGAAATTATTATTTTATTGCTATCCTTTTGTCACTAGTCTGATTACTAATTGGAACTACCAACTTAAACTGAGACGCTTCTGTGGTAGGAGATGGCCTTGTTTCTCTCTGTATCAAGCTTGTTATTTTGTAGTTATTGGCATTTGACACTGATCAACAGTGGGGAACATCTCTTGCTTTTCAGAGTGGTGTGCCAGAGATTGTTAAGCGCCTGGTGCTAGTCACAGGTCATGGTTTTCAGTGAAAGTGTGTCCCACAATGTTATCTTATGATAAGGAGGTAGTTAAAACAAACAATATTAATGTACTCTATCCAAACTTACTGTTCAATATTTGTTTGCATTCCTTTTCATGGAATTTGTATTCTTATATGAAAACCTTAATGTCACTGCCATGGGGGCTTCTCCATATTACCAGTGAAGATTATGTGAGATCCTTACTTTATGATCTATTTCTTTTAATATTACTGCTTGGAATGAAAAAATAAAGTAGTATTTCCTGTCTTTTGACAGGAAAGCTCTGGAGGATATGGAATACACTGCAGTGAAGTTTAATATGAAAATTAATGAAATAAGCTGAAATATAGTACTGATTACATCTTGAAAAAGTATTTTAACCTTTAGAACATTTTATGCCTAATCAGAAAGTCTGAAGTCTTTACTAATTCTATTTTATAATGTCTCTCTATTCTTACACATGTCAGTAAGTGACATTCTTAGGGAGTAAAAACCTAACGAACAGAGCCAGGACTCAAGTCAACGGCTGGTAATTTTAGCTCTGTCCTGATTGCCATGACCTCACCATGACAACAATGACACACTGCTTCTAGAAACTTAATATGAAAGAATGTGAAAGGTCTATGAATGAAATGGAGAAAAACAAGGGCTGAGTTTAATTTCAGATTATCTGCCTGTAAACAAGTGATATTTATCAGCAGCAGATCATCTGGATTTCTAACCATAAGCAAGATTTACAGACTCCTCCCAAAAGCTAGAACTTCTAAAGTACATAGCTGTCTCAGCATCCAGTACTGAAGCTTGTGAATTTCCCTTATGCTTGTCCACACAGACAGGCAACTTCCTTTCAGTTATGTTGCTATAATTAAAATGAGGCTGAAGTTATAATGATTCTTCTGTTTCCTTTACTTTTTGGAGAGTAAAATAAATTAGCCTCGCATAATGCATTATTGCAAGGTAGTAATATCTGTGTGAGTAGTATTCAACTAGTGAATTAATTCCAAAGTTTTTCTTTTCTTTTTTTTTTTTTTTTTTTTCATAAAATAGCTGTAATGGAAGAGCTTTCCAGTGTTAAACAAGCTTTAAAACATTCTTTCTCCTATTCTCTACTCCTCCCCTCCTCCATGCTCAATTTTGTCTGGACAGGATCATGCAGTTCTCTCCCGTGCTGTTTTTATTCCCCTCAGGCACACCCTTCTGTGTTGCTCTTGGGTCAGAATCACCTTTTGCCTCTATTGATCATGGGAACATAGATATCACACTACAATTTCAAAGATCTTTCTGGTTTATTATAATGCTGTGCTAAGAGAAAAATGCAGAAGCGACTGTCAGTAGGTGCACTAATTGCACTGGATGCATTGGCTGAAGAACAACCAAGTCCATTTCTGTTTAAAAAAGTTTAAACACATTTTAAGATACCTCATTTCCAAGTCATAATTGATTGTGCTACTTCGCTGAGCGCAATGGGGATGAAAATGATTAATGTAGGATTCATCTCAGCAAAATCTGCATAGTGAGGTTTTTCTAAGAACAGATGAACTGCTTCACTGAGAACTTGATGCTTCTGATCTTTTGGCATTTTCTTGCCTCCCCCCAACATGTGCACTTTGTTACAGACTCAAATGAAAATTTAAGAAGGAGATTTTGAACAAAAACATTCAGAACTGCCTCTGAAAGCCCATAAACAAAGATATTCTTTGGCACTCTCCATATTGTTAAAGCCCCATAACACCAACATTTCAGGTAAAGAATGCTTTCTGGAGCAGTTAGGAAAGATGGTGAGAACAATTAATCCTGCACATTTAGTTTTCTTTGGAGATCTCAAATGTACACAGAAGGCAACTCCATTCCACAGATCTGAATCACCTCTGTCCCAGACCACACATGGTCATTCTCCCAGTGCAAACCCATCTGCCCTAGGCTTGTGAGAACACTCAGGTTGAAGGGGGATTTCAGAAAGGCATCGTGTGTGTTACACAGGCCAGTCCTCTCTCCCACACTGCATTATGAGGTATTCTCCAAAATTAATGGAGCAACTGTGCCGGGCAAGCTCTCCTACTCTTAGCTTCCAGTGGTAAGAGCTGTGAAATGGCAGTAGAGCCTGCAGATCTGAAGCATAGTCTGGGGAGTCTCCTTCTGATGACTTGCAAGAAAGCAGTGCAGTCTGACTTGCTACCTTAGGTATCCTGAGTTGAACAGCCACCAAATCTGCTGCTTTGCAGGAATGTCTCTGTTGGAAGATGAGTTCTTTTCATATTCCAAGACTTTCTAAGAAAAGGAGAGATGCTGTCCTCTATAGCTGAGCAATGAAGGTAATTAGCAAGTCTATAAAGTTAAACCCTAACCAATTCAGTTTGTTCTCCATCTCAACATGAAAGTCAAATACTTTCTGTTTCTGAACTGACAGCTTTACATGATGAAGGAAATGTTAATATCTAAAGGCTTAAAGACCCCAGGTACCTAAAGAGGATGAACCCTGGAATATTTTTTTTGTTTAAGAAATTAGAAGAAAGTAGACTGAAGAGGCACCATCCAAACCAAAATTACAGTTTTAGAAGTGTTTGTAAGAAATAACCATCCCACCACCTGGAGACCTGGCAATCTCAAACCCATGTTTGTGAGGGTGGGAGTGGGACAATGCTGCCTCCTCCTGTGAGGCCTGGCTAATAAAAGAGGTTTGGAACCACTGATGGAGGCAACTTGGACACATGGTAGGATATGGGGATTTTGATGATGAAATGAAAAACCTTCCACAGTTCTTTCTGATCCTTATTGTACAGTAGTTCACTTATAATCTAGGTTTTAATAAATGAAGATTGTTGCTGTCAGACATGAGAAAGAGCGACATACACAGAGGTTTCAGAAGGGTTATGTCTACTCTAGGTTTATTGACTTCCAGAATTTATAGTTTCCTTAACCAGGACAAAGACTGGGTGAAAAACTTTACTTCCTCTACAAACACATTGGCTACAAGAATTGTCCATCAGGGTATTTCTGTCATAATACAGGTATGTAAACATACTTACAGTTAAAATACACTAACCACTGTTTACAAAAACACCATGAGAACTCTGACTCCAAAAATGCAAATATCAACAGCTAACAGAACTAGGCAACAAATGAAGATGAGTTTCCCCCCGTGCTTAATAAAACTGTAGACAATTCCTCATAAAAATAAAAAACAACAAAGGAAAAAGAACAGTTTTTTCTTCATACAGCAAAGTAATTCTATTTAACTTTCTATAGGGCTGGCTTTTGCTGTTCTGTCTTCAGTCCATCCAGTTTTTGGTTTATATGGATCTTTCTTCCCTGTCATTGTCTATGCCATCTTTGGAATGGGACGTCATGTTGCAACAGGTAAGTGCCTGTTTGTTGAAATAATTTTCAAAAATAAGGAACCCGATACTGAAATTTATTTTTGTTTAAAGGTCAATGTAAGGAAAATTATCTATGATTAAACAGAAATAAGATGTTTTTGTGCTTCTTTTTACAACTATTTTTTTTCACTTTAAGTACTTTAAAGACCCTCATTAAGAACATACTGGAGTTACTCCATATATTGGAGTTACTTTTGCCATTATAATTTAACATTGCACTGACACTTCCTTTGTAAATGTAATTTGCTAAGGGCTTTTTTATCTTAATTCTGCTTTAGAAATCTGCTTCAGGCTAAGAGTTTAACACAGGGTTCTGCCAACAAGATGTATGCAAATGGAAATGAAAGAGGTTTGACTGCATCAGAAAACACACGTTGCTTTTCACCTGTCTAAAACACAAACCTGCATTTCTCAGGGGAAAAAAAACCCAAAAAACTACTTTATGAGCCCATTACCTGCCATTATATTAAAGCTAGAGACTCTCCCAATGAGGACTCTTGTCCTCTGGCAGAGTAGTTAAGTAGAGAGTGAAAGGTGCTCCTGGCTACTCTGCTGGTAGTTACGAGTTACAGGTTTACCCTCAGCAGAGCCTCAGCAGCTGGAGAATTGAATGGCTTTATTCTCCTAATAGGTTGATGAATGCTCTGTTTCTGACCCAAAGAAATTGAATTATGGAGGGAATCTGGAAATACTACTCATTAGATTGAACCCCAAATTCTTTGCTGTGCAGAAGTGGGCACTCGATGGCCCCTGAAGTTTGCAAGAAGGATGAGATAGGCCCAGCAGCAACACACAGCATGACTGGGTAAAGGGAACCTGTGGCTGTCTGAAGGTTTAAGCAGGGAGGAGGTATCTCTTCCCTGAAGAGGAGAAAATCTGAAAGGGGAAAAGATAGTTCTGGGTAATCACACTCAAAATGAACTCTGCAGAGTCTGATTGCACAAGTGAATGCAATGTTTTAGTAAGAAGATGCAACATATTTTGAGCACCCTTTTTTATGAAAAATATTCAGTTATATTATAAAAAACCAAAATTCTGAACAGCTATAAATTGTCTTAGAGAAAAAGGAAAGATGAAAGTTTGTATTCCTTTGATGCACAGAAAGAATTTGATATCCAACAAGGATCTGTGGATGTGTTAGTGTCTTATATATGTGATGAGTAAGGGACTGTACTCAACTCATGTTAAAAGGGAAGCATTCCAAAAAAAGGTGAAAATTTAGAATCTGAAAAATGAATTTTACTCTTGAATAGAGATAGATTAGTATACTCATTAAAACTTTAGCCTACATTAAAAAGCTGTTTCCAAACTGAAAAATTTATCAGTGTATTGTCAGAAGTTTGTAGGTATAAGATCATTAGGAAGACAAGAATCCATCATATGTAGGAAAGTAGATAAGTAAGCATCTGGCTGACATAAATTCTAGTACTGAAAACAAATGATAAAATAGATAAGCACAAGGTCTTAAGACTGATGTTTTATCCTTGGGAGGCAATACTGTTCAGAAAATGACTTGCTGAGTTCCACAGCTTCATGTCTGCAGATTTCTGCATGGTCTTTGGTGTGGAAACCTATTCCATTCATAGGTGTCTACTTCAAAATTTAACCTCATTCAAAAAAAGATAACAAAACAGCTTCCTTGCATTGATGGATTTTTTTTTTTAATTAATAAATTTGTGTGACATATATTGATGATCCTTTCAGTAGAAAGGTCTCATGCACTTGTTCCACCAGCCTCAGTTAAGGCATCATGGTGTGTAGCTGAGTGTGTAGGAGCTTTGCCTCAAATGCTCCATAATTCCTTATATACATTGGAGACAATCTCTTCACTTACCAGAATTTTCTGTAAGATCTGTGATGATCTCCGTATGTACACAGGCTGTAAAAGTGCCCCTTGTTAGTGAAGGCAGTCATGTTAATGTGAAAGGGAAAATTCGTCAATGGTCCTGTTCTGTCAACTTTTATTCACTTGAAATGCCTCTTCTTTGAAATAGCTGATCCACTTCAAAAGATTTCCCACCTGAGCAACAAACACCTACACCTTTTTCATGACTTTTAAAAATATAATTGATTTTGAACCATCCTGTCAGACAGCTTTATCTGTCATAATAACACATGCAAGTGTTATTTAAGTGTTTGATTTAAGATAGAATTTTAGGTAAGCTCTTCTCAAATTTAATTTTATGTAAACTGTTTTGTTTTTGTTTTTTTTTTTTTTTTTGGGGGGGGGTGGCAGAGAGGTTAAGTAAAAATATGAGAACAGCCAAAAGGAAAAAAAAAAGCAATCTGAAAAGCAAAATATTTAAAATTATCCTGAGTATTTGTTGAAAAAAATGTATTTTAGGCCTAAATAAAAAAAGGGAATGTGATCAAAAAACCCACCCCTTCATGGTTCAATAGCAAAATTAAAGGGACTGTAATGGGTAACATTTTGGCACTTGAAAAATGGAAAGTTTGGCTAAATGAGGTGGGTGGGAAAGCCATGAAATCTGACAGGTCAAACATATGCAGGAGTATTAAAAGAATTTGAAGAATTCCACAGAGAGCATGATCAATCTGATAGCTAAAGGTTCTATAAATACACCAAAATCAGGACAATGAGAACTAAACTGATAGGACACCTTTTTGACAAAGGGGTAGCAAGGCCACAGGATTATCAAGTTGCCAGTATAATTTTGCAGAGTAGATAAAAAGTCTCTGCAGGGAGTCCTGGGAACTGCAGACCTGTTGAAAACAAAAATAAAAATACTGAATCATAGAATCTTACAACCATAGAATGGCCAGGGTTGGCAAGAACCTTAAAGATCCAACCCCTTTGTTATGGTCAGGGACACCTTCCATTAGATCAAGTTGCTCAGAGCCCCTTCCAACCTGGCTTTGAACACTTCCAGGGATGGGACAGAAAAGGATATATATAATCAGACCTGCTGGAAAGGAATTAATGTGACTTCTGTAAAGGAAAGTCCTACTTCACTACCTCCTAGACTATTGTATGAAAGTCAACAAACCCATGGAGGAGGGATATACTTGGAATATAAGATATCAAAATGATCAAACAACTACTGATAAGGTTCCACACTGAAGGTTTCTAAAGAAACTAAGTTGCCCTTGTGATAGAAGAAAAGTCCTTTTATTAATTATTAGCAGGTTGAAGGATATGAAGCAAAAGACTGGAGCTCATGGTCATTTTTCAGGGTGGCTGTATCCCTGGTGGGCTCCTGAGGAATTCATGCTGTGAGGTTTACTCTATGAAGGCCAAGGTGAGGGTAGGACTGTGTTCACCAGGTCCTGCAGCAGTAGAAAAAAGGTGAATTCAAAGAGAACTCGCTCTAAAAAACTTTTAAAGTACAGATTAAAGAAAACAGTACAGCAGATGGTGAACTTCTGGAACTTGCTCTCAGAGAACACTGTGGAGGGAGAAAATACAAGCAGGTTCAGACAAACCTTTGACAAATTAATGAATTCTAGTCCACAAACAAAATCAAAAAAGGCCAGCTAAGGAAGTATTTCTCTATCACAACAGCTATGGGTGCTGGCAATAAGGGCAATGGCCTGCAGAAAATGGCCAGGCTTGGGTGCTTTCACCAGGTAACACCTCTGGTTGTCACAGCTGGAGGCAGAGTACTGGGCAAGATGGGCTGCTGGTCTGACATAGCAAGATATTTCTTATGCTCTAATAGCTCTGCATGTTTGTGCCTTTCAGTGTTGAATTGTCATCCTCATTTATCTTTGTGTTATTAAAAATGCTTTACCTCTCTCAGCAAATAAATGTTTTTCTCATAATTTGCCTCCATTTATTAGAGTGCTAGGTACTATTTAATGGGCTAGGTGCTATATATAGTGGGAATTAATTGCCCTAGAAATTTGAATGGTGAACACTTGGGATTCTCAGACAAATTGCTGCTTGATCACATCCAGGGTGAGTTAAAAGCATTTCTGATAACTTGAAATCATTGTAAATTGTTGTATTTGAATCTCTTTTGTAAACCTGTCTAAATGAATGTGCTAAAAAAAGGATTTATATTTAATTTGCCTGTATAAATGGTATTTATGGGAAGAAATGTGTGTTACATAGAAAAATTACCTTAAAAATTGTTCTTATGATGACAGGAATGTACAAAAATGGCACTTTTACTCATAATGGCCATTTTGAAAAAGAGACCATGAGTGATGAATACAGACAGATATACATTGATGATTAATGTGTGGCTTTTTTTGCAGGAACTTTTGCTTTAACTTCCTTAATATCTGCCAATGCAGTTGAGCGCCTTGTTCCTTCAGTCAGAACTAATTTCACTGCAAACAATAATTCTGCAATTCTGGGCTTGTCGGAATTTGAAATGCAGAGGATTGGAGTTGCAGCAGCAGTTTCATTTCTAGGAGGAATCATTCAGGTTGGTGGTCATCACATTTTCTGTACGCTACTGATGTTCTGCCTTGGCAACAACTGTGATATTTGTAATACTTTTTTTACTTCTCTGAGAAGAACTAATGAAAACATCTGGTTCAATGGTCATAAATGATGAAATTAATGTGCTTTAAGAATTTGCTACTTCTTTTTTGAGATGCAGTAATTATCTGTATACATGCTCCTAATGTGTTACAATATGAAGCAAAACCACCTTCAGTCAGCTCTAATACAACACTCACTTGCAGTTGGTGTCCCCTTTCCTTCTTCAGAAACAAATATGAATCAGCTCCTGGTAAGCACTGACATATTCCTGAGATGTTCTATTGCCCTTGGCTTGAAAAGAAATACTATACAACATCCAGTAATTAATAACAGTAGGGAAAACTTTAAATTCTCTTTGGAGTTCACACACCCATCATTAAAGTGAAACAGTAAAACAGATGTCTTCAAATGACTCTCTAAAGTTTATTCAAATGATCAGAGGTCTTTTAAATGTCTTATTTTTTCTTATTCTGGCCACAAGGGCCAAATTCCTTTATCCATTGCCAGTTGCTTAGGTCTTCAAAGAAGGCTTCCCTCTTTCCTTGTAAATATTAAAACAGAAGAAATGTTCCAGCATGCAATATTGCAACACCTTCTGGGTACCTGGGCTCCTGAAAGAAACCCAGACCCCTCCACTCAGTGCTTTGGATCCCTCTACTGTGCAGAGGAGCAAAGAGCCCATAATGGGATTTCAGTAGTCTGTGTGCTTGACAGGAACTGGGGCATATACTTAATGTTAGTCACTAGGAAATGTCAAGAAGCATTGTTATTTCTGTTTCATTTTCATAATTCTTTTATCGGTTTATGACCAGGATTCTTTTATTGGATTATGGCTTGGGGTGGGAGCATGAGGGACAGCCTACAGACGACATGGAAAGCAGAGCTGATGCAGGTTGTGCCTGGCTGTGCCTGCATGTGCTGTCCCAGTGCACCAGTAAGGGAAGCACAGCACCGTGTCTTATGCTGGGTGCTTGCAACAGCAGAGCATGAGTGGAGCTCCTCGTGCAGGAGTCCTGTGCTCACAGCTTGCAAATCCCCTACATCATCCCCAGAGAGGTCAAAATGCCTCACACGGGAAGTTGGTGCCTGCATTCATTGGATCTCGCTTCAAAAATCCAATGCAGAAATTATTTTGCTTGGTGGCTGTAGAATCCCATTAGATGTGTAAGTCCTCTAGACCTCTTACTCTTTCATCTTGAAAAGTTCTGCTTTTTCATATGACTTCCATTGCATCAGCTGATTGCATCAGCCTATGTCCTGTTTAATCCTGACTGGAATGAGGAGAACTAGAAAATCCTCCCTGCATCTTCAGAGCCAATCTTGTAGGGAACTGTGCCTCGTGCATGGACTCCTCCTCTCCCAGGTCAACAATGTCACTTGCAATAGAATCATATTAACACAGGTGGTGCTTGCCATGCTGGCACAAGTCCTTTCTGTGTGTTTAATGGCTGGAGACCAGAGTAAAATACTTATTTCCTAAAGAAGTACCTCAAAGCTATTACTGCAATATGCAGGTGAAAGTCTAGATCAAGGCTGAGACTAAACTTTGCCATCTTCCCAGGTGCAGTTAAGTGTGGGAATCCATGTTTCTCACCATGATTCCAATCTCCCAGCTAACAGCTACTGCAAACTCCAGAGAAGGTGACAGAGCACATTGTGCTCTTAGTGGAGAGCTAAATCAGTCACCTTCTTCTATTTATCAGATTAGATTAGAAATTAATTAATAGCCTGGAGTTAATGTATATTCTGGCACAGGAAGAATTCCAGGCAACAGCTTTTCATTGAAGACATCCTAAAATACTAAAAGAAGTTGTATTTTCATTGTAGTTGGTATTTGGGATGGCACTGCTCCGGGAAAGGAGCAGACCTGGGTTATGTTATCTACTATAAGACTTAAATTTTTCTGAAAACCTGTCAAAATGCAGTTCTCTAATCAGCCACTAATTGCACAAAACCAACAGATGCTGTGACCAATCCATGCCTTGGGCAGCCTCCACACGAAGGATGAAAAGTCCTTGATCAAACCGGTGTTTTGTTCTGGGGAAGAGGAGGTAAAGAGCTGAACACCCTTGGCCTAAAAAGCAATTTCATACTTTTTTTCCAGTAGCCTGGCTAAGTATTCTAAATAGAAAATAATGTTATAAAACAGGGGAAAACAGAAAATATTGAGTAATGGAGGGAAGGCAGGGGGGAAATGTTCTTGAGATGAACTGCTGTTGGCTAGTTTGTGTTTAGTACAGACCACAACTGTTGGCATGTGAGGCAAACTCTGAGCAGGCTCTGTGAATCTCAGGGCCATCCAGACATGAAATAAATTAGAACTTTTTTCTGGTCATAAGACAAGAATAAGTAGATCTTATCAGGATTGAAATTTGGGGCTTAGCTGCTTAAGTTTTTCTTAAGTAATGAATTTCAGAGTCCTAAACTACTTCTGAAATCTAATGTTTGAGGGAGTGCTCATAAAAGGGGAAAGATATTTAGTTAAGAGGCATTCTGATGAAGATAAAATAATATTAAAATAGAAAATAAGTAAACATAAAATAAAAACTGTAATTACCAAAACCATTTAATATAATGCTTTTGTTACTTCATTTTAAAAAGCAGAATGGAAGGCATAATGAGAATTTTTCTTAAATGTTTGTGTTTATAGAGCTGCTACTCTATAAGGATAAATAGGGCAGGGAAAACAAATCAAGTTAATAGAATTCTTCCCTGATATTAAATACCTCAGAAGTATTGATGGGGAGAGAAAATGATGGAATGTAACAGATACCAGTGGAGTAATTTTGTAATTAAAACTGGATAGTGCCCTTATAACATTAAAAAAATCCTCAAAAGAGCTTTTGGGCAAGATTTTTTTTTCACTGTTAATATATATGTGCAAAAATACTTACATAAATTTATGTGTCTCTAAAAAAATCTCAGCATACTAAACTGAAATTCAAGATTAAGATTTGCAGAATTAATAGAGGAAAGCTCCTTGCAGATCAAATTGAGAAAAAGAAATTTACCCCAGGAAAAAAGCTTTATTCTATCAAGACCACAGTGTTATAGACTTCAGCTGGGCTACTCTTCTGGAAATGAGAAATACCTGCTTATTGCATTCCAGTCTTGTAACATTTTTATTGGTAATTTTTTCATTTACTGTATTTTAAAAACTAATGTACTTAGTTGCTGATGCACAGTGTTGGAAATAAAAATTTTTCTGGTTTTCAGGAGAACAAATGTACACAGTCTATTATCAATTTGCTTAATAACCAAGGAGCACATTTGAATAAGAAGGGTGTTTTTGTAAGGCAATATTCTACTCCAAATCTCTATTTCCCTGTGGGAAAAATGATGCTGCACTATTCTATGTTACACACAGCTCTGGAGGTAAAAACATGAGGCTATTATATAGTGATAACCAGGAAAAAAGTTCATTTTTCTTTCACAGTGGAAATACCTTCTTGCAGGCTCATATTCTGTATCCTGAAGACTACAGGTGGGCTGGGTGGGAGTTCTGGTTCCCACAATTATGGTAGAGCATAACATGTGTTAGTACAGAAAGAATATAGAACATACTTCTTCCAGTCCTGGAATGAGGAAAGTTCTCTCTGTTCACCATCAGCAGCTACCAGACACCTCAAGACACCCAGAATGAACATAAGAGCTTCAACTCAGAAGACCAAAAGCCACTGATCTCCCAGTTAGATGTCTATTGAAACAGGCCAGGGAGAGTTTTAAATTGGCAACTCAGTCAAGCTGAACTGTGTCTGTCTCTTTTCTCCAGAGGGTCCATACATGTCTTCACTTTTGCAACCTTTGATTTTGAGATACCCAATAAAATGTACTGAGGCTCACCATCTGCACTATTTCCCTCCAAGAGATGTTCCCCACGTCTGACCTCATCTACCCAGCCCATGCAGCAAATGACCAGAAAGGGCACCACCACTTTTGTTCTCTGTAACAGTGAAAAAACCCCTTGCAGTACATTGGAGTTTTGAGGGGCTTAAAATTCATTCTCCTAAACTGAATCTGTGCAGAAGGTAACATGATATCAGGCTTTCGATTTCTGTGGACAGAGTTTGACATTAGTGATTTCCAAAGAGCTGTTAAGTGATAAAAATTTTTACTGGCCATGAAGTTGAATTGACTACATGTTGAATGGAATTTTAATCATAATAATAAACTGAGCATGTTGTCATGGGAAGAAAGTATTGAAAGTGGACAAGAACCAAAGGTTCTGAATTAATGAACATAGAGGGCTTTGCCTTTTGCAATTGCTCAGTTTTCTTCTCCTGGCTAAATTCCCATTCTCTTCTACTCAGAGTAAAATTATGGAATGGTAAAGACAGCTGCAAGAAAAGGTTCCCTTAGTATTATCTTTCTTCCAATTTGAAATTTACTTCTTCTTTTCTATTTTTTTTTTTTTAATAAATCACAACTTCCACCAGTTCTGTCTAATCACTTCATTGTTTACCTTGTTTCTGTGATCTTTTCTCCTTTACTGTGCATTAACTCAAGGCTACTTTACCTCATTTTCTCTTTTTTTCCCTACTTTCTCTGAAAGGTCTTGATTTCATTTACATGAATTTATTCAAGAATGTATACCTGGTGAAAGCAAAATTAATCTCAAGAAAGTTACTTCTTAATGAGCCTTTTTTCATGGTGTTATGTACTGAAAATGCCACACAAATAAACAATAGCCAAGTGCCTTTCAAACCATTTTTATACTGTGCATGCCCTTTCTCTGAAATATGCTTTTATCCTCTAGGAACTAAGTTTTTAAAAATTAAAAATTCTCAATACAATTCTAAAATATGTGAAAATTTTGATTCTTTTACACTTTAAGAAAATCCCAGTATTACTACAAATAATGAAAAGAGAAAAATATTTGCCTCTTTTGTTCTTTTTAAATTTTCTGTTCTAGCACTTCACTGTCACTTTTCTCTGTAATTTGTCTGCATCGGGAAGGAAGAGAAATCATACAATATACCAGAAAATTAAGTGGGAGACCTACAAAAATGAGCATCACAACCGTAGCCAAGATAGAGCCGATTGTTTGACATTTATTTAAGAATATTGAACTTTCTAAATTTTGGTCAGTGTTACTGGGTGAAAGATTTTATGACATAATGCAATGTAATGCAACTGTGTGGTGTCAGCTTAGCTCAGTTTCAAATGGTGTTTATTCAAAATGCAGTGGCAGCCAAGCTTACATGGCTGTTGCCCAGCATGGAGGGTTAATTGTAGAATCAATCTGGGCCTGTGTAATTTTAAGTATATCTGTCAAGAAAACTCGAGGGGGACTAGATTTGGGAGGCTTGTTTCAAAATTTTTTTGCCTCCTCATGTGCTAAGCAGTTTCTGTACATTACTCATGTTGCAAGGACAACAGGAAGTTCCCATACCAGCTTATGCTGAGAAGTACACCCTCCACCCAGAATGTTTTCTGGTCTGGTTGCTTCACTGTTAGACCTTCTCCATGGACAATGTATGGGTGCACATCATATTTATTTAACTATCATGTAAATAAAGAGTAGGATGTTCATGATGATGAAGAACTGTCTTTGCTTCTGGAAGTCCTGTGCTACCTTCTGCAATAAGGAGGGGGGACCAAGTGTAGTCTGTTGTTTAACTGAGTGGCTGCAAAAATTGTCTAACTGAAACCATACTCATGGGTTTGCATATATTTTACATAGCCTACGGTTACAAGCAACCAATAAAAACTATATTTGAAATGTGATCTTTTAGTTAGCACCTGTAAAGCGTCCTCTTAAAGTGATGAAGATTAAAAAAAACAAAACAGTAAGTAAATCTGAGAGTTCTGCTGAAGTTTCTAATTTGAAAAATCCATTTCCTGTAACTCACAATAATAACTTTCTCTGAAATGCTCTCTGAAATGCTAATAGTAACTAATACTTCTTTGTGACATTATGTAGTACACAGAATTGTCTCTGCGGTTTTGATTCCACATCTAAATAAACATCCAATTTTCTGGAAGCTAAGCTATTACACAGTTAGAAATTTCACATTCAGACAATAGAAACTGATCTTAGAAAACAAACAAAAATTTGCTAGAGAAGGGAGAATTTAATTCTTATTGAACTTTGCTACTGTGAATAATGTTTTAAATATATTAGTAGGGACACTGTTAGAACAAACAGCTAAACAAAATATCTGAAATTTGTAATTATCAGTTTTAGGCCTGACTAACTAAATTACTACTCACTGAGAGTATACAGTAATTATCATTATTGGAGTCCAATCTTGAATGGCAATCAATGTTCCAATTGCTCATAGTACAGAGCAATTTACATGCTATTAGTGGGAAATAGAAGAAAAACTCAGATTTAATCTCTCAAATGGAAGAGGAAATTACTCACTTGAGATTTTGTAGTAAATTAAAAGCCACTTATTTTGGTATTTTTGTTTCTTTTCTGGTAATATGCTCAAAGCTCACTGCATACAGGTGAGTTTTATGGTAAAAAAATGGATGGTGTTCAGGCATAAAGAATGATAACATCTGAAAATGACACTTTTAGCTTCAGAACAAAACAAGAAAAAAAAAAAAAAGCAAGGGAGACTGCAATATATTCCAAAATGATGAAATGATGACATTTAGTATGGTAAACACAAAATGAAGCTCTTAGAAAATATTGTAACAAACAACTCTGTGCCAAGAGCATGCAACTTTTCAGGCAGAAGAACTGCAAATACAAAAGACCATAGAAGTAAGAAACTGCAAAACTCATCGTAAGGGGAGATAATGTCGATGTAACTTAATGTGGATCAGAAAAGCATTAAGCATTATGCAAACCACAGTATCAACTGTATTCATGCAACAACTTTGTTGAAAAAATTCAAATTGAGTCATCAAATATCATACTTCGGAGAGAAAGACTGTTTGAAGTCCAGATAAGGGGAGAAAACAGTTGAACACACTAATGCTTTGTCCTGCACTCCTAAGAAGTACCTACAATAGTTGTAGATTCTGCTGTAGTTTAAACTCCTGGATTAGAGGTCTCACCACAAGGTTCTCCACAGCACCTCATAAATTTGGTATCTGTTGAAATTACTAATGTTGAGAATCCTGATAGTGACATGATGGCAATCAGTAAGCTGGAGCAAGATATGGCCCTCAGCCCATTGAGGCTGGAAAGCAGTGGAGCAGGAATGAGACTTGGAACCAGCCTCACTTTTTGAGTTGCTGTACTTTGTGTTGCAGTGTAGAGTTGATATTTTCATGGTGTTTATTGTGCTCGCGTATTTGAGCAGGAGAGAATACTGAGTTTCCTTAAGTCTGCTTTTGTTACTAAATCGGTGTTAGAGTCTGGTAAACTAGTGAGTAAAAGAGTGCAGGTAAACCCACAAAATGTCAGTGGGTTCCATTTTCAGCTATATTTGGGCTTTTGCTTTGTATCTTTAGCTCATTCATGTTATAATTTATTAAAAGGACTGTAGCTCATTGTCCTATCACCAAGAAGCTGCACTTACGTTTGCTGATCCTCCTGCCTTTGCCTTCTAGGTAGCGATGTTTATGCTGCAGTTGGGCAGCGCCACTTTCTTGTTAACAGAACCTGTGATAAGCGCGATGACAACGGGAGCAGCTACACATGTTGTGACTTCACAAGTGAAGTATCTGCTGGGAATGAAAATGCCATATATATCAGGACCACTGGCATTTTTTCATGTGAGTTCAGTGGAAGAGATGGGTTACTTCATTAGCTATCGTTTTATTAAATAACTACACTATTTGTCTCTGTGTAAGAGTAAGGAATTCATTATGCACATGTGTGAATGAACAGAAGATGAGCCTTCATCTTGCTTTGATTGGAAGAAAAGATTTGGAAAACTTGATAGAAAACTAGCAGAAATAGGCACAGTAATTAATTTAAAATATATGTG
Organism: Lanius collurio; assembly: GCA_020086605.1. Classification (NCBI taxonomy): domain Eukaryota; kingdom Metazoa; phylum Chordata; class Aves; order Passeriformes; family Laniidae; genus Lanius; species Lanius collurio. The sequence goes on from JACBWW010000003.1 coordinate 42,343,716, forward strand.
TTAGGGCATCAAAAATTCAATTTATTATTTTGACCTATTATACACTCATACAAGGAGGGTAATCTCTTTCTGGATCAGCATGTGGAAGGAATATAAATATAAATTTAAACATAGTTTCTTCATATGCTACTCTACTGAATGAAATCTGACCACGATTGTGGTAAAAGGAAAATGACCCATGATTTGTACATGTTCTATGCAAAAATTACTCTAGATATGTTGTCTATTACTTCATGACATGATACTACTTTGCCATAAACATAGCAAGTGGACAGCTTTAAGGTAATTTTTAAAAAATGCATGCAGCATTTTGTACAGTATTGCTGCAAATGTGCAGTTAGGCTGCTTAAAGAATCACCACTGGTGAAAAGCAGGAATGAGCTTCATATGGACTTATGAAAGTGCAACTCTAACAGAGTTCAGTGGCAAGGTTCACTCACTTACTCCAAGGATGAAGCATTCACAGGAAAATTGCATTAGTATCAACTTAGAATGGATTACATGGAGATGGGGGTTGGAAAAGGGTAAGGGCTCAAAGGGTAAGGACACAAAAAGATAAGGTGTTTAACAGAATTTCATCACTGAATAATTTAATACTTATGAAGTGATTAAATGGGATTTTAATAAATATAACAGACTTAATTACAGTTTCATGATAACAACATTCACACCATAATAATTTCACACACACACACACAGGCAGAGATGTACACACATCTGTCTGTGAGTGTAAAGGTGCTTATCAAAAAATCCCCCTGGCTTCAGTGAAATACTCATGGGAAATGCCTGTTTCTCAACAGGCAGGTGTTGCACCTCGAGGAGTGTGTGTGCATCAGCCCAGGCCTCGCCATAAGGGATGGTCTTTGAGTATTGCAGACTTGAGGGTTCACAAGCTCTGAGAGGTGCCCCACTGAGTGAGGTGCTGGCACAGCCCACTGTGGCCCAGAAGAGCTCAGAGGGCCTCACTTTGGACTCCTGTGTGCAGGACCACAAGGTGATTTGCTTAAGTCATCTGTTAGTTTCCATCCTGGCCATAAACCCCCGCTGGCAAATACTGGAGTTTCCAAAACACTTGGAAATTGTTTCCAAAACTTCGGCAACAATGGTGCTGTTCTGCTTGGGCTCCAGTTCAGGTAGGGAATGTTCCAAGGCTGTCAGGGGATGACTGATGACCCTTTGTTCCCCACCTCGGCTGGACAGTGGGTGTTGCTGTTTCAGTGTTGTTCCCACCTGTATCGCGGGAGAGCACCTGGTGCGCTCAAGGACACGTCACCGCTGGCTGGGGGGTCAAGGACAGGGGTGATGCACCAGGGTCATGGTTACAGCCCTCAGAAAGTACATATACTTGGCTGAAACCTTAAGGAGCAAACTTGTATAATCTTATTACACAAAAGACATGAATGTATTCTTGATGGTTACTTTTTCCAGCAAGCCCTGAGTTTAGGTGCTGTGAGCACAATCTCTTGGCATTATTAATATTACAACACTACCTGCCAAAATGATATTTTGCTCATAATAAAACTGTATTTACTTGCTGAGGTGATATTTAAATTGCACTGATAGTGAAACTTCATCCAGTCAGCCACTAAATTAGGACACCTTATTTAAAAGTACTGACTGTGTCTTTGTGTTGTTTATTTTTTCCTATTATTTTGGGAAATTTGCTAATGTGAACTCTTCGATTTGAAGATTTTGCTTTTTAGAATGTATTTTTCATAATATTTTATAAATTTGACAGCTTTTCAGATGGATAATTAATTGGTAAAATTTTTACAGGACCAATTTATTAATAAAAATTAGGGCATGTAATAAACACAAGTAATTTATCCATTTATCTTGTAGAGACATAAAAGTGTCATAGTCATTTTTATGAGTAGTCAGTTGGCTTATGAGACTATTAAAAATGATTCTTCATATATTATTTTTTTATTATTTAAAAAACTTTTCATAAATGATTCTTAATATAAAATGGGAATAGCCTCTTTTTCATGGTGTTTCCATGGAGACTATACTTACATATAGGAATATTATCATCTTGTAGAGATGACTGGTGTTAAGTACTGCAGCCAAGGCATAATCAAAATATACATTATGAGCAATAATAAAGAACAGCAGTGATATGAAGAAATATTTCCACGTTGGTGTGCTCATGATATCATAAATGAGGTCATTCAAATACTTTGAAAGAAATCTATTCCCTTATCCCTTGTATTTTTAATATATTTGAAACAAGTTCTTTGCCTTTCACCTCTCTTTTGAAATCAAACCCCTTTGAACATATTCCAAAGAAAAAATTTCCTGATTTTTTTTTAAGGTTCTGAATTGCTTTGTAAATTGTGTGAAAATAAATGACCAAAAAAATTTACTATGTACAACTTGGAAGAATAATGAAAAAAGGGGCAATTTTACTACATAAATGTTTTAAAATGTTTCTGGTACCTGTTCAGACTTATGAGTTGCCTTAAGAAGGTACAGTATCTCACTCAGAAGCACCAGAGCTAGAAATTAAAAATAATTTTCTTCTTTGGTTGTAGTTTTATGTGAAAATTATATTAACTAGATATAAGGCAGTTTACACATGTATCTAGAGAGTGAAAGGCAACTTTAGCATCTCTCTGGACATGTTCTTTACTTCAAATCCTTGAAATCCAAAGACTGGTACTTTTGCTTATATTTTTCTTTGTCCACTCCAAAACACCTCCCACTCACAAAACCAAGTTTTGCCTCAGGCAGCCTTTGGGTTGGCAAAGCAAGAATAAGAATGTTTAATAAAGTGTGATAGGAGAGTTGCAAGTATAGCAAGCCAGTGAAATGAATTCTTTATAGCATGTGAGATCATGGTTAAATATGTACAAAGGGACTATGCATATGGAGAACAAATCTAGTACACTGGCCTTGAGCCTATGGTATTTTTGTGTTTACACGTAGTTCATGTAACTTATTAAATTTTGTTTTCCCTGTACATAGTTTGTCACATCTCAGTTGAGCTGCACAGTGCAGCATCAGTTGGTATTTTGCAAATGGAAAATAAGAGTGAAGGTGAAGAAAAATAGTGAGGGAATACTGCATGTGAGATCTAACTTTACAAGGGACAAGAAAAATATCATCAAGTTTTCCTCAGCATCTGAAAACAGAAGAACATACATTTATTTGCCCTTTATTTATCTATAGACATGTTTCTCTTTCCACACGTTTCTGAGAAAATACATCATTGCAAAATGAGCTGCAATGTAAGAAACTTGCTTTGTAAAATGGGGTCTTTTGTGGCTGTGTTGCAAAATCCTGGTGTGGTTTTGCTGAAATTATCTGAAAAAAATCCCAAATCTTCACGTTCTGCTATCAGTCTTTTTTTTTCACCCCCTTTTTATACAGTTACTTATACATTTACAGTATTTGCCTGTACATTTTCCCTCCACTGTGACATATTTAAGAAAACATCAGAATGAAATATTTTTTAAAATGAAAAGAGGTTTCACTCTTAAAATGCATTTGTTAAATAACATGTTCCTTTAATTCTTTTGTTTGCTTCAGCCTCTATACTCATTTTAGAGCTAATCTTTTGGGGTTTTGTGTATACATTAAAAAAACCCAACTCAGAGCATTTCATTAATATATCCAAATATATCCTTTCTAGAATATAAGCTGTTACAATGTTCAATATCACCCCATGAAATTATGTGAAAATACAGTGGAACTCAAAACTGCTGGTTTCCCATGACAAAAGGAACAGTGTCTGTATATATATGTGCAAAGCTGGAATACTTCTCATTTTGCTTAGGTCCAAATTTGCACTGATTACCAAAAAGTCCACTGATTGCTCATAATATTGTCAGATAGGCTCCATTAAGAATCCTTACACAAAACTAGCAATAAAACTCAAACCACAAGAGGCAAACAGCTCAATTAATATATTATTGCTGATTTTAAAAACTTTTAAAATTATATAATGAAAAAGATTGCTTCGTACACTGTAATGTCATGCTAAATTCTGTTGGAAAATTTCCAAATTATATCAGTAAGTGTTGTATAAAAATATGTTAAATGCTGAATTTGTAATTATGTTTTTGATTAAAACATTTGTAAATACTTATTTTGAATCAGATGCCGATGCTATTGCAAGTTTTAGCTTTATGTACTTAGGATTTATAGTTTGATCTCGGATAAGTACAGTAACTGACTGGACAAAGTACCATGTAAAATCTATAGTTTAAAGACATGTCTATTGTATATGGTAATTACATTCATGTTAAAAGCCTCATGCTCTTTCTTTCTTGTGGAAGGTCTCCTTGCTTCACAGGTCATATCATGAATTGAGTGGTTTTAGGTTTTCAGAAAATGGTTACCCAGGAATCAACTAGTCAGTGGAAGCTCTTTAGTCTAATGCAGTAATTAATATTAATGTATTACTGCCAGAATTGTTTTAGTGTACTACAGACACTTTGGGGATAGGGCTCTTTGGGCTACTGAATTCAAATGAGCTACAAAGTGATGGTAGTTCCATTATTTTTCATTTATTGGCTGATGTAGACTAAATACAGAAGGGTATGACTTCAAAAGAAACACCAAAGGATGTACTAGGCAGTTCATATAAAGATTCTGTTGCAAAGTCTGAAAAACCTATGTCAAAAGTTTACAAGATTTAGCTATGTATTTTTAAAATTAAATGGAAGTGTCAATGTGTCCATAGAAGTTTTTTAGTCAATTTGACAGAAATTAAAGTTTGTGCATATTTATTCACTAAAATTGTATTTATTTACTCAGTCTTTTGTCTCACTTTGTCTAGCAAAATTAGGTTTAATGCCATGAACACAGAAAGCTAATGCTGACACTTCAATAGACAGCATTCATTTCAAAACAAATCACATCTCTCTGACTTCAGCAAGTAGGAATCCACCCATCTCTTCCCTTTTCTTGCCACTTCACCTTAGATCTAAGCTCAGTCTTTGTTGAGTTTGTGGGCAGAGTTTTCCAGATTGCCTCCTTTTGTCTTAATTAATCACAGCTTCTGCTTGGGCACTGAGTCAAGTCCTGTCCTTTCTTGAAAATGCATTCTTGGAAAATTATGGGTACAGATCCTAGTTCCAAGTCACTCAAGACACAATCCACATATTGTCTGGTTACAGTAGGGCAATATGTGGTTAAAAACTGTAGTTTAATTGCCATTTTTCAGATTTAAGACATTTCTAGATCACATTACTTAACAAGTTGATTTTAAAATATTTTCCTGATTTCTGGGAAATGTTTGTGCTGGGTTATATTGTGCATTCTTAATTGAAACTCCAAGAGCTAACTTTCAAAGGATTGGACTACTTTTTTCCTCTTTATGAGGAAGTTACTTTTCTACAACCAAATTTAGGTGGGGTTTTTTTCCCCTTTCTAGATCACGAAAATATTCTCAGAGAGAAAAAAATCAGGAAGTTTTTTTAATTTATTCATTCTTCAATATAAGCATCACCTCTTCAAGGAGTGACAGAATCAGAACAATAGAAATAAATTTTATCATCATATTGACCACCTTTCTGCAAGAACAAGGTTTTTCTTGAGATAACTCTTCTATTACTTTTCCCCATCCAATATAAATGTATATATTTAAGTTCCAAACTGTTAGAACTTGTTAGTATTATACAAGTATTTGAGCATAAGTTCTCTGAAGCAGAAAATTATTAATCTTTATTTTGATAAAACTACAAATGTCAATTGATTTATTTTAGAGGTCTTCTTAGTCATTGCCAGAGAAAACACCTTTTTAAATATATTACTATTATTATTTCAAGCCTCAGTTTCTTAATTTTATTATTCTTAATGTTGGGGTTTAAAAAAAGTTACTTGTGATGATGTCTAAATCTACATCCCACAACTCAACTCTCTATGGTTTATATTTCAGGATGCACAGTAGTTCCCAGAATTTAAATGCCGAAGTCAGGGGACTGAGCCTACCTTGCTTTTTCCCTTACAGCCTTAGTAAGCGTGTGTATTGTATCCATTTTTATGGCTTGCTGTTGTTCCAGGCTGTTGCTTTTCTTCATGAGGCCTGAAAATAAGTGATAGAGATCTCAATATTTCTTTATTTATCAGGATGGATATTCTTTATTTCTTCACCCCTTCTAATTGTTTCAGCAAACTTTTCATTTTTTTCATTATTTTCTGTTAATCTATTATCATACTGGTTTATGCCTTATTTCCTGAACCCACAAATTCAGCATAGAGCAAAAACTTAGTTCACTGTGTCATCTGGGCTGGTATGAAGGCATCTGCATTCTTCTGGGTCTGTTACTTACAACATTGTATTCATGATCAAAAACCCCTGTTGCTCATCACATTTGTTCATTCTATGCCTGTTCTGTATTTCTATCCCCCATGTTCCTTAAAATTCAGCATCATATTTCATTTCTTCATCACAGATCCAACTATACTTTTCTAACCTGTTTAACATGTTATTGCAGCACATATTAACTGCAGAAAAGCTGAAGGCCTTCCATTCACAGCTCCATAGCTCTGGCCCAGTGTCCTCTTTCCCTTTTAACTCTGCATTCAGCAGAAAAAGAAACAAACAGGGCTAAGCAGATAACTTTAGTTGTTTAAATAACCAAAAACATGTACAAAAGCTTGGCAACTATTTAGTGTGTGCAGCACCTGAACTCGACCAAAGCATGCTCCATGGAGCACTGTGAAAGGGGCAAGAGCAACCAGAGGGGAGACTGAGGATGGCCTGCTGAAATTACTCTGGAAAAACGACCCACAGATTGCAGAGAATGCCCTGAAGAGGATGCTCATCTTGGAAGATTCCCATTGCATCTCTTCCCATCCAGCCACTACTGCATTTTTCGTTCCCTTTTTCCCCCTCTGTCTTTTATTTTTTTTTCTCAGAAATAACTTTTACTACTAGAGTTGGCGGATGTTATATGCTATGTCCATTACAAATAAACCTTCATGAAAGAAGCTTTTCTCAACATTTTTATGCGACACTCATTTATCTCACTGAACTTAATAAGACTGAATAAGAAAAGGAAATGTATCACATTTATTGGAATTTTATAGCTTTCTTCTATCAAAAGAAATTTTAAAATTAATTTATACAAATATTCACTGCCTTTTTTTTTTCTTTTTGCTGTGTTTTCAAAAGTCCATAGGAGTAGTAAATGTTTGGATTTCCTTCTTTGTAAATTCTAACATACAGGCCAAAAACTTGACCAATGATTCAGCTCCTGCAGTATTGATTCAGCTCTCACTGATTATTTGTCTGAAGAAGCCATGGCATGTGATTCAGAATATATTTTTTTTTATGTGTGATTGTTATTTACTGTTCTCTGTAGATTTACACCTATGTGTTTGAGAATATCAGATCCGTTCAGCTGGAGGCATTACTTCTCTCCTTGCTGAGCATTGTCGTGCTTGTTCTGGTCAAAGAACTGAATGAGAAATTTCAGAGACACATTAAAGTTGTCCTTCCCATTGATCTACTTTTGGTAAGTACAAAATTATATATCAGGCTTTTTCTTACAAAACTTTCAGTAGCTCAATCTGCTGAAGTTTACTGTGCTGTCTATAGTTACCCACCCCCCCACCTGCCACTTATTAAATGGACAGCTGATTTTCATGGCTGTAAGTTAATTGTAAGAACAGGAAACAGTATGGCTAAATAATTAAGGAAGAAATGACATACGGTCCCAATTTGTACAATATTTTTCATATGTTTACTACTTTTTACATAATCACAAGAACATGAAGCCTAGAAGTGTAAGGAGTTTGAAATAGAAAATGAAAAGTAACTGGCACATTATAACTCCAGGCAAGTCTTGTTCTGAGTAGTTGGGACTTAGATGCTGCTTGTTATTTATCGACAACAAAGTTAAATAGCTATGCCATTGCTTTCTATCATTTTACTAACAGTTTAACATGGTATGGACAAAACTGAAATTAGCAATTGCATTGTAAACCCCTGATTTAAGGACTAAGTGGAAGTCAAATGATCAGCACCAGATCACCATCAGAAGGTTTCTGCTTTTCTTTAAACCTCTAAAAGGAAATACAAAGTAGGAAGGACAGATGGCTTTCAGGGTGTATTATCTCAATTACTCTGCTGTTACTGGAAAAATTTACAAGGACAAAATGCTGGAAAAGTAAGTAGTGTGGTCCTGGTCTCAGTGTCACCTTTTTAGAAATATTGGAAAAAAGGTAACAGCAAGCTAAGGATTGCAGACTGGAACTCATACCTGTTCTACTGTGATTTGTGTATTCATCTCATTTGAAATACAGGAAACAAGTTTGAACATCCTCAGGGTCAAATTCTCCACCCCCTCTGCAAGTTTCATACCTGCAAGAACATAAAAACAAGAGGCAGACACATCTGCCAGTGTGGATCAGATGTGGTCAGAGAGCACCAGCTGAACCAGGAGCACCTCAAGTATGAGCTACTTTAAGCTGCTCCCATGAATGGCAGTGCTCTGGGGCACCTGCTGAACAGAGGGACTTCAGACACTGATTGCCAAGGTTCCTGAGGCTTTACAGAGCCATGCAAATCTCTTTCATAAACACAGAATGTACAGACTGCACTATAGCCTCACTTCATTATTGTGTCCAAATCTTAGCTTCTTTTCACTCTTCCACATATGCAAAAAACCCCCGACATACTAATACTTTTCTGTTTTACTGGACTGATCCAAGGATAAATGTATGTGTCATGTACTTATGTATAGCAATAATAGGGACCATGTCAGAAGCAATAGAAATGTAACCTCTTTTTCTGTTTGAATCAATAGATAATTGCTACATCCATTGCTTGCTACTATGCTGAGATGGAATACATCTATGGGATAGAAGTTGTGGGAAATATTCCTAAAGGGTAATGTCGGTTTTATTAGCCTGTGGCTTTAAAATATCTTTAGTTTTGAGAAAGTCTCTGAAAATGTTGAAGTATTTTCTGAAATAAGAAATGGTAAAAATCTATTTTGTTTGTTTCCCATCTCCTCAAATACTCTCTCACAATTCAATCTCACGTTAACAACTTATACGTACATAGATATCATTACAAAAAGGCATTCTTGGACATTTTCATAGCTTTTTAATGCTTTGTGGAATAAAAAGCAGGTAGTAAATACCTGATGCTGTAGGACAGCAGGGCAGGACAGTCTTTACAAGATTATTGCAACTGCTTTTTGAGGGTTTCCTTGGGTTATTGTAGAAGAAAGAATTAACATGAGATAAGATTTGTAGGTCCCTACACTTCATTCTTCTCCATCCATATAGAAAATGCTGTTTCTGAGGAAATATGAAACATTTAACTATGCTAAATCTAGAAAAGAACATTTTTACTGCAGTTAGTGATACATTTTTCTCCATGACCTTGAAAAGGCAATAAAAATTCAATATAAGTAACTGGAAAGAGAAATTAGATTAGTTGTCAGACAAAATGTTCAAACTCTGCAGGTTGGTATGAAAGAATGCAGCTGTTGTGTAATCTCCTGCTTGGATATAGCAGTGTTTCCCTAAATGTCACAAAGTGCAAGTCCAAGACAGCAGGAATGCATGTGTGGTAGCTTGCTCTGAAAGAAATAAATTAAGAGATGTTTCTACAAAAGAAAATGTTTTTTTAAGTATTCAGAGCATGCTATGAATCTGAGACTAAAACAGGGCTAAGTGTGCCCCTTCTGTGTGAAATGAATAGGTAAACTGTACTTGCAGCTTTAATCAGGAATTTATTTTCCGTCTAACCTCATACAAGTAGTGTTGAAAAAACAGAAGCAGAACCTGGATCATTTCTACATATTTTTAGACATTTAGCTAACTGTCTTGTCAGTGGAGAGCATCAGAAACCTTAAGAGCACAATCTGGTTTTCAGTGGGTGTGATTTGTGCTCTGGAAAGAACAAAGTCTTTTTGAAGAGTTCAGAGACAACCTGGGATGGTTTGGTTCATAACTTGAGTTGTTTCACTGCAACTCCCATTAAATGAAATAAATGTCTGTACTGTCAGTAGCCAACAGAAATACAAAATTTTTCAAAGATTTAAATTTAATTTTACAAGAAAGTCAACTATATCAAAAAAGAAAAAATATACAGTAGTCCCATCTACAGAACATAGCAAGATTAGTGAACGGTTGCTAATTTTATTTGTCAGTCATGGAGTTAATTTATCAACATCTCTTTATAATTTCTCAAATTAAAGTTTTCAAGTGAATACTCATCTGAAACTGTTTCATCTTCTACAAATTCTCTTCTGCTCTTCCCAACAGACTGAGATCTTATTAACCTAAAACATTGAAAAATGTCACCTTACAAGAAACACAAAAAACAGCCGTTCCTGTAGAGATTGTTTCTCTGGCATCTGCATGAATTGCAGGTATACAGACACTATGTATCAAGTTTTACAAAAATTACTGTCTTTTTTTTTAATAGGCTACCATCACCAAAAGCACCACCCATGAGTGTCCTGCCTGAAGTAGTCACTGAAGCTTTTGGAGTGGCACTGGTTGGTTATGCAGCCTCACTTGCTCTTGCTCAAGGCTCTGCTAAAAAGTTTAAATATACTGTGGATGACAACCAGGTAAAACTCTTTCTCCTTAGTGTCACTGAGCCTTGAAATCATGTTGGAACTCAGCACTTCTGTACTACAAATCATTATGATTATGCAGAAGCTTCAAAACTCTCTAAAACATGCATCACCTCTTTGGATATCATGTGGGAACTCACACATCTTCCAATTTTTGCTTAATACCTACTTATCCCCTCTTTTGTGTATTTTGCTTACTTACATATTCTACCAACTTATGCATAACCTATATAGTTCACTTATACATAAGTTACAACTTATACATCTTACTATCTTATACACGTTACTCTACTTATACACTTTATTTTTACACACACAGTACGTATACATTTTACTTACTTAATTACCAGCACTTCTACCTAACACAGTACTTATACATTTTACCTTGTACAATTTATCCATAATACAGTCCATACACATTTTGCAACTGCTGTGCATGAGATCACACATTACTTGATTAGTCCCTCTACTTTATCCAAGAGCTCCACACACACTTTTCAGATAATAAGATTGGTTCCTAATTCAGTGCAGCACAGTCCTCTTTATCTACTCTTTGCTTTCTTGGTATTTAGCCTTTCAGCTTTTCCTTTCCCAATTCTTTTTCAACTCAGCACAGTTTATCTTTCAGTTCTTGATGCTCCAGATCCAGGTTAGCAGAGTCAAGATGATAGCAGTAACAAAACCCATCTACTAATCAGCAGCCAAGTTAGTCCAGGAAATCCAAACAACTAGACAGAAAGGGACAAAAAACAAATACAAACCTCTCCCTCTCAGCCTTCTGACTGGGCTTAAAAACCCTCCAGGAGCTGATCTGCTACAGCTGAAGGTGGATGGCCAGGTGAAGCTGATGAAGGTAATTCCAGCCTGGTCTTTCTCTGAGGGCTCCATTAGGCATAACTACAGATGGTTTGGCTGGGGCACATTATCGTGATTCAAAACACCTTATAACAAAATCACTTCACCATTTGTTAAAAGTATTATAGATGAATGCCCAGTAGGGTAAGTTATGTTCCATAGAGCATCCTGACACCTTCTGGTGTTTATGGTAACACCCAAATCTTGTACAAATTCTCTCTGCAGAACTCCCTCATTGGTTGAACTGCTCCTTCTGGGGAAGCTCATCCTTCAGGATAATCTTGTAATGCTACATTCAGTGCAGCATTTGGATATTAATGCATTCTCCACTGCTCTCAGATGAGACAGCTTCTCCTCTGGTAGTTGAGCTCTTATAGACAAGTTATCATGTTAAATCAGCCACCAATTAATGAAATAAAGCAACTGTAAAACAAAACCAGGTATTTATAGCTCCAGGAATTATCTGATATTATAAGAGGAAATTATTTATACTTATGCAAACTAGAAGTCTCACCCAAAATGAAGGTTTATTTGTATATAAGAAGCTAGGTGAGTTCAGAGAGTTGCCAAATTTACAGCCATAGGAGCTTTCTGTTCTGAGTTCCACTTCGTAGAGGACGTGCTTAAATAAAAGTGGAACATCTCTACACTACTACATTGCTTGTCATGGTGGGTGGGCAACTCCAAGCCATCTGGAAATCCATGAAGGCAATAATTCAAGCACTGTGGTAAGAAAGGCTCAATTTCAGATAACTGGCAGTAGTACTGGGTGCTGAAAATGCTGCCTCCACCTTTCTGTTAAGTGGTTTGGGATAAATGACATAGGGTTGAATGAAGAATAGTTGTTTTGCAGATAGAGGTCTATTTGGACACCCTATCTAGATAGATTGGTCTTGCTACCTCTGTTCCTGACCCTTACAACTCTCATGTCATTGGAAAACACAGTGGGAACATTCTTGTCTATTCAGGTCTCTATAATATTTTTCAGTTTGAATACATTGTGCCACAAACTTCTGTTGATGCTTCAGAGCCACATTTGCCATGGAGCAGAGGGAGAACGCTTTGAACTTAGTGCAGATCAGACTCCAGGGTGACATGCTGCTATGTTTCAAGGCAGCCCATGGAACACAGCAACCTGCAGCTCCTTCTGCACCTTTGGAAGTCTTGTACCTTACTCAGCTTCACTACTGCAGTCTTGGAAACTCTGTGTATGTCTGCATCAAATAATGGAGCAAGAGAGCAAAACCTGCATGACCGGAGAGCAGTGAGGGGTTGTGGCTGTGCTGCCTTTGGGGGCCAGGCATAGGGCTTGGTGTGGGGGCTTGTGCATGTGTGAGGCTGCCAGGCCAGCTTTAGGGGGGGGCTGTTCTGTGCTGTGAGGACAAATTCATGAGCTGGCGTTTTCCTGGCTGGATACAGCACCGTTTGTGTCCCAAGCACTCTGAGGTCTTTTCCTACACGTTTTCCTCATCAGACTAATATGCTCCTGAAATTCTGTGATGCTGGATGGCTATGTTGGAACATTTCTTTAATGAACACTGTTCTTCTTAGACTGGCTTCTTCAAAGTGGCTTCTCCACTTATTCTTCTATGAATTTTTGCTCAGACATGTCTGCATTTTGACTGTGAACAAACACCAAACACATTTGTGATGAAACACAGCAGGCACATAGTGTGGCTACCACACTTCACTTTCACTAAAATGTGCTCTAAAAAAAGAGAAAGCAGTGGCTGTCTTTTTCCAGTGAGTCATAAACCAGAAACAATCTAGATAGTTTCCAGATACCAGTACTTGGGGTCCTGGCCAGTTAAAAAGCAGACATGGATCAAGATGTAAATATTTTGGTTGAACTGCAAAACTTAGCAATAGCATTTATTCTGTGAACAAAATGTCCCTTCTGCTTTTGATGAATCTGGTTCAACAGCTCTATCATTCAAATTAGGTCTGAGCTGTGAGAATATATATTCTGTTGGGAAATCCTTTGTCATGCACCTGTGGGATTTTTTTCCCTCAAAAATGTGTCCATCCTTTATCATTGCTAATATTTACATTGGGGACTCCTTTGATGGCGAGAGGCATTGAAATGACAGAACAATAGGGAAAAACCATCTTCTATTTAACGACTTTGCAGGAATTTTTGGCTCATGGCCTCAGCAACGTGATTCCTTCATTTTTCTTTTGCATACCAAGTGCTGCAGCGATGGGACGGACGGCACTTTTATACAGTACAGGAGCCAAAACACAGGTAACAGCTTAAAGTAAAGTATGTCGGAGAATTAAAGCTGTGATTCTGCTCACTGGAATTTGTACTGATTTATCCATCATATTTCCCTAGTCTCCCTTTTCCTCTGTCCTGAGAATGACTTTGCCCTGTCATTTTAAACAATCTGCTTTAAATTGCATTAAATCTGCAATGTCTTCCCAGGAAAGATAATGGTTCCACTTATTAATTTTTACCTGTTTCATTCAATATAAACTGTGAGGTCTGTGGCAGCAAGGAAGTTAGGAGATATGTTTTCAGACTGCAGAAAACTACATAAAAGCCCTTTCAATTTATGTGAATTTGTCAGCATTGCAACAAAAGTGCCCTCTAATGGTGTTTAATGGATTTAATGGTACCGTCTAAACTGAAGTTTTAGGAAAAAAACACATTTAATTTCGTGCTTCTATCTGATTTCCAAAATAAAATGAAAGTAACCTTTAGAGCTGTTTGTTAAAAAAACACAAGTAATCTCCCAGCTTCTGCCTTGTGACATGGTGTACTTGTCCTATCCCTCATTGTACACTGAGCCCAGAGAGATGACATTTAGATTTTTGAGGATTTTTTTGGGGTTATTTCCTGCTGTAAGAAACTAAACCCACAAGTTTTTATTAAAGTCGCTGAGGGAAGAGGGAAGTGTAATTGCTGAAAATGATAACTGTGACCCTGTCAGCCTGTCATCTGTCTGAATTATGCTTGTGAACAAGAGAGGTGGCAAACCACCTGGGGCACCCCCACAACATTGTCTCTCCCTTTGGAACTCAAGGGCCCTTCAGTGGCAACCTGCCATCAGTGTGATGTCCTTTGGAGTTCACTGCTATTCTCCCAGGTAACAAGTGACAGGACAAGAGGAAACACCACCAAGCCAGGGAAGGTTTAGATTAGAGAGCAGGAATTTTTTTTTTTTCCCAGAAAGGGTTGTAAAGCATTCAAACAGACTGCTGACAGAGTCACCATCCTGGGAAGTTTTCAAAAATTGTGTAAATATGGCATTTGAGGACGTGGTTTAACAGTGAACCACCATGGTGGTGGTGCTGGGTTGACAGTTGGACCTGATGACCTAAAAGGTCTCTTCTAACCTTAACAATTCTGTGATTCAATGATTCCATTGTCATTTTATAGTTATTGTTCTAGCTTGTATAAAGGACATTAGCTACAAGGAAAAGGTTTATGAGGTACAAGACTAAGTGCAATCCATAGGTACTGTTTCTCCTCAACCATCTCCTGCAATTATTTCTCATGCAGATGCCACAATACTAGGGAATTATATAGGGTTTTACTTCAATACTCTACATGTCAAATACTTGTTAATTAGCCTACAGAGTACTCTGAACTCAATCATAATGAATAATCTAACAAATAATAATCTTGAAAAGTAATTATGTGCAAATATTTTGGCTATTAGTTATTTCATATATTTTAGTTGAATTTGATGTCACACCATGTGCCATCATCCTCACAGACATTCTCTTCTGTAACTTGTTAACGTACTGATTGTACAATTTGCAGTTGTACTGCATCATGTTGTACTGGCTTTTCCATGAGAGATTTGAGGAAACCTGCAGACCCACAATGTGAAGGCACATAGGGTATATGAGCACATTGGCTCTGGTACATGTAGGCAAAGACCCCCATAAAAGGTTATTCAATACATGAATGGAAAAAGAAACCACTATAATTTGATTTCAAGATAGCAAACACGTGGTAAAAGTCTGCTTGGTTCATCCATTGGTTTCACAGTACTGCAGTGCCTGGCTGTAAAAGTCAGAGTATGGCTGAGTTAGCACTATGAGAGCATTTTAATAGGCAAAAAAATCTCTCCTTGCCTTCTTGGAAAGCAACACATCAGCTTAATCCTGTTCTTTGTGGCTCTCTAGGCAGAATGAGGATGCGAGATCATCACTTATAAATATTGGTGAGGTCATAGGCAAAAAGAAGCCTTGCTTTACTTATATAGAGGGAAGTCAGTTTGGCACAGAGCATGGAAGAAATGCAGAGAGCCTTTCAGGGGCACATAGCAGCCCTTTATTTCTCAGATGGCTATACCTGGGATGCAGTTTTGTTATTTGTTCCTCAGTGATATATTTTCCTGAGAAAAAACAGAAGTGAGGAACTCTATCATGGACTAGAAGTGTCCTTCAAATAGTATCAACACTTTTTTTTCTTGCTCTTCATGAAGGCAGGAAGAGGGAAAAGTTCCTTGTGACTTTACCAGCAGATTTTCTGTCCCTTTTTCTGTAAACACTTTGTCTATCCTTGTTGGTGGTATTTTTAAGTACACCATGACTTTAATTTTCTAGTGTTTTAACAACTTGTCTGGTTTTGTTTTTAACAACTTGTCTCTTAAAATGAAACCTAATTATTTTAGTAAAGAAACATATTATCAATATAAAAATAAAGTGAGCATCTGTCTACTTATCGTCAAAAACCTTCTGTGAATCTATACTGTATATTTATAAGACCAGAAGTACTCAGTGAGCACTCAATAAGACAGGGCAATTTTACTGTAGAGTTTTCCATCAGATTAATACCATAAATACTGTGAAGAAATGTATAATTATTACACCATATATTTTTCTGGGTTTATATTACGTGCATTAATTATAATCTTTAATATATATTTTTAAATTGTGCCTACAATTTCTTCAGTAAATACACTGATATTAACATGAAATTGTTAGTGGTTTCTGGTTTAACAATAGTTTTCTTTCAGTGTTAATCCCAACAAAAGAAGTTAGAAGTCTTCTCTTGTGGAAAAAATGATAGCATACATGATTCTTGCTTAGTGCTATAAGAAATCTGTTATTTACTGCAACATAGGGTGCATGGCTATAAATAAGTTGCAGAATGACAGTAGGTGCTAAGGAACTTTTGGGATGAGATATTGCACACACACACTCCATTTAATAACCAAGTGTGTAAGTGATGCTCTGATCTATATCGGTGGGCTGGCAGCAGGGTCAAGCACTGATATTGAGATCTCTCATTATGTTTTCACTAGAGTTGATTGAAGGTAATAATCGGAGATTAAAATTGAAATTATATGCATCTGCAATCCACAGATACATTAACAGCTAACACCTTCAACATCTGATTTTTTATTTGTCTACAATATTTTATAATTTATCCTTGAAATTTCTTTTGTTGTTGTTGTTGGACTGAATGATCTGCAATTCTTGTTTATTGTTTTAGGTGGCTTGCCTTATCTCTTGTGTATTAATTCTTGTGGTGATCTATGCAATTGGACCTCTGCTGTACTGGCTTCCTATGGTATGGTACTTATCCTTTTTAAGGATTAAGATGTCAAACATTTTCTAATGACAGTTTCTTTCAGGGAAGGATAGTGCGACCTCTAAAACAGCTCTATTTCATTTCAGTGGTGGAAAAAATAGTCAGGGCACTACAAATCTCAAAATCATAAATTACAGAGGTGACAGCATAAGACATATAGATTTTAGGCATATATAGTTATGTATATATAGGCTATCATGTAAGCATATAGAAGTGAATTTCTCTTCTACATACTTTTGGCAGATAGTTTATGAAAAAATGTACATCCAGGTTGCTGTGAACTTGTAAATTGACAAAGTGTGGTAGAAATTATATTATATTTCTCCAAGATATGCATATGATATACAACTCTGCTTTTCAAATAAATTTGACACAAATTATTTTAGATAGTGATATAAGCTTAATTACAGAAAGATTATGAAGTATTCCTATATCTCTGTCATGGAATACATCTACACTATGACTCTATGAAGCAGGGTGGCATATTTTCACATCTAGCTTTTGGTATTACAAATTAATAGTTAATTTTAACTAGAGGGATGTCAAAGCTGAAAAATACAGCTCCAAAATTATCCACAATTCTGCCATGTATGTACATTAAGTTTTAACTCAACCATGTTTAAAAATTACTTTGTGCTATTGTTTACATGGTGTCATGGAAGTTCTCACTTTTCAAACACAGATCCTTTTATAGCTTATTTTAACCATGCAAAGTAAGGACACTTGAAGAAGGGTGCTCAATATGTCTTGGTTTTTTGCTGTACTTCTTCCCTACTTTGTTTTTATATGGCTTGTGCATGACTGGTTTCCTGTAGGCTTTCCCCCCCAATATTTTAAAAATATTTTTGGTTTTTGCTTTCTTGATAATTTATTTCTCTTCTAATATGCTTTTTTCAGCCCATGTACACACTGCAAGTCCATCAATTTGTACTCCTTTTTGGGTCTAGAAGATTTCTTCATCCATCTCCTCCTCCTTCCTGATTTAAAGAACAAAAAATTATTTTGCTTGCTTCAAAATTAGTGGACTTTTGCCCTAGAGGCCTTCTCTAGCGGAAGGGAAGGAAGTGTGGAAGGGGAGTTAAAATTCTTCACTGCACAGCAGTTGAGTGCTGATTTGCTTTTGAGTCCTTCAGACTGTGGTAGAATGTACTTAGTCTGGTGATGCATGGAGGAGTCTTGGGTAGTCCTGAGGCTTCTGTCGTTTTTCTCACAATGAGGTAGCCTGTAGATTGCCTTCACAAAAAAAAGGGGAATAAGGGGTCTGATGCTGTTAGCATCTGTCACAAGGACACCTGTGCTTATGTCATTTTCTAAACCCCTACCAGGTTTTTTAACAATTTAATTATGATATTGACTGCCAAATTAAAGAAACAGCAGAAGATTTGTTTTCACTAGAAATTCTGCAAATGGCTTTTGTTTTTATGTCTTTGCAGTGTGTGCTAGCAAGCATTATAGTTGTGGGCTTGAAGGGAATGCTAATGCAGTTCCGGGACTTAAAAAAATATTGGAAAGTGGATAAAATAGACTGGGTAAGTAAAACTTAATCCAAGGAGGTTTTCCTGAGACTGTTTGGCAAACACCTGTTAACTAAACTTTAATAGTTCTGTGGCCCTAGAAGAGACAAGTGCAAGGTGTTATTAGTAGTACTTTTTGTACACTATCAGCTCAGAAGAACAGCATCTGTAATATCACTTGTGTTAAAAAATGACATTTTAGTAAATGATAAAGAACCAAGCCTAATGCTAGAGATGTGTACACAGACAGATCAAGTTAATGTCAGCAAATACGTGTCTAATTTTTATGTCTTCTCTATCTGTTTAATGTGTTTTTGCTACTGTAGCATTATTGAAGAGATTTTGGTATCTTCATCCTCTGGGAATACAGAATTACCATACAGGTCAAACAGAACTGGAAACACTAGTGATGCAGAAAGATACATATTGAGGGGTCCTGTAGGTAAATTGCCTTGACTCTTTCAGATTTTGCAAACGGAATCTCTACTGTTTGAACATAGTGAAAGATTCTGCACTATGAAAGGAGCAATACCTCAGAAAGAGTAGATAGGTAAAAAGATATATAGTATGAAAATCTAGTTTAATGCAAAATCTAAACAGTCTGAGAGATTTTGCACAGAATTCCGAGCAAATTAAAGATGAATCCATGTGTAAGAAGACTCCTGGATTTCTCTTCTGTGGGAGGTTTTGGATGTAATGGTCAATTAGTGGAACAAAAATTTCTGTGCACTTAGATAAATACATACATCATGACATCCCATGTGTTTGAGTAAACAGTACTCAGAAAGGTATTTTGGCCATATAGGCCTTTACTGTGGTGGGATATACAAGTAATTGAAGTTAATATTGAACTTTGTTGACTTCACCAGGGACTTAGTATTCTACAGCAGTAATGGTTAAGTCTAGACTGAATAAAGTTTTTTTTTAATAGAGTGCTGGATTAAGTATGGGAAACAGAGCTAAGTAAACAACATCAAGTTTGACTGTGAGATTTTTTGCACTTAGTTGCAGAAAATTAGAGGTGCAGAAAACTTGTTTTTAGGGCTTTCTTTTGTATTATCCAGAAAAAAAAGCTCTATCTTTCATGAAATCTTTTTTTCCTCAAGCAGTAAAATTCTGAAAATATTTTCTGTCTCTTGTATTTTATTTGATCTTCAGCTTAATCCATATTGTCAATGACAGAAGTGGTGGATGATGCAGATCAAGAATTATTTTGGGAACAATGGACTTAAAACATTGATAGTTATGACAGAGAGAAATATCTTCTCCATCAGTTCATTGAAATAATAGGTCATTCTGTTTTCCAGCAGGATATTCTGGAATCTCACTAGATTTGACACATTTTCACAGATAGACTAGCCTGATTGATTTTTGCTTTTCTGGTTTTGGCAGAAAAGGTTGTGTGAGTGGTTTGTTACTGCATCTCTGACATCTGTCATCATTTCTAAGAGAGGTTATAGAATGGGGGAGTTTGCTGGGTTCATCTTTTTGACTCAACATACTTGAGCAATGATTTATCTTCAAGTAGTTTTATCATCAGTCCTTAGCTTGACAGGATAAATCATCTTGCTTAAAATAGCATAGTTTAAAGCAAGCCTATAAACATTGATCTTGCATTGCTGCCTGCTCTGAGGAGCTCCACCAAGGCCAGTGATTTGTGTAACTCTTCTGGTGTTATTTTGGCCTGAAAAGATTCACCCCAGAAATTGACAGAACACTGGAAATGAATCATTCCATCACCCAGGTTATCCAAAGTGTTTTGAAGATATAAACCCTAACTAAACATTTGGAAATAATTAGCAGTTGTCCTTTCTGGAACTGATTCTTTGAAGGGTGTGTGTCATGTAGCATTGAAGTCAAGTTTGTTTTGCTTATAAGTCTGGCAAATGATAGTGCATGGAAACAGAATATTATGGAGTTTGTTACCTTGTTCTTTCTTTAAGCATCTCATTAAACACAAGTGGTATGAATAATATTTATTTGTTAATTAGTTCTTTATAAACACAATCCTTTTAATTGTGGAAAGTAAGATACTGTTCAGGAGTTAGACTTGAGGATCTTCATTGTTTCATTCTATCACAGGGTATTCTGGATTTCCATGAAATCTCTTCTTTCAGCTATGGGTGGCTTTTTCTTTCAGATTTACATCCTGCCTCTCAAATCACATTCAACTGCTTATTAGCTACTACCCCACTGTCCTTATTCCATAGATCTCTTCCCTGTTATTCATAGCATCCATATGAACTTCAAATATCTCCTGCTTCAGTGAAGGTTTTCTGTCAGTCCATACCTCTTGGTTGGATGACATCAACAATCTCAGATTGATAAGCAAACTATTCCACTTACATATGTTATATATATGCATAACTGAGAGTGATTTGTCTTGATTTTTTTTGTCTTTTTCTGGGAACTGCCAGGAAGCTAATTGCACATTAGTCTGTAAATGTATCTCACTTCTTAGGTCCTCAGGTAAAAATTTGATTTCCTTCTCCTTTCTATAAGCCTAATTTCTTATGCAGGCCCACTTGACTATCTTGTCGTTTTCACTCTTCAGCTTGACAGTGTGCTTTCCTAGCACCACTAAAAAGGCCAGTGAATTTCTTGTTAACTCTTGATTTTAAGGCTCAGCATCACAGATAAACTGCCTTTTTAGACAGACAAAAACTACTGCCTGGCAATGGACTGCTGAAGAAAAATATTCTCTTTGCTGTTAACAGTTGGATGTGAAAGTAAGATGGAGGAAAAGTATTTCAAAAGGTGGTGCTCTAAATGAAACATTATAATAGAATAAGGATCATTTTCATGAGTTAATTATATAGCAGGGATTTGGCAAGTCCAGCAATGGAATACTTTGGCATTTAAGGAAAAAAGAAGTTTTAAAATTGCACACATGTCTTGACCAGAAAATGACCACAGCTGAGACAAAGCCAGGTTGTGTGCCTGACTTGTAAGGTAGGAAGAATGGCAAGAATTTGTGGTAAAAATTACATATTCCCAAAATGGCATTGTGATGACAGGTAGTTATGGATGCATGAATTGTAATTGTATGTACATATATTAATATTAAAGGATGTAAGGAATGCTACTAATTCAGCAATTAAAGTAGATCCACGAATGAGGGTCTCATTTCTGACAAGTACCCTCCAGGATCTTGCCACTGTGAATTTCCGAGACATGCATCCAACACCCTGTCAATCCATTTTGTCAAAATATTTAGAGGAGATGTCCTGAAAAGGATCTTCCTTGAAAATTTTTGGAACTCATTAGAGCAATTTCTTGGTGTTTTTTAGAATTTCTTCACATATTATCCTCAGGAGGAAGATGGCCTTTTAAATTTGTTCATCACACATGGGTCCTGAATCATGAGAAGGCTCTGAGAGCTCTCAGGGCTCTGCTATATTGACAATTTTCTACGAAGCAGGAAACCTTCTCTTCTGTGAGAATAATTTTGCATCAATGCCTTTAGCTTATGACATCCTAGGGAGATTTTCTATTCTTCCTGCATTAGCAAATATGCTACTGTGAGTTATATTACTTGTGCTGTAGTTGGTCTCAGCGGGGTGGGAAGGAATTAGCAAATGCTTAATCCATTGAAAGTATGATTACCATATAAATTATTTTTAAAGAGTAATATTTGTATCAGCCCCTCTGTTTCTAGGGTTGTTTGCAAACAAATACTGTCTCAACCATTGCGGATTGAATGCCTGTGAAAAATTATATTAAAGAACTACCACACCACTTTATTATCTTAGCATCATTTAGGTTAGAAAAGACCTTTAAAGACCACCTAGTTCAACTGTTAACCCAACACTGCCAAGTCTACCCCTAAACCATGTTCCGAAGTGCATTAAGCAGTTCCTGCTCTATGGCTGTGGTGGTCTTCACTCGAATCCTAAGTTTTGATGAAGGGTGTGCTGAGAATGAATGCACACATCAGTCATTTGTTTGCAGAAGGATGTGGGACCATGGCCATGTCACTCAGTTCTTAGAGCCAAAGCCTCCTCTAGGACTTCAGCATCTTCCCTGCTGAGAAAGCTCCTGAATAAGTAGGTTTTAATGGGATTCTCCTTTTGGCTATATGCTGGTGGCTGCAGCATGGGCAACTCATCACAGCCTCACATAACAGACAGGACAGAACTGGTCAGTTGAGTCATGTTCATCTCTTCCTCTATTAAGCAACAGCATAATCAGGTAGGAGTTAGTTGAACTGCACCCTGAATTTTCTTCACCCTGATCACGAAATCCCTTTATTATGGTAGGAAACCAGACAACTGTGTTGCAGATAGTTAAGTGCAAGGAACCCAACACATTCAGGTGATAGCTGATCATGTCCTCAGTTTGCAATGAAAAAGGGAAGTGTGTAATCTGGTCTCAAACTGGTACAGAAACATATATTGCATTGTTAGCCGTAGGTTCAGAAAGTTCTGCAGTTTATTTACATGCTTTTTCCTACCAAGTACCGATTTTAGACTGTCATCAATGGTGGATGATTAGACCCTATGAAATGGAAAGTCTAGATGGAGGCAGCTGCTGCACACAGTCACTGTACCTCTCAGTGCTTCTGATACTTTCTGATATATACAGGAGTTGACATAAATCCATTTCTTCTGCTTCTTTCTTTTCTCCCTCTTTAGAGTTTTTCTTTAAATTAGTACAGTACAAGAAGGCTTTCAAAGTGGATTTTGTTTTGATTTTTGAAATTAACATGTGCCAATACCACATTATTGCTAAGTTTTGAAGAGTGATTAGATTCTATCTGTCGTGGAGTATGCAATAACCATCTTGAAGTAAACTGCCAAGGAAAACTTTGATATTTTTATGACTTCTTTGTTGAACTTTGCAATAATCCATGAATTAAAAAAAAAAAAAAAAGTCGATCAGATCAACATAACTTCTTTCTACAAGTTTGGTGCTACCCTAATTAAAGAAGTACTGACTCCAGGCCAATACAAAGCACTGAAAAGGTGATTGACTAATGAGCATGTGATTGTTTTGGCTCAGGCTCTACAACAATGGCAGTCTCTGATTACAGTTA
Source organism: Lanius collurio (assembly GCA_020086605.1). NCBI lineage: Eukaryota > Metazoa > Chordata > Aves > Passeriformes > Laniidae > Lanius > Lanius collurio. The sequence goes on from JACBWW010000003.1 coordinate 42,367,218, forward strand.
AGATGTAAGGTTCTAGACTGCTGGAGAGGCTTTTAACTAGCTTTCTCAGTACTCAGCAGTACTTAAACATTTCTGGCTTTGATTCTTCCTATGCAGACTTTGTACTGGGTTTTTTATGCTTTCTGTTTTCTTCTGAGACATAAGAATTTTGCAGGTCTGCAGCAATGATTTAGTTTGATGTGATGAGGTTCAGGTCTGCAGCTTAACTGGATTGCACTGAAGTGGATTCAGGTGTTGTCAAGGGTTCAGCCTTATTAAGACAGTCTAATGCTTGATCTCTCAGGTTTGTGGTAGTTCTGTTAGCTTTTCCATGTCCAGGTGAGCTTCTTTTTAAATATATATTGGCTTTATAAATCTTAGTATTAATTTCTTAGTTATTAATCAGAACTCAATATCTGTTGCTCATAAAGATAGTCTTTACAAATATATGCACAACAATTTGTATAAGATGTCATATTAAAATACAACTGGCACTTGAGGACAGTTTCAGTTTACTTGCTTACCTAGCAGCCATCCTGTTGAAGAAGTAGTTAGGAATATTGAAGATAAAAAAGACTTCTCTATAGACTCACATACCACTCTGTCCTCTATGGAGCACAGGTTAGTATGGTATGACTTACATTTTATAATTCATAAAATAGCAGTTTTGAGATCTGCTAAAGCAAAATTCTTGTGGTTAGGGTGAAAGTATTCTATTGTCTCTGACTTTTGTGAGTTAAGTGAAAGCATCAGAAAGGATAATCTTAACCCTGATTGTGCCATTGTAATGTGATCTGTTATCCTGCAAACATGAACAAGAAGCACTATAATTCTTGAAACAGGCACCTGTGGGGACCTGTATATTCAGAGGAGTGAAAATACTTTCCATTCTTCTTTAACACATTTTATAGAAATATTAGATAGCAGTCTTTGCTTAGGGCTCCCTCAAGGAAAGAAATATATACTTTATTATACCAATTAAGTTAGTATAAGAAATCAAGTAATTTGTACTTTTCTTTTAATTGTAAAATCTGCATATCTCTTAGCTGTACACATCATTGTAGTATAGAAATAAAAGTTATCATTTCTGGTTAGAAAATAATAAAGGAAAAATAGAAATGTGAAAATTTTTTAAAGTATTTTTAACATTTTAAATTTCTTCTCAAAGCGACTTTAGTTTCAGATATGCTTTTGTGTATTTTTTTTAAATTATAGTTAAAATGAGTCCAAAATTTTAGTAATCAAACATTGAAAGATGGGGAAGTAAATGAAATCTCACAATTTCCACTGGAAGGAATTAATTCCCCAGGAATTTTTATTTATTATAGAGTTGTTTTATTCAGCTGTACTCTGATAAATGCCACTTTTAATCAGCTGTCATGCAATTTATAATTCCCACTTATATGATTAGTGGGAGAAAAGCTCTCTGTATGTGACCTCATTAGGGCACCTCATTATGTGAAAGGAAAGGAGGATTTAAAAATCTGTGCAGTGAAGAAGGTGACAAGAAATTGCA
>JACBWW010000003.1:42368722-42558722 GCA_020086605.1 Lanius collurio
TTTTTTTTTTTTTTAATATATTACATTTGCTACTTTGGATCACGAGTAAAGGGAAATATAGCTGAAGTTCATGATTGATTTGTGCTACAGAATTAATTCACAGCTCACCAGTCCTGGAAATTACTTGCTGCTTGCATGCAGTTGTTTGCATGAACACTGAATGCCACTGAAATTAAACACAATATAGGCAGCTCGATTAAATGCTTGTTAAAGTTAATGGTGTTAGACATTTGTGCACAGCTCTGTTCTCACAGAATAAGTTGCAGAACAAGCATGAAAATAGTTCAAAATTTCAAGGCAGTTAAAAATTATGGGAGATAGTTTCTGCTTGAATCAATCAGTGCTTTTGTGATAACGTTGTGCTATTCAGCAAACTAAGATTTTGGTATATTCTGGTAGTAAAACAAAAGGCAAGTTTTCATGTTATTTTTACCCTGAGCCTGGATGTTAGAGGCTCTCCAACAGCAGAAATGGATGGATATCTAACACAAAAGAGCCTGATCTAGTGGAGACCTCAGTCTGAACCTGCACTAATTAATGTAAATAAGACTCTTTCCAGTGATCTCTCTGTTCTTCACTGAAGCTGCACATGTTTGTCCATGCCATCTAAATGCATTGAACCAAGGTGGCAGCCTGAAAACTGGTATGGCACACATAGGGTTCACAAGATAACCTGTAGTAAGCCATACAGTCATGAGCAAAAGTGTCAGCAGGAATGAAGCAAGGAAAATACCATGGATTATTTATTGTAAAGTTTCTGTTCAGGTGACAGACTACTGGATGTTGTACATATTATGTATCAGAATGTGTTAGAACCAGCAGCAGCCACAGCTCCATTTATGCAAAGCTGGGAGAACAGCTGATGTTTGAAAGGCTCATTTATCTGGCCCCAATACCTGCAAACAGTACTTGTATATTGGTGTATCTGTCTCACAGGATAGCTAGTTTCACAGTCTTCTGCAGTTAAATGTGTTCCTGCAAAGGATATATTGAATCAGAAGATCCTATGCTGAGTTCCCTGTCAAGGCAAATTTCTCTTTTCACTGTGTAGAAAGCATATGAATACTGGCCCTTTCCAATAAGTCCCCCATTTTGATAGCAAGAGTGCAATGTTCTGCTTCTTAAAGATGTGTCAATTTCAATGACAAATAAAATATTTTATTTTTCATGGCCCGCAGCTATTCTACATATTTATTTTCCCTTTCCTTACAATATGATTTTGCAGGTAAAAAATATTATTTAAACTTCTTAACTTTTGATGCTATAGGTTATATATGAGCTACCTTGACTTGAAAATAGCTTTCTTGCCAGCTAATGAAAATTAAAATCAAGATTTTCTTCACCAGATTATTTCATCATTCATTTTTTCAAAATGATAATCATAACTCTAAAATGAGCTCTTTACTCTTTAAGTGGATGGTTATCAGGGAAAAAAAGGTCTGTAATCACAAAAATATGCAGATTGCATTATCAGAAATTAAAACTGCTATGCTGTACTTTGGGGCGTATGTCTTTGTTTCTGTTCAAGGCTTCTAATGATTTACTGTACAGATTTTTCTCTATGTATTGATTACAGAGCAAAGACACTGAATTTGAAAAATATGAAAGAAGTGGAATATAAATACAAAGCAGAAGATAATTGTGTAAGTTAATTTCTTTTTTAACCTTTTTTTGTGTGTGTTTCACTAATTCAGACTTATTTGTTTTCTCTAGTTACCAGATTGTAATCAGGGAATCAAGGGAATGTGTTTATGATATGACCACTTGAAATTTAAAGCCAGTATAATATGAAAAAACCCAAAAGTAGTTGGCTATCAGAAACTGGAATATTTTCAAGGTTGTGCTGCTTGTCCGCAAAGCAAAGTTAGGCAAGTCCTCTTAGATCTATCTTATTTTGTCATTTTTACTTATGAATTGCTCTTTCTAAAAGTTTTCTAATTCCTAAATTTAAGGAAATATCTTGCCAGGAATGGCAAGGGCAATCTGAGCAGACAATAGCAGTCTCCATATTCTTATCATGTTTCCTAAAAGTCGTTTGGTATTCTCATCATTCCCAATCTCTTTTCTGAAACCATTTCTGCCACCAACCCCTTGTGACCAGACTGTCCCAGAGGACGCCATGTGGCTGGGCAAAGAGGGGCAGCACCACAAAATTGTCACTGGCTGCTTCACACTTCTCATCACCCTGTGCACATAAAAAATGTATGGAATAACCTCTCCCAAAGACTGCACCTTTAAAATTTGTCTTCTTACAAACTTAAAGCGACCACTCAGATTCTTTTGGTTGTTTTCATTGCAATTATCATCAAAGTTGCTTTTGCTCAGGTCTATGGTAAGAAGAGAAGGGTAATGAGCCAGAGAGGTGAACTCCCTCCTCCAAGATGAAATGGTAGGTCAGCAGCCAAGAGAGAAGTAGAACCATGTGTCCTTTGAGCACAGAGCCCCATCACTGGGGCATCCTGCGTTCTCCACCGTGGCAGTTTCTCTTGCGTCCTTTTTCCTTTCCTAGTGCTTATGAAAGATCTTATGTATCAGTAAGCCACATGCTCAGCAGTTATTGCTACACCATTAGGCAGCTCTTCTTTAAAGAATTTGTTATTTCTGGCAAATCTCTTCCATCAGAGCTATCTTGGGCTCAAAATCTGAACTTCCAAGGGCTCAAGGGCATTTACTGTTTTGGCATGTTGAGTAATGTTGGAATGTGAAAGGTACATAAGAATGGGGAGGACTCTGAAATGTGAATTAAAAACACTGTTGTTGAGGCTGGCCCAGCTGTCAATTATTATATCACTTTTCATTCTTAATAAAAATGTTGGAGTAACTTTGTCAGAGATGGGTAACCAAAATTTGATTTGCCTGCTATTTTTCATATTGGTTCATAACATGAAGCACTTTGTACAAATGCCTACACATTTTGTTTTTAAGCTATCTGCTCCTCTGCTTTTTTTTTTTCTGCCTTATTCAGTAAGATTAATGCCAGTAACCTGGTAATAACAAACTAGTGTCTGCAGACAGTGGGGAAAATAACATTATGTTAGAGAAGTAAATTGCTCAAGAGGTTATTACACAAAACAAAGAAGGAAAATATGCCTTTAATTGAATTTAGTCACTGGGTTGCAGCAGGCATTTAGGGTAATTTTTAATGTATGAATGTTAGACTGCTCCAAGTTTCCCTGGTAAATAACAGATTAGACATAAACAACAGGACTTTTAAACATGAAAATATGCAAGCTTAATGATCTACCCTGCCATTAAGGTCTGTGGATTTATAGGGGTTATTTCATCAATAAGAGAAAAGACACTTTAATGTGGAAAAAAAATCAAAGGGTATTTAGAAGCTTATGTGAAACACATTTCATCCCAGGCGTTCAGTGGCATTGAACTCGTACCCGAGCAGAGCCAGTGCTGTGCAGAGTGTGCAGGGCAATCGCCCGGGGCCTTCCAAGTGTTGGCAGGGACCAGCACGTGAGATAAATTTCCTACTTTCTTTGTAAGGACTCGGCAAAGGGGAAATTCATTTTTCTCTGAACAGTTCTTGTTAACAAAGACTCAAACCAGACCCAAGAATAACTGGCTGGTCAATTTTAGGCATAGTTGGCCTTGTCCATTCTGGACAAAAAAATTATACCTAATTCTGCCATCTGTTTGATCTGGCCTTATGGTTTGACCCTTTCAAGTTCTGTACCTTGTACTTTTGGAAGCTTGGTCATCACAGGATTTGATCTTTGCACATCAGTCTTCCTTTTTTTCTTAGTGTTTATCTTCTACTTTGCTGGTGCTGCTATAGCACTGAGGTGTCCACTTGTCTCCACACCAAGCTGTGTATAACAGTTTTTACAGGAATTTGTGGGATGTCAGAGTATTTCTCCATTCAAGCATGTACTGTCCCCTGTTTTGCCCTTTAGAGCTTTATTCCATATAAACTGAGACATTTTAACTGCCAGTTGAGCTTTGCCACTTGTCTGATTGTGGTATGTCAGTGATGTGGTATTTACTTCAATCACTCATAGGTAAATTGCACAAGGTCTCTGTGAATAATCTGGTGTTCTTTGCCTCAGTTTGGGATGTTTGAAATGTTTCCTTTATATAATGGTCACTGTGGTGGTGTCTGATAGATCGTGTCATTCCCAGAAGTCTGAACAGCAGTCCACAATAAGGAGATAGTTTAGGTGGTTTGTGGTGAAGAGTTCCATTCTTGTTTTGCTTGAAAGTCTGTTGGGGAAAACTGCATATCTGCAATGCAATCCCAAACAGTACTACTTAAAAAATGGTCTATGTCAGCTCCACTTACTTGTGTTTGACTGTGACCTTGTTACATGACTTTTGTTAGGAAGAAGAGCTATATTCTCTTGTAAATTCTTGATTTTTACTTCCATTGACACACAACCAATGGAAAATTGGGAGTTCAGTAGAAGTAACTTAATTCTACCTCCTACAAAACTGGGATTTAAGCATGTATTCCTGCTGTCCAATATATTTATATATAAATATTAATTCTCTTACTGGCTTTTGAGGATGTTTGATAACTACACCTTGAGAGTGAGAGAAACAGTACTTGTTTTGTGCAAAATGTCTCCCACTTGTACCTGGGCGTTTCTGAACATCCTCTGGTGTCCTTCCAAAATTATGCTGTGCAACTCTTATGTTTTGAGCTACACAGTCTGACTGTAGGTACTGGTAAGCTGCTTGTAGCTTATTCAGTGAAATGCAGAGAGAGGATCAAGGGCAACTGACAATTCTCATGTAGATTATCGTGTTGGTTGCAGATATGTGCTGGTAAAGCTTTAAATGTGTCAATCAAGGTTGACCTGGATCCACCAAGTATTTTCATAGAGAACTATCTAAGGTACTAACTAACTGTACTAAGGTCATCTTCAGACGACCAAGATGAATATTGCCAGCTTTCCCCAAACCACCTGCAGTGTTTGCCCTAAATCCTTGTGTACTTTTTTCAAGACATGTTTGTCTCATAAAATATAATACCTATCTGCAAATGTTACCTTGTCTATGCTTGGGGATTATACCAACTGAAATAGTGCTATTATAATTGTTAGCTCATAGTTCTTAGTGTTATGCCTTATAACATATATGCTTTATTTCCTGCTAACTAAAATTGTAGAAAGTTTTCATTGTATATTACTTATATTTCCATTCTTCAGTTGTGTGTGAAGACTGATCAATAGAATTATCTGTTAAATCAATCTCACAACCCAAAGCTCCTCCTGGGTTAATGTACAGGTATTTTTAGGAATTTTAAAGAAATTAGTCTGAAGTTTGCTCTCCAAAACCAAGATGACCTTTTCAGCATTATGTTTATTTCATTCCACAGGAATCATTAAAACAGGTAAAAATAGTTTCAGTCAACAGCCCGTTAGTCTTTTTGAATGCCAGAAAATTTCATGCTGACCTGTTAAAGATAATCCAGAAAGATGGCATGAACAGCCAGGTATGTGATATTGTAAACAAGGTGGGATGTGCTTTACGCTTCAGTAATCACCATGACTGGGTTGAAGATCGTGTTTGCTTTCCTTGCATTTCTTAGAGAATGCAATCAGATACTGAAACAAGTATAAAAAATGACATTAGAAATTATTCATTTAGAATAAAGATAATTTTAATCTTAACCAGATTCAATATGGACTATTCTCATATTACTAGTCGAAAACAATACCTCTACTATTTCTGCATGTGATCCTGTAAGATACATTAAGGCACTGATCCAAAATTCCACAACTTCTGCAAGAACTTACATAACCTCAGCTTATGTAAGACTGGGATTTAGACAATGAGGAGCTTTCATATTTCAACAAACATGCTTGAATAAAATGTGATTTTCTTTTTTTTCTGAAAATAAGTCCATGAGAGCTGGATGCTTCATTTCTAACTGTAAATAATTTTGGGAGAATTAGGAAGAAAGTGCTTACTTTTTTTCTCAAAGGTATTGTTTCTTTTTCCTCTTTTGCACTGATTGTATTAGAAAAATAAACTATACAAATTATGTATAGCATGTTTTTGGAGGATATCCCCATAAGTATAGTATTTTCCAAGTTTATCAGCACATAACTACTGCAACTTCCTGCAACACTTCCTAAAAGACAAAAAATAAGTGATCATTTTTCTTTCAGTACCATGAAGACATTCCAATGCTATACAATGCTTACTGCAGACAATTTCACCCAGTTTGGCAAACTGGGCTGGGAAAATCCCAGCCATGCCTTAGATGGATTGTTAAGACAGCAACACGTGTCTACTACCTCTGCTGTCCCCTGACGGAGTTGTGCTACCCATACGTGCATTGATGGGCGGAAATTCAGCTCAGAAATTGTGATGTTTTTTTCCCTTGGTTTTTCTAGGCTGACTGATTTGGATCAGTATGATAAAAAGCCCCCAAACAGAGAGAAATTACTTAGGATTTGCATGGAATTAATTTGAGTCAATTCAAGAAGTTAATTTAATAAGTTAATTTATACATTGCTTATAAGGGAGATTTTATCCTTTGTCCCTTCTGTAAGGTAGTCAGCAGTACAGCTGCCTGAAATACTGTGCTTCTTTTTTAATTTTTATTTCGTTGAATAAATGTCTTTCTGTAGCACATAATGGGTGTGAAAAAAATGCCGTTTCCTTTTTTCTTCTGTGCTCTGTTTCTGGTTTTAACTCATGTTTCTACTGAGAACTTGCATATTGAAATAATTATTATAAAAATTCTCCAGATAAATGTAATTCTTTAATAAATTTACACGTCAAAAATGTTCTTACTAAAATATTAGTGTAGCAGATGAGATTGCAGCAAGTAGAAATTTAATCAAAAATTAATCTTATAAAATCACTGCCTAGAATTTTTCTTTTCAAGAACATCTCTCCTATCTTTTGACCTCTTCTTAACCACAAAAGCATTGTGTCCAAAATAGGCTTTCTAGTGAATCCAAACATGACAGAGGTTGCGTCAGCTAAAATGAAGTGCAAGATATCAGTTTGAGTATGTGCCTCAGTATTCTTCTAAAGTTGTACCAAAAATATTATACATCCAACAGGCTGTTGCATAGCACATGATTTTGGATAGAATGAGCTAACTTCGATACTGAGAAACAGAATTCTTATGTATTGCATTGACTTTCTCTTGTTACTGTGCAATGGACTGGTTTTCCTTGGTATGTTAAACATTTGTTGCTTTTATTTCAGTGTGAGCAGAACACATTGCTCTGTTCATTTTCCAATGGAAGTTGTCATGGTAAGTTTACTATCTACAAATTGTATTAAAACCAAGATGGATGTAAGTGTGCAAAATGGCTCCACATTTTTCTATATATTTCTAGGTGCACACAAGTTTTATGGAAACAAACATTTTCAGTTACACCAAGCATTCAATGAAGCATGAATGCTAAACAATCTTAAATTATGTTAACCTTGACCTAACAAGTCCTGGTTTTCATTCTGTTTTTTATTGACTTTTTAAGATTTCAAAAGCAGGGAACTCCATAAAAATGCCCTTTCTACAGGAGTAGAACGTTCTAGTGGGTGCCTTATTGCCCATCACAGGGGGGTTGGAATTAGGTGATCTTTAAGGTCTCTTCCAACCCAAACCATTCGCTGACTCTGTGTTCCTGCTTGTGGCACTGGAATGATGATGGATGTAAAGAGGCATCCTACATAGTGGGGGAAACACTTCCTGTGTTTTTGCCTGGACTGTTCCTCAGATCAGGCTGAAGAGACTGTTTTGCTAATCTCTGGTCTTGGGTATTTTTGCGTTCACAATTAGTATGAAAAAGTAAAAGTAAGATTAGAACAATGTAAAATATTTTTGATCTTTAAAGCCACATAAGAGAAAATCTCAGAAAATTTCAACTGAATTTTTAGTGATGCCATAACTACCAATATTATACAGTAGATCCACACAATACAGTATCAAAACAACATAATAAAAAACCCTAGAGGTTTTCTTTCAATTAAGCTGGACAACTCCACTCTTTCCACATTTTGTAACACTAACATCAAATGAGAGCACATACATTCCCATGGGAGAGCTGCAGCATCCTTTTGCAGTAGATACTTTATAGAGATGACCTCATTGTGGCTAGAATTAAAACAATGTATATTTAAAACACTTATAAGCATTAAGGCCGCAGTGGAAAATCTGATTTGGAGGCTGTTGTCAGATTGTTTGTGTTTGTTAACTAGACTCAGGATATTTTTATGAAACTACAGTTGTTTAGTTTACTTGGGGGTGACAGAGTGCTTTGCTGTAGCATAGCAACCTATGAAAATGGCTACTGAAGAGTGTATTGTATTTTATTGACTATATTGTAAAATACTATGTCTGAGAAGGTCTTACCAGTACATATTTCAGTCATCTTGAAGATGAACTGGTTTCTCATATTACAAAAGCAACAGAAACCACAGGACCTCTTTTCTGAAAGCCTAAGTCCTGCCTTGAGGACTTAAATGCTGCTTACTTGTACCAACCAGTCTATGGTGATTCTTCATGGGGTCTTTAAAACAACAAACAGAGAGAAAAAAGAAAAATCCCCATAAAGAGAAAAGCAAAATGTGGAGTTTAAATTTTCAAGAAGGAGGACACAATCCTTAAGCTTTTGGGCAAGTGTCCAGGAAAGCATGGAAATCTATGCCTTTGTCAGAATATTTCCTTTCTCCTTTTGGGGAATACTGTCTGTATCAGCATCAAATGAAAAAATGCTCTTGCTCATGCCACTGATACAGACAGGGTGCAGGTCTTTACCTACGCCCTCTTTTAGAGGCCAGGCAGCTTCTACTGCAATTCAGGATGCAGCAGGAAATTATTACACTGAGCCTGGGAGATCACATGAACCCTTTCTGGGTTTCTACCACAGTAATTTCAGGCAGGAGGTTCCCCTTAAAATTCTTTACTTTTGTTTGTATGTATATTGGACAATACAAGGACAGTAAATGTCTGGAGATGCAAGTCCAAAAGTCTTTGGCTCTCTGACTAGTGTCAGAAAGGAATCACCACCATTATAAATTTGCATAATGGATAAATTCCAAGTCCCCTCAATAGTTTAAAATCTTTACCTCTGCTCTGCCAAAGTCATTTAGCTTAACTCCTCTTTACAATCAGCATTCCTTTCCTTCATATTTTTCTTTTCTTCTTTTTCAGTTATGCGCATTACGTTAACAAACATTTGCTCACAGAAAAATGTAAATAAGACGTGCATTATTTTCTAGTTTTCCCTTTATGAATGCAAGGAATCATTTATCTATGTGCTAGTTCAGGAGGCATTTAGAACAGAGTATGTTTCAATTAAACAAAAGATGGTCTGAGGTTGAAGAATGAGTAGAAGACCTTTGCAAATCTTACCAACACAATTTTCTTCTCCAGCATTAGTATGTCATAGTGTATTAAAAAATTAACCAAACAAAAACAGCATAGTAAAAGCTTAGGAAAATGAAATGCTCCACTTTACATATATTTCTTCTTTAAGGGTGAATATTAAGTTAGCAGGTGTTTAGGTACTACGGAAATCAATGTAATATCACAACTTAAAACAAGATAGATATATTTTCTGTGTATCCCATAAAAAATCTTCCAGAGAAGCTAAGCTGACTCATTAAGAAATTCAAATTTGAAGAAATAATTGTTTAATACTTGAGACACTATTGCTGCCTAAAACATCTCATTGGTATGTTCTGCTTTGGTATGTTCTTTTCCATTGCCCTAAATGTTCTTCACTTGTGCTTCTAAAATGTGGTATTAGCTTGCCTGATACCTTACATAACAGTAAAATTTTTACTGTGATAGTTTAGGCTTATTTTGTTGAGCTGTCATCATTCTTATACCCATTTCTTAAGTATTCTCCTTTTAATTAAAGTTTTTCATTTATCAAATGTTTAGGTGAGTCGGTGCAGTCGTGTCACAGTGAGCGACGTGTTTTGATATTGGACTGCAGTGGACTGAATTTCTTTGACTACACTGGAGTCTCTGTGCTTCTTCAGGTATTCATGACATTAAAAACATTCTGTATATGTTATAATTACACATATAATTACATATGAGTTATTTGGGCCAACTACTAGTCACTTCACCTATATCAGTGGATAAATATTTCACCCATAGAAAAGATAAACACAGATTTGTTATTAAATTTTACTGTGTATATATATAAAATTACATTAAAATACTTCTAAATATTTTGGGTAACTGCAAATGTACACATCTGCATGTAATGAAGATGAGCTTCAGAACTTTTCCTTTTTTTTTTTTTAAGTTTTTTTAGGTCATATTTGACCCTGGCATGTCAGTTGTAGGGACGTGTGTAAATTTACTGCTTTAAAGTTTCAGCTTTAATTCTGTGTTTTTATCTGCATGTTCTACTTTCTGCTAAGCCAGAGGTCAAAACACGATCTCCAAACTTTCTCCCATGGGCAACATATCTTGCAGACTGGGTTCAGGCATTGCAGGAGTTCCAAGAAGCTCCCAGAAGACTAAACCCAGTAATCACTGGTTATTGTGGTGAATGGAACTAAATCCAGGTGGCAGCTGGCCACAATTGGTGTTCCCCTGGGGCCAGTTCTGTTTAATATCCTGTTGAAGATTTGGACAAGGGGATTGAGTGTACCTTCAGTCAGTTTGCAGATGAAACCAAGCTGGGTGGGAGTGCTGATCTGCTGGAGGGCAGGAAGGCTCTGCAGAGGGATCTGGACAGGCTGGATTGATGGGCAGAGGCAAATAGGAAGAAATTCAGCAAGACAAACTGCCAGGTCCTGCTCTTGTGTCACGACAACCCTGTGCAGTGCTACAGGCTGGGGGAAGAGTGGCTGGAAAGACATGGGTCAGTGGTGGACTTGGCAATGCCAAGTTAATGCTTAGACTTGATGACCTTAAAGGTCCTTTCCAATCTAAACAATTCTACAAGTCTATGGTTCTGCATAATAAGCAGTTCTATGTAGTGGATAAATATTATGTTCAAAAGCTGTTTCTTACACGTCCATCAGATCTCAAGTTTAAAAGTTGTGTAGCGACTACAGAGTTAAGTGGGTATGGAAGGTTTGGTTTGCATAATTTTTCTGGGTAAGATAAAGGACTAGATTTGAACTTGGGTCTTAGCCCAGGCTTTTCTTGCCCTAACAATTTTCTCAATTTACTACAGTGGTTGCACGGTGAAGTAAGTGTTGCCTTAAAAGATTTTAAATTAGAATTACACATATAGGCACGGATATAATGAAAAAGAAAACTGGAAAAATAAGGTTCGTGGGGAGTGACTATTAGCTATCCCTTAGAAATATAAGGCATTCAATATAGTATTAATTTTAAAAATTGTGAAACTGATTTCCAGCAGGTCTTAGAGACCTCCAAATTACAAATTGCTTTAAAGAAGTGTTTGACAAGTTTTTGAGAGGTAAGTCTGGTGTGGGCTGTGAAGCATGCAGGTCGGTAGTGCAGCCTCTTGATAAATGGTTGGTCCAAAACCAAGTTGCTCAGACAGGACCGTACTCAACATGTCCTTGTTGTTACACTCATTCCCAAAATATCATCACTGATGCCAGAGATGGATTTTTGAACTGAGTAAGGTTTTTGGTTTATTTGTAAAAATAGAGTATTCTGATGTGTTTCTCACTGAATCTCTTCTCTCAAATTTTTTCTACTTCATATGGATTATTTAAACATTTTTTGAGGCAAAAGCTGCTTTGGATGTTCCCCATTTGGCAGAAAAATGCCCTACTCTGGTTTTGGAGTTATTTTCAATTTTTTTTTTTTTCTTTAGCTTTCTAACTTATTTAGTCTCTGTGGAGTTGACCAGTTTCAAAGAGAGAATGAAGACCAACTTAGTGCTGAATGTAGCATGGTAGTTGTGGTACTTTTTTGATAAAAGTCTTAAAGTTTCCTAGGTCTGGTTCCTGTCTATGTGGACTAGTAGTAAGTATATGGTAAAGATATAGGAAAACACATTGAAAAAAAGAGAACTGGAAACAATACCCCTAAAAATTACAGTAAGAAAATTCAAAATTTTTAATCAGATTCAGATTTAATTCTCAGCAGAGCTGTAGAGTACTGTGAAGAGGTGGTAGGAAATAAATGTGGCTTGGTAATGTTTGCATTATAGAAGGGCTCGCTCTGGTGGCAGCTGGCAGTAAAGCTGCTGCAGCAGCACTCTGGGCTCTGCCCTCCTTGAATATGGGAGGCAGGAATTTTTGTGTATTTTATTCTCTGTTGGTATTTAAAACAGGGTTGGTTTTCTTTTTTTTAATTTATTGTTTTCAAACATATAGATTTATGTGGACTGTAAAACCAGATACATCGATGTGTTGCTAGCACACTGCAAAGGCAAGTATCAACTTACACTAAAAATTTTAACATGATGGTTTGTATATCCTCATTACCTTCTCAGTGTTCACGTGTTTGTTTTATTGCAGCTTCCTTGATAAAAGCAATGCAGTATGGTGGAAATCTTGAATCTGAAAATCCTGTGTTTTTTGAATCTATTTCTTCAGCAATTGATGCCATTCATATTCACAGGGTAAGACTTACAAGCAGGAGTAGGTGAAGCCTGGAGGGCTTCTTGGATTCTCACAGCAATTTGTTAAAGTCTGGGAAAGTCTTATTTACCCAATGAACCTATTGTGTATAAATCTTTTATCTGTCTGTGCTCTAAAACTTGTCCTCAGCCTCAGGAATGCAGTTTCCCTTTTTTTTTTTTTTTTTTTTTTTTTTTTTTTGCTGCTAGAACTGTCTTGCCATCACTGCATCTCTTTTTGCAACAACTTCTTGATCTTCTGTGGTAGATCCAGAGGCACTGTGTTGTGGTGCTTTAACCTGGGCTCATTCTCCACTGGAAAGATTCATGTTACCTAACACAGCCTCTTTGTGAGACAAATTAACTCACAGCCAGTTCTGCATTACTGACCCTACACTCCTGTTTCTCAGCCTGGGATGCTGCTTCACACAGCACTGCACTGGTCTGACTGAAATGCCTCTGGATGCCCAGCAAGTTTGGTTTGAGCTAGAAAACTTGTCTCTGCCCTGCACTGTAGCATGCTGTGTTGGTTCACTGGTGGAAAGAGGGGAATTCCATGAAGAAGAAAGAACTAGAGGGAGAAGGGAGGCCGGAGCATCTGTTTACTTGCTCAAGGATAGGTGCATTCCTTTTTAAAAAGATTGTAAACATGGAACTATGTGATGCTTTTCCACTGTCATGCCAGTGTGAGTATGCATTACAAGCAGTGTGCTTTCCTGTAGTTTTATTTATGATTCAAACATGGCTAGAGCTTGGCTCAGAGCCTTCTCCAAGAGACGTTAAACTCATCACGGTCTGTGGTTTGGTTGTATGTCTTTTTTTCTTCACTTTGTATTTTACTAATTAAATCAGAGTTGCCTGTGGACAAAACCACTTTCCACTGATTTATCCAGATTAAGGTGAGTTGGCACAGTTGGTCTAGTGAATTGACCAGAAAAACATGTTCTCTTCAGAGTTTTTCAACATTTCTCATTATGTTGTCCTACAAAAAATAATTTACTAAAATGGTAACTGCAGGGCAAAAATAACGGGGTTGGCTATTGTATATTTTGTCTGGGTCTGATTAGATGAATGAGAATGATTGTTGTGTTATAAAATGTCTGCATTTTTTATTGACATTAATTAACTTTCCTAACATTCTTGTAAGATAGTTATGTCCTAGCATTCCCATTTTATGGAAATGGGACATGGATAGACCAGGACAAATGTTCATAATGAAAAGGGGTTGTTAAAACTCAAAGTCCACTTTTTTAGGAACTGATT
This sequence comes from Lanius collurio, assembly GCA_020086605.1. Classification (NCBI taxonomy): domain Eukaryota; kingdom Metazoa; phylum Chordata; class Aves; order Passeriformes; family Laniidae; genus Lanius; species Lanius collurio. The sequence goes on from JACBWW010000003.1 coordinate 42,382,471, forward strand.
GTTTGTTTCTACCAGAGCTGCTAGGCAAATCAAACCTCTGTGTAGTGGCTTAGCAGCTGAGTCTGAAAGGCTCGCATGCAGCCTCAAATTTTAAATGTAATTATGAACAGTATATGTATACTGCTGATGCTGCATCTTCAGAGTATTCATAGTACATGCTTCAGGGATTTTTATGTGTTCATTGTGTTTAACACCTGAAGATAAGGTGGACAGGAGTGACAAAGCAGGGTGATGGCAATAGCAGCACCACACTGTACCTACCAGTCTGGGCACTCCCCCTGCGCCTTTTTAAGCTGCTGAGGTCAGTAGGACTTTTGAGTGTTAACATGACAGAATAGGCAGAATAGGATAGAAAAAAATATGAGGAAGGAGCTGGAGACTAACAGAAAGTGATTTGTTCTGATTTACATTTCAGCTTTCCCATACAACAGGAAATACTCTTTCACTGTAGGAAAGGTAGCGGCAAGAGGGCTTTGTGGTTCATTTTCATCTCTGCTGCTGTTCAGAAATGCAAAGATGTTCTTACCTATACCCTCCAATGAGAATGATGTGTCATTTTCATTTTTATGTTTATAAATGGATAAGAAACTTGCCTATTACTTTATGCACTTAATAATAAATAACTTTTTGAAATATTAGTTGTTATAATGGTGGCATTTTCAAGCTTCATCTCCTAATTTTATATTATATTCTAAGAAAACATTATAATACTTTTTTTTCTGTTTCTCTCAATTTAGAATTACAAGTTCAGTGAACAGAGTGAAGTGTGATGCCCATCCATTGAGCATGGCTAGTTTCATCTGCTCATATTCAAAATGAACTGCAGCATGTCTTCTCCTTAACTTTTTTCTCCATTGGATCTCATAGATGATCTTTTATATGCCATGTATATTTAGTACATTCAGTAATTACAGATCTGCCTTTCAAAAAGAAAATCTTTTAGATGCAATTACTCAGAGAATGTTCATGCAATTGTTCTACAGTGGTTTTATATAATATTTTTATATATTTAGATAAAAATTATTAGAAAGCAGACACGAGGTACTAACTGTGTTTACCAGTTAGATGTATTCTTTTACATATCTTCTATTGTAACATTAGTTGTAATAAGCCTCTGTAGTTTTGTGTATGGAATAGAGACATTATGAATTCTTAAAAGAGCATGTTATAATTGATACAGTATTGACAGGAAGGCATATACCAATGCATACTGTTTCTAATGGCTTTACTTACTCATTCCTCTGTTCAGGACAGCCATTTTCAGTAACAGCCTCATGTCCGAGCTATCATATACTTCCACTTTTTTTACTTGGCTTTGTATGCTTTTTAATGCTTGCCCAGATCAATGGGGGAACTTGCAAGTATATGCAGAGAAGGCAGATGCATGTTGACTAAGAACACTGGATTGCTTCCCCTCTATTAGTTGTCTTGTGCTATTATGGTTTGCTACATTTTCAAAGCCACAGGTTTTCTTTAGCTCAGACTGAAGAGAAAAAAATGGTAATATTTTTCCAAAACTTATTCTTTTTTCCAGCACATTTTTTCCAGTCTGCATTTCCAGTTTGAGCTGTGATTTGTTTGGTGTTGAAATCTTCAGCTGAGGCAGCTGAGAGGTGATTGTAGGAACATGTAAGGCGTGTGCCACATTTCAGCCACAATCCTGATGTGCAGTACTGTGTGTAAGCACACAAAGTGGGTGGAGGAATTCCCAAGTTGAGTACTTGGTTTGTGTTTATGACTTGTCAGCAATCATGTTAGATTATCCTATCACATCGATATCATGTTATATGGCAACATACTGAGGCCTTCCTGTACCTGAAGGGAGCCTACAAGAAACATGGAGAGAGACTATTTACAAGAGCATGTAGTGATAGGACAAGAGGGAATGGCTTCAAACTGAAAGAGAGTAGGTTTAGATTAGATATTAGAAAAAAAATTCCTTACTGTGACCATGGTGAGGCACTGGAACAGGTTGCCCAGAGAAGGTATGGATGCCCTAACTCTGGAAGTGTTCAAGGCGAGGTTGGATGGAGCTTTTAGCAACTTTTTCCGGTGGAAGGTGTCCCTCCACATGGCAGGACATTGGAACCAGATGATCTTTAAGGTCCTTTCCAACCCAGGTTATTCTACAATTCTACCTATTACTTTTTTGCTCTCACCTTTGTTCCCTTATGTGAACACCAGCAGTAAAATGTGAGTTGAGCAAAAAGGAATCCACAAATGAGAAAGATGAGAAAGCAGGATTTTTTTTCATAAACTTAAATCTATGGAAGCTAAAGGTAAATGAATATGGCACAGCCACAATGGCCATCTTAGCACTACAGAGAGAAGTACAAGGATGCTTTGTGCAGCTGACACATAGAGGCAAAATCTAGAGCTAAGCATTGTTTTCATCAGCAGTTACATCTGTATGCTGTGTCTGCCCGAAGCTGCTGCCTACAGGAGATGAGGCAGCTCATGGAGTGACTTTGTCATCTCTACACAGTTAAGAAATTGATAAGCTTTTCCTCAAGTCTTGGTAGCTCCACACTACTAGATGATAATGGGAGAAAGCCGTGGATTTTTTTTCCCTTTCAGTTAAGAGTGACTCTTGTAGTTATTCCCTACTTTGTCCACAGATGACCAAAAATGTTCTGTGCAAGTTGTTCTGAGACTGCTTTGGTAATTACTATGCAAAAGGTTGATAAGTAACTGTGAGAAACTCATTATACACAGGGGAAATAAATTCTGTATACTGTCCCAAGCACATTAATTTCAGATGCTGTAGTTGATTGCAAATGGCTCATTACATCACTGGACTCAGTAACAGGCTATAACATCTGATTAATAACTTCCTGAAACAGTTTTAGTAATTTATTAACACTTTAGAAACTATTTACAATGTACTTTAATCGTAGAAGCATTAATTTTATGTCACAGCTGAATGGAGATTTCTACTTAACTGCAAACTGAATAAATGAATAAATGGTATCTTTTCTACAAGGTTCAGCATTTGTTCTTTGTCAGCTAAATGTTTTTTTCTGAAAATTTACAGATAAGTTGATTAATGAAACTGTTAAAAATAGGGTCTTTAGCAAAGATAACATCTACCAGGAGACTTTCACTTTTGGTCTGAATGATCTTGTAAATGGAACAACATAGATACTTTTAAAATTCCTTGTGGTATTAGCCTTTAATGAAACCTTCTGCATTTAATGATCAATTTTGTAGTGCTTATCAAAATTGCTTCCAATTTTTACTGCTTTCAATAGGAATAATTTTTGCCCAGTTAAATGGCTGGTTTAGGGATGAACATTTATTTCCCATTAGTTCCAACCTTCCAACACTGGGCTTTGGTATCGTTGTAATATTTCTGTAATCTATTTTGCCATATGTAATAAGTCTGAATAACTTTCCATTTCTGAGAGTATGCATTGTTAATTATATTCCCTGTCTGGCAAGTTGGCATCACTCAGGATAGTTGTATCTCAGCAGAACAGAGTGTTTAAGGGACATATGAAGGTAGCTGTCCTTTCAATTTCTTCTAAAATACCTGCACTGAGCTTAAGCTCTGTCAAACCAGAACTGCTCTAGAGAACTATGGGCAGTGAGTGAGGCAGTGTCATGTTATTTTACCACTTAGAAGAGCAAATTGCAAATTCCTTCACTACTGATTCAGTTTCCACTTCTTCACCCCCCACCCTTCTGAGCTATTGGTGTTTACTAAAATATGTTATTGCACATTGTCTGTCTTGAAAAGGCCAGGATGCCATGCCATCAGACCTCATGGATCACCAGATCACTGGCTGCTCTGCTGGTGGGATGGGGATGGGAGCTGCTTCTTGTCCTTCCCGAGCTGCTCTCTGCAAATCCCTGGTGCTGGTGTGATTGTGCCACTCAGAGTCAGCTACAAACAACTGCTTAATTCTTTGGTGAATACTTAAGGAAACACCCTAAACCTACTGGATTAAATTTTGGAGGCAATTCCAATTATTAATTTCAACCATTCCCTCAATCCTTTTTTATACAGACTGTCCACTGGCTTTCCTCTGGCTATCAGAAAGAATTATTATGTAAATATATGGAAGCCCAACCCAAAACATCACAATCAGCTTCACTAGAATAGAATGGAATGAAATAGATGACAGTAGAGTAACATTTGAAAGAAACCAACAATGATCATCTAGTCCAAATGCCATTATTATAAAAGAATATCATCATTAGAATAAGTCAAACTTATTCTTCTGATCCAGAAGGGCAAAGGGAACCAAACTCATCCTATAGCAAAGAGTCTGCACCAAGTCTGTGTGTCCTTATGGCTGTGCAGGCTCTGGCCTCACCATCCCAGTGGAGGTGAAGTGCAATAAGGGGCTGAGGCAGACATTGATCTTTGTACCTTCAGCCTCACTTCCGGGAACATCCCGAGGGCCTTTTCAGAATAATGCAAAGTTTTATTAGCTGTGGTTACATCTGTGAGCTTATGCAGTGTTAGCAATAAGAGCAAAGTGTGGAGCTCTCTCTGTCCTAAGTGATTCCTAAAGGTGCAAGAGAGAGATGGCACCTGCCAGCAGAGGCTTGAGGAAGTGTCTCATTTACAAACAGGTTTCAATTAATGAAACCAGAGTTTACTACTCTGGGTAAACAATTCTGAAAATCTAACCATTCACTTTGATTCCTGTATGTATACTTAGATGCTCAGATTTTGTACTGCAAAATTCATTATGTGTGAGTCACCTAGTTTTTGCAAATCAGTGCTGCAATTTTGTTCATTTGGTGTATGCTGCACTTCATAGGAGAACTTTAATACAAGATTGTCTTCCAGAGATGGTCCAATGTTATCAGAGATTATATATTTGCTTGATGTGTTAAGGAATTTTTAGCTATTTTTAGGAACTTAATCTACATTTTTAATAGTATATCATGTGAGTGAAGAGTTTTTATCATTTAAGATTTGCTAACCAGAGCATATTAAAATGGTGATCTCATCATATACTTTCTTATAGAATTCGTTTCATACATTCCAAAACAAAGCAAGCAGTGAGGAAAAAAAACTAGGGAGCAAACTGATGTTAAAGAATGAGTATAATGGTAATTAAAAATTAGGCATAAAATATGTAATAAGGAAAAAGACTGTTAACATTATATTTATGCAAATTAAATGTTTCTAATTCTTGTCATATGTCTTTCATTTTAAAGGTTATTTGCCCTGATTCTATGATTCAAGTGTCACAAGGTCTGGCTGTAGCTGCTTTGACATAATTTATTTGACAGCTCTGTGTGTCATAAATATATAATGTAACAAGGAAAGGTATCTCCACTGTTGAATGAAAACATTAATGTGTCAATATTGCGTATGAATACTGTTTGACATTTACTAGTTTCAAAAATAAAACACACAGTATGCCTTGAAAATATGGTATTCCTATTTTTGGGAGGTACTTTCTTTGTCTACAGAAACTCATAAATAAATGAAGGAGTACAGTTCCAGAGTGCATACTAAATGATGCCTTCATCATTAAGATAGACTTTTAGTAAAGATCACATACTCTGTATGTTTCCATATGTTTTATAATGCATTTAATTATTTTTCTTTTTTCAATTCTGTGTATTAGCATATGCAAGAATAAATTTATACTGAAATAAATTTGAATATGAGACAATTTGCATGTAGAAGGAGGGAAATGCCCTCATTATTTCTTTTTTCTTTTACATTCTATATTAGCCAGTTTGTAATGAGATATTTTTCGTTCGTCAACTTCAAAATGTATTAAGTCTTAACAATGAACAAAGAGAAATTGCCTTACATTCAGAAGTTTTATTTCCTCATAGCTCTTACAGGAGTATGGCATATAACAGACATTTTTACCTCTATAAGAAATACAGAAATCTTGCTCCAATTTCTCCAGTATTGGCTCTTTGCATGCACAGTCATTTGAATACGTCTTTTTTTAATTGTCATTTGCATCTACAGATGGTGCACCTCATATCCAATTGGCACATACTGGTGGCACTGCTTATATACAGTCTGTGGCTTATCCCAGTAGAGAAGAAATGATGGGCAAACCTTCCCACCACCTCCCAATAACTGTGATGACATTAATGAAAAATGGATTGACATATCTTTAAAAATTTGGCCTTGAAAGTAGCAGCTTAATTTTTTTAAGCCTGGTAATAGATGAAAGAATTTGCTTCTACCAAAATGAATGCAATCTCTATGTTTTTTTGATTTTACAGTGGCTTGCAGAAGTATAAACAATTTACAGTGCTATAAAGTCCTAGATGCTAAACAGCTAAATGTTCTTAATGTTAATCTTAATGACACAGGCTATTTTCTAGAGTTATTCTTCCCAATTGCACTCACACAATAGCAAGGAAACCTCCAAGTTATCTCACCTGTGAGTGAGATAACAGAAAATACTATTATTTTTATTCCCAGAATGGACATGTAGAAGCCCTAGGTCGGCTCTCAGCAGGAACTTGAAAGGTAACTTGAAGTGCAACTCCTTCCCTACTGAGAATCCTCTGGTTCCATAGCAGTTCTGGAGAGCTTGACATGCAAAAGCAGAGAAATGGCTGCTTGGTTAATTTTTTTCTCATGTGTTTTCCAATAAAGAAATCTTTTGTGCTGGATACATTCAGGTGGTTAATAATTAAGAAGAACTAAGAAAATGGCTCATGTTGTTGCTCTGACTGACTTGATGATAAATATTTCTCATTCCCATTGGGCTTTGAATGTGATACTGTTGCAGTTTAAAAATGCACAAAATCTTAGGAATTCTTGAAAACTCCACAATGCTGAATTAACCTGTACCCTGTACATTCACTTAAATGCCACAAAATATATCACACTAATTTGGACATATTGTTTTATATTCCATTTGAGAGGCAAAATTATCTTCACCCTTAATTGTTACTTGCAGATAATAGTTGTAAGATTTTGGGGAAGGTGCTTTTTGCTCTCATTTGTAGGCTCAGGTTGTATAGTCATAAATGTCTGCTGCTCATTGGGTCAGAAAAAGAGGTCTCTCACTTCACGGGTAACAGTACTGGAATCTTTAGTTGATACTACAGAGTAGTATCAATTATACTCCAGCATAAATTAATAATTTCAAAAACTCTCAGCATTTGGCTTCAAGTTCCTTTTTCTTTTCTCTTTGTGACTGTTTTTAAATCTCAGGAATTTCATACTTTCTGGTTTAGCTTGGTTCTGATAGCCAAATTCTTAATTCAGAATACCTCCATAAAGGAAGGCATATTTTGAAAGAACAATAGACATCCTAACTTATCACTTAGGGAAAAAAATGTGCTTTTTTGGTTCTGGAGTGCTTCCAGGTTTGAAACATGTTTTGGAATATTACGTTTGCAACCTGCAATTTGTGATCATTTTAAGCTAATTTTTAGTAATATAATTGTGTTTAAATCTGCTGATCCCAGCTCAGGTTTGGTGCTGGCCTGGCTCCACTGCTGCCTCGATTCCATAGGTCTCCAGTATCCCTCTTGTCCTCAGTTCCCAACCCCATGAAACAGAGTTGGTGACTTGTAGGTGACCCATGATGCTCTGCAGACCTGGAGACTCGCTTGCTTCACTCCTTCCTTCTGCCTCTCTCCTAGCAGGAGATAACCTGCCTGCAGACTGCAGAGCACGAGTGGCTGCAGTACTGGTCGAAATACAAGTGAGAAGCTGCAGATGCAGAGCTGGAAACCACGGCTGGGATGCTGGTGGGCTGTGAGTCTGTCGTGCATGGGACTGGGAGGAGAAGGGTGCTAGTGTGGACAGCAGGATATGAGCAGAGGCTATGCAGGAGAAAAAGACTCAAGGGAACAAGACTGTGATATTGTGCATGAATGAAAATGCTGAACAGCAAAGGTGCAGCTGGGATGTCAGGCTGCATGGAAGTGCTGGGTGAAGGGGAGGCAGACCACAAAAATTTGAACCAATTCCGATTGGCAGGCGCTTGATCACCACACAAGGTCATTTTCTTCCAAAGTGCAGTTTGCCTCACACAGAGATAATTTCCCCACACTGTCATTGCTCTTGCTGGTTTTAGCAGCATTTCAATTACTTCATATAAATAAGAGTTTGGGTTTTTTTCTGGAGTCAGACATCTTTTTTAGACAAAATGCAGCATTTATAGGTGTTTCATTCACATAAGCATGAAGTACACCTATAAAAAAGCTCACATCTGCCTCTTTTCAGCCTCACAGACTATACATTTTCAGACAGACAGGTGGTCCATAAGGAGTAACAGGTGTACCCCAAGTATTGCCACCTCCATGTTATGAGCAGCCCTTGCAAACACTGTGCTCAAAGCATTTCAGTCATTTCTCCATCATTTTCACCACTCAGATACTTCTCCAGGATCCACCTGGGGTAGTGGCAGCTCCATTCATGTAGTGCATTAAAGAAAATTTAGCACAGGACTAGAGGTGTGCAACAAAAAGAAAGTTAAAGGGGAAACACTTTCAGTTAGAAGATTAATTCCTAGCTAGGATAACAGCTTTAGAATAACCAGTCCATTAGGACTAACCAACAGTTACCTATGGGCAATGTTGATAGAGTTTCATGGGAAGAAGGTACCCTGTGCCTTGGTGTGTGCTGCCACTCCATCCATGCAGGGAAAGGCCAAACCAGGTAGTGCAGTAGAGTCTTCAGCACCCTCAGTACTCTTCAGAGCAACTCTGAGATGCACTCGGCATGGAGATGTGCAGGCACTACACAGAGGACAACTGTGATCCACTTAGCACTAGGCAACTGAGCATTAGGATAGGCAGAGACACTACTGCATCTTTTATCAGGAGAGACATCCATGTGGGCTTGGACAGCTGCTGAATCTGTCTTTATTAACATGGTCCTCAGCTTAGAATGGCATCATCCTGCCAGGGCCGTGTGCATCAAGGTGTGGTCTGAGAACTTGAACCGAGTATTTCCAGATCGCCAAAATCGACTGTGCCCAAGTCTGGACTTAGCTCAGGAAGGTACCTTAACTCTTCTATGCTTTCTCCTTCCTGTGGGCATTATCTGGCTGCACAGAAAAGAGGACAACAAGATTCATTGGTGACAAGGGCAAAGACAGCAGAGAGAATGAGCTGGTGATAGAAGTTCATATATATATATAGTTCTGGGAAGAAGGAATGGCACCCTGAAGTTCCTCATTCCTATCACTTCCCCAGGCAGTAAAATACAGGGTCTCCTTTTGCCATACAGCCCAGTTAAGGCTTTTTGGCATAGTTTTGTTGTAAGGTATCCTCACTCACCACTAGGAGGGTTATTGCCCTGAAGGTAAAATGGTAGATGTGAATTTTGTCAGCCTGAGAAGGAAGTTGTTTCTGGATTTCTCAACTCCTGTGGCAGAACCTGGGCTATTGTACTGAAGGAGCTGCCCTATCTTATGCATGAAATAAGGACTAGCAATATGTTAGCTCTCTGCTGTCAACACAATGGACACACTGGAAAAATCCATGAGAAGCATCTCTGTATTTCTGCAAGGGGTAAGGGAAATGCCTCACTACTTGGTCTGGTCAGCTGTGGACAACTCTGATGCCACCAGAGCCACAAGTCTGGACACCAGGTAAAAGCACATAAAGTGTTCTAATACTTAAACTCATAAGAAACTGCCAAAACCTTTTATTAAGTGTTGGAGGTATTTCCTCTGCCTCCACAGTTGTCAAAAAGGAAAAAAAAAAAAAAAAAAAAAGGTGATGTTTACCTCTGCAGCATGTAAAGCATTTCTGCATCAGTGATTCCTCCCCCACAGAACACAGCAGGTAAGTATTGGTGACAGTCAAGCTTAAGCTTTTTTTTTTTTTTTTTCCTTCAATTTCCTGGCATTTGCAAATATAAGATAGGTCCATAATGTTGTATTAACATAGATTTTTATGTGTCAATTAACAGATAAATTCATTATGAAAACTCATTTAGGAAAAGGCTGACACCAGATAAAGCCTTGAGGCAGCTGTGGAGTGCAGGGATGAAACATCTGCTCCATCAAATTGCACTCAGATGCTCCTATTTCTCTGCTATTCACTCCTGCTCCACATGTCAAGCAGCCACTTTCCTCCTTGGGACATACAAGTTTGGACACAGACTCACAAAGGCCAAATGTCTCCATCAATTCTCCCAGGCATAACCAGCTAAAGAAAGTTGTCAAGATATGCAAACCTTTGACATCATGAAAGAAAAAAAAAATCTGTACCACATGCCATGTACATTTTTCATGTGAGATTTGCTTTTGTTGACTTATTTACTCAGCATTGAATTTGACAACCACCTAAAATATTGAATCGACTTTTGGAACCCACCTATTTTCTGTGTTATGGACCTCTTTTGCTAATTTAACTAGTGCAAAAATGCCTTCTATTACTAGCCGTGTTGCTTCTTATGACATAATAGAAATTGACTCAGAATGTGGCATATGCTGTTATCACCCATAATAGATCAGCCACATCTCAAGGACTGGAAGCCAAAATTACCATTTGGTATGTCTGTAAATTCAAATAAAATGTCTGTCCCAAGTTGAAAATTAATGGAATTCTGTCGATATTATAAATATATATATGTATATGTATCAAAGGCTTTACTTTCACTACTGCCATAAAAGATTTTTCATTTAGTATTTATGTTAAAGTAATTCTCCATGGGTGTCTAATGTTGTTGAAGAGCTCATCAGGCTGCAATTTGTAAAACACATCTCCTTCTGCCTCTCTGCAGATTGTTTCCTCCACTTTGAGGTTCAGTGCTTCCAGAAACACAGAGCTGGGAGAAGGTCCTGAGAAGCTGCTTCTCTGTCTCTCTGTCCCAAGGCAGGACCCACTAAACCATTTACAACAGTTTTTTCTTACAAAATAGAAGGAAATACTAAAATATTTTACATTTATACATATACTAATCCCTTCATAAATGTGTAGTGTACATCAAAATTTCCTCCCTATCAGTTGTTACTACTTAGTTTTTAAAGGGCCAGTAATTCAGAAAAGAGCAATTACTGAGGATGAATCTTATCTGAGCACTTTCAGACCAGAAAACTCCCTGACTGCAGTCAGATCTTCATGCACATACATGGCAGGATCAGACCTTTCATGAGTAGCTCATTTCTTACCTGTAGCTAGGGTGCATTTTCAACCAGCACACAAGCTCTTTTTGGGGGCAAGGATTTTTTACCCAGTTGTGCAGACTTTTTTTAATCCTCTGCCACTCATGTTTTCGATGAGGATTTCTTTTCAACAGCTATGGTTTCTAAAAGGGAGAAATTATGCGTCCAGTTCTGCAAACCTGCCTGCAATGAACGCCTATAGAAATCAGTGGAGCTTTCACATGGCAGATGGCTCCCTAGGATTGAGCTCTACATAATTTTGCAATATTTTAGCTGGGGATATTTTAGTGGCTTTTTCCCTATGCATGACAGCACAATTTGCTAGCTGCTAGAAAATGTCATCAGACCCTTTCTCATCCCACAGTGAAACCTTTGGATTTTTTTTTTCAACAAGCAAAAATGTTTTCTTTCCTTGCTGTACAGGACACTCCTATCCGATGAAAAATATTTCCAGATAAAAACAGTGACATTAGAAGGGTAGAAGGGTAAACCAGTCATGTTGTGATTCAAAATATATGTAAAGCCAAAAGAAGGGGAAGAGGTTTTGCTAAAAGCCTTTGAACAAATGTTCTATTACTAAAAATGCTTCCATCCCCTAAAATCCTTGTGGACGACTTTCTAATTCTTTATTTGTGGTGTCATCTGATTTCTCCTACAATGCAATAAATGCAAAAATATTATAAATTCATCAAATTTAGCTTTTTTGCATTTATTCAAAAAGAATGAATTCAATGATTATTGCATGTCACTCCACATCCAGGCTGCCTCCTACAAAAACACAGCAAAAGAAAAAGAAGTTGCTGCAAACCTCTCTCTATTTTGCCAGCATTTTTCCCAGTTCCAGAAAGAATTAACTCACTATCCCTGTCCAGGCCTATATCTGCACACAGAGATTGCAGTGGATTATTTTATACTAGTTTTGCCAATGGACTCTGCAGGGAGCATTCTCCTTCAAGTTGGTCACACCACAACTGGTTAGGAGTAACAAGACATGTTCTAACCAGCTACTATAGTGCTTAAAATGGACTTGCACGTCCAACAGATGTTTAAATTCAAGAGACCTGTCAGAGAGTGAAGTAAAGGTTACCCAGTTCCCTGGGCAGTCCATAAAATGAAATAGGAGTCCTATTTAGATAGTTTACATTTCCCAGTGTGTCATTCCCATAGAAGATATATGTTGCTATGACTTACCATCTCTGGCTAGTAAGACTGATTTTATTGTCATTTTTTTTGCAATTCTTTTAATATAAAGCATCTCTGTCTCTATTCTGAAGTAAAGTAGATATTCTGAATATATCTCACTCCATTCTAGAATTTGTAGTCTGTAATATCATTTACAGCACACACAAATACACAACTCCTTTTGTATTTTTTTCCATTCTGATCTTGTAAATAATTATTCCTTTCAAATGTTTCCACTTGTTTTCATACAGCATTCCTGCTTCTTTGACCCTTCACTATGATGGCTATTCAACAAAATTAAAATTAATGTGGCTTCCCTGTTTCCTTCTTTATACAACAGTGTAATCAATAATATCATCTGACTTCTGGAGACAGGAACTGTTAGTTAACCTTCCTTGCTGCTCTTGGCTGAACAGCTGCCTGGCATTGCAGCATGTAAGACATTGTAAATTACAGCAAAATAGTGCCTATCTTCAAAAATATGGTGATACAACAGTCATTTTAACAGCAGGATATTTTGATTCATTGTTCACATTCACTGCTCATGTAAACAACATTTCAGGATTTGAGTCTGGGCTATTGAAGAGGAGCTTTTTTGTGCAAAATAATTCTTAACCACTGTACCAAAGGTATTCTGCACCAGACACCTGATCAGAAAGGTATGGAGTCTTGGGAGACTATTCTGACTCCCACCTGAGATCTCCATGCAAATTTCATGTGTTGCTCTGCCTGAGCATGAAAATACAAATGGGAAAAATACTCACTAAGAAAACAGCACTAGGCATGATAAGGGATCTGGCATTTTCATTTGGGATTTTTTTCATGACATTGTGTCAAATGGACAAGAAAAAGTTATAAGAAGGGAGAATGAATAAAAAATAATTTGTTTTGGCAGTTGAGATTAATGAATGTGTTTTACAGCTGGTAACCAACACAGCCAGGGAGGAAGAGCGCTCATTATTGCACCAGAGACAACAAGTCGGTACATGAAGAGTTAATAAGACCACATTTAGAAAATTAGGGAAATGGGACCTTAAGGAAGCACTCTAAGGCATAACATGCAAAGCCATTTTTGCTAATCAAAGAGGCATTGCAAACTTGGCTGACATTTGCTTTAATGAAAGACTTTCATTTTTGTCCAGCTCCTCCCCAGAGTTCAAAACGGTGTAGCTGAACTCTAAATTGTCTGGTATTTTGTGCTGAAGGTCTGAACTTTTTTTGTCGATAATCAATGGATTATGCATTCCCATTTTTCAAATTCTGTTCAGCCAGTATAGGTGACCTCTTGCTTACAATCACAGACTTGTAGAGCTGCGTTAGTTCATGAGGATGAAAAGGGAATTAATTTTGCTCTAGGATTACCACAACCAATTTAGCATTCTTTGTACAAACTTACTGAACCAGAGCAGTAACTTCCTTTATATATTCATTTCAAAACATTCCAATTCCAATAAATATAAAAGCACTCTCTCCATATTTGAAGGAATCTGTTTATTGTCATCTAAGTAGAGGCCTACACATACACATGTACAATATCCTAGAAACAGGCAGTGTCTTGTTCTCTTTTTATAGTCTGAAAGATAAGTTACATATTGGATTATAAATTCAAAACTGATATATCCATTTAAGTTTTTCTCTGCTTAGGTTCTTAAAAAGTTTAGTTAGTCTAACTTAGATCAGAATTCAATCACAAAGGAGAGAAAATAAGGAATATTTACTTTCAGAGGTAGTGTTTTCAAAATTGTCATAATTTTTATAATTTTTTCGTGGAGTCAAATCTGGAAAAAAGGCCATAATGTTGTCTTCTCCAATCGAGATTTGAGGGGAACTAGGTCTTGTCATGGCAGAAAAGGTAGAGCATCCCTGAGATCAGTTCACTAGCCATCAAAAAACATCATCAAAAAGGAGCTGGATTTATGGGTTGAACCACTAAGAAGAGCTGATGTGCCTGAGATGCTCCCGGCCCTGCCCTTGTAGGTAAATTTTGACACTACCCAACAGCATCCAAAATCAGAGCTGGTTAAAGAGACGGTAAGTATGTCAGAACAAATTAATTCTTATATTTTATTCTGGAAAAAAACCCTTTATTTTCAACTTTTGAGCAGGGAAAAGAAACTGTTTTGATTTAAAAAGCCCCTTGTTCCACCAGTTATACTGGTTTGATACCTGAAACATGAAAGTGAAGTGCTTTTTGTCCACCAGTAACAGAAAAAATATTTAGTTTTTATTTGAATTTTTGTACTATTAATTAAAAGGATGAACAGTTTTAAATTCTTTTAGTAAAATTTCATGTTAACTGCAAAATAATTCTTCACTGGGGAAAATATCTTGATAGAATGTTGCCAATTTAACCTAATATAAATGAGAATTAAATCCTTCCATGCTGTTAGAGAATAACAATGATGTAAATGAAATTATAATCTACCAGGGAAAAGCAAGTTTAATTTATGGGAGATAAGAGCCTCAGTAGCTGTTCAGTTGAAAACCTTTAACATCCTTCCAAAGGCTCAGTCTGAGTTGCATCCGATGTTTTAGCTGCTTACAAGACCCAGATTTTAATTCAGAAGATGGCGCTGTCTTGACCAAAGCTTCCGTGGTGTTGTATTTCCAAGTCGTTACCCATTCCAGGAGATGCTAACACAGGCAGATTGGGAATGGCTGACACCCTTTCAATACTTTGATGCTCTTCCAGGAACTTAAATCAAGCTTTTTTTTTTTTTTTTTCATCATACATTAATGATAAACAGCAACTCAGTTAATTAATCCATGTATTTCATGGACTGTCAGTGTTGAAAAAAAGTGAGTTTTGGTCACTTTTTTTTCACCTAATTCTTACTAACACTTGAACAGCAAACCTGTAAAGTTTCTCTACTTCTTTGATAGTGACTTTGAAGAATGCACACCTATGCTTGAGCTCTATTACCAGGAATGAAATGCAAAATAAAACTGCTCTTAATCTAAGAACAGAAGCAATGCTCTATTTACACTGGATGCTTATAACAATAACATTGATTATGTAATCATGGCTAATTTTCTGGTATTTAAGGAGATTCCTGCTGAAAACTCTTGGCACTCAATTTGTGTTTGAAAATGTTTTAAAAAGCTGAACTAAAACTGAATAATGAACTCTACGGGTATTTCACTGACTAACCAGACTTGTGACATTCTATCTGAGAAAAACTGAAGACAATTTTATGAAACAGCTTCCTGATAAAATCCCAATTTCATTATTCCCAAAATACTCAATCTATTGATTTTGAGGAAATGAAAAAAGTACCACGAATAAAGTAAAAACAAAATTGATTTATTCTTCAATTGGTTTTATTTACTATCCTATTCAAATGCATTGAATATCATGCTATATGTAAGGGAGACTTAACATAGCATAAAGTCCAAACAAAGTATCTAGAATTATAACTGGAATATCAAGAATTTTTACAATTTGAAACAGAGTTATTTTTCTTTTGCTAGAATTATATTATTGAGATTAGAATACAACTGCACTAGACATATTGCCAAAATAGATTGCTTCAACCAGCATGAACTACAGATTTCTGGAATCTTTATTTAATAAGAAATACCAGCACTTCATCTCTCCCCTTAATTTAATTCAAAGGAGAAAAAGAAGAAGAAATTCTTACTCAAAAATTTGAATGGCATTACATAATAATGGAAACTTAAAAATATGAAAAAAGATGTAGGAAAAAAAGTTGGGAAATCTTGCTCTATAAGGTTGCATGTAGACTGATATTTCTTATTATATTAACAAATTTTTATATTTGCATATGTTTTGGGCCTGACAGTTAAAATATTTGGAGGTTAATAATATGTACTGTCTTGAGTGTATTTATCACTTTTATGAGGGCACATAATTTATACCTACTCTTGACTTGAGCCACTGAAGCAAATGGATTACCATCAGTTCAAGTCAGTTTATACAAAGATCCTTTTCACTGACAATGCACTGCTCCAGCACAATAACCTAACAAAGGCCCCACATAAAAGACTTTGTAGTATATTTTTAGGATACTTTGTATAATTTTGATCTACTTCAATATACTTTGCATACCTTCTCTGTGTTGATATTATTTGAGTTTTAAGCACAATAGACTTTGTATAAAACTACAGAGGAATAAAATAGAGAATTAAAGAAAAAAAAAAGACAAATCCCTTCAACGCTTTCATTTGTGGTCAGTCAGCACTGTACTGCCTCTTATTTCTTTTGAGATTTGTAGCCAAGCCGAGATCTACAGCCATCTGTTTTTAATCTCTATTCAGGATGACAGTCTGTGGATCAATGAATTCTAGCCACAGTCTATAGAGAAACTGCAAATCTTTTTGGGATAATTTCCAGAGGATAATAATATTCACAAGAGACTTCTTTTGCCTTCCTTATCTCCAGCTATAGTTTTCATAAAAGAATGGTATCATAGCTGCCTGTTCCAACAATTGCTTCTATCATGATGCATTATTGCCAGCAAGCTAAACAATTGAAGTCATAAATCTTTGAGCTTTTAGCTATGCTACCACTGCCCAAAGGAGATTTTGTGAGACACAAGTGAGCTAAAGAGTCAAGTGACTCAATGCAAGGGGGTGAAATGGGACAGAAAAGCTTTCCTTCTAATATATTGTCTGGATTTTCTTGCAAGAAAAACATAGCGTGAAATAAAGTTCCTTCACAAGTGTGAAATTAAGCAGGGTGCACTTGCTTCCACCAGACACAACCATACAGACAGTAATGAGTAATTCTACTAACTGTGCATTACACTGAGAAACAAATATCAGCAGAAAATAGTAACTATTGGTTCCTGTCCTGGTGCCCACTGACTTGGCATCTGCTGAGAATAAGATGCTCAAACGCTCACAAGAGCTAAGCTCGCTGGCTCTCACACAGTTCAGCCGCTGAGCACTCCCCTACACACACTTCTGTGCACGACCTGCAGCCATCCTGCCAAAGCCAGAAAACATGTGGCTTTGTAAATCCCTGAGGGGCTGCACTGCTGCTGCTCCCATCCTCCTCATACGGAGGAAAAAGTGGAGAGAGTATCTGGGACTGAGGGAGGTACAGGTTCCCCATTCCCAAACTAAATCAACTGCAGTACTGGTGGACAGCACAATACTCTTCTCAGGGCTGTCTGAAATCGCCTGACTCTAAAGGGTCATTACCACACAAGCAGCTCCATTCCTTGCAGAGGGACAGGAGGGCATTGCAAGTCAGCCTAACAAACTGCTCCAAAGAAAAATAAATAAGCAGCAGTCCTTAACCCTTAGCTCTCCCAAATGTGCTTTGTTATTTCTTTCAGAAATCTGTCACAAATTGGCATAAACACAGGAATTCTTTCTGATCTGAGATTCAGGCTTCCCAGCTGAATTGCATCACTGCACTTAAAAACCACATCCTTGTTGATGTGAATATCCATCTTTTCAAATTATTGTTATATATGTCATGTAAGTTGCAGCATTATTATCTCTCTTGAGAAAAAACCTAAGCTGACCACTCTCTCATGTTCCTGCAACATTTTTTTAGGATGTTGAGATTCTACATTTTAAATATGAACAGCTGAATTCTCCCCTTAGATACATAAATGCAACTCCCACTGAAATCAATTAAAGCTGTCTTGAAATCTCAGAGTACCCTAAGCTTTATATCCATTTATATCTTGGAAGTAATTGGACATATATCATGTGAATTGACTAATGGAAAGATGAATCGCCCCCAGTTCACTATCTGGAAGGAGAGTTTGGATACTTGATACACAGCTTTTCACTTCCTGCAAATTTTCAGAACCATGGCTTCTCTCTACACGTCCATTTGTAAAAATTATTTCAATTTCATAGTGCTAATCCTCTTTTTTTTGGTGAGCTTTACATGGATTTCCTGCCAAAAAAGGAAGAACTATGGGAAAAAAATTTAGTTCTTAACTGAATGTACTCTTATATAAAATTTTTTTACTCTGCAATATTATGGGGAACATTTTAAAACAAAACAGACTTTATAAGAAAACAGCAACGCTAATGGTATTAACCTGAGAAGTATATCAAGAAAATGACAACAGTGATGGAAATTCTTTTTGTTCCAGACTAGTGCTTACCCCATCCAAGTCAATAGATTTTTTTGTCACTGATTTTTGTGCTGGACAAAATTTACACTCTAATCAAGGTCTGGGATTTCTTTCTTGCCAGTGGAATCTTTCGAGCATGTGAGGAAAAGAAATGAAATGGAAATTTTTTGCAAAATATTATTTCAAGAGTCCATAGAAACACTGATAAGCATGTTGCTTATTCTAAAATGACATTTTAAATCCCAAATTGTCTCTAGTTTCCATCAAAAATAATGACACCATTATACAAAATACTCAAAATTAATTGCAAACTATTATTTTCTGAAGCAATTTCTGAGATATTAGTTTTGTTGCTTAAATAGAAGTGCTTTCTTGGTTTTAACAATGTTAATTCCAATTGAAATAAAGTCAGGCTAGAGTGGAAAATCCACTTTTAAAGACATATCTGGCTGGAAGATACAGGTACAGGTCAGAAGCTAACAGAAGCATTTTAGATAGCCTGTATGAAGCATCATTCTTGGGAATGGAGTGAGTATAACCAGGAGGCAGCATCTGGAGCCAAGGACTGGGGGAAGCAGATTTTCTGTCTTCCTTCCGTTTCCACCACAGACCTAGTTAGCTTTGGCTTTACATATGAAATTGCCTTCCTGACCATACTTTTAATAGAAGAGCCATAAACTTTTAATTAAGAGGTAATCTGAAAGAAACAACATATTTTCGTAGAGTAATAGTCTCCTGCTGGCGGCAGACAAGGCGTTTACTGGAACGAGATTTATCTTCAAAGCAGAAGATATCGATCATATGCTATTACAATCACAGCACTATTTCTTCTACCAGGTGACTGATGGTGAAGCAGTGATCTTGACTGATGGATGTCAGTACACAAGAGAAACAGTGGTTTAATGCATTTTTTCAATAGCAGAGCTCTGAACAGTTCAAGTCATAATTGCCCCTTCTGGGGACCAGAAAACTACGACAATTTTGGAATGAGAAAATAATGGATGTTTCTTCCATTGAACATTTGAAATACCATGATTAGTCTATTTCTTAATCAATAGGCTCATAAGTACTTAATGACAATAATTCAAAATTATTTCTTTTTTTTTTCCCAGAAATAAAACTATTTCACTAGTAAAGTATAATAGAGAATAAAGAATACTTTGTTTTATATTCAGCCTCAGAGTTTCACCCAAGATTCATGAAGTGTTTCTATGAACAAAGTATTCCTGCTGCAATCACCTGCTTGTGTCTTTCTGGGTGTTGACTTAATTTGTCCACAAATTACCTACCTGGACTTCAGGTTCTCTTCCCCTGTGGATATGAGAATCCAAATTATCTCTTAAGAACAGGAATTCTGTGTATATCAAAGATGTGTGGGATCTCCCTTCTAATCACTCCTTGGGGTACAGCCCTGCCCAATCCTACTTGGTCATCCATTTGGTCTTTAAAAACATCCACAGTTCATTCATCCTTGCCTAACATATAAAGAAAGTATGTGAAAATACAATTTTTTCAAGAGAGGTGGGAAAACCCAGGTTTCTTTTATGCTGGTCATTTTGTTCTGAAAGTTGTAGGCAGGATATCCTATTCAATAAAAATGCTAAGAACCCTAGCTATGGCTTCCTTACTCCTTTTCATCCTTTTTTTTTCAATTCATTTTATGTCTCACTCCTGAGGACTTGTTGTACCTCACAAATCATGGGATCTGCTCTAAATATTGTGGTCTATTAGCTTTAAAAAGTTCTGTGCCTTTCTACCCTGAACAAAATGATACAATAATAATGGGTAAAAGTGCTTAAGCATTTTTATCTTTATTTCTACTTCTTTAATTAATTTACTGGGGATTTAGAAGCGTGGAAAATTATTTTTCCTGTGGCCTGTTAGATATTATGGTGAATTGGGAGCCTTACAGAAAACATGAGAAATTGTACTCATATCTATTTTCACAAGTTTATTTTGTTGGTTTCAAGTCCTTCAAAGAAAAATAGATGTAGAAATAAATCAAGCATTTTTAAATTTGGAAAAAATATTATGCAAAATAGGGTGCATGACAGGTCTGGCCCTGTCTGCCAAATGTAGATTCGTGCTGTGGGTACCTATTGAAACAGTCCTGCTAAACTCAGTGCTTATATTCCCTAAGCAGGTGATCAAGAAGTGTACAGGGCTTTGAATACCTCCAGAGGCACATCTTTTCTGGCCAGTTGAGGTACCTAATGACCTCTCTGGAGGCTTGAAGAGGAATCTGGGGTTTCCTACTGATTATCCATCACCACCTTGGGTGACCCCTTGCCCGAATACTGTATCCCTCTTGCTCCTGCTGTAAGGAGGGGAGGACAAGGGCAGGGACAGAGTGCATGAGCTGGACTTTTGGCTTTCATTAGGCATCTTCTTGGCTCACATCCTGATCTCTGGTTCTACTCTGGTATCAACCCCAGAAGTGTGGACTTGCGTTGCTAGTAGCTTTGCTACCGAGGGGTATACGGATGGACTGAGGTTTGGGCATGAAATGAGGCGCTGGCACACAGATGAGAATGAAAATGGAAGCTGCCTTCTATTTTTAAACCTGTTTTTGCTGCCTTGCTCGGTAGGCTCGGCCACGAGGGTGTTTCGGGCCCCGTGGAGGGGCAGGAGCGAGCTCTGCCCTTGCCCGGCTCTGCGGCCCACCCCTCAGCAGCGCAGGGACGGGGCTGCAGCCGAGGGGCTCGGGCAGCTGCCCAGCCCCGAAGTGCCGCGGTCAGCAGCCCTGCCCGGCTGCTCCCAGGCGCAGGGCTGTGTGCGAGGGAGGCGGGACGGGCCCCCTCGGCTCCCCGGCGGCCCTGGGGCGGCCCCGGCCCGGCCGCGGCCCCGGCGGGCTCTGCCCGGCACACGGGCCCTTCCCGAGCCCCGGCGGGAGCCGCCCCCCCCCCCCGCCCCCCCCCCCCTGCGCCCCCGCTGGAATGAAGCCGGCATCAAAAGCACTCGGCTGGGTCAGCTGTTAAACCACTTAGTTCCCAAATCCATGCCATGGTGATTTAGAAAGGACAATTAAAAAGCCAGGGAACGGTCTCTATGTTTTTGTATTGTGAGCTTCATCAGCCCGGAGTGCTGCCTGCCATCCCCTTCCCTAAAAAAAACCTCGATGCACAAATTGCAATGGTATTTTATAGGTGCCTTCTTGGTTTCCTCTCCTCTTCCCCAGACTGTCAGCAAATGTTTTCTTGGATATAAATCACTATTTTATTTTATCATCATATTTTATTTTATTTTATCATCATATTTTATTTTACTTTATCATATTTATTTTATCATCATATTATATTATTTTATTTTATTTTATTTTATTTTATTTTATTTTATTTTATTTTCCTCTGACTGTAGATTTAGGGCTGGATTGAAAATAATCATGGCATAACCAACTGAAAGAGAATGGCAATGGTCTCCTTGGTCAGTTGGACTCACTGGCAATGGTCACCTAATGCGAGATCAGCCCTGACTTGCTGTGAGCTTAACCACCCTTCTCCTGGGCAAAGTAAAGGATCAGCAGGGCTTGGGAATGAGCCAGCTCCATCACAGCTCTGTTATTATTCCAGAAACTCTCGAACATAACCCTCCTCAGGTCTGGGACCTAAGGTTCAGTCTCACCTTGCCTGTCAAAGCCAAAGAGGATAGGACTTATACTTGCAATTAAAGTGGACAAAATTCTGCTTTAATATCTATTAGTTCTGGAGTAATAAAGCTAAGAGTAGAGCGACTAAAACAAAAGTCATGGCCTTTTTAATCTGAAATTAAGTTTTTGTTCTCATGTTGTCCTCCTGGCTGCTCAAATAAAAGCTAATATCATGCTAATGTTCCTTTTAATAGGCACTGCATGAAAGTCGCCTGTTCACATCCTGCAATATCTGAACAAGAACCTGGCCCAGATCGTATGTTCTGTCTCCATCTGTGCTGGTGGGTCAAACTGATCAGTGAAAAGAGCTCTTCAGTAGTTCCTGCTATTCAGCTAAACTACTGAGAATCTGAAGTGCCAGGGATTTGGATTGAATTCAACTTTCCTTTTGACTCAAACAATCCAGACAAACTCACAACTGAAAACCTTCCTGTCTTTCCCAGGTTAAAAAGGAGGGTGAGTTGGAGTAGCAGCTGGGAACGCCTTTGGTCTCTCTGCTGGAGCAGAGCAGGTCATGGTGCTGGAGCAGCAAGAGGGGGACATGCCTCTCATGTCTGGAGTGACTTAGCAGACAGAAGTTGTTCCCCCAAAAGAGGGGATCTAGTCCACAACAGAGGTCCCTGACTGTGCTGTGTCCAGTGTGTGGGCCTTTGTGAAAGCATTTTCTCTCTTGTTCTTCACCCCAGACAATTCACGGTGCTCGCTGGATAGCATTAATGGAGTTGTGTTTCCTTGTGTTTTCCACAACTGCCTGTTTTTCTACTTGTCTCCCCTTTTCCGTTTCCTGTTGGCACTGCATCCTAAGCTCCTAACCTCTTACACACATGCACTGGTTTTTTTCACTTGCTGGGGGAGGTGCCGCACAATGAGATCCATGTAGCGAGAGTCCAATTGCTACATGTCAGAGCACGGCATATGCTAGCCAGTTTTCTCACCCACACCCCTCTCCGTGGGATTTCTCAGCACATTTGCTTCCCAGCTCCTGCACTCAACATGTGCTGCAATGTGTAGTGGAATATCCGGGTCTGAGGCCCTGCAGTGTACAGGAGGACTCTTCCTGACTTGTATTAATATTGCTGCCAGTGAAATCTGTGGCATTTTGATTGCTTTGGAGCTCCAGTGCTGAAACACGTTTCTTTCTGCCTACCCATGTGACTCTCCTTTCAGCTTTTTGTCTTCACATGAAAGAGAGGGCAAAATAAAATCTTTTGATGTTTTTTGAGAATATTGCAAGATATTCTCATGAAAACACCATTTCATTTGCTCAGGCTCTTGTTCATACAGACTTACATGACTTCCAGGATTGACTATTTTAATTTGTTCCTGGTGGTGTTCCAGATTGTTTGCTAAACTGGCTGCAGATGGTTTTGAATGTTGCTGCTGCCAGAATTGTTACTAGGACTTGATCTGCAGATCATATTTCTCCAGTCTCACGTTCCCTCTACCCTGGTGCCTGTTAAGCAGCATATGGCTTTAAAATTCTTTACTGACTTTTAAAGCTTGCACTGGCCCTGATTCTTTTTACCTTCCTGGCTTTAGACTTTGGCTTAGGCTCATGGCTTATCTGATGTAATGGCCACTGACAGTTCAGAGCCAGCATCCAAAAACCAGGGTCAAGTTTTGCTTTGGGTTTTGCTCCCTGTCATACTTTTCTTTCAATAAAGTGAAGGAAGTGAGTAGATTTTTTGCTTCTATTGCCTAATAATCTAATGATTATTCCAAGCTTTTACACTTAAGCTTTTCTGCATAGATTTACACAAAGATGCAGATGCACATGAAGTCAACATGTAAACAATATGCTCCTCCTTTAAAATTCAAAAGTGCAAATAAAAGAAGCTTGATGCCCAGCTGATGTACTAGAGAACTGGTCTAATAAATTCTGGAGAGCCCCTTCCTGATGACACTAGGTGAAGAGGGATAGGTCCTTATATGTGCATGGCATGAAAAGGTTTGGGAACAACACCTTCTCTTATTTACCTGCCCTTCAAATACTTTGATTCCTGAAAGCTGAGAAGTGTCACTCTTAGCTATCAACTTTGTGTTGCCTCAGCTGAAAAGGTGTGCAAGAACACTGCCTTGCATGGGTATGTTTCATCACAGTGTTTGGTTCTCCTCCTGACTAGTGAGTCCCTGCTGCTGGTTTTGACCCCTGCCAGATGCAGAACAAAGGAAAATAGAAGAGGACTGGGTTCTTTTCATCTGTTACTGAATGTGCTCATAGAAATTTTATTAATGCACAATGGGTAAAATTTTGTATTTACTAAAATCTATGGGAACGTTCTTGGTGGCTTTATTAGAGCCCAGGCTTAAAGGAACAAGGTTTGGAAGCAGAGTTGGCTTCGATTGCAAGGTTAGCAAGTGCATGGAAAGAGTACTTGGGGTCAGTAACTTAAGTCAGGATTGCTTTGGGTGTCACTGTGGTGCAATCAGGGGTTGCCACAGGTTTAGGTCCCCTTCCTGAAAGCCACTCTGCAAGCCCAGACACTGGTATTTATTCTTCAAAGGTTAGTTCAGGGAGAGTTACTGTCCTCCTGCTATCTTTGAGACTTTCTAGATGCTGGTCTGATCTGGAAAGAACTCACAGTGCTCCCTTCTGCTCCTGCCTCAATCTACAAGGCCACCCCAGTGCATCCCATTCCCTTACCTTCACTGAGTGCAATGCAATTTTTTCTGAGAAGATGCATATGAGTTTCTTTGACCTGAGTAGTTCTGAGTTTACAGATCTCTTTTTCTTCTTAGACTCCCCAGTCTGTCTCTTGGTGAGGTCCTATGTATTTTGTACTTTACTTATTCTGTCTTTCAACAAAGTAGAAAGTAGAACACAGGTTCTAATTTCCCTATGGAAAAACCATACCAGACTTTTTTACTTATTTCACTTCCCTCAGAATTGACCATAGTTTCAGATTACATAAATTTCTAGAAATGAAAATTTAAGATAAAGGGGGGAAATTTTTATTAGGGAAAAAAGGGGAGGAAGAGGAAAAAAAGGGGTGAAAGATAGAAGAATTTGAAAACTTATGTCCACTGCCATTTAATCTGAATGTATTCTGTCTATTTTGCTTTTGTGTTGTTCTATCAAAAAAAAAAAAAAAAAAAAAAGGGAGGGTAGAAGAGGAAAGAAAGAATGGACATATCAGCACTTCTTCATAAAAATAATTTTCTCAAGAGAGTTGTATATTTTATGAAAGAAAAAGTCAAAGTTCAGGTTACTTTTTGGATCACGGAATATATTGAATTTATTCCTGTGTGGTAAATTCATACAGGGAGAATTGTAGTACTCTATAAAAAGTTAGAGTGCCTTAACAAGGATAGAAAGTATTGGAAAGCAACTGTAGCTTTGAGTCAGGGAACGCAATGCAAAGGACATGGTGACTCATTAAAGTTCATGACAATTTACTGCCATGATATTGAGGCCAGATGAGTTATGAAGTCCCCAGGTGTACAACCAGGTCAGTGATAAGCAGAAATCAAGTGTTACTTTTCTCCTGTGTGTGCATTTTAAGACTAGCATGAGAACGTGACACACGGGACTACAATTAGCTATTTAAACAAGGTGTTGAGCAATTAGAAAAAAAAGAGTTAAGGAAAATTAGGAAAAAGAGTAAACAATTTTCTGAGAGCTACAGAAGTTACTTTCCCTTCACAGACTGGAAGCACAGTGTGTTTATTCAAGTGAAAAGGCAGATGTTGAAGTAATCTTTAATCTAATAGATATGGCCACAGCAAGAGTTATGGTTGAAAGCTCTGACCAGATGAAGTCAGAAGAAAACATGAAACAGGCTCTGAGCAGCAATGGCAAGGGACTACTGCAACACTACTGAAAAAGCCCAGTGATACTGCCTAAACAGGTCTGAAAGCTTTTCTGGGAGGCTTGTGTTCACACAAGTTTTACTTTAGTCACACATCTTTCTGAGTTCACTCACTGCGTGGACACTGGATAAAATGCTGTGCTCTGGGATGTTCAGGAGAACACTGAAAGAGGTGTTGGCTCATCCTTGCCTAAAACTGTAGCAAACTGAGAGGTGACTTTCTGGATCAGGCCAGGATTCTGTTACAGCTTGCTTCAGAAAGGTGGAACAACAGCCCCAAGACATTACTTGTCTTTGCATTTTAAGGGGGAAAACAATGAATATCAATATTTTTACAGAACTAGTTAAAATGCATTTCAGCAGATCCTTTGAATTCCTTTGACTGAAGTTAAATTTCTTAACAATGCCAAATAAAATTGTCTAATTTTGATTTATATACTTGAAAATATTAGTTCAGGACTCAGAGGGACTTCGATTCCTCACAGGAACTGTAATTGAAATGCAGCATCCCCATTTTTCTTCTGGAGTTTGGGGTCCAGTTCAATTGGACCTGGTCTAGGTGTTTCAGCTTCAGGAATGTCTGTGGTGTAACTCAGACAAGGAAGCTTTTGCAAGAAGGAACTAAACTGCCATGAGACATTTCTTTGACTTTTGTGACCGTGAGGTAAGGTCTAACTGATCTGGTCTGAAGTGTTTTAACTAGCCAAAATGTTTTTCTTGGAGTCAGTGTTGCCCAGTGAAGATTCAGAAACTTCAAGGAATATTACTGTTTCCTTGCAGTAAAGTTCAGTTTTGCAGAAAATGCATTTTATATGAGAAAGCATTTGTGGAAATTTCCTGACTAGTTTTATTTAAGAGCTAGAGGGCCAGCTCTTAATTGAAAGGGGGAGAGTGCCAAATATTAACATCCCCAGGGACAACAAAACTGATTAAATATGTGTCTAATGTTCTGTTTTTAATCCAAAGGAAACTGCTTCGATGGCATACATGTTGTTTTAAGTTTTTTTCATCTTCTTGAAAAAGTGTCTAAGTGAAACAGCATGTTCTTTATGCTGGGGTCCCATTCCCTCGGGTTACTCTCATCATGCTCACAGTACATAAGTGCTGTTCTTTCCTCTGAGCAAGTAGACGCAGCAGCAGCAGTGTGAGGGCTAGAAACAACGAGGGAAACACTGCAGTGGTCCTTGTGTGTGCCTGACTAACTGCTTGGTCATGAGCTGCAGGGATTGGAGACCTGAGCTTTCTTAAAATTGTTCTCCATTGATGTGTCCCTTCCTGAAATTACAGCTCTTATGAATAGCTGCACTTGATGATTAAAATGAATTGCGGGACACTACAAATGGCAAACTTTTGCTGCTGAAAAGTCCATCTCTTTTCAAAACCATGGATTCACGGATTGGCTGAAGTTGGCAGGATCTCTGTAGATCATCTGGTTCAGTTGACCCCACTCAGGCAGGGTCACCCAGAGCCAGTTGCCCAGGACCATGTCTAGATAGTTTTTGAATGTCTCCAAAGAGGGAGACTTCACAACCTCTCTGGGCAACCTGTGTTAGTGCTTGATCTTCCTGACAGTAAAAAACTATTTCCTGCCATTTAGAGGGAACCTCCTGTGCTTCACTTTGTGTCTATTTCCTCTGTTCCTGTCACTGGGCACTGCTGAAAAAGTCCTATACACATCGATAAGCCCTTGCTGAACTTCATGAGGACTTTCTTATAAAACTAGGTGTTACCTGATAATAATCTTTGCTATTCAGACACAAATTACATTAAAATAGAGTGGGTAAATTAAATAGAATCATTCTGATCTTTTATCAACACTTGCTGTTTATGTATTCACCAGCAGCACTAACAGAGTCATTGAGGTATACTACCTCCTGCCATACCAGATTGACCTTTTCCAGAAAATATCCATGGTGTTGGTCATGTGCTTTAGCAATGATGAAAATCTAAAGAGGTGGAGCTATTTAGGCCATCCTTAACTCTGAAATAACATTACCACAGCTTGCAAATCTCTGCTGCCAAGAGATGAAAGAAAACATCTTGATTTTTATCCTTTGACTTACTACTATTGCGGCCCATGCTGAGAGCCCAATGTGCCGCCTCTGAGAGAAAACCCACATCTCTGTAGCACACACCTTTTTACTTACAGACAGTGATCAGATGGTCTATTGCAATCCAGCCAGGTGACTTAAGGAGGTATGGATCACAGTCAAGATTGCCTTGGTAGCTCTGGCTTTCCAATGCTTTCAACTTTGTAGGATGAGTTGTACCAATGTTACTGTAATATCATCTGGCTTAGTGCTTATTAAGCTGCATCAAACTGCATGATTTTTCTTGAAAAACATTGCATATTTATATGTATGTGCATATACAATTTTCTAAAATTAAATTTGTAACATGAGCAGCTGATATAAATCTAGGTGTAGTGCCATACACTTTATGGTACTTACTTCCTGGAAAGGCTGATGAATAATTGTAATTTGACAAATATATTTGCTTTGGTGACTCCGAGGCTGAAAGATGTCTTTATAATCTGGTGTTAAATACCATTTAAGAAAAAAAAAAATCTCATCCAAAAGTTGTGTGCAAATGCAGACAAAGGTTAAATCAAATCTGAATGTCTTTTGCAGTACAGAAATGCAGAGCTGAGGTCACATTAAAACCACAATCCAATTCTGTAGACAACATCCTGAGAAAAAGCAGAAATTCTGAGAAAAACTCATCCATCCATAACAAGCAGGTTCTTCTCATCAGTGAACACAAAACCAGAGGAAAAGACCAACAAAGCATTAGTTTACTTAGACCACTAATTTGTGGATGACTAATTGGAGATGACTGTGTAACAGCAAGCAACAAATGCTTAGTGTTTGTATCAAATAACCCAGTGAAATGGTCAAAGACAAGCCAAATCATTTACAGGAGGCTTTCATTGTGGCAAAGGGTTTCAGAGTGACTTTGCCAGTACACAGCTAAGCTCTGCTGGAGATGTTGCATTTAACTGATTCTTCATGATTGATCCTGGGCTCTGCATGCAGGGCTAGAACCACATCTGCCTGTGTAAAAGCGTTTTGTTTCTGGCTGCTGCTATCTCTCAGATGGTTAGGAACATGGAGTTGGAAACCCCTTTTGGGAATGACAAATACAGTCTCTAAAAAATAAATGCATCAAATATTTCCTTTTTTATAGGCATCTTAAAGTATGATACAGAGCTAATAAATTTTGAAGTCACAATAAATAAAAATTGGGAATGGCAAGAAACCTTTTGAATAGCAATGTTACAAAACAGATAAACGTAAGAGTTCAGTGTGTACAGGCAGGAGTTCATCTCTGATCTGTAATGCCAAAGACATGCCTAAGGGAGGAAGCAGAAGAATTGTGGTGATAGGCACTTGTTTCCAGATCTGCTCCTGGATTAGATTAGGACTGCTGTATTTGTGACAAGGGTTTCCTGGCCATAAGTATGTGTGCATGAACCACCCAGGTGGCCTGCATATGAACTGGAAGTGCATCCCAACCTCAGCATGTCTGATGTGCCCTGCATGTGCTGTGCAGCTGTGCACACACAGTCAGTCAGATGGATCCAGTACGCGCTGCGTTTACGCTGTCGTCTGTACAGTCTATAAACTACCAGGGGAATCAGGCAAATGACACATGTACACAGTGTAGGATTTCTGCTTGCTTTTGGACTTCCTGCACCCTAAGATTCATTGTGGAAGTAAAGAGAGGACATGCCTGGGACAACCCAGACACACAGGGAATGTTCTTTCTTACGTATGCTTTACCCAAAAGGTGATTTTGTAGAAGTTGTAAAAAACCGGTTGTGCATTTATGGACTGTGATACAGACAGTATTGTATGAGCTAAACCAATGCGTTTTTCACCCAGTGAAAGAAAGAAAGTGTTTAATACATGACTCCTGGACCAAACTGAGAATGAAATCATATCAAAGCAAAAATGCACCATTCAAGCAATGCAACACAGCTCCCAGATGCATAAACCTTTGGAGTAAAATAAAACCACATGATCCCCATTCATAAAAGCAGCCTTTGGTGGCATT
Source organism: Lanius collurio (assembly GCA_020086605.1). NCBI lineage: Eukaryota > Metazoa > Chordata > Aves > Passeriformes > Laniidae > Lanius > Lanius collurio. The sequence continues at coordinate 42,412,295 of JACBWW010000003.1, forward strand.
TGCTCTGCCTTTGACTCGCAAACATTCAAGTGTGAAAGCTTTTTTTCATGAGGATATCTGCAGGGATGTGAATACTCTTACACATGCACTGCTGATATTAAAAGGTATATAGGTATACAAACCTCTGTGTAAACAGGCATCTCCTGTAGTTATTCTCTTGAATGCTTCTCTTGGTTTTAGGAGTCAGGAAGCAGGTAGTATATGGTTTTGATGAGCAAAGGCAGACTTGGAAGAACAGAGCAGATAATCAGTTCATGTAAACTGCTATTATACAGAAGTATTTGAAGAAATATGTGAAAATCAATTCTGTATTTTGGTAAAGCACTATCTGAGAAAGGGAATATAAAGGAGACAATGCATTGCTTATAGTGATAGGTGTGCACAGTTTTCAGCTGTTTGTAAGGTAATATTATTCACAAGGAGAGAGGCTTGAAAGATTTACAGAAAAAAAATTCACAATAAAAATGCAGTGAGCATTTTTGCCAATAGCAGAACTTCTTGCAGAACGTTTCTTTCCCTTGTCATTTCAATTCAAGACCTAAATGTTATTTACTGACACACAAACTAACAATGACATTTTAAAGCTTGCACAGTGCACATGCATCCAGCTCCCCTAGGAAAAGTCAGGCAAACACCTGATGCCTGCTGGGAATTTCCCTGTGGGTGCCAGACAGCTGCTGCCCATCAGTGTTTCCAGGTGTGCTTATTCGGTTGGGAGGTCGCTCCAGCTGCAGACACAATCATAGCAGGGACTCAGGCAGGCTGGAGAGACAGAGGACATGCTCAGATTTTGCTGCTTGGGCTGCCTTGGTTTTGCCCTGATTTAGAGCACCTGGCTTGTTTCAGGATGCAGATGTTTGCTCTGTTGCCCAAGAACCAGCACTTCATTCCCTTTATAATGAGCACTGTGACCTGGGGGAGTTATTAAATCTCTGGTTCAAAAGAGTCTAGTTTTCCTCTCCTTTTGTTTCTCAGCTGACAGTCTAAAGTTCACAAACAGATTAGTGGAAGGAATATATAGAAATTAAAAACCTAATTTTCAAACTCCTCTGAGTCAAATCTAATTGACAATTTGAATTATAGCCTGCGCTGTTCTTTGTTTCATTTTTCTTTGGGGAAATCCCTGCTTGTAGTTTTGCTTTGTCCTTTACTATAATTTTACAAGCCTATATTTAAAAATTATTCTGAAGCAACTTCTAGAGGCTGAAGCAATTTTAGGGCTACTGCAGCGCTGGTGTGAGACCATGCAATATTCAAAATTGAAAAGATTATACCTTACTCAGGAGACTAGGTACCTTTTTTAAGACCATCAATTTAATTAAAAAACAGAGGCTCTATATTAGCAGCAAGCTTATGGATCACCATATGCCAGTCAAACATAATGAAATACATGCAAATGTTAGATGGTGTATTCTTTTGTCTCTGAAATAAGGAATTTCAGTGAACAATTTCTGTGGTGTATGTGGGGATTTACTATTTTTTTTCTTTATATTTAAAGAAGTGCCTATCTGAGTGCATACCTTTTGAATGATAAGAAAGGTAGCAAATAATCTATTGTCAACAGTGCTGTCTTTACAGCTTAAGGCTTGGCATTCTTGTCTTCCATCATGAATGTCTGCATCATGCACAGCATCGATATCATGCTGAGGTGTCCTCTTTCCTATAAACACATTTCTGCCTTTGGAGGTTGTTTGCATCGAAGGGGAAAAAAGTCATGAAACTGAAGCCCTGGAGAAAATCACTTATGCTCAAGAAACACATTTCAGCCTTTCTGTCTGAACAGGTTTGTTTTCTATTCCAACTTCATTCTTCATCACTGCCACCCATCCACTTGGCCATTTGTGTTTGGGAAGTCAGGGGACAGGAGAAGGTTTGCTCTTTGTGTTGCTGCCACCATCATAGAGAGCTGTAATGTAACAGTTCCAGTGACTGTCTCTGAGAATCTTAATAAAAGCAAACTAAGTAAGGGACAACCTCACAACTGATAAATATGCAAATACAGAAAAATATATTGGGAAGAAAATCTAGAGTGTGAACCTGATGTGAAGACAACTGCAGAAACAATATTTCTGATTTATATATCTGATAGGAAAACAGAGCTATAAGACAAGTTCTTCAGGATGTCACCTGAAGACACTAAGTTTATGCCAAAGGGAAGGAGTTCTGAAGTTCTTTTCTTTTACAGAAAATTATTCTGTTACTATTGCAAGGCCTTTGTGAGGTTCTGTTAGTGTAATTTTTGGTACATTATTGGAAAATGTTGCATCTTTGTCTAGAGATACTATTTCTATCAGTACAGGATCATCAGAAGTTCCATAATAACCAAAATAATGTATTGTGAATGGGTCTCATGAGGAAATTACTTTTTAAATCAATATATCAGATTTTTTTTAATTTGTGAATATGGCCATGCTTTGCTCAGTTATTACATTTGTTTGTGCTCTCAGCTTACCCTGGAGATATGCCATCATATTCTGAATAAAGTCTAGTCCTTCAAATACATTCTGGTAAAAGTGGTAATCAAAGTATTTCCAAAGACAGTAAGTCCAAAAAGTGCTTATGAAAGAAAGACTTAAATACTAGGCCTGATAGGACTTTGCTTTTCAAAAGCCACCTTTCATACCTATTTTAAAATTTTGTTCTAAGTAATTTTCTTTTATTATTATTATCATTTACAATAATTCTATTTTGATTAGCATGAAGCTAAAATGTCACATTTATTAAATGTCTTCAATTTCTTCATGCCTGTAATCCCACATGTACAGAAAGATTATTGCCCATGTAACATGCTGTTTGAGTCTATTCCATCTATTCCCTTTTTTTTTCCTATAGCCAAAATTTAGATTTTATTCTTGCTAAGTTATATAGAAAAAAAGAAAATACATCCAAGAAAAGGTAGCTATAAAATATATGCTTTTCCTATAGTTGAACCACAGGATGTCACTGTTCCTCTTTCACAAGAAACAAACTTCAGCTGTGAAAGTAGACCAGATTCTTCTTAAAATTACAGAAATGCACAAAAATGACATAAAAAGCACAGAAATTAAGTCAGACATTTCTTTTTGTATGTGTGAGTCAATCTAGGCAATGTGTTGCCTATGTAGAATAACAATTTAATATTCAATTCAGTCTCATCATGTACCAAGATTGATATATTTTTGGTACATCCCTCCAGACAGAACTGACACATATCAATATGTCCCATATTGCATAAAGAGTCAGGCAGAGCTGAATAGAGTTCAGGCGAAAGTTAGTGTAAGACATTAAAACTTCTTGTAGCCTTCCCTAGTTAGCACTGAATTTCTAAAATTTAGCACCCTTTGCAACCACAAAGCTGGATCTTGACAAACACATGCTGCTTCTAGAGGTTTAATATGATCTCTCCATAAGATCCTTGGTCGCCTTCATATACAGAGTTCCCCATCCTAGATGTCCCAGAATCTGCTGGAAACTACCTCAAAGAGGCTCTAGGATGTCAGTGTGCCTCAGGCAGTGTTTTTCACAGGTCTCTGAGGGCATTGCAGAATCAAGTCCTTTTCACGTGGTCGTCCTGCTGCTTTTCTTCACACACTTCTATGTGTCTATCTAAAGATACTATTTCTATCAGTACAGGACCATCAGAATTTCCATAAAGACCAAAATAACGTGGCGTAAAAGGGTGTCATGAGGAAATTACTTTTTAAATCAATGTAACAGGTTTATTTTATCCAGGTCTTTTCTTATCACAGTACATGGGGCAACTCCCTCACTCCTTTCAAATCTCCTTCAAAATTACCATGTTCAAAACTCCAGTAATATTGATCTGCCAGTTCACACAAGCCCAAATACAGGGTTTTTTTCAATTACTATTGGTTATTGATTCCACTTTTAGATTTCTTGCATTTTCTTAGGGAGTTATCTTGTTCTTTCTGAATTATTTCTCTATCCTGAGCACACTGATTGCACATGATATATGATGAAGGAATTGGATTAGTGTCAGATATTGTGTGTGGAAGATGACTGCTCCCTGGCTTTTCTGGAATGGCTTGTGTAAAATGGAGGCATTCTGGCATATTTTACTCACTTTTCTGGTTTCTATACTCTTCTTCTCACAGCTTCAGTAAAATGGACTCTTCTATTTTCATTCCTTTTGTGGGATGACATGTAAAATATATGGAAAATGTGTAGGAAGACTTTTCACAATTGCCAATTTCATCCCTGCAGCCCACTGAGATCTCGAACTGAATCACACCCCATCTTCTGCATGTCTGAAATAATTCCCATACTATTCTTTAAAATGGCAGCCAGTGAGAGGCGAGTGCAGAGACATGAAACAGAAGAGAGTGCAGTACCTGCAGAAATCCTTTTTCTGAAGTCAATGACTAGATCATCTGGCATCTCTGTCTGAAATCTAGATTTGCCTATCACTGAGGAATTCCTAAAAATAATTATGCTTTTAATCTTCATGATAAACAATGAGGGTATACTTTGCATGAATCTGTCTTCGTAGATATTCTTCCAAAAAAATAGAGGAGGTAGCAGTTTGGGGTGAGGGATTGTGTGGTGGTTAGCAAGACATATGGTGTGCAGCATAAGGACCATACTGGATACAACTCAAGGCAGTAGCAAATTTCCCACCCACACCACCAGATCCAAACCTGGCCCATAAATACTTTCTTTATTTGACAAACCATATTATATACGGCTTTTTATTTTATAAAGGGACTCTATAATTCCCCCTAAATAAGGGTTATTATGAATGGCATTGAACTCTGCCATGCCAATGACACCTCATTGCCATAGGAGCTAATATACTTGAAACGTGGAGAAAATGCATGAAGATTAAAAAGGGTTTGTAGCACCTAAACTAAATATGTGGTGACAATCATTTCCTAGAAATATTTCAATATTTTGGAGAATATTTAGCTGAATAGCACAGAGGTAACCATAGGCTGGACAACAGGATATAGCATTTAATCTACTGATGCAAGTTGGCTGGACGACACATTTGTTCCTTGAGCTTCCCGTTTCCACAAACTGCAAGGAAAATTGCCTCCAAGCACTAAATCTGTGCTCCCATGGGTCAGCCCATGCTACTCCTGCAGGGTAACTGGGTGTCTGACAGCAGTGTGACAGATGCATCTTCAGTAGCCTCAGCAGGGCTAAAATATGAGTAGCATAAGGGAAGATGTGGAAGCACAGATATCAGCATAGGCTACCAGCTACACATCCCTCTTGTGTGACAAAGTGTAACTCCACTGCAGCATTCCTGGGGCTGGTGAAACATGGCATCTTTGCTGCAGTCATACCCTGTGGTGCAGTAATAAGTTGTTCTGTCACAGCACTTTCATTGGAGCCTTTCTCCATACACACTGCTGGCAGAATATGCAAACACACCAACAATCCTAATTTCACAACAGATACAGTTATGGCAGCAATATTTTTTGCTTTTTCCAAACCGTGTGTCAAATTTTACTTTGCTTTGAATGAAAGTAGAATTTTCTCCAGAAGGAAAGATAAGGCAGATCCCATTAGATTGAAGACAAAATACCATAGGGAGACTGATGGAGCTGAAAAAAAGACAACTCTCCAGTGTCTTTTTTTTCAGCTGTATTGATTTTTTTTTTTAATTTTCTATTTCATTTTAAATGAATGAAAATAATTTGTAGTCCTTAGGACCCTCAGGGGTACTGAAGCCTGCAGCAAATTTAAGCATACTTACCACTTCAAAGTCAACTGGGCTCTCTCTCATAGCAGACTAGTTAGCATTTCAGGGGGAGAAATTCCAGTGTGTTTCTCACTGGAGATGAGGGTGGAGGAAATGTGCTTGACTTCCAGCAGAAATAAGGTGTTTTTGAAATATTACCTTTTTTATATATAGGGCTGTTCCCTTTAATGTCTTCTCAATCCTCTGTTGTCCAGACAGTCAAAGCTTCACTCAATATGACCTACACCAGTCAAAATCTCTCCAAATCTGAGCAAATGGGCACTCTGAGCGCTTTCAGATCCAATGAGTTCTGGTTTTGGTGATCTTAAGGATGTGTGGAAAGCTGTTCTGGTGTGAAGGGACAATTACTATAGATTTTTTTGATATGTCATGGCTGGACTAGGAGATCCTATTGGAGATGTGTGCCCAGCTGTACAATGTGTCAGATGATAATGAATATGAGGTCTTACTCAGTAAGGGAGTATGCAAAGCACATTGTGCTTCAATGTTGTTTACAAATTGTTCCAGTGGGGAAGCAAATTAAGAACTTGGATGGAAAATCCTAAATTTGACTCATAGTCTAGACAAGAGTGATGGCCGATAATAAACATTTCATGGAGTTTTAAGTGGCAGAAACTGGAGGGCCAAACCCCATTTTTTGCAGCTGGATCATTGGTGCCAAGCCATGGAGGCCAAAGGAGCTTGATTGATGCCTCCTTGGGGACTTCTGCCACAACTTGAGAGACAGAAGATTTGTTTGGTGCCAACGGCATGTCAGCAGTTCCCAGTGTCAGACACTTAGTATCCTCTGTACCTCAGGCACCTCCAAGATAAAGCAGCAAGTGAGGAGAGTACACATAGCTGCCAAATCCCTTCCTGGCTCTACCTATAGCTGGAAAATTCGTAAATAATTTTTCCCAGCTCCTTTTTTTCCAATATCGCGACTATGTTGGATCAGTAACTGATGTCTTAAAAAAAAAAAAGAAAAAGAAAAACAACCCTGATTCATGTGTAAATCTTTCTGATTAGCTGAAACATGACATTTCTATTGTGCTGAATGAGATCAATTCTCAACTGGGTACGAATAGCAAGAGAAAAAAATAAACACCTTGGTTCACTTTAAAACCCACGGTGACCCCACATCAACACTTTTGCACGTTTCTCTCCACTCAGAAGTACACAGGCTACATTTTTGAAGATCAGAACTTCACAGGCTTCCTCAAATAAACAGGGTGCAGAAGAGAAGGGAATAATATTGGTGGCTGGATCCTAATGTCCTTCTTGCTTGAACTAGCAGGTCTCATTATGATTTTGCATCTTTCTGAAATAAGTCCAGCATTCAATGATATTGTGCTCATTTATTTTATGGTCTACATCTCTATGGGCTAATTAAACAAGGATTGGATAATGCTTATTCATATATTTATTATATTTCATTTTCCAGTACAAATATACAAGAAAATATATCTAAGTATTCCAGACTTCTTTGTCATAAAACTAAAATAAAATTAATCTAAACCACAATTAATTTCAACCATCAGCAAAATATATTTTTCATTCACTCTTTCAAGGCCTTTCCTGCAACAACCCTCAAGACTTTAAAGGCAAGCACTGCACTGGGAAGATCATTAAAACTTTTTTTGACCAAGTGGAGGAAACAGGCTCAAAGAAGAAGGCTTCCCACAGAGAACAAACTATCATGTGAACATCTGAGCTACTGGAGTCAGAGTTTCTACTAAACTGTGTCTTATGGTTGAGTTTTGTATCTGAGAAAGGGCTATTTTAAATGACATTTTGGGGAAAACTGTTTCTTGCTTGTTGGGATTTTATTCTCTTTCCTCCCTCCCCCCTCCCCAAATGATAGAATAATCAAGTCTCTCTCCGAAATAGATTCTTTGGTTTTCACATGGCTGTCTCACAGGGACTCTCTCCTTAACTTCTCATATTTTTAAAAGATGTTGATTACCTTTGAATCCCTGCATCTGTGTCAAATTTGATTGAATCAGTCCAGAAGGATCAAATCCTTTGTGTCTGTGTGGAAAGCTGGATTTGCAAAACACCTGCAGGCTCTATTTTTAGGAACCTTTAGATTCTTTAGGGACCTTTAGATTCTTTAATAATCTCCCTTTCTAAGTGATAAGAGATGACCATTCTTTGCTGATGGTGGCTAAGGCAGTATCCCACAGGTGTGGGATTCCTCCTCTACACAAGTGTGGTATGTACATGACATAGCTTGATGAGCTATCCAGATACACAATGAGAAGTGACTTGCAAGTAGGATCATTTTACACAAGAAGCCAGGTTTTCTGTCACTCATATTCACTCTCTTTTCCCATTTGTGGCACCAAAGATGACTTCAAAGGTAGCTCTGTCAGCGATCCCATCACCAGTGATTCCCTGGACTGAATGGTTTCCTTTCCTGTGGGGTAAACTGCTAAGTGACTCAGACTGTGCAAGATCTTTCCTTGTCACTTACATGTTGCCTTTGCTTCTCACTCATCTCAAGACCATCTTTATTAAACAAACTACTGAATTTCCAAACAATCAAGCAGAAGTTTTCCCAGACTCCCCTGCCCAAATATCTGTTTTACAAATCTAAGAGCAAGGTTGGCCTAGAGACATCTGTCTTCCTTTGTGGTGCAGCACCACCTTATGACTGATGGCTGGAATCTGACAACACAGTGAGAGATCCAGCAGTTTATTTCTTTTTGTGAGAAACAGAAAAAAAAATGCAAAAGTGGCAAATGAGCAAATAGAAGGAGGAGGTAAACTCCAGGAGGACCACCTCAGGGCTGAGCATAGCAATTCTCTGCTCTTTAAACCACATCCAGCCCAGTGTGACTTGTTTTGAAGCACTTAAAAATGTAACTGAGTGGAAATTGCTGAACAAAACATGTTATAATGAACATGAGAGTTTCACTGAAGTGAGAGACATGTTACACACTGTTTTGTCTACTGACTAATGCCACAGTCTAAGGGACAGACATCACATCAGCAGAGAGCAAAAAAACTCAGTGGCACCCCCCACTTACCCCAGCTGTGCTCTCTTGGCTCTGTACTGAACATGGAGATCATAGTCTGGCAGAGCTGCTGTAGAAAATGAGGTCTGGAACACTTAAAAACATTTTTGAGTGAATTCTGTTTATTAAACACCATTGAGACCTTTTATATCAATTTTCAATCCTTTCAATAACTTGTTTTCCAACAGCACTAAATCACCCACCTCTTCTTCAGATCTTAATTAGGCTATCAATTAGGTAAATCGCATCTGCTTGTCCTTTTTACCACAGTTCCCCATGTACGGTAGCTCTGGATATTTTAGAGTACACATCCATGTTGGCAAGGCAAGATTGGCACTGCTCCCAATCCTGTTGCCACCCGCCCTCTGTTTTCGCAAGGGTGTGCACAGATGCAGCAGGGTTGAGGATCACTTCTGCTGCAAATGAGTTTGGTCTGAACAAGGGAGTTACTCTTGGCTGAAAACCCCTTAGTATACAGAAGTATAAACAAAATCAGCAATAAATGTGATCAGTTTGCATGACTGTGCACTCAGACTAATGATGAAATAGTTGCCTAGGCTTAAGCTGCTGCCAACTGCTGTCGCTCTGCATATCCCATGTTGTGTACAACTTTTCCGTGGCATGGAGAAGTAGGAATGGTTTCAAAGAGGATGCAGGTGTTGACTCACACCTGGCATGTTAGGAGGAGGTACCTCCTTCACCGTGCAGGCCCACCATGCTGCTGGCAGATGGAGTGTCAGGGGTTGAACAGCTCCCCGTGGCTCCTCAGTCACGCACTCTGTGTGCAGGGTGCCAGGGACATCCCTGTAGGGCAGGCTCTTCGTCCTGCCTCCAGCCCTGCTGCAGGTGTCCCCTGCCATTTCTGCAGGCACCAGCTGCTTTTCTCCCTTGTTTGCAATGGGGCTGAGCCCACCCAGGGCTCTCCATCAGTTCCTGACCAGACTCACATTATGAATCTTAAATTCTTGTTGGTGTAGATGGTATCAAGAAGCCCTGAATCCTCTTATGCCACATTTCTATCACTCATCGGATGGCTTGTACTTCAGTACCTCCCAAATTCAGGTTTCTTGTCTTACAGGACACAACTGAGGAAAGAACATTCAAGTTGGTGAAGGTTGCAAAATCTGTCTTTGGTATTATAGGTCCTGATTCTTCTCGTCTGAGCTCCTCACAGTCATCGCCACTAAGGAAATATAAATATGGAGTGGACATAAAAACCTACTACTTATAACTTCCCTCTCAGAAAGAAATGTACTTATTACACTTCCCGCACTTGAAAACTACTTACCTAACATAAAAGGCAGAGTACAATTGGTCCTTCAGATTCCATTTTCTTGTGTAACTATATAATAGAAAGCATATTTTACAAGGATTTCTTTAACAACTTAAAATTGTTGGATGAGACATATTAAAATTATACTAGGCCTTTCAAAATTCAAAAAATAAGTTTCAATTTTTAGCCTTCAAAAGTTAAAAAAAAATTGCTATATTAAGATTGCATCTAAGATTATTTGGTTGCACTGTGTGTGCACTTTAAAGATGGTTCAAGTGCTCTGGTGTTATGATGCTGCTGTGAAGGAGGGTACCATTACCTGGAAAACCCTTGTTAGAGAATTTGGGAATCTGATTGAATGCGCTGTAGCAAAGAAATTATTTCATGCCAGTTCAATGAAATGCAAGTTTAGAGAGATGGATCTATGGCCTAAGATTCCTCTGTGATGCTAGACAAACCACATAAAACCTTATTTTCCTCTGAGGCTCACCAACCTGTCTGCTCCTTGTTTTCTGGTCTCCTAGTGCAAATTTCTTAAGACCATGCTAACAGAGATGCAAGGTGCTCACAAAGGTAGAACTGATGGATTGGTGCCATGAGAGAATGGGTTATGGGCTAAAAATTGCAGTATCATCTGAAGAATCAGGACCTCATCATCTCCAGTGTTCATCCAAAGGAAGGAGCTTGCACTTACCTGTGACTCAGTTCCTCAGAGGTTAAATTGTAGGGGTGGCAGGAATGCCTTATAACTGATATTTTTAATGGCCGTAGAAGAACCAGAAAGAAGAGCTCCGTGACAATTGAAGACGTGATCAGTATTTAATTTAAATGATGTCTGCTAAAGCAGTTGTGGGAGTGCCTGGCTATGTGCTGAGTGGGGAGCACTGAAGAAGGTACTGAGTGGGGTCCTCTAGGATGAAAGCAATGTGGCAGCTTCATTAGAGTGCTAAACCTGTGCAGTGGGTGTGCAGAGGGGAGTGTCACACCTTCTGGGGCAAAATGGACATCCTTGGTGTTTCCCTGGGCACTATCTACACCCCAAATTCACTTGGCCTTTGTTAAGTTAGGGAGTATCTGAGGCATTACTAAATTCATCTTTCTGAGGTAAGAGAATGTCACATATGTGACATAGGCCAATCACATCATCTTCTGGAAAGCAGCACGTGGTACTGCAATGAGGGATTGAGCTCTACTGGGAGCTGCAACACACCAATGGTTCCACGGCTTGTGGCAGCATAACTTTGGCAACAAATCAGTTCCTCATTTCCTTCCATGTTTTCTGCTCTGTTGATTACCACCCTTCAGTCTTCCCACTCTTTTGAGATAGCGTGGATCACAACAGCCAATATCACACAGGCATCACAAAGGGCTTTTCCTTCCTCTCCTTTCAGCAAAAGAAATTCATTCCTGGGAATCCTTACCTGTCTCTGAGAGGGCTCTGAGGACTTTGGGAGCATCCCCCTCTGGGGATCTGGCTGCCAGCCCAGGGCTGGCTTAGAGACAGGGCAGCCTTGGGTGGTTCATTCCTTTGGAGGCATGGGCAGATGGTACCAGACAGCCTGAGCTCCTGCCCCTGCCTTGGCCACAACTTGCCCCAGGGAGGTGGCTGGTGCCCAGGGCTGGGTCTTCACAGTCTGTCCCCTGTCCTGCCCTGTCCCTGTCTGGGGCTGTGGGGCATGGCAGGCTGTGAGAGAGCTTCCAGCCATGAAGTGTATTTATAGGGAGCGGGAAAAATTTAATCAGAAATTGCTTGCTCATATTTTCTTTTGATTATTCTAAAATTAATTTCCATTTTAAAATACCAGCATAAAAATGTTCTGACAAGTTTATACCAGTGCATATAATGTATAATTTGAAGTCAAATATGATGGACAAAACAATTTTCTGCACCCATACACAAAACCAGGGCACAAAAGTTGACCTTTTCTAATAAAATTTTTTCCACTTTGCTCTCCTGACCACAGCTGAATCTGGGTGAACTCTGGTTTGGAAGGCTGGAGATCATGAGACCATTTATTCTCTTGGTGAGGACAGTATTCTCTAACTCAATGGATTGCCACAAAGGTTTGTGATAGTGCAACAAGAATCCACAGAAGAGCCACAGACTTTTCAAGTTAAGCCTAGATCACTGCCCTTTTCCTGGAGGGGGATGCAGAGGTCTCCTCTCTCCAGATCAAGGCTTCCCTGGTGCCATTTAACACAGTATTTTTAAAGAGGCACAACTAGTTTTAAAAGTTTCCCCCTTCTTCCCACCAGCCTCTCCTCAGCATCTGTCTGCCTGCTTGCCCTCACTTGTGCTAATTTAATGGGTTGTGAGAGAACAATGTCAAACAATCAGGAGAAGGATTCAGACACACACAACTTCACTAAACCATTTTTCACATTTTTTATACTCAAGTTCTTCCTGTGGATCCCAAGATGGGAGAGCTGGCTTCAGCATAATCAGGGTCACAGCCACAGAGATGTTGTCATCTGTATTGCCATGAAGTAGATTCTGCCATCCTCAACTGTTAATTGCCTTCTTGTGGTTGTGTCTGTGTCAAGCTACTCCAATCTATTTTTAGCACTTCACCTAGTGTTAAAAAACTCTGCAGTAATAATGGAAAGATCAGGGCTGTATAGAACATTCCGAGAAGTACAACAGAGGAGTACTACCATCCTTTCTTTTGTAACACCTTCCTTTACTAACTAGTTGTATGCCCAACTCTTCTTCCTCCCTTGTCTCTGTATTTACTGTACTTTTCAAATGCTAGAAGTCGCAAGTTGCACAAAACCAAAGTGTTTCTCCAGCCCAGCTGCTTGAATTCTCCAGAGGTTTTTTTTCCTGGCCTTTCTCAGCTGCAGAAGGGAAGACTGCCTCTTCTTTAAATTCCCAGATGAGTCATGATAAAAATAGTGTGGCATTTATATTCGTACTAATGCACCTGCCGTATCATCTGTCTCCCAGATATGAGGCTGCAAATTTCTGCACTTATCAGTGCACAAGTTAAAATGCTTATAAGTCTCTGCCAGCATAAAACATGTCTGCAACTCTGCAAGCTCAGCAGAAACTCTGCAGAGAGACAGGAGAAAGTGTATGTCTTAAACAGTCCTGACCGATGGGAAATTCATACAACATGATGCAAGTTATTCAGATTCACATGATTAGATTTATATTTAAAACCATGTGATTTAAAATTTTTAAAGCCAGTCTCCAACATATTTTTATGCTCATACAATGTTAGCTCCACAGTTATATGTTAGTTTCAGTTATTCTTTTTTGAGTTCACCTACTTTGTTCTAGATCTCATTTGTCAGTGCTAGTTCTAGTTGAATCTTCAATAAAAATATTTAATCATAATTTTATAATGTTTTAAATTAATTTTCAATCTACTGTGCCACACTAATATGCTTATTTAAAATTAATAAATACATAATTGCTGGATTTTGTATTTGGTTTGATTCTGTCTTGTCCATGACACCCCTCAACACTGTTCTTGTTCTCCTTGCATCCCCACAGGCTCAGCCTGCGGCTGGTGGTTCTGTTTGATTCTGACAGCTCTGTGCAGCTCTGTCCCTGGGCCCATCAACAAGTTGTGTGGCTTTCAGTTCCAATACACAACTTTTGCTGCTACTTCTTGCTAACTTAAAAGTCCTGCTGATTCTGGGACATATTCTGAGGACATTTTCAAAACCACTGTAAATTACTTTGGAGCCTAAACCTAAAAATGAAAAAGAATTTGACAATTTTGAAAATTCCTTTCCTCCTTTATCTTCTGTGTAACCTTATTGCTTGTTTCATGTTCAGTCATTGGATCTTGATGCATGCAGCAGAGAAGCATGTGGAGATACTCAGCTGGTGGATTCTGTAAGTGTAGATCCTGCTTACACAAATGAAGACTCAAGGGGAAAAAATCCCACCAAAAGCACCTTTGGGGACACTTTAAATGTATGTCACGATCTCACAATCTCCTCTAAGTTAACAAATTGTATTTCAGAACTGTGTTTGGTAATTATTGCATTCATACCTCGGAAGTAAGACCCAGGCATTATGGTTGGTTGGAATTCATCTGAATAAATAGCAGTTTGCCACATTCTTAACAAAAACATTATTCATTAGAACTATTACGTATTAGCAGCCCTGAATAACATTTGGCAATAGCTTTGGGTCTGTGTTACTAAAAGGTCCACAGACGCATACAAATTGCTCAGTGCGCTAATATAAAACGGGAGCAGTAATGAAATAGTAGAGTGAGTATTAAGCTCCAGGACTGCAGTTTTATTCTGCAAAATGTTCCTCTTGCAATTTGTAAACATCTTAGAAACTCGGGTGTTTTTAAGCTATTTAATGATTGTTAGTCATAAGACTTGGTTTGTATTTTCTGCCTGTCCCTCTCCATCTGCAAAAGGCATTAGTGGCAACTTGAGTTGGTCAAATAATTTTTAGACATCTCAACAATAAGCCCTAAGTACTTCCGAGTTTTTAGAACACAGGTTCCTGCAGGTGGCTATTGAAAAAACTCCTCTGACTATTGTAAGGTGTTTTGAACCATGATAGTGTGCCCCAGCCAAACCATCTTTAGTTATTCCTACTGGAGCCCTCAGAGTGAGACCAGGCTGGCATTACCCTCACCAGCTTCACCTGGCCATCCACCTTCAGCTGTAGCAGGTCAGCTCCTGGAGGGCTTTTAAGCCCAGTCAGAAGGCTCAGAAGGGAGAGCAAGAAGAAGAGAAGAGGCGGGGTGGGGGGGGATGGGATTGGTCTGTGTCCTCTCTCTGCCCTTTGCTGTCTGGGTTTCCTGGACTAACTTGGCTGCTGATCACTGGATGGTATTTGTTGCTGCCATCGTCTTGACTCTGCTTGCCTGGATCTGGAGCATCAAGGACTGAAAGATAAACTGTGCTAAATTGAAAAAGAATTGGGAAAGGAGAAGCTGAAAGGCTAAATACCAAGACAGCAAGGAATAGATAAAAAGGACTGTGCTGGACTGGATTAGGAACCAATCTTATTATCTGAAAAGTGTGTGTAGATCTCTTGGACAAAGTAGAGGGACTAATCAAGTAATGTGTGATTTCATGCACAGCAGTTGCAAAATGTGAATGTACTGTTTTATGGATAAGTTGTGAAAGGTATAAGTAAGGTAAAATGTGTAAGTGCTGTTCTAAGTAAGCATGAGTACAAGTATGTAAAATGTGTATGTACTGTGTTAGGTAAAAATAAAGTGTATAAGTAGAGTAACACATATAAGATAGTGAGTAAGATGTACAAGTTGTAAGTTATAAGTTAGTGAACTGTATAGATTATGCATAAGTACGTTTAAGTTGGTAGAATATATATGTAAGCTAAATACACAAAAGAGGTGATTAAGAAAGGTACTAAGTAAAAATTGGAAGATGTGTTAGTTCCTGCATGATGCCCAAAGAGGTGATGCATATTTTAGAGAGTTTTAAAGCTTCTGTGTAATCATAATGATTGTACAGAAGTGCTGAGTTCCCACATCTGAAGAAAGTAGCCAAATGGGTGCTATGGTTAGCCAGGAAGAAGAAAAAAATGTCCTTTTCCTGCACATACTGTCACAGAAAAGGAAAGGAGGCTCCAACAAAAGAATTTCTGGGATGTCAGTATAGTATCTGACATCCATAGCACTTCTGGACCTTTAGAGAATTTAATTATGAACACTGCTGTGAGATGATTCTACTTCCCGAAAAACAGACAAAGCTAGACACACTTCCTTAAAGATATTGGAAATGCTTATATTCTATATCAAACTAAACTGCTTGCTCTAGATCTTTCACAAAGCCTCTGAATGAAGAAGCTGAATTTTGTCACCTGAAGTTCTATGGTTTATGACTCTGATTCAACTCTGAAATTTTTGCATAATCTTTTAACCAAGTAAAGGCTCCTTCCTTTATTGAGATCTAAATGGTTTCCAAAGCATGTGCTTCCAGTTCTTTCAGCAATCTGAAGGATACATTGCAGGTACTTTAGGGCAGAAATAAGGCTCAAGAGCATGGATTTATATACAAGTTACCTCTCACTGGGGCAATGTATGGGAAATGAATCTACAATGTCACCAACTTGAAAAGTTGGAAGGAACAATATATTTTCTATAAGGTGAGAGGACTAGAGTGCTTCTTGTGCTATCCATTTAAAAAGGATATAGAAAGGCAAGACAACAGCTTGCCTTCAACTGATTTCTAATTTAATAATATGAGATATTTGAGTGAAGGGAAGGACAAAAGAAGGGAACAAGGAAGAAAAACACATCAACATCCAATTGTTTAATGTATTCTGGGTAATAATGATCTGTGGCTATGGACTTGTGGAAAAGTGTTTGGGAGAACAAAAATGCCAAGAAAAGAACCTGAACAGAAAGTGCTTTTCATCTCGTGTTTGCATCAGTCTTGCTAATATCTTGTTAGGTTGCTTTCAGGGCAACCAGGATTCCCTTGTTCTAAAAAGCAGTGGGTCAATGGGGATCGGTTCAGAAGCAGTCAGGCATATGAAAGGTGATATTCATGACAAATATTTCCTCCTTAGTTTTGGAAGTTTTTTTTTTCTTGCCATCAGGAGGAAAACATGGTAAATGAAATGTGTCCCTGTTTATTGCTGTAATTCCTTGATGTGAGTCTCTTGTTTGTTTACCACCAATATTTTTGGAGATTATCTAACAGAATCCAGAAAGTTACGTGTCATAACCAACAGTTAATTTCTTTTAGGTTTATGAATGTTTTTTATAAGGCTGTGGTAATAGAAACTATTTACCTTTAGCATTAGTTCCATAGCAGCATAGTAATCGTGAAAGGCATGTGAGTGGGATAGAAAATTATAATTTATTGCCTTTGAGCATCTACTCTGAAATGAAATTAGCACTTTCTTACTAAGGTTTCCAGTGATGAAATATTTAATTGCTGGGAATAGCATCACCTCTCTATGTTTTAGAAATGATTGTTGACTGATAGTTAATTTTCTCTATAGTAGCTGGTATTGTGCTGTATTTTGGATTTAGGATGAGAACTTGCCTTCTGTGTCCTGCTCTGGGTTTCCTGCTCAGTTTTCACAGAAAACCAGAGGCTTCACCTGTACTTTTGCACTAGCATAATTCATATAACTTTTAAAGTTAGGCCACAGAATTAGCAAAACAATTTTTAAATACAGCCATGAACGGAATAATGTTGCTGCTTTTTGACAAGGGGAGAGAAAGAGGGCAACCTCTTGATTAGATGGGACTGTCCTTCACTTTGAGATGCTCTTTGGGCACACAAGGCAAGTAGGTGACGCACAGAGCTCAGGTTTCATTCCCTGTTGTCTTGGGTAAGCAGGCTGAGAGAAGCATAGGTCAGAGCTGCTTCCAAAAACAGCTTGCAAAGTCACTGCTTATCTTTTCTTAGAGGGGCCTAACAGGCTGCTCTGAGCAAGAGCTCATCCCTCTGAGCCTCTGTGTCCACTTGTTCAGTAGCACAACACAAGGAAAAATGCCCTCTCCGAGGTGGGTGTAAAAGCATTGTTCGAAAGGGAAGACCTTGGGTTAAAAGAGCAGTAAAAAAAGGCTAAAGGTGCATGTAGTTTTTCTGTCAGATGAAGATTCATAATTACTGCTCTGGGATCCCTTTTCATATAAGGAATAAAAAAACCCTAAAACAAACCAGACCTCATGGAGAAACTATTTTTATATGAATAGATATTCTTTCTTTATTATACAACATTGATAGATTTTGGAATTCTTTTTTAAAAAAATGTGGCCATTTAGAAAATGTTGAGAAATTTGAGGTTCCACTTAAATAGCGCTAGTTACATGCATCCATATACAGTAAAGTGTCTGTTAGGCACTATGCATAGCATATGTAACAGATCACCACTGAATGACTGACAACCATGTAGAGACTATGCACAAACCCATCAGAGTACTTCTCTCAATGTACATGGAAGCCGAACAAAGAGCATTGTGCTGCATGGACCAGCGTTCGAAAAGACAGGATTATAAAAACTGTATTTACTGAGTTTCAGGTTAACATGGGGCACCTGAAGAAAAGAATGATCACAGCCTTGCCTGTCTTTTAGCTGTAGGTACGAGGGCAGTAAAGAGAGGGAACTATTCATGCTTTCAGCCTGAGTATCATTGAATTTAATGAGAGATGAGTGCTAAAACCTCACACAGCACTTTGAAGGTACAGGGGTCACTACACTTTTTATTCTGTTGAAATGACTGATAAACCAGCCAGGAACTATATATAGTTTTTGAAACAAGTAATATGTCAGCAATACAGTAATACTGGTGTGTTTGGCCAAATAAATCAAAATATTAGGGGAAATTAATTATGCAAAAACAGGGCAAGTTACAACTGTCTACATGACAGCTCAATTGAGCTACTATGGGACAGTTTTGAGGGTATTGTCATCAATTTGCAAGATGACAATAAATTTAACATGATTCAGAGCTGGCCTTTAATTCTTTTTATTTAATGTGCTTGTTTAAAAATATAGCTTTAGAAAGCACCTATCTGAAATGCACTTTGATATTCATCCTGGACATTAGCCAGCAATGTGTGCTCACAGCCCAGAAAAGCCTACTTTATGCTGGGTTACATTTAAAGCACGGTGGCCAGCAAGTCAAGGAGGTGATTCTGCCCCTCTGCTCTGCTTTCATGAGACTCCAGATGAAGTGCTGAACCCAGCTCTGGAGTCCTCAGTAGAGGACATGGACCTATTGAAGCGATCCAGAGGAGAGCAATGATCGGAGGGATGGAGCATGTCTCCTGTGGGGACAGGCAGAGAGAGTAAGGGTTGTTTAGTCTGAGCAAGAGAACGCTCCAGGGAGGCCTTACTGCAGCCTTTCAGTACCAACTCAGGGCTTATAAGGAAGGTGGGAACAGACTAAAAAGGGCCTGTTGAGATTGGACAAGGGGAATTGATTGAAAACTAAAGGAGAGTAGACTGAGTAGATATAAGGAAGATAAGAGTGATTAATCTTTTGTGATGAGCGATTAAACACTGTAACAGGTTGCCAAAAGAGGTGGTAGATACTCCACCCAGGGAAACATTCAAGGCTGGCCTGTATGCAGCTCTGAGCAGCATGAATTGGTTGAAAATGTCCAAGCCCCTGCCAACCCAAACTCTTCTATGGTTTGACCCACAGCACACAAGAAATTACAAATCTGCAGCCAGAACTCAGCCCTTGACAACAACGTAACAGTGGCAAACAAATAATTGCAGAACAAAATGTTCTCCCAACAATTTGAGCTACCTTGTTATCAAAGTCTGCCCTTACTGTCTTACCTTCCACCTCCAGCACTTCAGATGGCTGTTTAATCAGCTTGGCTTTGCCTGGAAACATTCCCAGGGGCCGAGAGACTCAGGATACTCAGTACTTGCCTATGCAAGCTAGGACAGTGTCAGCTGCTTTATTTGGGCTGGGTTTGCCTGGAGGAAGAACCTAAGGCAGGAAAACAGAGTAAATACAGTCTAAGTACCGATTTGCTACAAAAATAATATTCAGACCACACTGGTAAAGTAAATGAGGAATAGGAAATGTTATTGAGCAGTTTTAGCTGATAGAATTTATTTTTTTTTCATTTTCTTCAATGAATTGCACTTCTTATTTTCACCTAGAACAGTCAACCAGACTTGAACTCCTGGCTGGTTGGCACATTTCACCATCTTTCATAGGAAATCAGAGATTTTTATGGCCATTACTCCCTGAGGCTTTCTTAGAACTTGGCTCTCCAGATGAGTTCTTGAGCAGAAGTGGAAATGTCACTGCAGCCATGACAATGTAGGGGAAGATTTCTAGGGAGTCATTTTTCTGTAGAAAAACTGTTAGAGCTGGAAAAATGGGGCATTTTTGGTGCACCACAGTTCTTCTGCTCTGAAGAAAACACATTTGGCCATTTGTGTGTATTGAGCTCGACAGTTTTTACACAATGCTTCTTTGAGTCTTGTCATTAAATACTACCCTGGTTATGCAGAAGTAGCCATCAGTGTCTTAGTCCTCCATTAGTGTTCATATGAACCTGTTCTTTACTATAAAAAAGGTGGTGAGGGATTCACATTTATTGTGCCTGAGTGACTTGAATGACATTTTCTCAGTTTAGAAACATCTCCACTTGCAGACTCAGCTTGGGATCTGAAAGTCAAGCTGTGCATTTTCTGGCTCATACAGCTTTGCCATTAAAGCTTCATTACATCAAATTCTACTCACAATTAAACCTTTGTAAATAAATTTTCCTCTGAGTTTGCAAAGGAATAGTTGAGGATGCAGCATTTTGGTCCTGGAAATTAAAAATATTTAACCACTCTTTTGGTGACATATGAGTCAGAATGGAAACCAGCTTTTTTATCATACCTTTGTGAACACTAAATGAAAGAAAAAATGGTGTAAAAATTGATTTGCGTACTAACTACATTGGATAAATAAACAGGGACTAGATCAAATGAGTGAAAGGATGAGACTTTTTAACAGTCACTTTTCAGAATAAAGACATATTTTAAGAAAGACATGAGTATGTTGGAATAAAGAATTTTATTTTATATATGAAGGTGAGTCAAACTGTCTTGGGACTTCATTTGCTTAACTGACAGGCAGAAAATAGGATTCTGGCTAGTACTGCAGCTCCTCTAGCTTCATAGGGGAGTTGAAATTGAAAGTAATAATGAACTGTAATGTTAATCACTCCTTTATTAGAACAGGGACTGAGGATCAAGGGGCCTTAGTTCCTTCTTTGAGTCTTTCATTAAATCCTTTCATTGAAAAATATTAACTGAAATATCAGTTTGATGGTACCAATCAGAAAAAGGTACTACTTGGTCTCACAGTGTCAGGGCCAGGTTAACAGCCCAGCACAGCCAGCAAAGGAGGCACATGTACCCATATACAAAGAGGGCACCTCTTTACATTGTTTCTCACATAAGCACAGTGCCAAGACATAAGTCTACCTATAGTGATGCCATGAAGGTTTTTTTGCTTTTTATTTTATATCCCTTTCATGCCTTTTGCAGCTCCTGTTCCTGATGCTTTTGCCTACATTCTTGGACTTGTTAAACTGGGAGACTAAATATTTTAGAAGCTTTTTAAGTAGCAGTCAATGTGCCCCAGACCCCAAGGTCCTCTCCAGAACACGTTCTGTAAACTAAGATAGAACCATCCAGGTTCCTTGGGGGTTGGGACTCACTTGAGCCTCTCATTGGGGAATTTTGATAGGTATGCTAATTAGCAAACCTATAATATTATACCAGATCTTTCTGGGGTGTGCATTTTGTGTGGGCATTTACAGGTGCATTGGGGTGCATTTGCAGGTGCACTTCAGTGCACCTGACCTGAATGTGTGCACCTCAGGGTCCTTAACATAAACACTAAGGTAAAATCCCTTTTTCCCCTTCTAACCATGTCTGACTCTTGATTTTAACACCAGGAAAAGGCATCAATAGAAAGTGCAAAACACCATTTCAAAGCACCTGGTGTCTGAGAAAAATATTCAACGGTCCCTTTCAGTCCCAATATTTTTTCCTATGGCAGCATCTCTGTTTCCTCAATAAATTTTTTCCGGATCTATTGTGGTAACCAGGACAAACTGCTACAGGGCCTACTGTGCCTGCTATGCCAGACACACCTCCCATATTAGGAAGGAGGTTTAACCTTGTTAGGAAGGGAAAGACTTTGTTGTCCTGAGATCTCATATCCCTGGGAACATTGGTGGGCACTAACAGACTGAGGGAAAACTTCTTTATTCATCACTATTATTTCTTGAAGCTGCAGCAGTAGATGCTGCATATTGTGATTGCTTTCAGAACAAAGCTTTCAGCCAGGCTTGAGTCCTAGCATTTTTCATCCCTCTCAAAACTCTTCCCAAGCACTGACAGCTAAGTTGGATGTCCTGTGCCTCTGAACAAGTAGCAGTTGGTCTATCTGGCATGGCTGCTACAAAGCTGAGTGTAGTAGTGTTACCCACTGCAAATGGCTCATGTATTTTTTCAGACTTGTGCAATGGTCAGGCTGACCCACCTGAACAAAGATTTACAAAGAAAGGAAAGGAAAAAAAAAAACATTTCAGAGAAAAAAAATTATTCTTTATGCACTCAGCACTTATAAGCAATCCTTTTACTCATTCAGGTCTACAAACTGGATGCTAAAATGCTTTCCAGGAATGATCTGAACCAAAACTTTGGAGGATGCTCATGTTTTGATCCTGTTTCAACTCTCTTGCAATCATGTCAACCACCTGCTTTCCTTGAGTCTTTATTAACTCAGCTGGACTCTTTTATTTTTTTGGTAAAGCTGAGGATTTCAATGAAAACCAGATGTGTGGTGTGTTCTGAACTTTCCTGGGAAAATAAATGCTCACTCTGTTCTGTCCACTTAGTTATAATACACTAAACCATCTTTAATGGAAATGCTTTCACAGGCCATTTAGTAAAAATAAGGTCCCACTGCTAGAGAGACACTGGTCCTCTGTGCTAATGCAGGAAATGGTGGCAAGAATCACTCTGCCCTGGTCAGTGCCTGTTCTTCCTATGTGCTGTAGGGAGGTCTTCTTGGAGGAGAAAAGAGCTTAGCAGAGACCATGAAAACCAGGGAAAACCCTTGAGTGGACTCTACAGCATAATTTAGTGTAAATGTGGGAGGAGATTGTGCATGGAGGTGTTTGGAAGAGAACATATAGCAGCGTGGATCAATCATGCTGAAGAGTGGGGCTATATCAGCAAGCAATACCTATAGGAATATTTGGAGACAAAATGTGCTGAAGAGCAGCATTTTCCTGCCTTCTTGGTAGTCTACCTTTTCCCCCACCCTCAGGCAGGGAAGCCAGATGTCCCTGAAAAACAGTTCATTAAACTGATGTAACAAAAGACAATTAATTCTCAGTGGCAGCATTTGGTACTGCCGTTGGTTGTGTTCATGTCACAGACACCCTGCCCCACGGCAGCGGGGGGATTGCTGAGATCTCATAAACAACCAGTCAGGTGAAGCAGCAAATGCAGGGTCCCCTGTACACAGTTCACAAAAGCACCCTGGTCTTTTACTCCTTCAGCTCTCGTGGTCACCTCTAGCATAAAGGTGACAAAGTGCTGCTTCTGGTTAGGACGCAGGAATCTAACACAACAGCTCTGTGGTAACTGAGGACTGTCTCCCTAGTCTTTGACTAATAGACAGTGTTTGTGATGGCTTCATTCAGCACTTAACTAAAGTTATTTGTACATGAATAAACAATGCTCATTATTTTAGATAGAATGTGACAGCCCTTTGTTCAGGGAAGAAATAAGTATTGTGGCTCCTCTCTGCTAAAGAGGCTGTGGCTTCTATGGCCAGCCCTAAGATCAGTGCTCTTTAGCATGAGACAGAGCTGACCACGGCATTCTTTCAGCAAACCTGTGAAAATATTTTTATTCCCTTAGATTTCCAACATAAACAGATTCTGCTGAACCATGTATATAGCACTTCATACTAAGCAGAACTGAGAATCTTACAAGACAACAGCAGACTCTTCCAGGCATTAAATTAAAATCACTTTATATAAAAGATAAAGAAGATGTATACCTTTCACTGTATTCCAATCGTAGCTGACTGCAGTCCACTTGTTTTTGCTGGCAGCTTTTTATTTTCAATATTTAAAAAGGCTTATTAAGAAGTTTTGCATACAAATGCAGACCATTTCCAGGAGTCCCCAGAAGAGCTCCTACAGCAGGGAACTGGCTGAGCTCTGTGAGTGGTGGGCAGCAAGTCTATCTTTGCAAGCAGGGCACTCCTGGCCCTGTGTGCCTTGCGTCTTGATCGTGGAGAGGCAGAGGCTGCCTGAGCACAATTTTACTGTGCTCTGAGCTCACAGGAGCCAGTGACAGAGCTACCTCTTGTGAGGCAGCAGTTTTATCCCACAGCTCTCACTGGCATGCCATGAATCAGGAAGATAAAGTGGAGCTGGAACCTGTACTCCACAGAGGCAAAATACTCCCAGTCAGCTTCAGTGGGCAGGGGCTGGTTGAACCTAAAGATATCCAAATGATTTCTTGTACTCTTTTGAGTGACTCCTCTCATCACTTCCTTCCCAAATTTTTGCTTCAAAGCCCCACATGAACCTGATATGTACCAGAGCCTGTCCTGGTTGGGATGTGTTTTATCTGAGGAATGAAGAGTAGGGTGACAGTTACCTCGTCATACATAATTGTGAGTGATAGGCAAGACCCAAGCTGCTTATGATGTTTTGTGGGGGAATTTTACAGAAAGTTTTGGCAAGAACAAGGAGGGAGAACAAGGGAAAAATAATCCATACAGTATGTAATCTCTCAGGGAATGTGTTTTGGAGGCTCATAGAAGAGTTAGGAATGGAGAACAACGTAAGAAACAGCTTTATACGCTCATATCCATCTTCGGAGGGAGCTCTTCCCCCCCAGCCCCGAATTTCATCTTTGGCCCTTGCCTCCAGTGGGACACAGTAAAGCTCAGGGACCAGCAGGGAGAGAGGGCAGGGGCTCTGTGCACTGCAAACCATGACAACCTGTCCTCATGGGCAATCTGAGCATCTATTCTCCTCCCCTGTTCTCACTCAGAGCAGCTCCATTAAAACAGGCATTTGTGAAATGCTGCCTGCTGAAAGCATGAGAATTGATCTCTCTGCATGATATGCCTTAAGGCCAGTAAAAATTAGTTTTCTCATTCTGCAAAGAAGGAAATGAAATGAAAATGGTTAAGTGACTTGCTCAAGATTGAAGAGGGAGCCTTTACCAGAGCTTGGAAGGAACAATGGAAATCATGCAGTTCATTTCTTAGGATGGATCCTTTCTGAAAGAGCCACACATCTCTTAAGACCCTCCCTTCTGCTCAGAGAAGGATAATCACAGCTTTAGTCAAAGAGGCAGAATTGCTTGATGACACTTAGTCCTGAGGTCTCAAGATTTTTCAGGCTATCTAAAAAATATCTGGACTTGACTTAAAAACAAGGGGAACTCTGCTTCTCACAGAACACAAAATCCAGCCCCAGAAACCCCCAGAGAGGCCATGAACTAAATGTGGTCAGGGGAAAATATGAAAGGTTTTTAATCTAAGATTTTTCTTCTATGAGATCTCAAAATGCTGCTTTAAGGTTGATAAATTGAAGATTAGAACTTATATAGAGATTTCAACAAATTATTCAGTTACAATGTATTGAAGGATTTTTTAAATGAGAATTAAATGCATTTTTAGAAAATATGTAATGTTGTAGAACCACTCTGTAGCTGGAACAAAACCTGTTTTCTTTATTTAAAATGTAATTTTTATGGATGCATTAGACTTGGAGCCAGAGAAAACATTTTTAACTGCTGAGGTTTTACAGCCACTCTAGGGTTAGGAAAGAAAGCTGAAAAAATATTCTGCCTGGCAGATTTTTTAATGCTTCATTTAAAAGTAAAATAAAAAATATTGTAACTTTTCCACCTGTACCATAGTTCATCCAAGTGAAAGAAACACCTTTCATTTCCTCCCTCTCTGCTGCAAGGAGCCCAAACTCAGGATAACTTTTCTCGTGTGAAAAGAAGATGTCAGCTCTGGGCTGAGAACAACAGCAAAGGCACTGGGGCTAGTCCTTGGCCCACAACAATGATGAGTCTCTTTGTTCAACTGCAAGCTTCAGTTTCTTGCACTTAAAATGCAGTGAAAATGTTCTTTCTATCTGTTCCTTTTGGTGTGTTGGGAAGTAATTTGGGCTGCCACTGTGTCTTTATATGATGCTTTTTGCAGAGAAATCTTCAGAGATTATCCCCTTTTGACATAATTCAAGGCAGTTGATGTCAGTCTGAAAATCTACTTCTGAAGGTTAAAAATGTGTCCATTTGCTTAATCAAGCAGTTTCCCTCTCTAAGTGTTTGTTAGGAGAGGACCTAAAGAAAGCAAATAGGTTCTCCCAGGTTCTTCAGCGTGTTAGGGAAGCCCAGGGCCTGCTTCATGCATTGCAAAGGGAGAGACACATGCCAGACTTGTCTATAACGTGGTGTCTGGTGAGTCAGAGCTAAAAGAGGCTTTCTCTCCACATTTCTAGGCACATTTTTGACACATTGAATTCTTGCACGTGGAGCCTGAAGATCCATTGGTGAGAGTAGATCCTACAGATGAACATACCCTGTATGAAAAGCCAGAGGAACATATATACTTTTTGTTTATGTGCAGAAAGTGATTAATCTCTTCAGGTGAGTAATTGTGTGCTGTTCTTCCTTGCTTGTATGAGGACTTGTGCTGAAGTACTTTAATTTCATGCATGGTAAATCAGAAGTTGGGCATCTTCTCCTGTATTTTGCTCAATATAGGGTGGCTGAGATTTTATTTGTATATAGAACTTTTACATACATTTCTTCTGAAGGGTGCGGGTTCTTGAGCTGGGTGGGTTGGTCTGTAGCACATGGCAAAAGGTCATTCTCACAGTGTGATTGTGTAGACCACAGAAGCAAAGAAAATAGTTCTGAAAAGAAGCAGGAAAGGCCATCTAAACCACTCCTTTTCTTCATGGGAAGAGCAATGTTAGCAAATTACACCTCATCTGACTCCCTCTGAAAACAAAAAAGGCTATGTGTAAGGATGATAAATTTTTTCTCTTTCAGCTGCAGAACTGACTTCTGAGAGGTAGCACAGTCCACCATCCCTCAGGATCTGAGGTCTGTAGCAAGACGTCAGGTAATCCTTTCATCTTTCCATGTTTCCATCTTGCACTTTCTACACCGTGGACAGTCTTATCCAAGGTCATATGTAGATTACTCTTACAATCAGTAATGAAGGTTTGTTTTATTTTGTCTTCAGTTTTTACTTTGGGATTATAGAACGTGTGCTGAATTCATAGTACAGCCTTCCATAAAGTATCTGGAGATTTCTTGGCATTATGAAGGGCCAGAGAATTTTGGGGTGCTTTGTGCTTTAGGAGACAACCAAAATTGCCAAACAACTGCTCTTTGGGATCCCTCAGAGCTCTCATGATTAAGGGTCCAGATAGACCAGGGAAAGAAATGAAGCAGCTACACATATGGTTTGGGGAAGATGGGTAATTTGAGGCAAAAGAGAGGGAGGTGAAGGTGAGGAGAGGTCCATTTCATATGAAATCCATGTGGGGGTAACAGTCTTTAAAGAAAAGGATGAAATACAGAAAATCAAGCCACTGGAAATGTTTACTGAGAAGCTGAAGACAAACAGAGGAACAAAAGGTGTATGCTTTTCTGAGCAGAATTTTCAGAGAATGGTGAGAAGAGGATGAGGGTCATTGTGGGAGCACCATGGAAGACCTGTGGATTTCACTTACAGCATGACTGCTGCCCTGAATGAAGGCCTGCTGCAAAAGCTGAACCCAGGACCTAGAGGAAATGGCAGCCTGCATTATGGATGCTGTTGGACAGCCTTAGGAAAAATAAAATGAAAATAAAGGGAAAAATATGGGGAAAAAAGCAGGGACACAGAGATTTAAAAGCAGCAGCAGTGAAGGGACAAGGCAATGTACTTTTGTAGTTACATATGAATGTTGTCTCCTTTGCAGTAAGTGCCAGAACTGCTCAGCTTTGCTTCATGGTTCTCACACCTATTCTGCTCATGAGACAACACTTTAATATCACCAGATGTAACCCAGATGGTACATATTAATCTATATATGGATGCTGGAAAATACATATATACTTTGCATTTGAAGTCTTTTAAGTAAGATTTTTTTATTAATTTGAAAATTGTTCATTTTTATTTGAACCATAAGGCAGCTAAAATACAGCTCCCAGGTGAATGAAAATTTATCTATTCCACCCTGAATGATTCCAGGTTTCTGTGAGACTACTTTCAAAGGTATGTGATCACTTCATTTAAGAAATGATTCTTACTGGCTCAACAACAATGCTTTACTGTCAAACATCCATTATTATGCTGAATGGAGATGTTGGGGAGATAAATTTAGAACATCTTTCATCTCATTTTCAATATTAACAACTGTTCCATATACTTGCCAGCAGACCCAAGTGTGTGACAAAGTAGAATGCCTTAATTTAAACGTTTAATTATTTTTCTGAGTCAAACTTGATTTAATGAGTAGTGATAATTGGAGTTGAACATGATCTTTAGATAATCAAGCAATGGAGCTCACTTATCTGAGAGAGCAGGAAGAAGTGGTGGTGGCATTTGTTGTAATAATCTATGCAATATCAGCATCAGTATTTCTCCAGTGTTTGGAATCACTGAGAAAAGGTGATGAAATAAAGAACAAAATATACAACTACAGGTAGAATATCAAAACAGTATTAAAGAACAAACTTTGCTTCTTTGTTGGTAGTTCCCAATTCCTTCCATCCCTCCACTCAATTTCTTATTCTCTATTTCTATCCCAAAGTGTACACCATTTCCGCAATTATATTTTCTGGGCTCAAAACTAGACTCCTAAGTACTGTGTTTCTGCCAGAGATGGACCTTTGGCCCCGGAGAGCAACAAGGAAAAAGTAAGCACTTCAAAATATCAATAAATAAATTAATTCATTTTTAAAGCACTAACCCACAGAGTAGTCTGCTATTATTTCTGTTGTATTAAATGGTCATACAGAAAGGAACATAAACCCAAAACATGAATCTTGTACCCTTAAGAACAACTGGAAAAGAAATTTTCAGGTCATTCTTGTCAATCATTGCCACAGATATGCATTATTCCACTAGACTAGTGAAAACCATTTCCTGCAAAGACCACCTTTCCATCAACAAAGCAGTCAGTGAGGCTGGTGCAAGGGTGGAAGGTAGGCTTCAGTATGTGTATCTGAAATGCTCCCCCTGGGATGCTCATCTCATCTGCCCCCAACTGCTTCTGTCCCAAAGTTCCTCAAACCTCAGACCCACTCCTTTCCTTCCCATCAGCCCATTCAAAGTGTCTTCATGCTTACCAGCTCCTCTCCCATAAGCATTCTGTGCTTACCAAAGGTGGTTGGCTCTCCTTTCACATCTGCTATGTGCAAATTTCCACTCTGATTTGAGGCAAATCCAGACAAAATGAAAAATATTCAAAACTCATTAAGCTGTGCATGTGGTTAGCATGATTATATTAGAATAAACAACGAAATGACAAATTATTCTTGCCACTTCAGGATGGAAAATACCACTAGTTCTGCATCTTGGGGAGAAACTTGTCCTACAGGTATATTATTCTATCATTACCTGGTGCAAAGATATTATGCACCTTGAACATTTGCTGTTTGGTGCTGTCAGAGAATGGCCACTGGATTAGATGAGTTGTTGGTCTGATGATATAGGACAAAGCCATTACTCCATCCCATGGGTCCCATAAGTAATCTCCTAATAAAATTATAGTTAGCTATTTCTTGTAAGTCACTGCTATTTCCAGTTGTTATTTTCTGCATTTCTTCTGGTTTGTGGTGTTTGCCAGACTCCAGCAAAGTATTTTAGGTATATTCACAAGGTACAGCCATATCTGGAGAAAGTACCAAGGGACTTCCCTGCAGACAATTAATGGCTGTTAGGAGGTCTGTAAGGTATCCGGCAGTAGCAATGGCACACATTTTATAGCAATCACTGCCCAGTGCTTTGGAAACAATTTCTCTCCTGTTATGCTGCTGCCTGTTAAATATCTTGGCATTTATCTCACAGCAGAGACCGTTCGCCTGTGCCAGGGTTCTGTTCCATTGACAATGCCTCTTAATTGCCTTGTTGTTTAAATAAACAAGACAAGATAATTAAGTGATAATGACAAAGAAATGGGATGTTAGTGATAATGGGTGGTAGATCCCTCTTCCACTCTAACTTCACTACCTAGAGCAGCCCTAACTCTCTGCCTGCATTAAATCTCACAGCAACCTTCTGAGTTTTGAAAGGGCCCTTTTATCCTTGCTCTTTGAATAACTCAATAAAAGCAAAAAAGTCTGGAGGAAGAATTCAAGACTGGGAAAATGAGAGGATCAGGTGATGCAAAAGTTTTGGAAAAGTAGGATGTACCTGTGGCACAAAGAAAAGCAGTTCTGCACGGGGAATAACCCAGCAGGAGGAGCTGCCTGTTTGCTGCTCCAGTGTTCCTGGCAGTCCAGTGGGGCCCGAGCTGATCTCTTTCTGCTCTTGGCCAAAGCTCTTCAGCCATTCAGTCTCTGGGCAGCAGGAATGCCTCCCTGCTGCTGCCAGCTACCTGGGCTGCTGTTGCATGTGCTCTTTCTCAGTGTCTCTGCTCATACTTCACTGTGCTACTCTCCCATACTGGGGGCTAATCAAAAAGGATGACTTTGAGCAATTGTTTAGGCAAAGATTAACCAAAGCAGCATTTTCAGCTATTTGGCTCCAGGAACAAAGCAATTTTAAAGTGTATTCATACACTTGGGACATTAATGAAATAGATTGGTGGTCTTTTCCATTCATTACCTTATTTCTTCAATTGGGATAATAGATGACAACGCAAACCCCAAAACATTTGATACAGAGAATTCTGAAAGTATTTTTTGTGTCTGGGATTATTTTTTCTGACAGCCTACTAAGAAGACAGGAAGACTGCAGACGGATGGATCTCATTTTTTTTTCTGAGATTTTTGGTTTATTTTGGTACTTATTGGTGTGTACAGTTGACAGAGACCAGTTCTGCACATGATGATGCCATTGTATATTTCAAGGTATCAGAACAATCTGTTCTGGCAGAAACATGTAGCTGAGCAGAGTGGTAGCGAAAAGAAAGAGACGTTCCTTTGAACTTCTTTGTAATTCCTGTTCTCTCTCCTGGCTTCCAGCTTGGCTGTACACTTTGCTTCAAAGGCTGAAGCAGTATCATAACAGATTTGCTTTCAATTTTCTCAGTTCAAACATCTTTCCTGCTGGTTATTGATATTGATCTGACAAGCTCCATGAGAGATTTTCAGGGCATTCTTAAAGCATTTGTGTTGGCCTCAAACTGCTCAGGCTATTTGAATGTGAAAAAACACCATGCATGTGTATGTATGTGTATGTACCAAAGGCCTGCTTTTGTGTTTGTCCTAGAACAGATTACAGTTTACCAAGAAAGTTTTAATACTGGGATTAAAAAGTGAATTTTTGAGGCAAAGGTGCAATGTTTGCTCCACAGTCGTGTCTGCCTATGCCATGAGCCAGGAGCTATGATGGACTTGAAGGACTGGCTACGTAGTCTTATCTGTTACTCGGACTTTGAAAACACAAACAGAAGTGTAGAGTAATCTTGCTGAATGATGATTTCTTCAGAAATAGATTATTGTTTTAAGGTCAATCAAAGGAGGGGTTAATTTTGGAAATTAAGGAAATATGAGAAAGATTGCCTCTGGTGTAGCAATAGATCTACCAAAACACAAACTCTCATCAGCTTTCCAGCTGGCTTCTGGCAACAACAGTGATTCATGTCAGGCTGGCCTGGAGCAAGCTGAAGAATGAGTGCTAGCTTCAAAACAGTTTTACTAGGACTGAAGTACTTACATGATGCTACAGAGACATTAGGAAATTCTGTAGGTATTTTGATCTTTGATTTTTTTGCTAGCCATTATCTTCAGGGTTACAGATCAGTTATCTGGGCTGATGAATAGGTAGCTTTCATAAGGGCTGGGCTTATATTAGAGAGGCAAATTAAAGTGCAGCTCAGAAAAAGAAATGAACTGTGGAATATTTCCAAACAGCAGAGTGGGAAGCTCGTTTATTAACATTGAGGAATCTGACTAAACCAGTACCATAGTCTGATGGCAGAACCAAACCTGAAACCTGCAGCCTTAAGATCCTAGAGATGCACTCTGCATGTTTAGATTGCTTTTTAAAGGATGATGATTAGGATACTTTTTAAGGCACTTTAATCAGACAAAATGAGGCTCCATGGTGCATTTATCACTGATATGTATATGACACATCTGTGTTTGTGTGAGCTGGAAATAACAGGCAAAGAGCTGGTAAAAAAGGATGTTACAGCACACTACTGGCTGCTCACACTGGCATTGCTTTTATGAAGAAGGCCCTAAGAGACAAATGCCTGCTTCTGTGATTTTTTTCACAATAAGAATTGTATTTTTGTCATTTCATATTCATATATTTGATTTTGACTTGCATTTTGAACTTTTTCACAGGCAAAGATATGGGTTCATTTTATTCAGGGGAATGAGAACTTACTATGTTCTTATCCCTCAAGAAATCTCCGAAATAATAGAGTTACTGGGTTTTAAAATAAATGTTGAGAACTTCATGAGCTAAATATGCCGTTAATAGAAAGAAACAAAGAAAAGACAAATAAAATGGAAGCTTATTTGCATCTGATTTACATTATCCTATGAGCAGTGATTTCATTTTTATTTCGTTCCTCTTAATACTATTCAGATTGCAGACTACAACCTTGCTGCAAATTTACAGCTGAGTTTCATTGTTCATTTAATCATCTCAGGTGTTACTGAAATACGGAACACTGGTGCTTGAAAGATTTCCCCTGAGGTTCATGGGAGCTGCCTGTATCCTGAGGCTGGAGGAGGGGGCCTGCAGATACGTTCTGGCAGTTGCTGCTCTGAATTTTGATGATCATCTGTTGAAAAATTGCATGGGCTATCCTGTGTCAAGACAATCATTGCTGTCTCCTCCTTTTAGCCAGCAATTTGTCTTCAAGCTTACTACTTAGGTTATGCCTTTTTCTCCTTCATCCCTAACCCTTTGCTTCAGCTTAAATATTTGCAATAACTCACATTTCCCTCTCCCTCATTCCTCTTGTAGGCAGGAACAAACACAGTGTCAACACTGTGCAGATGTGTTTTAACCCAGTGGAATATTTTGGTGAGTTTGATGGTGAGTTATTAAATCTTTCTGGTTGGCTCACAACAGAAGAGGATTCTTTGATAAACACAAGTAACTGGAGTTTACCATGAAGGTATCATTGTCAGGGAATGTTTTCCTTTCTGTTTCCTGCAGCTTTCCTTTCTCTGGTTCAGAGAGTCAAAAAGTTAACAGTCTTGGGCAATGGGTGGTACTATTCATGATTTGAAATTCTCTTTTAACTAATACTTTATATTGTTTGCTTAAAATCTACTGTGTCTACAACCAACCCTTCCTATAAAATTATTTACCCATTGAATATTTGCTGAAAGCAAACACAAAAAGCATTATCAGGTTCTAAATTAATATGTTTAAAAATTTAAACAACTAAGAGTTAAAAATATTTTGAAATCTTTGTTTAACTGTAGTCTGTTTCTATTGACATAGGCTTACAAGAATCTTGTGTCTTGGAGCTCTGATGTTTTGTTTTGAATTTTTCAAATCAGGTTTTGTCCTGATTTTTGGACAGGCGAAATTGTGATGGTATCATAATGAAAAAATGAATGAATACATAAAAATGTAAAAATTTCCCCTTGGGTAACAAATTTGCTCATATTAATGCTGGAAGAGAGGGTTAAGTGCTGTGTGACAGAAACTGTATTAGCTGTTGCAAAAGCTACTCATTGTGATCAACAGCAAAACGTTTGCCTTTGAATCTCCAGTCCCAGTTGGAGCAGCAACCTTTCCCCTATAATTAATTTTTGTGTGCTGTAGTCCATTAGAGAAGAGAGTGACAGCCTCTGGACACAGATTACTGTCTTAGGTATGGCCCAAAGGAACATTATGGTCTTAATTAAAGGTGGCTCAATATGTCAGCTATTGCAATAGTTTGAACATTTTTAACACTGTGTCAGTATCTAACCACCTTAAAAGAATTCTGGTAGCAAGCAAACTAAGTAATTTAAAGGCAGCTCATGTTCTCTGTAAGTTTTGCAGGACTGCTATTGGGAATACTTGATAATTTATGAAGGCTTACACCACCAAATTAATTACATTTTCCTGATGCCACATGTCTTTTTCATACAAGCTAGCTCTGAATTATAAGTAACAATATTGTCCTTGTTCATTCCTTCAGTACAGGAGACAGCTTACTAATAACACCGGTAGAATTCAGTTGCCGTATTTTAGAAGTGTCATTTATTAAACACTGCTACAGTTAAGGTGGTATATGCTCCTCTCATATTAACCCTGATTTCTGCTGTGTGTATTACTGCATCTCAGTTCTGAGCCTTTGGCATGGGTTTGATTTGGGAGCATTTTTTACAGTTTAGAAAAAATAAATTCTGAGGAAATGACCAATGCTGGGGTATGCAGAAGGTACAACGCCACACACTCTACTGTTTTATGGGGGAATTAGGTTTTACTTCAAGCAACTGCTCTGGCAAACAAAATAACCTTGGTGTCCTTACAATAGGCAACTCATTATCAGTGGGTTTTGTCTGAAGTCCTGCAATCTTGAATCGTGCTTGGGTTTTGCAAAGCAGATACTTCTTGGAAAGTCTGACAAACTCTCCTGATGTTGTTAGCTTAGAAAAAAGTGAATACTTTTCAATTTTTCTTTAAATGAAAATAAAATCAATTTGAATAGGTGGTATATTCATATAACTAACCCCTGAACTTCAGCAAGGAGAGAAATAAATGGACTGTCTATTTTCTTTAATAAGATTTTAGAATATCAAAACTATTTTTTGTGCCTCTTCCATTTTTTTTTTTCTGATTCGTATCAAGACGATAGAAGAGCATCTAGGGCTGCTTTAGGAATAATTTCAAGTCAGTAATTTGTACAACGAAGCTATTTTTTCCTATGATTTGCTATTACTTGAAATAAGAATTAGGTTGGAGATGAAATTCCAAGAGGAGAATTTTTCACAGGAAATCTCATTTTACTGCAGTTCCTTTAAATACTTTAAATAAAGTTTGATCTGTGAAAGAAGCATGTTGTTGTGAAGTTTCATCAGACACTGAGTAGGATTGGGGTGAAAAGACCCTCTTTCACCTCAATTATTAGAAAATGCAACTGAGTAAAACTCAAAAGATACTATGAAAGCAGTATGTTTAGATGTGCCGTTTTTGGAACATGATGGAGGATCTTGCATCCTCTTCTAAGAAGGGAGCAAAAATGTTATTGGACAATGACACTACAGTATCAGTGTGGGAGGAATAACTTTGGAGCTCACAGTTCTCCAGCACTTAGTTCTTAACACTTCTCAGTGAAGTCTTCTGCTCCAGTATTTTCCTTTCTGATTATGGAGCATTATCAGCCATATCAGTCACACATGTATTAATGGTCAGCTTCCAAACATTACTGATTC
The DNA here is from genome assembly GCA_020086605.1 of Lanius collurio. Lineage (NCBI taxonomy): Eukaryota > Metazoa > Chordata > Aves > Passeriformes > Laniidae > Lanius > Lanius collurio. The sequence continues at coordinate 42,447,316 of JACBWW010000003.1, forward strand.
TGCAGAGAAGACCATGCTGAACTAACAGTGAATTATGTTTTCTGCTGCATTTAGTCTTCAGCTCTGAATAATGTTTGGTCATCTTCACATTATGTTAAATACAATGGATGTTGAAGGCCTTCCAGGTAGCGACATCTGGTTGTGCTACTTTACAGTACAAAAATTGCCTCAAGGAACTAAGCCTCAAGTAGTTCAGCATCTGTTTCAGGTTGTTTCAAGAGATGGTATACTCCTTGTAAGCTTGCCCATGAAGAATTCTTACATGAGCTTTGATAGCAGTAACAGTTTTCTGCTTTTTCTGCAGCATGCAGTTAGAAGCTTACTTTTATAATAAGTATTTGTTTATGCTCTGAAATATTAATCTATCTAGAAGTGACTGGTGAAAACTTGTGTTAATTAAACATCAGAAATAATATAAATACTTGCAAGGGCAAAGGTATATTAAACAGCCCTTCACACAGTCAGGATTTTTTAACTGTAATAGTACTGATCATGTTTTGTCCCCATCTCTGCTCAAAAATAGAGGAAATCCTGGTCCTTGTCATCCCATTTAGAAGTTTGCCATCTATTCTCACCCTCTGTCTTCTGATAGCACTAATATCCTTTAATTTCTCTTTACTAAGAGTAAAATTCTCTGTAACAGTTGCACAGCGAGCAATAAATCAAATCTTCTTAGAAGACATTTGTCTTTCTGACCAAAAATAAGACTCTCCATATTTCACTGTCTTGAATCAGTGCCTCCTGAATTTACAGAGTTTGCATACTCTGATTTATTTTGAACAAGATCTGAAATCTAACAAATTAGAAAGAACACCAGTAAAATGGTATTGTAACTTTTAGTGTAGAAATATAAATTGTCAACTAATGGCTGCCCTGGTTCCCGCTGTATTAACTGGGAACCACAAGATGGTGCTGCCATAATTGGCATGTTTAATTTGGCTAGGCTCAGCAAACAAGAAAACACTTTGCCTTCCTCTCCTTAAGAGGCAACAAGAAATGACTCAACATGAATCACTCACTCTCTTGTTCCCCAACACATTTACAACAACGTGCTATTTGTTTCCAAAGTGTCAGGATGACACTTTTTCAGGATGAGCTACACCCTCTCATTGTCTCTCCTTCAGTACCTCCAGTGGCTGAGCAACTTTACCTACTGGGAGATTCTTTATAAGATACAGTTATATTCCAAGCAATTTTTTGACATAGAAAGTGCTGAGGAAGAAATAATATGAGGTCACTGATGATGGCATGTCCAGACTCAACGCTGCAGCCAGACCTGCACGTATCACAGAAGCTGTTGCCATAACTTTAACAGGTGAAACATCCCACACTTGTACTCATTTGAAAAGGAAGGCCAGAATGTCTGAGTATTTGCCAGTCACATCAGGATGTGAATAATTCTCTCATCTCTATACATAGTCATTGTAGTCCTCCTTAGAGCCACATAATATCTGGGGTCCAGAGATGATCCCGAAGAAAACAGTCAGAGACATCGTATCTAATGTCTCCAAGGATTATTGTTGAGGAGGATGAAATAGGGAAACCTTATAAATATGACTGCTTGGCAAAAGATTCTGAAAACATGAAACCTGTAAGTGAAATAGAAATGAAAGCTAGCTTTGAGATATAAGATACCAAGCTGTTAGTTACTGTACAACCAAAAAACAATGGGCTAGCCAGCTGAATGAGAATCCCTCTTGATTGAACAATGTCTTTAGCAAAGAAGAGGATGCTTCAGCAAACAGAAAAGTCCAAGGGTCAGAGAAACCCTGCCAGCATGGCAGGGAAGACAGAAGTAGTTTTAGAAAGTAGTTTTTAGGAGTTAAAATGTAACACAGTATGGTAATGTAGTAGTTTTGATAGGTTGTATGTAAATTCTATAAGGATTTCTGTCTTCTATTGATTGGATGTTGTACTATTACCATATTCAGTATAAGAAGAGATATAACATTATGTAACCAGACTTTTAGCTCTCTTAGTCTCTCTCTCGCACTCTCTTACTCTCTCGCAATCTCTCTCTCGCAACTCCTCTTGCAATCTCTCAATCTCTCGCTATCTCTCTCAAGTAATCTCACTCTCTCTGGGGCATGCTCTAAGCTGTGGCTGGCAGCTTAAGCAGAGCTCCTGCACCCACAACTCTTGCAAATAAACTGCATATTTCAGGAGCTGCCTTGAACTGTAGAGATCACCCTGAACCGACTGTGTCCCTCGGAACCTTTTATTTTCTACAGATTATCATACAGGTCTTCTGCTGAATCTTGCTGGGAAGCCTGGAAGGAAATTACCTTTACCTGCCCACCTGCTGAGTTTCTGTTCCTCCAGCTGCCCTTGTCCCTTGGATGCAACGATGAGTATGTGCTGGTCCACATTAGCAGAAGGCTGCTGATTTAAAAATCCCGCTGTTCCCCCATGTCAGCTCTTTTCTGCCAGGGCTGCTGTGGTGCAGTGGGAGGGAACACGTGCCTGAGCCTCAGGGTCACTGTTCCTGCAGTTGGCCAGCAAAGGGACTGTGCTGTGTCTGAGGGTAGTGCCTGGCACACACTTCTACCATCTCTGCTATGGTGTGATAACTGCTGGCAGATGACTGTGAGCATCTAGAGGCTTTAAAATGTCCCAGAAAATTCCCCACTTTTTTTTTTTTTTTTTTGTCAGTCTTTGCATTGTGCCACCCTCATTAGTTTCTGTGTATTGCTTGTCCTAGTCCGAGTGAAACTGCTGAATAAAAGGGATATCTTCTGTGGTAAAAATAACATTAATCTCTGTTGGATTATGATTTCATTTACCTACCTATTAGCAAAAAAAAAACAAGACATGAAAAAGGTGTGTGCAGGATCACCTTAGACTCATAATAGGCTCATAAGAAGATTGTCATTGTTGTTAGAGTGAATTACTCAATAAATAGCCTGTTGGCTGCAATGAAAGAGGAGCTTAGAATAAATTGTTCCAAGAAATAGCATTGATATGTTCATATCAACCATGAAGGAATCAGGAGGGACGCATAAGAGTCAAGTCTTTTTCTGGAACAAATACACAGTTGCTTTGAACACATATATGCACATGCACAGTAGTGTTCAATTTTTATTTATTGCATGTTCACCAAGGAGTACTTCTAAAATGTTATGAGAGGCAGATCTGAAAATATATGATTTATCTGGAAGCAGAATGAATTTGATGTGTTATGTAGTTTGGGTTTGAGTGAAGATGTTCCTGTTTTCACACACCGAAGACTGGTATTGATTTGACGCATATACAGAATAAGCTTCTTCACAGCTGTTTAAACTGTTCCCTCTACAAACTTACATGAATATTTGGATTTATGTTTCCTTTCTCATCTCATCAGTGTTATTAGAAGGGTTTGTGATACCCAGGGAAGTGGTTTGGTTTTGCTGGGTCTGCATGAATTGTGTTTTAGGAGAACTTCTTTGAGTGGGAGCAATCTCGTTTTAAAGCGTCATGTGTGGTTTGAGCCTTAGAGAGTTGCTGGAATGGATATGAGATATTAAGCAGTTTGGTAATGCCTTTGTGATCAAACAGAAGGCAGGATTTGGCCTTCTGGATTCTGAGGGTGCTTTTCAAATTCTATTGGTGTGTCATAGTTTACTACCAGCTATCCTATACACAGCATACTTCTCACATGATTTGCACAGAATTTTGAGAAGAAAGAATGAGGATTTCATCAAGCCTGCTGTGTGGTCAAAAAATGTACTTCTTTACCGTTAAAGTCTGTATTACAGTTGAGTTGACCATGCACAAGGAGCTGTTCCAAAGCTATTTACAACTCCTTGCCAAAAGAAAAAGCTGCCATTCAATTTATGTTCTTTAGCTGTATTACTTTATGCTCTTTTCTGTAACAATTTTTCTTTACAGTTTATTTTCAGTTTATCTAGAAGACCACTGGCAATGTGCGTCATAAATGATTCAAGTCCTTTCGTAATTCGACCCCATCTGTTGTCAGCAGGAAAGAAGTGTTTGAGAAAAAAGGTGAAAGTCAGTACCAGTGTTTTTTCCTCATAAGAGTCCAACATGAGAAGTTCTGAGAACAGCAGCATTGCTGAGAACTGCCTGACAGACTCTATGAGGATTTGTCCTTTATTAATATTTCTTGTTTCTTGTCTGTAGGCATTTATGTAGAGGTCAGTGGTCTCCTCCCATCAGACAGGGAATGGACCTCTTGGATTCAGGATAAGAAATTGGGTTTTCATCCTTGAAAAGATGGGTGAAGAGGAGAGAAGGTCAGATCTGGTCCTGTAGGTTAATCTGTGGGCCAGTCCCAGTGGTAAAAGTGCAAAGGTGTCACAGTCTCACAGCATTGCTCTTGGAGCCATAGGAGCCCACTCTCTTCTGAGTTCACAGCCTGCTGACGTGACTCAGTATCCTCTCTATAGCAGCACCATCACTCAGAATATTTGAATTTGTATTTCTTCAGTGTGACCCCTTCACAAAGAAATAATCTGTGCTTTCAAATGTCCAGTCATAAAACTGAATGCACTGACAGAGCCAGCATCCTTTGGTTGGTGGCAAAGAAGGTGGCATTTGAGCATTCCCATGGGATGGTGACCTGGTTATCCTGTGCTTGGCACTGCAGTGCAAAGTGTGGCTGTTGGGTTGGTGAAGAAGTACCTCTGCTCAGTGACCTTTCCTACCCTTCTGCATCCTTCTCTGCCTCTCTGCCCGGCATCCTGCATATGCTGGAATAAGCAGATGAGAAGAGGAAGATCCCCTGCCAGCAAGGTCCTGTTTGTGTGCTGGGGAAAATCCACCTCCAGCCTCAACCAGTGATGAAGAGCATGGCCATTTCAGAATTACACCTTATACATTGATTTCTGGTAGATTCAGCACCAAAGAAATCCTCTGTTCTGAGTCTCTCACCTTTGCTTCTCCTCTGCATTTGGACAGAGAAGGATTTCTTTCCCTTGCTGCCTAGAGGAGGTGAGGTCAGAGGGAGAAAGAGCTTGGGTGGCCAAGTCACAGGTGGTGAAAGAGCTGGGGAGGGTCTCCAGATGGCTGACGTAAGGGTTCATAAGTGGTGAGGACCCAACCCACAACGTTCCTTTAAACCTAAATGTTTGTATGTGTTACCAAGCCAGCATGTAAAATCTTTATAAACATTTTCACATGTTGAACTACAGATTAACTGTGGCACTTATGATGATAATTAAAACCACAAACACAGCATATTGTGAAAAATTCCACATGCACATTTAAGTTCCAGTCTTGCAGCCAGGGAAAGACATTACTGAATTTCTCTTGAAAGTTGTTCTTTGTTTTCAGCGAATCTTAGGTGAAGGTGAAGGTCTTGCAGGATTAAACTTCACTATTTGTAGAATTTGGAGAAGATCTTTCATTATTTTTGGATGTATTGTTTAGATCAGGATTCTTTAAAAATACTTTACAAATTGAAAGGGACTAACATAGGAGTTTGGTGTGATCCGTTATAGAATATTCATATCAAATGCTGAGACAGGAAACTTTAATTCTTGATTATTTCAAGCTATTAAGAGCAGTGTAAATCTGCAAGGGTAGAGAAACAAATGAGATTTCAAAAGTAAGTTTTATTTCAGGTTTGTAATTTTTAATTTAATTCTTGCAACAGCAAGACAAATGTTTCTGAATGTTGTTTTAACTATCTTCCTTTGGGGGATGGTTTGTCATGTTTGTTTCCTGTGCCAAAAACTTTTCTGTGAAACACTGAGTCTACAGCTGGCTGTCAGAGCCAGGTGAGCCAGACGTTTACTTGGGGTTCCATGATGAAACACCAATTACTCTGAAACGTAATAGCCACATCAGCAGCTGAAGAAAATAATACTGGACCATGAGTAATTACTTTTGTATGCATTTTTTTTTTAATTTTTTTAAGAAGTCTCATAAATTTTTAAAAGTTTGAGAAGTGTTTTTGAATGTTGGTGGTATGTGAGACTAGAAACAAGGCAAGCAGCAGTGTCCTCTCCAAAGTAGTCGAGAGGCCAAGACCCAGAGGTCATGACTACTACCAGCAGAATAAAGACAGGAGATTAACTGCCTGGTGTAGGTAAAAATATAACCTGGTTTGCTCAAACTACAACTCAAAATGGGTCTTTTGACTTCTCCAGCCTCATTGACGTGCTTGTATTTTAATGTGATCCTGCACTGACCTTATCTATTTTGCCGATATTTCTAAATTTGGGCCTAATTCTCCAATAAATTTATGCCTGGACAGTGCAAAGTGGCACTGCAGGAGAAAGACTGAGACCAGCTCTGAGCAAGCAGGAGTGTCTCCACTGCCCAGCACTGCACTGTGTTGCCAAAATTGCTGACAAAGTTGGGGATGCCATAGTACAGGCGCACTGTGGATGGGGCTTGTTCAGGGATCTTTACACCAAGTAGTAGAGATGTACCTAAACTACAGCAGTAGCAGCCCAAACATCAGTAGCAGAAGTTTAATGAGACAGGGAAACTACTAAAAATACCAAAGTTGGTGGGAAAGTTTTTCAACAATCAGAAGTGTTCAAAATTAGAAATATTGAATGAATAAAAAAGAAAGAATTACTTAAAGTGTCATAGGTCACATTTAAGACTGAAACAGAGAACCTAGGGTATTTCAAAAGGAAAATTCTTAAATATTTCTTTGTTTGTTTTAAAGAAATTAAACCTTTATCTGCTATAAAACGTTTTGCCAATTTGTTGATCTTACTTTTAAATTTTGTTTAATGCAATGCTTTTTTCTCCATTGAGTTTCTGAATTATTTTTTTTTTTTTAATTTTAGGTTCTCCATAAAAAAATCATCAAAAATGAGCAAAGCCATATTTCTTCCCATTAAATTTTTTTTAACACAAAAGTTAATATTTTAGGAAATTGACAACAGTTTTTGTGAAATAATTACACTTCAGGGGGAAAAAAACCCAATACACACAAAAAAAGAAGTGATATTTCTGTAAAAAAAAAAAGATGTGATGTTAAATTCTGAGCAGCTGCAATCCCAAACAACACCTTACAGAGTGTTGAGAAATTATAGCTACAGAGTCAGCAAAACACAGGTGTAAAGGACTCCCTCTGTGGAGTACAACGAACTGCGACGTTTGTTGTGTATTTGCATTTTTTGGGGTCTTGGGAAGTCTTGCTGGCAATCTTCTCTGGGAACCTGAATTCAGAGTGAGAGAAACATCACACTGGGCTGTTCAGCTTGAACCTTGCCCTAAGCCTGCCCTGACATATAGCATTATTATTACTATTATTTTTAGGTTTGGGTGGTGAGGTTTTTTTTGCTCTGCATTAATGCAACTAAGATCATAACAGCAGCATATGCACAACAAAGCTGCTAACCAAGGAAATATCAGGCTTACAGCACTTCTTTGCACCACAGTTGCTTATCAATGAAGCGTGTATATAGCCTAATTAACATAACTGGAATGACTATAATTATGCTATCATTTTGTTTACTTTAGCACATTCTGTTGAGGTATATGGGTAGCAATATTTGTTATTGAAATATTCCCCCTTGCTACACTCAGGCTGTTTAATTATCCTGTTAGTCTATATTATTTATGGTGTGATTTAGTTGCTTAAAAGTGAGGAAAGTATTAAAGTCCACAAACTCTTAGCTTACACTCTTCTCTACTTTGGATCTTGGACACAATCTGATAAAGCTTTGAGTTGTTCTTACTCATGCAAGTACGGCAGTCTTGGTATAATTAATGTCACTATTGTCTTAAATAAGGCTTTGGAGGACAGAAGCCTAAAAATAAAAATAATTGAGAACATGCACAGCTAAAAGCCTTTCAGGCTTCCATTTGAGAAAGTGCCATGCAAGTGAAGCTGTTAGTTTGGGATAGCATTGCCAGACAAGGACAATGGAGAAAAATTGCTTAAAACATTTTTTTTGCCCTGGCTTAGACCACCCTACTGAAATGAAGCTGTAGCCACTTTTGATAAAAATAAAATGTCACTCCCAGAAATGTTACCAGTGAAGGTTCCTAGTGCAGCAGGATGATGCTTGCTTCAGCTTTTGTATAGTCCATGTGGACATCTGCATCTTCATGGCTTCAGCAGCGGTGTCACCAGTGCTGTAGTGTGACTGCAGCTCAGGAGAAGCAAGCACAGCACGTTCTTACCCCTCATGCCCTTGTCTGGGGCAGAGGGAGAAGGGAAGGACCCATAGGACGTCAGTCCTTGCTGACAGGCATTTCTGGAGGTCTGGGACTGTAAAAATCCTTGTGATGCTGTTTCCTCGACCTTCTCTCAACCTCATGCATACACAGCACAGGCACACAAAGCCCTCCACTGGCTCTCACTGATGGAAGTGGTGCTCAACCAGCAGAGACCTGGATCATCAGCTCTCTTGCATTTCGCCAGGGTTAATGCCTCTCACTTTCTGATGGCGTGCAGAACATTAATAACGTAAGTCATGTTTGTACAAATATATGATTTCCATAATTAGGAATGTCAAGAGTCTATTTTAAGGTATGGGTGTATAAATGAACACAGACATACTGAGTGTGTGGGCAGTTTAACACACCTTTGGGTGCAGTCCAGGGCCTTTCCTCACATTAAAGGAGTAACAGAGTTTCTCTCGGGTCTCTTGCTGAGTTTGCTGGTTAGCTGGAAATCTCCTTTTTTTGTGCTTTTGATGGAACCAAACAGTTCATGGTAGTGTTTTTATTGGGAGAGTACCTCTTATGTGCAAGCTGTCATACTTACAGTCACTTCTAATTGGGAACAACTTTACTTCTCAGGTTGACACATACCACAGATGAAGTGCCTTCAGCATGTGGCAGGTCAGAGGTGTCCCAGGGATCTTCTGATGAAAACTGGATGGTCTGAAATATTTCCTCTCCTCTCCCCACCAGCCCACTTACACAAAGGCAATATAGATGTCTAATTTAAATGTACCAAGTATAAAACCATCGACAGAATTGACTGTAATATTTTTCCTGAAAATTGCAGTCAAAGTCACAGTCAAAAGATGAAGAATAAATGAAGAAGCAGCACATTCCAAGCCCACTGTTAAAGAAGTCTCACAGTGGTTTTGCTGTCCCTCCATGTTTCTTTACCATTCTTGATCAGGAACCATATATAAATGAATAATGCTTACATGCAAGATCTTTCTTAGAGCTATATCAGCTATTCCTAATAAAAGCTCAATATGTGGAATTTAATCATCTACCAGATGTTTTTATTTACCAGTTCTTATTTTTTATTTAAAATTGCTTTTAGGGCTTTCTAATCACTTGGGTCTGATTTAAATGAGTAGATGCAAATTCATCTCTGAAAATACATCGTTAAAATGATGCAGTTTTACATAAGAGATGAATTTTATCCACATGTCATATGTTTTTAAATAAAAAAAAAAATCTGTTACTGGAACACCAGCACATACACACTCTCTCTAAGCCCTGGCCATCACCATGAAATGGAGAATCAAGGACATAACCTTTGGAAAAAATATGCACGTGACTCTTTCCATCTCATTGCCATCCCAAGGACTTTAGCATTGAAATGACAGCTGATTCCCTTTCCTCTTAAACAGGCACAAAGGCAGAGAGAGAACTGAGGCTCAGAGACAAATATCTCAATGCCCACTGCAACTTAAGCTTGTGCCTTAACAACAGCAGGATTGACCTGTTATGGCAAATTGCAAGACTAGTCATGATTTTTATCCATTTTCTGCTCTCATCCTCTGATATTCTTGTGACATTTTCTCTCTCATTGCAGGCCATTAGCTGGTAATTGGGCACACACAAATGTTTTGTGGGCTATAAAGAGAAGAGACCAAATGTTGTCACATGCTTGCCAGTGACCACGCTGTACTTGCTGATCCTTGTCTTCCACTTCCTCGCTCCTGTTTCAGACACTACCTATGCAAATGTCTTTTTGCTGCTTGTTAAATTGTCCTTGAAGTTTAACCTTTTCTATTCCCAGCTTGTCTTCTCTTAAGTACATTGTAAATCATGTTAGGGCTTTCTAGAGGTGTGATGGTTTAGTGGATTTTATACAAAAATGCATTGATTAGCTTTGCTAAAAACTTGTGCTTTAATTTTCCATTGGGATTTCCTAAATTCAGAATGCAGAAGATAAATCCTTCTGGTTTAAACAGTTTCCTAGTATTTTGCAGTGGTATTCTAGGAACACAACCTCACAGTGTCTGGACATGGGGCCCTGCTGCTTTAGAGAGATGATGTAAGACCCTTCCTCCTTGAATGAAGAGAGCCTTTCTGGGGCTCCCAGCAATACCATGCTGTGAATCATTTTATCATTGCTGTTGTCATCTGGGGAAGCAAACAAGATTTTACCCTTTATTTTAATGGTGTTTGTGCTTGCTGCTTGAACTCTTGCCCTCCCTATCCCTTTCCCTACCATAAACACTGCTTCTGCTCCTCTTCCATTCCCATGCAGTCTGCTTTGCCTTTGCCCTTTCTTCTCATCTTGCACAGTTTGTGTTTCTCTTGTACCAAGTTATCTCAACAGTTTGCATTAAACTCCTGTACTAAATGATGTGGCATTTGTGCAGCTGCACACCCCACTCAGCTTTACTCCTTGCTTTCTTTATTTATTCTAGGTGCAGGTGACAGCAGCACAGGCTGGAGTCACCAGCTGATGCTGTCAGGAAGAACAATACGTAAAGTTTTAGTTCAACAACCCTGAACTCCTGTGGTCACCAACACCTTGTTTGTGTGAGCAGCCTTAGCTTGGTGAGACCTACTGCTGTCTGCAATTGGAAAACAAGGAGCATCTTCCTTCAAAGAAGGGCATTTTTGAAAAGTACCAGGATGAGTGAGGGACAAAATCCATGTTAAAGGGAGCACACCCTATGTGCAGCTGACCATGCATGTGTATTTGTGAGGGATCCCAAGTCCTGTCCACTGCTGTGGTCACAGAGAAGTGCCTGTAACAGGCAAGCAAGGAAAATAAGTGCAGATAACCAAAATCATTGCAAGAACAACCCCTGCCTGACACGCCCTACAGCACAGCACTGAGAGTCTTGGATAAAGAGCCTCAAGGTATCTAATGACCACAAGTGGCAGAGGTTTATGATGCGCTTACATGTACACTTCCCAAACATTGCTCTTCTAATGTTGATCACTGCAGTGGTGGAAGTATTTCTTCATGTGTAGTTCCTGCCTCAAAACACTGCCTTTGCCAAGGACAGCTGCTCTGCCAAACACTTCTTTTCTTACCTTAGTCATTTCCCAGCAGACAGGAAACTAATCCTTTTCTCAGACCAAAATGTCTCTTATAATCCCAAACTGAGACACACCATGAAAATATTGCATTTTTATTCAAACCAGCCATTGTTTAATTGTGTTGTTTTTATCAGAAAATTGCTTTCTTTTTAAATTCCCACATGTGACAAGTCACGTTGTAATGCATTACTTCAGGCTGTATCTTTCATGTTGCATTAGAGTAAGTCAAGCTTAACGTGATTTGATGCTTGCAACCTGCTTCAAACATGGCATGTGAAAGATTTGAAAGAGATGTATCTTTCAGGCGAAACAAAGAGTTTATAGTTTTCTTTTTTTCTTTCATTTATATTTTTCTCCATTTTTAGTTTCAAATGGAAGTGTAGTGGTTTTGGTTCAAAGTCCATTATTTACTAATGAGACTAAAAATCCAAACTATGCTAAACCATGACAGGAAGTTAAATAATAGGACTGTTAAAGAAAGAATTAATCAATGCATTTCTTTTTCCTACTTGTAAAAATTCTTTGAACTTTCAATTGTTTGTTTGATTTCTGCTTTATATTTCCCAACTTACTGAGGGAAAATTCTACCTAGTGACTGTTAGGAAAAACTCTTCTAGCAAGGCAGCAATTAGATTGGAGAAAAAATGGTTATACATTCTCTAATGGGTGCTGATAGCAGAAGAATCAATTTTACTTTTGAAAGATGAAGGTTTATATGACTAAATCCCATCTGATCCCACCTGATCAACCGCTTGTATCCTAAGATATTTTAAATTCTCTAATTCAAAGGTGAACATAGCAACTCTACCATATAAATGAACATATTTGCCTAACAACAATAGTGAGGAAAAACAAAATAAGAATAACCTGAGTTGTTAGAGTAGCTTCTAATAATTTAATTTATCATGCTTAACACAATAAATTTACACTTAATCATAGAAAAAAATGCATGTTTTTCTTTGAAAAGTAGAAAAGCAGTGTAACATTTGAGGTTTGGGGATTTTTTTCCTCATACAAAACTGTTTACTCAAAAAATGTTTTCCTGAAACATTTCTGAGCACAAGGTGTTTTCTCCTGATACAAGTAACAGTATAAACTTGTAGGCGCTTGTAGTCTGCCTGAAGAGTTTTTCTGCTTTCTTAGCTGCTGTGCTTTATTTCCTCCGAGACTATTCAGAGACTATATAAGACTGTATAAATTTTTACTACAGTCTATGTGTATAATCTATTTATATAGTTTGTGTATGTACCCAATATACAGAGTCTCTATGTTAGACTATGGACTACAGAGACTACATGTTCAGACTCTACATAGTCTATGAGACCACAGTAAAGTATGGACACAAGCAGGTTCACAATGGGCTAGACTCTGGTGGTTTTATTCCTTCTGAACCATCCTTTTTTGCCCTTTGAGAGTGCAATTATTTCAGTGGGATGACTTGGACAAAGAACTCAGTTTGTTGCACTAATAGGTAACATGTTCTGGTTTTATGGACTTTTTCAGTGTAAGGATCTTTATTTTAGCTGCATATTTCGCCTTGTATAGATGGTAATATAACTACAATATCCTAATTTTCCATCATTTCAGGTCTCAAAATTACAATTTTAGAAGGCATGTTCTGGAGCAGCCAAGAATCAGAGTCCAAATGCAGGAGCCACAAGGTAATATCATATAATTCCAGTGTACAAAATCAGAATTCTTGACAAAAATGGTCTTTTCTGGTGTCAAAATCTATTCAATTCTATCTATTCCCTTGAGGGCAGAGGCTCTGCAGAGACATTAACAAATTAAGAGATAGGCAATCACCAACTGTTTGAAGTTTAACAAAGGCAAGTGCAGGATTCTGCACCTGGGATGGGGCAATCTTGGATGTACAGACTGGGGAATGAGAGGCTGGAGAGCAGTGCTACAGAAAGGGACCTGGGGGTCCTGTTTGATGGCAAGCTGAATGTGAGTCAGCAGTGCCCTGGTAGCCAGGAGGCTGCCAACCCTGTCCCGGGGGACATCAGGCACAGCATCACCAGCTGGGCAAGGGAGGGATTGTCCCGCTCTGCTCTGCACTGGGGCAGCCTCACCTCTAGTCTTGGGGGCAGTTTTGGGCACAACAGTATAAAAAAGGCATTAAGCTATTGGAGAGCATCCAAAGAAGGGGCATGAGGTTGGTGAAGGGCCTTGAGGGGAAGCCTGAGGTGACTTGATTTGTTCAGTCTGGAGGAGACTGAGGGGAGACTTCAGTGCAGTCCTCAACATCCTCACAAGGTGAAGTGTAGGGATAGGTACTCATCTCTTCACTTTCATGACCAGTGACAGGACTCGAAGAAACAGCATGAAGCTGACTCAGGGGAGGTTTAGATTAAAGATCAGGAAAAGTTCCCTTTCTGGAACTCTTTCCATTTCTGAAGTTTCCTATAACACAGCTGTTGGAAATAACAAGAGAGCAACCTCAATACTAGGGTCAGCACCCAGTATTTCTTTGTAAACCAAAGGGTATATTTTTGTTTAGACTCCCTGAAGTTGCCCATATGGCATGTCAAACCAAGAAGTGATGTTATGAGCAGAGGATGTGGTCTGTATCTCATGGTGTTGGTTGTAAATGATTGGGGATAAATTTGATTATATCAATAAAAGTATTTTTGTTTCTAAAATGGAAATATTCTCCACATTCTGTTTCACAAAAACTAAGTACTTAGTGAGTTTTTCACTTGCCTAAGAGGTGATGGGGGTCAAGCTAATGGTGTTTTCTATCTCATCACTACTGATTTGTCTGTGTTTAAACAGAAAACAAAGATAAATGTAATATCTTTGCATTACTGTGGGGTTAGCCACTCTAATTTCTAAATGAGAATTTCACAAGCTGGCAGAATATTGAGTTTCACTGCCAACTATTTGATTTAGTAAAATAACTCAAGGAGTAGTGGCTAGCATAACCCATGGATGTGCAAGTAGACAGCATATCAAGACCCTCTGAAATGGATGCTGCCTTGTTGCCATGTTTGCTGGGTCAGACTGTCGTAACATCCAATTCCTTGAGCAATAGTTAAAAGCTCTTTACAGCAAGCCAACATAAATCTAGAAAGGCGGCCAGAATGTCGTACTAGATTTTTCCAGAGCATGTGCCAGCGGGTGTCTGTTGTGCTGAGCACCTCGCTAGGTACCCTGATCTGTAGTGCTGCTAATTGCTCCCGGTGCCAGCTCTCTTCATACAGCCAGCCACATGAGCAGCCGTGGGAATTACTCATAGAATTGCTACAAAGTCTGGAGAGGGCCTCTGGGAGCTTCCCACTTACTTGCTGCATGCTGATGAATCCTCCTGGTTGCTGCTGGTCACCAAAAGGTGCTTCCCTTTACAACCCCTAAAACACCAGCTCTTAAAAAGTCTGCTTTTTACATGTCTGCTAAGGCACAGCAGAACAGAGTGGGGATACAGCTCATGTTAGTTCCCTAGTCTTCTGAGTTGCCAAAGAAAAATGCTTTCATGTAAGCCAGTTACCTTCAAACCACCCTTACTACAAGTCAGGTTAAGGTAAAAGCCTAAATGGGAGTATAAATTCACAACATCCAAAGCTGACTCTGAATAAAAAGGTTTATGCAAGTTATGGGAAGAAGAAAAGAAAAAAACACACAATCTGTACACATGAAGTTGAAATTAAAGTTATTTCTTACTACAGCCAGCTAAGGTGCTAAAGATGCCTCAGTGCACACCTCATCGTTGATTTTAGCCTCCATTGTGCCTAAAATGTCATTGTGCCTACAATGTAGCTATTGGGGAGGAGCACCCTGGGCGAGGCCATTAGCTCTGAATCACCTTTCCAGGGGTCCTCGGTATAGCCATAGATGTCAGCCTTCCCACACAGGTTCTTCCTTGGAAGTTCAAACTGACTGCTCTCTTTCAGCCCTCTTATGGGAGGCATGATGGAATTTGACTCCCAGTGAACCTTAACCAATGTTTCATGTGATGTATGCAAATTTTCATTCCAAAAAACTGGTTGGAAGTTCCAGTCTTTTAAGAGACAATCACATAGTGTGCAAAAACTTTTGATAAAATTTCTAAATAAATACAGCATGGAAAACAAATAAATCCTGGTGATGATAAAAGCCTAATCCAATAAACTAATCTGATCAAAAGATCAGTCTTGTAAAATCAATTACAGTTGTCTTCAAACACAAAGACATAGGCAAGGATTTTAGAAAAAATACATTCTCTATAGGGATTAAACCACAAATTGATTTATGAATATACTCCCCTAAGAGAAACTAGAATATAATTCCTAAAGGATCTCTATCGAGAACCAATGGGAATTTACTCTCTTTTGTATCAGTTTAGCAACTCACTTGAAAACATGTAAACAATGTTTGGTATACAGCATGTGATTTATTGCATACACTGTTTTGTCTCAGCGCTTTCAAGGAGAACAACAGCAAGCTGTAAAACCTTCTGTTCCAGATCATTCCTTCCAAATAAATCCAGTTCAGATGCTCTGTGAGGACTGGTATTTCAAAGTGATAACTGGCAATTTATAAATCACCCACTTTCTTTTGCAACGAGACAGCACATCTGTAATCCATATTTATTTCCCATTAATAACTGTGACGGTGCTGCAGCATTGATTGTTTCATATCGTGTGCATTTCACCTTACTAATCAACCTTGAAGAAAAGTAAAGAAGAGCAATTTTCCCCCCCTTTTTTTTTTCTACTCAGAGAGTATTCTAAGATGAACTGTTTCAAATAAATTTAAGTAAGTTATTGAACTAACAGATGCTCAACATTTTCGTGTATTTATTAATGAAATCTATATTTGCACCATTTATGTTTCATTCTCTTTCCAGACATCCATATATGAAAGCTGAGCGACACAAAGAGGAAATACTTTATTTCATTTTTAAAAACAGTCAAAATGTTGAGTCACTTCAGGTTGACATTGGTAACAGTGTGACTTTGCATGCCTCCAGGATTTGTGAAATTGCCAAAACAGATCTTAGGAAGCTAGTGGGACTTGCTACCAGGAGGGAAACTTAACAGCAAGAAGATTGGTTACAATCAAGTCTGTTAAGGAAAGGCTGTAACTGGCCAAGGTGCATTCCCTGCTTGCCCTCAGGCTATGCTGTCTGCTAGAACTGGCAAAAAAAAATGTGTAACCTGGACTGTTCCCATTTCCTGTTCTCATCTCCCTGCACTGGGAAAGACTACATAAATTGCAACAGCCCTACAGAAAGAAGTCAAAGAAAAGGCTCTGATCATGCCACCTGTGGAAGTCTTTGCTCCTGCATGTAGCCAGAGTTCATGGCTGTCTGCTGAGAAGACGCCACACAAAACATAATTCATTGAGCAGAGCACATCTTTTCCGCTTCACCCACGTTTTCTTTGCCCAGCTACATGTCTGTTGCCAAAGTTTCTGTGTTAAAAGGCACCCTGTTTTTACAACTTTGAAACTTATAGTAACGTTTATACTGAATCTTTGATTGTTGAAGTATCACAATCTCCATTAATAAATCTTATGTAAGTAAGCTGAATAATTAACCTCCCAGCCAAAGGAGATGTGGAACTGCATGGGAAATGTTAGATGTGCACACTACCTGCTTTGTGATGCACATCCTGATCACTGCTAACAGCTTAAAATCCTTGTACTTAAAAACAATTTTACAACTGGGTTCTCTCTCCAGTCCTGCCTAATATTGCTCTTAAATCAAACATACCAAAGATTAAATCATTGGCTTCATGTCACACTAACCATTCAAAGCCATTATCCCAAAATCCTTTTGGGAGGCAGACAAGATGCCCTCAGTTCAGCTCCCTGTAGATTGCAGGTCAGTAGCACAAAGACATAGCATATAATTGGACTCAAGTGGTAGTCTGAGCTCATAAGAGGCCAAGAACAAATTAGTCTGAATCATCTTCTACTTTAAAAAGAGACATTTAAGTATGGGCACAGTTCAGATTTGCAGCTGCCTTACCTATGGATAAACACAAGGCTTTAATGCTTCCAGAAACAGAACAGTGAACAATTTGGGTGCCTGAATATGACAATAACCATCAGCTTTTTTTGATGCAGGGCATTTCTGTGAGAATTTTGGCTTTAAGATGAACTCTGAATTCTTGAATTTATCTTGAAATACAAGACAACTTTAAATTCTACATTATAAAGGGAAATTAGGAGCAAAATAAAAGCAGCATGCAAATACTAACTGTGAAATATTTCCAATAACTATCAAATGTTGTTTTTTAATGTTATATGACATTTTACAGATGGAGAAAATCGAATGTCTATTGTCAGCCAATTAGTACATTAAAATAAATGCAAATGCAAAAATTACTGACTTGATATCCATTTTGATATAATGAAATTAGTATGTCTTTATTTTACCAAGGAATTTTTAAAATGACTAAGCATTTATGCTGAATAGTGGGAGAATAAATCAAGAAAGGCTCAGTCTCTATTTTGTCCTTATATTCTCCAACTATCTGATAGCAGCTGCCACATAGAGTGAAAAAATCAGGGTTAAGATCCTTTCATCTAACTTGAAGTGAAAAATGTGTTCCTAAAATTTAGCAAACAAAGAAGTTATCTAGGTTGGAAATTGAGTTTCCATTCACATTTGACTGCCAGTTAATATATGATAGCAATGAGCACATTTCATACTTTGGGTAGAACAAACAAATATTTTCTTCCTGAAAACGTGCCTGTGATGCATGGGCAGTAGCACATGTAATTCAGTCAAGCTGGAAGGAGAGTGAACTGGCTGAGGTATGAGCCCAGAACACAAAAGAATCAGCTTTTGAGCTTTACCTCAGGCTTTTGTGGCAGTGTTGGAGCAGTCACGTGGCCTCCTGTATGCCTCAATTTCCCTTCTGTACTGCAGGCCTAATAGTATCACTCTCCATCTCAAAGGAAGACTGTCCTGTAGGTCTGTGATTCAGACCTACCCAGCCAAGCAGGAAGAAAAAACACATTGTGCTTCTCACTCTTTGGGGTTATTTTTGGACCTTTACTAGGAGGTAAAAGAGAGATGAAAGCACCATCTGAAATGTACTTTTTCTGCTGGAACAAAAGTAATAGTGTCTAT
This sequence comes from Lanius collurio, assembly GCA_020086605.1. Lineage (NCBI taxonomy): Eukaryota > Metazoa > Chordata > Aves > Passeriformes > Laniidae > Lanius > Lanius collurio. Next base: position 42,465,536 of record JACBWW010000003.1, read on the forward strand.
CAGATTTAATCAAGCTGTTTGTCTGCTTTTACTTTCCTGTACTTGAAACACTGCAACACTTGGTTTTCTTTTTAGTGCTACATTTCTTCATTGGTTCAGTTTATGTTCAAAGAGATTTAGAACCAAACATAACTTTTAAAGTGGTACTTTTAGCGTTTGTCTAGAGGGTCTGACTCACAGAATCTGTCACATTTTCCCCACAGCGTGCTAACAATTCAAGTGAAGCATTGCAGTCACCATTGTAAAGCAGTGGCCATATTTTTATATATGTTGCTTTGTAATGAATAAATGGTTCCTGTTGAAAAGAAGCTGGTATAGCAGGAGGTGGTAGGTTCCAGTTTTGCTTTCAGAAAGCATCACAGGTGCAGCTGGCTGGGGGCATGAGACCAGCCAAAGCCTCCTTGGGCAGGCTTCTTTTCCCACAGCCATGTGATTTGGGTGAGGGAACACTTATTTATCAGTGCAGCACAACATGAGGTTAAACAGCAGGATGAAAATATGGTCTGCTAAAATACTCAGCAAGGTTGACTTCTGCTGCAGGAGAATTTCATCCTTAAGAATACAGCATTAACCTGCTAGTGGGAGGAGCAGATCCTGCAGATACCATCCCATTGTTCATATGGAGACCCTGAGTGCTGGCTCTGGCTGTCCCAGTACGTGCCCACATTCACCAGGCTCACTCATATGAAAAGGAATGGACATGCACAGTGTTTGAAAATTTTAGAAACTAGTATTTCAGCTCATTTCCATCTTTCCCCATCTTTTCCATCTCTTTTTTTTAACTCTTCACATTTTTTCTTCTGTCTCTAATATTTCCAGTCTTGGAATTCATTGAATTCATTGACCTTGCAAACAAAAACAAACAAACAAAAAACCCTAGGAAAGAACAATTCACTTGCCAAGTGCAAATACTTTGACAGATGCAGAGTACAAACCAAGCTGTGAAGTCAATCAAACCTGTAACATCTCACATTAGAAGCTCTCTCCCTCCCTCCCGCTGGGTTTCTACACTGTATTATTTTTCCTCAATTGCATCATTCTTTTGTGAAGACTAAAACTCTTGAGAACATAACTACCCTAGTCTCTATAATAAATATATCATAGGAATGGTGTGATTTATGGATTTTGGTAGTATTTTTAACAACCCTATTATATGTCATCAAGGATTTATGGTATGGACACCTTGATTTTATAAAACCAGGCACAACAACCAAAAGCCAAGAACCTCTAACTGCTACCAATCTCTAGAGCTCTTTTGTCAAAAAGGGTGATTAAGAGGACACACTGTATTAGTATGGCATTCACACTAAGGCTGCCCAGGACATCCCATGTCCCTCGAGGGCCACAGTTTCACAGCTCCTCACTGTGAGGACTTCTCAGTGAGTATTTAAGCCTAGACCTATATTTCAGAAACGCAAAATTGAACCTGGAAATACTTGAACCTGCTGGTCAAGCGCCTTAGCACCGAGGTAGCAGCTCCTATCTGTAAGGAAGCCACTAGAGGGAGGGAGAGGTCCACAGTGTCCTTCCCCAGCCAGCTTCTCCATCTCCTCCAACACCAAACACAGGCTGGACCCTGCCTTCTAACAGCCGGTGGGGACTTCGGATTTGACCCTAGTCACAGGACAAATGAAGGTGGCAGCAGTTTCCCAAGCTCTTCAGTGTCTGACCCTCCAAAAGGGCTTCGTAGCTTTTCTTTAGCCCTGGCTGCTGCTGCCACATGGCTGTGATTCCTCAGTGCCGAGGCTGCAGGCCAGATGGATGCATCCTGTGGGCTCGGTGCAGCCCAGGAGCCCTCAGCTACAGCACCATATGCAAGTGGTGTTTTACACACATATCAAATGTCAAGCCTTGGCTAAGTCGCAGATGAAGTATAATGCTACTGCTGTAGCACAGTGCCCTTAATACCACCCCACAATGTGGGAGAGTCCTTCCTGCGAATCATTAGCTACAGATGAGCTCTGTGCTTATTATAGGCCCCTGAGTTCTTCCTAGCAAAAGTGTCCCCGGAACAAAGTGTGTCTCCACTCCTCCTCAGCTGAGTTTTAACACAGACTTTAATAAAGATTTATAGGTTTTCAGAGATTGTTTTGAGCTCAGCCAAGGTCTCCTTTTTTAATCACACTTTTCCATAGGGGCCAGGGGAGGAATTGTTTCCAATGTTATAAAAATTGAAGCAATATCTCAGGTATCTCCAGCCTCACTCAGTGTGCTACCAGTCCCTTAACTTAGGAGAAAACAGGATTTGTTTTACAAGTCTCATCCAGAAAAGCTTTGTGTGAGTAATAAAATGGCAGGCCTCATAAGCTTATGCTAATACTCATATCCCTGGATTTATTACATTTGGAAATCAAAAATTAATACCATAAAATTTCCAAAAATAAAAAGAAAATGTACTGAGGGCAAATAAGTGAAAGCTATCCTGTGTCATTATTTGTTAATTAAACTAATTGAAGGCTATTTGGATGATTGGAGATGGACAAATGCCAGAAGAGAAGTTTCACTCCTGCAAGGAGCTTGAAATTTGCTAGGAAAGGGAATGGTGATGCACATCATTCTGTAAAGTGAAAATCTTTCCTCCTGTTAATTTAATGTTCTGAGTATTCTGAAATGCTTTCCAGAGAAGATACACAAAATTTCCCCTTAACCTGGATAAAGTCATTGAATTCAGGGAGGAATGTCTTCGAGTCAACATTTAAGCCTGAAGACAGTATCCTCAGCTGCTAATTACAGGGATTAAAATAGTAAGAGTTAGAGGAAGGACTGGTTTAGTGAACCTTGAGAATGTTGACTCCTCTTAAACACATCCTGGATGTGCTCATTTTTCTCACATAGGCTGTGTTACCCCAATTACTGAGCTTTCAGGTTGGTGTCCTGAACAGTCTCTTCAGGTCCATTCCTTTCTGAAGATGCAGCATGCAAAACACTCCCCAACACTTAAGATGAGCCACCAAAAGTAGGAAGAATGGTGAAAATTTACTTTACATGCCTAAAATACTTTTTTGTCTGATGGCATTTACTCTGTTTGGGATTTACTGTCTTTTTCTGTAGACCTGCAGTCCAGCTCACATTTTTTGTCATTTAAGCACATTTCCCATTATGCCTGCATGTGTTTCACTAGCCCTATTACACTGCATCCTGTTTATGCTAGGACAATTTTTTTTTCATTTATCAAAGCCATTTTCAGTTCAGAGACTTTGCTATATGAACTCCTCATGTCACCATTTAATTCTTTATCAAAAATACTGGTTAACTAATGTCAGGCCCAGACCACTCTTGCAAAATCCAGCTTACTAGATCAGTCCAGTTTCCAAAAGTCAGGAATTCTGGATTTAACATGAATCCAAATCTCTTTGGAGAGAGAATGAGGAAGTGGCTATGCTGTTAAAAGCAGTGGTAGAATTTTCATAGTCTACCAGAAAAGATAGTCCAATAGTCTGTTCCTAACATCAACTGGTTTCAAGGGAAGATTTAAGAAACTGCAGAATGGGCAGCTGTGGAACTAGGGAAGATTATGCTGTAACCAGAAAATTACAAGTGACAGTAGGATAGCACATACTGAACTTCTGCCAGACATTATTATCTGGGATTCTGAACAAGGGAGAGTGAATGAATAAAGATCTCTTAGGGAAGATAAATCTCATACCCGTGAGAGAGGATGGTTTTGTTTTTAAGCCCCTGCTTGCTCAGCTTTACAGGGGATCTGACAACTGTTTCTACCACAGACTTTTCTTATGGGCCCTGAGCACATGAGTTAATCTCTTTGAGCATCAAATCTCTTCCTGATTCTGAGGGATACATGTTGAATTATTTGAGGGGCTCTTTGATAATGTAAATGCCCCTACCAAAAAAAAAAAAAAAAAAAAAAAAAAGCCAGAAGAAATCAAAGATTTTCAGATTTGACCAGAATTTAGCTTGTGTGCGATGAGACACACATATAGAGTAAAAATAAACGTTGCATAACTTAGACAAGAGAAGTGAGGAAAGACAAGAACTGTGATAAAAATAGACTCCTTACCTGGCTTTAATATAGTCCGATGAGGAGAAAAATTATTTTATTGTTCTATTCAAAACATTTGGATCCCATACAGAAAGTGTAAAAATGTACACCAAATGAGAGTTACTAGAAATGAAAAGTCAAGTTAGGAACTACAACATGTGAGTTCCCTTCAGTCCAAAATCAAAACAGATTTGTGATATAGATTAGGACACTGGTGCAATTAAGGTAGCAAACTCTGGTGCTGAGATCCTGAGAACCCCTTACACATGACATTGGGGCTGTATAAACCCCAGTGAAGCTGAAGATCTGCTCTGTGCTTGACCAGAGTGGCTCAAGAAGCAGCACAGCTCAGGACTTGGCTTCTGTCTGCACAGAAGCCGAGACAAACAGTTGAATCTTTTGTAATACCAAGGATATCGAGGTATTGCTTTTTACACCAAAGGGTTTAGCAGGATCCATTTTGGCTGGAAGGACAAATCTACCTCTCCTCACTAACTTCTTGATATACAAACAATCTGATCTGACACGAGAGACTCCATTTCCTGGAGTGCATGTGAACAATGGTCCCAAGGTAAGTCCCAAAACAAGACTCTTTCTTGGCAACCCTCACAGACCCCATTATAGAGAAAGTCTCCCCGCTTCTCACATGCTGGAGGAGAAAGTGGGTGCAGGAACAGCTGGAATATTGTTTGACCCTGGTTGGTGAAGGGGACAAGTCACTCCCTGGGGGTCATGGAGAAGAGTGTGCACGATGTGGCCAGCAAGGGCAGACTGGAGCTAAGGCAGCCCATACAGCACAGCACAGAGTGGGCACTGGAATCACAGTTTTGTGATATTACCAGCACCTAATAATTTTGAAATGTTCTGTACTGCGAATTATGTTTCTACCATATGCTGATACCACCACCCCTCTGCTTTAGGCTAAAATTATCTATTAGCAACAAATTCCTTGTGATAAATCTCTCTGAGGGACTGGATCCAGTAGTATTTCTCAGTATCACATATGTGCACATGCATGCACACAAATGCACCTGTGTGCACATGATTTATTGGACTCATCACAAAACAAAGTCATAGCTTCTCTTTTCTTTGGAGGTGGGTGGATGAGGACAGGTCATGTCAGAGCCCAGTAAGTAGTTCCTTCACAGAGAGTATAGAAGGTGAAGAATCATTTTCATTCTTCACATTCAAGTTCTTTCTTTGCTTCAGAGAATCCAGGTTCAATCTCACTCTTTGATATGCAGCTGGTAGAGATTGGTTAGAGGAGTATGGATGTGATGAGGTACACCTTATAGGCTTGATAGGAAAGACTAAATTTTCTTACTTCTCCAGAAGAAGGAGAGTCGACTCCCACTTTCCCAAGAGCTGTTCAGGAAGTTCAAGTCTCATGTCTCAGTCTTGCAATGCCCATGTCGTCTGCATGGCTCTGAATGTCTTTGTACAGGTCCAGGGGACTCATATTTTTCAACATGTTTGGTGCAAATGTGCAGAATTCCTTCATCTATATGTGCCAAACCACTGAGTTTAGGAAGCCAGAATGTAAAAATAATTTATAAATCTCATTTCAGATCTCAGAGGAATAATGTAAGACAAAACAGAGAGCTTATGTATCTCCTTTTTTTTGTACCTTCACTTGTTACCATGTAAACTACTTTTAAGTAAAACTCAGCATTTGAAATAGTTTTTCTCCTTTGTTTAAAAGAGCTTTTAAAGGAATCCATCTGTCCTGTTTTTCTTCCTGTTCCTTTTCTTTCCTACTCCCCCTTGAATACCACAGTTCTTATTTCTGACTTACAAGGATGGTCATCTGCTCTTCTCATTCTCATGTGGTCTCCCTGGATAGCAGAGAAATGATGAACCTTGCATTCCTTCAATGTCTTGGTCCCTGGGGAAATAACTGTAGCCACAGATATAGAGCAGAAAAAATGAGTGAGCTGGGCTTTTCCACCATCCTTTATTTACACTTTTCATGGTTTTCTTTTCCTCAATATTGGTTATGTATTAATGTTCATCCAGCAGCCCAGCAGGGATCAGTCTTTACTCTCACTATTGGAATATCTTATCACAGCAAGAAAAAGGTACAAGAGCCCAGGTCAAAAAAACAGATAGCACCCAAATTTTTCTAACTTGCAATACCATTTGGGACTACTAAAATTATGACACAAAAGACTGTTTTCTGAATGAATCTAGAATAATCCCATCAGTGTCAGAGCGACTCTAAATCTATGGGCTATTGTTGCCCATTGGTAGCAAAATTCCCTTTATAAAGTAGCACACCCAAAGTGAAGGCAGCTGTGATACAGTGCTGTCTCTAGAGATTTTGTACTTTGCATGAATAGAGCTATGTAAAAGGGGAATAGCAGGGGAAAATTGGTGTGCAGCGTTTTTATGGCATAAACTGTGATAAAATATTAGCAGAAATTAGTAACATTTGCCTGGTTTCAGGTTTCTTTACAAAATTCAGTTATTACATGAGATTTAGCAGGATCTTTCTGCCCAAAGGCAAAGTACTTTTTTGAATAAGTCTTATGAGCAACAGAGAATAAAAAGGTATTCCTGATTTTTATTTGCTATTTATGGTTCTTTTTGGCTGCCTGAGACAACACTATGCACCCAGAAACATGAATCTAGGAAGTTAGGGTGAAATCAAAAGGAAAGGGCAGAAGAGAGAAGTATGTTTATGCTGACTTCATGTTTTTCAGTCATTCACCAGCCAGCCCACTGTGGCTATCACGAAACACATTGCTAGCATGCACCAGGTGAAAAAGGGAAATATTGCAAGATAACATTAATTGAGAATCGAGGACAGAAAAATTACAACATAGTTCTAGAAGCTTCCTTGGAAGATACTTCACTTCAATTTTACAAGTAGAATATTTCAAAAGATGATATTTTTTTACTAAATATCTTAGACTGATGAGCCTAGCAGAGGCTGAGCTGGAATAAAATTACACTGCACAGTTTTTCCAGGTAAGTAGCTGCAGGAGAGAGAGAAGAGCCCACGAGCAGGGTAAGTACTATGTCTGCACACAGAACAGCAAGAGGACTCATCCCACTTAACACCTTTTACTCAAGACTCTGGGGTTCATGCTCTCACCTAGCACCAGGGAAAACCAATTTTAAATGATGTCTCTGTTGGAGGGAGCTGGAACCCATGTTATCTGCCTCCCCAATCTGTTCTTAAGCTTTTACTTGCTCACAGTTTGGATCCACTCCAGAGATCACAAAGTCTGCTCTCAGAGGAGCGTTATAACCAGTATGCTCTTGGGTAAATAAATTATTCATCTCTTATTCCACCTGTGCATCACATCTGAGAGCTTTAATGGGGTGGGATTTTACAATAAAGTATCAGTTTCTGGATGCTGGCATCATAGATTTTCACTCAAAATTCAGTTATATGGTGATTCCCACATCACTCCAGTTGGAGGCTTCTGCTTGCCATAAGAAATGCATGAAATTGTACCTAAAATAAATGGTAACTCCGCCATGCACCATTTGTATACTAAACTCAGTGAATGGAAGTTGGATGCCTTGATGAAGACTTTCATTGAGACAAATTCTTTGATGAGGCTGTTACCTCACTGCCTACAAAAACTCAGTAGACACCTTGTGACTCTACAGGAAAGGGAAAACTTCTTAGCAGCCACTTGAGGAGGTAGTTAAAGGGGTCTGCAGACAATTTCTCTAACAGGAGCTGATGGAGCTGTGGAAGCAAAACTGAGCACCGGTGTGACTATGGATTTGTGTTATCTTGAACTGGTACTGCAAGGAGATGAAAGGAAAAGTGATGGGGTAACTTCAAAGGCCCTTCCTTAAATACAGTCCAGATTTCATTTATATTCTCTTTTTAATAAGATACAAAAATATTAAAAGTGTTGCATAGAGACAAAAAAATCAGAAGCATCATAACAGACTTCAGTGCTGTGAGTACCAGGGGCTAACATGACAGACTGAAGTAACAATGAATATTGTGGGGAAATACAGCATCTACAGTTTATTATTTCCGGTTGAAATAGCATGTAGTACCATGAGCCCCTGGTGTATCTTATGGGGAATTTGCAGAAGATCTCCTTTAATTAACTTGAGTCACTCGTGAATGTAAGTAAATAAATAAATGCAATCTTGATCTTCTCAGAATTAAATGTGTAGAAGGTTCCTTCATTGCCTTGGGAGTTTGTCTCATTATTTGTTTTTTAGTTATTCAGATTTGTATGTTCAGTGTGGAGGTCCAAATTTCCCTCCTCATGCCTGAGGTGCTGTCCGTGGGCAGAAGAAAGTAGGAGACACACTTCCCTGGAGCTAGCACAGGGTTTCAGTGGTTACCTGAACTGGCATTGCAGTTACTGCAAGTTCATTGCACCTCTTGTTGCTTGAGTCTGCTCCTTTCCCCCGTGTTGCGGTGCACCCTCCTGGGCCCCCCTGGCCGGGTCCCTGCCATGGGACTCTGAGATAGCTGGGTCTGTCTGATGTTCCAGCAGCCTGGGCTCTGATCTGGTTGGTTGTTCATCCCAGCTCTGCCCCTAGTATCCCTTTACCCCCTCTCTGTGACAAAACCAACTGGATACAAAGCCTCCCCGTCTTACCCCGGCTGACTCTCACCCAAGGTTGGTGCTCTGTCCCCCCTGGGACAGAGGAAATAAATGACTTAACATAATAAAGGAGGTTTGAGCTATATTTCTCTTCTCAACTTCTGCTTCTGGTGAGTAGCTGTCAACTAACACTGGCTTAAAGTGGGGCTGCACAGTCAAGGAATATTTAGGCTGTTTGTAAATGGTTTAAAATATTCCAAGAAATACAGAGGCAAGCTTACCACAGAAATTAAGCAGTGGACAAGATAATCAATTACCAGACCCCCCCTCTCCTGTTTTGGTAGAAACAACAGAGGCAAGTTAGTACCAGGACCTCCATTAACTTTGTTTAGGGAGTCAGCAAAATCTGCCTAGGCAAATGTATTTGTGTCAGAAATGAGTGTCAGAAAAATGCTCCTATTCGCAAGACAGGATTTCTGTTATGGCAATGACATTGACTGTGGAAGGAGGGAGGAAAAGAGAGCAGAAGGAACTAGTGTCAAGAACTGAGTGTATTTAGGCCTCTACTCACTGTTATCAGTTTGCTACTGAGCAGGTAAATCATATTTCACATTACTGTTTGGAGTTTCCTGAGTGAGCCTTCTCTAAAGTCCACCCAAATTTTCAGGCAGAAGACTGACTAGCTCTTTTCTAGTCCTTTTACAGCGAATTAGTAAGTTGGATTTGGAGCCATTTCAGTACTGGACACAGTCAAAATAAATGCAATAACTGAGAAGAAAATCTATAGCTTTGTGCTTCAAATTCACATTCCTGGCCAAAGACAACAAAATCATCTTATATTACACATCAAGTGTTAGCATAGGTTTTAAAAGACAAACCAATTTCAAACATCAGAGAACAGAATAAAGTTTAAACCATAGGAGCAGCAATTTCTTACTCTGGAAATCAATACCATTGCACTGAGGAGAGCTGCAAAACCTCTTCAGTTTCTATTGGCATAATCTGAGGCTCTGTTTCCCTCTGTAAGCATTACTCAGTTTCAGTAGACTTTGATCCTTACTGGGAGGAAACAAGGATCCGACCTCTGCCTGAACTTGGGTCCTGGAGAGAAAAAGATTCCCCAGTTAGAAAAATAGAGGTTTCTGAGCTTCTTATACATCTGTTAGCTTCCCACCAGGCAGTGTGTGCATGTGCATGTGCCTGGGTAGTGTTCCTGACTCATCTCTAATTAACCTCTTAGAGAAGGTTGTCAGCTAATTTGCTGACCAACCCCAAACAACAACAACAACAAAAAAAAGAAAGAAATATAAAAAAATTTCAGGCAGTGGTTTTGAGCATGAGTCTTGAATTAACTTCACCAGACTGAGTAAAAAAATAGCTCTGTCTGCTATGCAATAATCTCATTCCTGCATCTGCTTCTAACACTGCTCCCTCCTCACCCCCAACCTTTCTCACTGGGAAGTTTCCTGATGTGATTAAGTCATCACTGGTTTCCTTGGGTGGAAATAATGGAGATCTCTCAAGCATAAGGAGCTGTGAATATAGACCAAAATTCAACTCACCAAGCTCCTAAATATACAAAGCAGCAACATGAGTAACTCTTCTGAATTTCTGATGAAAACTGGGGATAACACAGGGGTGTTCTGGCTATTGCTGAGCAAGGCTTGCATAGTCAAGGACCTTTCTGCTTCTCATGCTTCCCTGCCAGTGAGGGGGCTGAGGGTGCACAAGGAATTGGGAGGGGACACAGTTGACCCCAATTGACCAAAGGCACATTCCACACCATATGGTATTTTTCTCAGTGTTAAAATGGGATGGGGAAGGAAGGTTGGCCAGGGCTGCCACTGCTCAGGGATTGACTGGGCATCAGTTATTTGGTGGTGAGAAGCTGGTTTTCTTCTGCATCACTTTTGCATCGCTATTTTTAGACATTTATCTTTCTGATCCTCTTTTCCAGAGGAAGAGGGAACCACTGGCTTTATGGAGCTTAGCTGCCTGCTGGGATTAAACCATGACAGGCTTGGAATGCTTCCACAGGTTGGCTGAAACCAACACCTGAGGCTGCACAAGTTTCTTGCATAAAGTGGTAAACCAGTATACACTGTCCCATCTGACAGTTTTACTCTCTGATTCCTCTCATGTCCTAAAAGCTTCCAAATACCTCTATGTTTTTCTCAGCAGATTTGGGTTTACTTCTCTTTCTCCTGATGTTTTCTCCTGATGTCTTCTCATTCCCATGAGCCATAAACCAAACTCCAACCTCCTGTCTCCTACCCTTATATCCACCTGCTTTCCTTCCTCTGCTTGCCTTTCTTCCTCCTTGCTGATCCTGTGGGCAAGTATCAACACTGAGTGTAGGGCTGAAACACATCAAGTTTGTCACTGCTCTTGCCTTGCTGCCACCTCATCGCTCCCTGCACACTGCCCCAGTCACAGTATGACCAGCTGTGGCACAGCTGTGTGGGCCACACTTGGAAGATGCCTCTTACTCCCTAGCTAATCTTGCTGACCTCAGGCTGAGGTATGATTCCCTTTTATCCCTATCTTGTTTTTTTCCACTCTTCCTCACTCCTTCCTTCTTGCCATTTTTGGGATCATTTCTTTCTCATGCAAAGGAAAGAGGGAAGAACACCTAAAAATAAGAACAGCCATAAGTAGACTGGCTGTTCTTCTGCTTATTCTCCATATAACGAGGCATAGAAGTGGGAGACTACCAAGTATGTAAGATGGACAAAGGTGTTGAAAAATTGAGGGACGCATGGGATTTTTCTTTATGACCTTGAAAGCTGCTCCCTATTTGACTTTGAGTGTGTTTGAGTTGATCAGTACATGAGGACAATTACATGGCATGGCTTGCTTGTGATGATTAGAGGTTTTTTTCACTGACCAGTATCTTTTTATCTCTCTGTTGCTGCAATTTGTGCTCTTGTAGAAAAGGATAGGGTAAAGGTATAAAAGTTGGTTTAGGAAAGTAGATTTTTGTTGTTTAACATAGCCTGGAATAATTACTATCAAGTGAGTTATGATTGAAACTAATATCTTTGACTGTAAATTGCAGTGCCCCACAATGCCTATGTACTCCCTCAGGATGCTTACATTTTAAAGTGGGTAAAAAAGCTGGCAGGTTTGCTTAAAGTGTTTGACCTGAACACTCTACTGCAGAAGTAAGAAACAGCTAGTGGCTGTATAATAGTTAAAGGCATGGATGGTAGTAATAGGATTTGATAAGAAAACTGTCAGTCTGGGATGGGGAGCTGGACCACATCCATAGCACTACAGATGAGACTTCTGGCAGAGTCTGGCAGTGACTCCTCATGCTCACTGAGATTTGTTCTTGATTAAAGGAGTCAAGATCCTGCCCTAACCAGCTCAGGACACCCTTGAATATCTGGTGCAGTACTGAACACTCAAAACAAACACAGCAGCTCAAAAGCTGAGGAGTGGCCCTTCCTTGAGCAGATGGGAGTGGAGTACACACCACAGAGAGTAATTCTGTTCTTCAGAACAGCAGGGTGTCATATAAAGCTCCTGTCCCTAGAATGGCAGTCTGGCAGGAATCCCTTAGCACACCAGAAGTTTTCGCTGGTTTTGTTAGATCTAGGACCTGATTATTCTCAATTCAATTGCAGATACTGGTCCATCTTTCCCCAGTGATGACTATTAAAATGATAGTCCTGCATCATCATAAGACAAGGTGTTTTTCATTGCTTAATGACCTTCTGTCTTCCTGAGAAAAGTCAGGTTATATTACAGGAATTTGCTATCTGTTCTGGTTACTTGCTTAATGCTTCTAGACATAATCAAATTCATTTCTCTGCCTCTTGCTTGAGGGCAGATTTTCTTTTGTGCTACCAAAATACTGTTTCAGTTATTTATAAATGTTCGTCAGATCATTTGCCTGTACAAATTACAGCCTGAGTATTATCTGTGAACTATGTATTTCCATTATTCATCCCAGTCTCCACTCCTGATTGGATGCCTGAAACTTTATGAATAGAGAAAAAAAGTGAATGATGAATAGTGAATCATGAATAATAAACAGAAGATGAGTAGACTTTTTCAAACTCCTATTCCTCCGTGAATATGTGTACCCCTCTATATCAGTTGCCTTCACCAACATTCATATGCAGAGAAAATAGATTGAAACAAGACTTACAAAAAAGGGCAGGAATGCAGCTGAATCAAATCAGGAACTAGCATTTTTGTGTGCATAGTTGTGAATGCACTACTCAGCAGTTATTCAGCTCCAGTAAAATCCAACTGTTCTGGGGATGAACTTAGCTGCACAGGCAAGAGTGGGGGTTTTCTCCACCCTGCCTTCCCCCAAACCTTTCCAGGATGGTGGATAGGTCACGGTGCTTCTACTTTCTTCTTCTTCCTCAGCTGTAAAATAGAAATAATTATGCCCTTCCTTCTCCTTGTAGCAGACCTCTGAATAAATCATTCTAAGTGAGAAAGAAGTATTTTTAAAGACTTGTCAGTAACTAGCATAAATCATGGCAACCTTTAGATTCTTAGCCTTTTAGGTAGCTTACAGGTATGTACAATGCAGATGTTACTTAGAGATTATTCTTAAATTATATTTTTCCCACAACAGATAATTGATAGGTTCTGTATGCCTGACTTGCCAAATCATGTTTTACTTTAAAAAAGAAAAATATAATTAAAAAAACCGTTTTCTCATGCAATGTCCATAAGTTAATAATTTTTGTTTTCCTAAATTGCAACAATTTGCCTTCCTAAGCCTGTAAAAAAGTCTTCTAATGTAGACCTGTAGAAACATCTTGACAGTGAATGTAGGCAATTGCAATCATTCTTCCTCTAATTTATACAACTATAGAAATGTATTTTTTCTTAGCTGTGGGCCCCAGCTGCCTAAAGTTGCTGACCACGACTGAAGACATGAACGTACTTTTTTAAAAAGAAGAAGATTTTGTTCAGATTGTGAGATTTGTACTTCTCTTTTTCATGTCTTTATGGATGAGTCTGATGTAATTACATGTGCACTTCTAACTTCTTTCTATTTCAGGAATCTACATAACTCTTGAGCTTTGTATGAAGAGGAAACAGGATTTTCATCTTTAGAAGATAAAATCCAGATCCCTAAGGTCCCACCTGTAAATGAAAAAATAAATAAGCCTGTGCCTTCTGTATGTGGTCTAACAGTTTGTCACTAGTTATTATCAAGCTGTTTTGAACATTTTGAAATTCAGAAAAGAAATGTTCCTGGCTTGAATAAAAACAGCCAAGCCTTTCAGGAACTGCTGGAGGGTACTCAGCCAAAAGCATCCATTAGTCACCCAGAATTACCCCTCTAAATCAGACAGAAGAGGGACTTAAATCTGCTTTTCTCGTAGAATGAGTGTCTCAACCTGCTTCCAAAGAGCCTTTTGCCAGCTGGGACCCAAGATGGTTATGCTGAAACCAGCACTCTTAAAATAGTTTTGGTTTTGACTTTGGCTTTCTTAGTGACAAAAGTCATTTGCATCCAAAAATTCACAGTATGCTTTAACCACTCTAACCGGTATTGCATCGAGTGAAATACCTACAGATATGCATTAAACAGACCTGTATAGCTTTGCTCTTTAACACTTTATTGAAGTGAAATGACAGGAATTTCTGTATTTATGGAATACCAGGATGGGAAGATTTTTCAGGAGGAACTTTTCAAGCAAAGAATATTTTTAACAACATTTTATGCTGCTAAAGTACGTAAATGTTTTTGAAAGTACTGGCTACACTTTCTTCAATCACAGAAATAAGTGGTGTGTCTGTTTAGATTTTAGCCCTCTCTAAAAAACTACAATCAGGAAGATCAAAGTACCAGTCTAGCCTAAAACTCTGTTAATGGATGTTTTGTGACCATATTTTTGCCACTTTAAAAAATAATAATACAGCTTTGCTGATGTTTTCTTTAGTGCTTCAATGAACTGTAAATTTGGGTTACACTTTTAGTGTCCTTTTGAATTATCAAATTATAAATGCATTTCATCTATCTCAAGGTATCACAGCAAAAAATTACAAGATGACCTTTAAAAATGGCTTGTAAAGCACTGTTGCTTACTTTGTTCTAGATCTCATCTCAGACAATCTCTTGTCTTTGTCACTTTCAGAGATAAATTGCTATTTCCACTGTGCCTACACCTGTAATAGCAGCTGTCTCTTCACCACTTGTCACTCACTTTTCTACTCCCTCCACATTCCTGCTTTTATCTTTCTTCCTACACTTCAATTCTCCATTTCTTCCAAGGAAAAAATTATATACTTAATGCATAAATAAAAAGCATAATATACCCTGACCTTCCTTTTTCTTGCATAATGCCAGCAGCTCCTCTATGCCTTTTCTTCTTATGCCTTAGCTGTTCCAATATTGCCCTCTTATCCCATATCCTTTCTTAGTCTTTTCCTTAGCTTCTCAGTATACTCTGGCTCTTTTTCCATAACCATACAAACAAATTACTCTTGTCCAGCTCACACCAATCTACCTCTCCAGCCCCTGCCCATTCGTCCTCTCTTCCCCTCCAAGCTCTGGCTTCAGTGCGGAGTTTCACTTCGCCCTCATGACAGTCTGGTGCCTTGGACTTGAACACAAATAAACCCATATTTCTGAAAAACTTATCTTTTTTTTACCTCAGTAAGGCTTTTCTTCTTTTAATTTTCTTTCTGTCCACCTAACTGCTTGTTCTAGAAGTCTTCTGGAAGATTTTCTTGTTCTGCTCCATGCTGGGGAGAGCAGAGTGGTGCTCAGTAAGACCCTATTTTTTACAATACTTTTGATTTGATTCTTCTCACTTTCTGCTGTGTGCCATCTGTGAACCAGCCAATGTGTCTGTGACAAAAAGGTGTCTTTAGTGCATGTCTATTTCTCTATGTCCAAATGAAAACTTTTTAATGTCTCTTAAAATTCAGCAACCAAGCCAAGACAAACACAGCTAAAACACACCTCTTAGCCTCTCTTCCTTGTAAACTTGTTCCTCAAACTCCACAACTGCTTTTCATTGCCACAATGTTGCTATGCTGCTCTTAAATGGATGTGATTTTCTGTTGAGATATTTATAGTTCCCCACTCTGTGTCATACCTCATTCTTGCAATCTTTTTTTCTAACTTCTCTAAGACACATTTCTTACCTGCCCCATCATCTAAGGCTCTAATATAGACCCCATAATTTTATTTCTCAATGAGAGCACTAACCTTTCTCAGAGTTATGATAATGAATGGTTCCCCAAAGCACCCACTGAGCCACTTTAAGGTAGAGATTTCTGTATAACCTACTTGGCTAGCGCCATAATGAAACCATTGCCATCTTGCTGATCACTGTGTCTATGTGTATGGATTATATCTGACCAGATGCAGGCATCTCTAGATGCAGGTATCAGTGAAACAGCTCGTTTGAACTTGCTCTGTAGAAGATAGAAAGAAAACAGTGTCAGGTCAGATCCAATGAGTTGATATGTAGAGTGCCTGTTTCCCTTCAATAGTTGCAAAGGAAATTGAGGATCACTAGCTCACCTATCAATATCTGCAGCTGTACTATCTGAAACTATTGAGAAGAATCCCAATTTTTTGTGGATTTGAAGTATTTTATCTTAGTTTTTAAATTACATGCAGTTGGGAGCAATTTTGTATCCATACTTGGATCTGTGCAAAGTCTTCTACAATGGGATTTGAGGCCATGAATATGTTCCTATGGTGCCACTGTAATGATTAGGCTTCAAATTACCTACAGCATCCAAATGCTGTTCAAAAATACTGAAGAATACCTCTTGCAAAGGTTAGAGGAGCCACAGTGATGTGTTGCAAGAATATGGAGGCATTCAGGAGCAGTTAATTGAAAGCTTGTGTGGCTGGTATTCGCAGCACTGCAGTCTCAGTGACTCTAAACATATGGCAGAATAATGCTGAAAAATAACAATGGCATTTCATCAACTGCATTATATAGCACTTATTTTTTACTTACTGCTAAGAGTGGTATATAAAATTTTTCTTGCTTTCCCTTGGAGAAGGTTTTAAAATTAAGATCCAAGCTACTTGGAGAAGACGTGAAATCAGATAATCATTAAATTGTTTCAGTTGGAAAAAAAAATTATGTTCATTGAGTCCAACCATTAAGTGAACACTGCCAATCTGCAACTAAACCACATCTACACATCTTTTAAAAACCTCCAGGGATATTCAGACTTCCATAACTATGGGTAACATTTAGTAATAATTTTGTCTTTGTTTTGCTGCAGGATTGTCTTTTAGCAATTAGGGAAATTCCAGCACTTGTGCTAACACTGCAGTGAGGCCACTCACAATCATCTTTGAAAGGTAGTGGAGATCAGGAGAGGTGCCTGAGGACTAGAAGAAAGCAAATGTCACCCCAGTCTTCCAAAAGGGCAAGAAGAAGGACGCAGGGAACTACCAGTCAGCCAGCCTCACCTCAACCCCTGGAAAGTTAAGGGAGTACCTCCTTATGGAGGCCATCACTATCCACATGGATGACAAGAAGGTCATCAGGAGTAGTCAGCATGGATTCACTAAAGGTAAGTCATGCTTGACCAGCCTGATTGCCTTCTGTGATGAAACAACTGCCTGGATGGATGAGGGGAGAGCAGGGGGTACTGCCTACCTCGACTTCAGCAAGGCTTTTGACACTGTCACAACATCCTCCCAGGCAAACTCAGGAAGTATGGACTGGGTGAGTGGGCAGAGAGGTGGTTTGAGAACTGGCTGAACAGCAGATCCCAGAGGGTTGTAATCAGTGGCACAGGGCCTAGCTGGAGGTCTGCCACTGGTGGTATCCCCTAAGGTTCAGTACTGGGCCCAGTATTATTGAATATTTCATCAGTGACTTGGATGAAGGGGCAGAGGCCTCCTCAGCAAGTTCCCCAACAACACAAAGGTGGGAGGAGTGGCCGATACCTCAGAGTGCTGTGCAGCCCTTCAGAGGGACCTTAACACGCTGGAGAGATGGGCAGAGAAGAACTGCCTGAAATTCAACAAAGGCAGGTGTGGGATCCTTCACCCAGGGAGGAATAGCCCCAGGTACCAGTACAGGATGGGGGTCACCTGCTGGAGGCAGCTCTGCAGAGAAGGACCTGGAGGACAACAAACTGTCCATGAGCCAGCACTGTGTCCTTGTGGCTGAGAAAGACAAAGGTATCCTGGGGTGCACTAGGAAGAGCACTGCCAGCAGGTTGAGGGAGGTGATCCTGTCCCTCTGCTCAGTCCTTGTGAGGCCTCAGTGTATATCAGTATCTGAAGGGAGGCTCTCAAGAGGATGGAGCCAGGCTCTTCTTGATGGTGCCAAGCAATAGGACAAGAGGCAATGGGCAGAAAATGATGCACAAGAAGTTCCACCTGAATGAGAAAGAACTTCTTTCATGGTCAGTGTGTGTGACCATGCACTGGAACAGGCTTCCCAAAGAGGTTGTGGAGCCTTCTTCACTGGAAATATTCAAGAACCATCTGGACACTATCCTGTGCCATGTGCTTTAGGACGACCCTGCATGAACAAGGAGGTTGGACCAGATGACCCAAAGTGGTCCCTTCCAACCTGGATCGGCTCTATAATTCTTCTCATGTCTTTGGTTCTGCAAACTACAATGACCTTGTTTAGGAAAGTGATGACATAACAGGGATAAGACTGAGATACATTAAATTACAGGTAATATGGTGATGAAGAATGGAGAATGTTTATTCAATATTTCCCAAAATACCCTTATTATTTTCAAAGAGAATCAAACAAAATTACCAGGCAGCAGACTTAAAGCAAGTAATTCAAATACTTCCTCCTACATGCTACAGAATTTGTCTGTGAATTTTGTTGCCATATTGGAAGGAAAACACCAGGCATATCCACACACAATACAGTTTTCCCACAGAGAGTTTGCTGTTTAGTTCCACATACAAATCCAAAGTTAAGTAGTATTATTCTGCTTATGAAAATCAAATGCAACTTGTTTTCTCAGCCAACTCCTGGTAAAGTAGAAAAACAGGGAAAAAGGCTACTGCTTTACCTTTCTTATCTCCACTCTGGGTTAAGTTACTATACAGCAACCAAATACTGCCCAAGTTGGAAAAATTTTAAATACAATGTAGGACAGACAAATTAAGTTTAGACTAGAGCTAAAAACCAAACAGGGTTAAAGGTGATAGAAAGGAAGTGGCTTCTCCAAAGGACTCCTAAAATATTTTTTAGACTTGTTGTGATGTGGGAACTGACATAATATTGGTAGATTAAGGGAAACTCTGAAGGAAACAAATTGGCATGCAAGGAACAAAGGACAGAGCAGAGATCATTGGTTCCAAATCCATTTGTTTCAATTCAATTTTGCCCAGCATACCTGGATTTTTGATGGTTTAAAAAAATGTGTGCTCTTAAGAGATCTTCACTTTTCAGATACAAATTCATTTTGGTCCTTCTGTAGACTTCCATAAAGGAAAAGATATTAGTAGATGTAACTCTGAGTTTTGACTTTTGAGATCATATCACATCCCTGACAGATGAAGAGTTTAGTTTCTAGAGCCATTGGAGAGTGTCAGCTATCATCAGAAAGTAACTCATACCTAATTTAGGAGACAAATGATCCTTTGGATGTACCTTTTTCTCCAGTGACATGAGGAGCCTGATGTTTAAACCAGACACTTGACTTTCAGGTGTCTACATTAATGGAATAAAAAACTCACGTCTTTTTCTTTTTGGTCAGAAGTTCTTGCTATTAGAACCACTCAACCTGTGCCCACGAGTGAACTGTTGGATGCAATACTCTATGATAGCTCATCAGTAACCTTTCCAGGAGTCATATCTCTAAAGAATCACCATGGAAGCACAAAATGCCCTGTTTATATTCAGCTGCGTAACAAATCAGTCAAATCTTTTATTTCAGTCACTCTTCCAAAAGTGGCATTGGCTTTTCTGACAGGAGAGAGCACTTTGTCATCTCCAAGAGCGTCATTTGGCAGTAGGCTAACAGGCTCAGAATGTGATCTGAGGTTATGAAACAATTGCTTTGATGGCCTTCTTCAGCTTGGATACAAGAAACCTTGCTTGACAATTCATTTTGAACATCTGGTCTACTATTACTGAGCATCTATTTATAAAGCTGGCCTCAAAAATATTCTCATAGAAGTGTCTGTCTTCAATCAGTTTGTGTGTGTCTTGTGGCAGCAGAATATTTTACAGACATTAGCTCCTAATTGTCCAGGGTTTTCTTATACAAATCAGCATTCCTTTCTGGAGCTACTTTATTTATATATGGTTTTTATTAACAGCTGTTTCTGTATACAACATAAATGAAAACAACTCCATTAGAGAAGCTGTGAGTCATTGCCATGATTTTATTAAATATATTATTTCAAGATCTCAGACAAGGCATGAAAAGACTTCAACAAACAGCTAGCAATGGCTTAAAATACATACAAACCCCTTTTTTCTGTATTTGTATCAAGTTAATTTTAAAATCCTCTGGTTTTACCAAAGGTAGATAAGTAATTGTAAGCAAGCACATTTGGAGATGTTAAGCAATGTCTGAGAGGAGGGAAGAAAGAGAAAACATGATTCTCATTAAAGAAAAAAATGAGACAGTTTGATTACTACTGTTGTTACATATATCAAGTGAAGGCATACTGGGGAGTGATTACAGTCCTGTGTCTATCATGATTTCCACATCCTAATATCTTCATAGAATGGTTTGGGTTGGAAAGGATCTTAAACAGACCTCCACAGGCGGGGATATGTCCAGCACTGCATCCACCAGTATCCTCAAGTCCTTCTTGGCAAGGCTGCTCTCTATCTCTTCATCCTTAACCTGTATTGATACTGGGGGTTGCCCTGACCCAGGTGCAACTGGCCTTGTTCAGCCTCCTGAGATTTCCATGGGACCACTTCTTGAGCTTGTGCAGGTACCTCTGGATGGCATTCTGTCTCCCAGCTTGGTGTCATCTGCAGATTTGCTGAGGCTGCACTTGATCCCACTCTCTATGTCATTGATAAGAATGTTAAACCATCCCAGTCCCAACAGAGAGCTCTGTGGGACACCACTCATCATTGAGCTCCATCTGGACATTGAGTCCTTGACCAATACCATCTGGATGTGACTGTCCAACCAATTCTTCATCTGCCAAACAGTTCATCCATAAAACTCTTATGTCTCCAATTTAGAGAGAAGGATGCTGTACGAGATCATGTCAAAAGCCTTATTGAAGACCATATAGAGGACACCCATATTTCTTCCCTTGCCAGTGATGTGGTCAATTCATCAATAAAAGCCACTAAGTTGATCAGGCAACATAATTTCATTAAATTCCTGCCTATAATAATAACAGCAGACTGAAATATAAAAAAGTAATCTTCTCTTTTGTCTTTTTTCCAGTCCCAGCATCAGTTACCAATAGATTAATATTATGCTCAAATAAATTCAAAAAGACTCAGTTAAACTTGTAGTCAGACCTTAGGAAAAAAATTGGCAAGATTTTCCTTGGCTTCAAAGGTACAATATTCTCTTTCTAAATTCTCTCCTGTTCAAACCCTCCTTTTTCTAGTTTGCATACTCTAGATGGTACAAGGTCAAAACCTATCACATGGATTCAGTGAAATACAGATATCCAGCCTGGATGATGGATATGATGAATGATGATGAGAAGACAAAGAGTTTTGCCACATGTAGCAGAGCAAGAAAAGAGAGTCATCTCTCTAACTCAACAGCATCACACTTCAGTGATCTCTGGAGAAATAATAAGAGGAATCAGTACAGGTTGCCCAAAGAAATTATAGATGCCCCATCCCTGAAAACATTCAAGATGAGGTTGGAGGGGGGTTTGAGAAAACTGATCTTGTTGAAGATGCCCTTGCTTATTGCAGGGTGGTTGTACTAGGTGACATTCAAAGGTCCCTTCCAACTGAAACTATTTTATGATTCTGTGACACTATGTGACATTAAATTACATACACATTTGTAATAATTTGGGTGCCTCAGTTTTGGATGATCCCTGGACATGTCTTAAAATTGAGACTGCTAAGTGATCCATAGACATGCAGGATAATCTGGCCTCAAGAAAATGTTTTGAGTAGCATTTTACACTTGATTTAACCATATTGAGGTAAGAATCACTTTTAGAGTGCAAATTACCTCCATTTTCATTAGCTTGACATTTCTTGCATATAGATAGATATATTTGTATACACATAAAGATACAAAAAGAAAAACTCAAAATGCTGCTCTATAGGAGGAAAACACTGCTATTGCTAAAATGTAGCTTTAAGATATTGTATCAACTGGAAAACATTTTTAGCAGAGTGTAGTATTTCTGCATGAAAATAATTGTCTGCAAGTGCGTCTCTGTAATTATGCTACGTATTGCTCTGTCCATCATTAGTCTCATAAGGAGTAAGAAAGATAAATTGAAGGAGAATATTTCAGTATTACACTTCCAGGTGTGTAACAGCTGGTCAAGGCTGAGGGACATCAGCAGTAAAGGCTATAAATTCTACTGGAACTCAGGCCATTTTCCATCATTCTGGCTTTCTCACATTAATAATCACTGCAATTGAAACTGTGGGAGCTCAGATGTGCACTGTCACTCTCCTTGCAATCATCCCTGCACATTGACCTGTCCTGGAGTCTTGCTAGGGTCTTGAGTGGTAGTGACAGGCAGAAAGCCATGATTTATACAATGCTGTGCTAATTAAGCAGTGCTGCCAGAGTTTGGGCCATGTCTGTGTAGTGGGTTGACACTGGCTGAATTCCAGACACCCACCAAAGCCTCTCTTATCATTCCCCTCAGCAGCTGGACTAGGGAGAGAAAATATAACGAAGGATTCATGAGCTGAGATAAGGACTGGGAGAGATCACTCACCAAATACCAGTGCCAGCAAAACAGGCTTGAATTAGAGATTTTAATTGAATTTATTATTAACAAAATCAGAGAAGGGTAATGAGAAGTAAAATAAGACCTTAAAAACGTCTTGCACCCACCCCTTCCTCCTTCCCAGATCTGTTTCCTCCCCCTCCAGCCATGCAAGGAGAGAGAGAATGGGAATTATGGTCAGTTTATCACGTTGTTTCTGCTGATGATCAGGGAAAGGACCCCTTTCCCTGCTCCACCATTGGATCTCTCCCATGGGAGACAGTTCTCCATGAGCTTCCCCAACAGGAGTCCAGGCAATAGATCTCCACAACAACATGGGTCACTCTTCCACAGGGTGCAGTCCTTCAGGCACAGCCTGCCCCAGTGTGGGTCGCTTTGGGGTCACAAATCTTACCAGGAAATCTGATCCAGCATGGGTTCCACTCTCCATGGGGCTGCAGGTCCCTGCCAGGAGCCTGCTCCAGCACAGGTCTCCCACAGTGCCACAACCTCCTCCAGGCACCCACCTGCTCTGGTGTGCATCTTCTCCATGGGCTGCAGGTGGATCTCTGCACCCCTGTAGCTCACCATGGGCTGCAAGGGCACAGCTTCACCATGGTCTGCACCAGGTGCTGCAGGGGAATCCCAGCTTCTGTGCCAGGAGCTCCTCCTCCCCCTCCTTCTTCACTGACCTTGGAGTCTGCAGAGTCGTTGCTCTCACATGTTCTCACCCTGCTCTTCTCTTGCCTCAATTGCAACTGTGAAATAACTTTTTATTCTTCTTCTTAAATACATTATCACAGAGGTGTTACTACCATTTCTGACTGGCCCAGCCTTGGCCAGTGCCACATCACTCTTGGAGCTGGCATTGGCTTTGCTGGACATGGAGAAAAGGCTTCCAGCAGCTTCTCCCAGAAGCCACCCCTGTAGTCCCCCCAGTACCAAAACTTGGCCATGTGAACCCAATACAGTCTGTTTCCAGCAGAAACCTTTATGTTTAACAGTTTAAAAGTGTGGCCATTAAATGACACTCCAACTTGTGTGCAAATTGTCACACAAGTTGTCAGTGCCAGGGGAAATCTTACAATGAAATACAAAATGTGTTTGGTACTTTTGGAGTAACTTGAGTATATACTCCTGTGCAAGCACGCAAGCATGAGGCCATCAGCATGAGTTTGGAACAGGAAATGTGTAACATAAATTATATACGTTGTTCAACCCATAAGTTTCGTAAAGGCAACTCTCTTCTCCTGACTGCTCCTTGCTTCAAGGATGGCAGCAGGACTCCGCTTTGTGGCTTTCACACCAGTACCAGGAGAAATATCACCAGCTTTACTCTGCAAGAGCTAAAGCGAGGGTCTCTTCAATTTCTGATGCCCACTCAGCCTTATTTAGGCACACTTAGAGATCTGGTAGAGACCTCTCTGGTGGAGATATGTTGTGGGTCGGGAGCAGGCTAAGATGTTCTTGTGCTCAGCAGACCTGGTCTCAACAGCACTGGTCTCAACTGGCTCTTCCTGGTCCATATCCCCTGTTTTTCCCATTCCTGGGCTAGAGCCATGCTCAATCCTATCCCCGAGTCCTTCTCCTTGGTCCCATCTGAAACTGTGCAGGGCCTGGGGCTGCTGCAGATCATCTGTAATGGAGTGGTTGGTTGGGGCTAAGGGCAAGGTACCTAATCTTCCTGTTGCTAAGGTTGTCTTTTGCTCAATGGGGAGATGAATGCCATCCTCTCAGGGTTGCTGAAATCCCAGTGATGAGTGCCACAGATGCACATATATATAACTGCATAGATCTAAGAGCACACTCATGAATGAAAAAATTCATTGGGTATTTCAAGAAAGCTAACTGAAAGAATGAGGAAGGAGGAAGCAAATTCATGTCTTTGAATCACATGAGTTTTTGGTAACATTTATTGTGTTCCTGGTATACCATGTAACAAACCCACCTGAAAGTCACATTATTATTTTATAATAATAAAAGATGTGTATGCAACATTTGAGAATAGTAACCTCCAGACTTTAAACAGCATGCATACTAATTATTTCTAGAAAACTTGCTTCCTTCTATAAGCTTCCCTCCCTCCCCAAGTGTGGGGAAATATCCAGTTGATGCAGCTGTAAAAAATGGAGCGCAGGAGCCAATAGATCACAAAATATGAGGTATGAAGAAGTGCTCATTTCAATAAAACCGTCAGCATGAGCATTCTTATTTATGACATGTTATAAAAGGTTTATTGCCTGTTTTACAACTCTGGCTGCCCAAAGTTTGATTTAATCAGAAAACATGCCAGCAATGTGCATTGATGCCAGGCCTAGGTTTTCATGTCCTAGAAGTTGTGACAGCTTAGCCCAGACTTTTCCCAAGCTGTTTGTTAGTGGACATGAATCCATCAGGTATTTGGGAGAAAGTATGCACTGTGATATATAAATCTCTCAGGAGCTGAGGATAAAATCTGCGCCCTGAATATCTACCGGTGAATAGAAACACCACTCATGTTATTATTAACTGGATATGTCCCTTTTTTTACTGTCCAGTACTAGGAACCATAATCTAAACTGCTGGGTAGTTTCTAAGTCATCACTGGTGTGTTTTGCCATTAGAAGTACTGAAGTCTCACCTGAATCAGTGTGGAACCTCAGCTGGCCTTACTGGCTACAGGGAATATTGTCTCCTTTGCTGGGACGGACCACACATTGCTGGAAGGTTTTCCTTGCTCTCTTCCTTACTTTGATTCAAGCTGTGGGTAGAAATATTCCCAAAGAATGGAAGGAGGAAGAAAACAGATCTCTCTTCCTCCCAAAGTAGAGCTGAAGAGGGAACTTGTTTTCCCGGGCCTTTTTTACCTTTTGCAGTTGTCCTGGCACGGAGGGAGGTCGCTGGATGTTTGCTGCTGTATCCCTCCCTGGCACAGCAGGATTTTCCAAGCGTTGCCTTCAATCTGCTGTGGCTCTTCTGCACCACTCTGAGACACATTGCTCCTCATTTGGACCAGAGAGGGTGTGCAGGTGGCAGACTTCACTGGCTGACTGGATGGTACTGCCCTGATCTGGATTTAGATGAGCAAAGGGCATTTTTTATATTGGGAAATGAAAGATAATTTTTTTTTAATTATCTTCTTGTGACTTGGACAGTGGGTTGAAAGAAAACAGGAGTATGAAACGTACCATTGCGCCAACAGATTTAGCGATCTCTCACATGTGTCTGTTTTGGTTCCCCAAAGGGGATAGAGAAAAAGACACGGCAGCAAGTTGTTGGCAGTTAGCTTTATTCACTGTGCTGGGTCAGGCCATATAGCTTCTTGAAAAGTTCCTTCAAATGCACAGTTGTGGGAAGGAGGACTAGAGAGGCATCTAATACTCTCAGTTAATTAAATTTAACTAACTTTCTTCAGCTACTTAAAATTCCACGTAAGCCCTTGATCTGCATACGTGCCCTGATCAGCCTTCTGATTTTGGTCATATGGCCACATGCACAGCAATGCAGTCCTGTCCTGCAGACATCAAAGCTTCACCCTGGTCTCAGGGGAGGACACCAGTGAAATGATGCATCAGAGGTGGAGCCCTCCCTGCATATCATCTGCATTACCCTCAATTCAAAACTCGTGCTGAGGCAGGGCAATGTGGGGACACAGCAGCAATACAAACACATACACGATTGAACAGCGACTGGTTGTCCCAAGTTCCTGGAAAACTTACCAGGAAATTAACTACTTCAGAAGCATCAGCACACAGAAGTGCCTTTTATACCCTAATTATTTTGCAGTATACAAAGCAATATCTTGTGCTATTAAGCTATTTGTTTACCAAGCATCAAAAGTTGCTGGCTGCAGAAAAGCCATGCTAGCATATTGTGTATGGATTTTAAGCCAAGATGCCTTATGGTACTGAACTGCTAAGTTATATGAGCTTTCTGCATTCAGTAGTGTTATATGAGGATAAAAGACCTTAAACTTTGGTCCTGTACATTCTAGTGGATGGACTTATGTTCAATGTCAAAGACAAAAAACCTGAAATTAATGAAAAAAGTGTAATGCAGCTCATTTATTTATATGTTCTTTCCTTTGTTTTTAAAATTCATTGGAAAAAAAAAAAAGCTGTGAAAAGAGTGACCCAAATCTTGAAAATAGAATAAGAATATGTTTAACTTTACCTGCTCAATAGATGAAGGTTTTATCACTTTAAAAATCTTTTGGACTGCTAGGAGGGAAGTGATGAGAAAATATAAAGCCTTTTTGGAATAAACAAGAATGTAAATCATTCTGAGTTCAGACAGTGCTCAGCTCAAGAATGCATCAGTTTCAGAAAAGATTAATAAACCAATATTTCTTTCTTGTGCTCTTCTTTGGAGAAAACAGTTGGCTTTGATTAAATAAATTAAGATCAAAAGAACAGAGACAGAAATGCATTGAATACCTGATCCAAGCTAAGTGTAACTGTTAAAGAGAAAGTTGAATCCTCCATGTCCTTAGTTGTGG
The DNA here is from genome assembly GCA_020086605.1 of Lanius collurio. Classification (NCBI taxonomy): domain Eukaryota; kingdom Metazoa; phylum Chordata; class Aves; order Passeriformes; family Laniidae; genus Lanius; species Lanius collurio. Next base: position 42,492,373 of record JACBWW010000003.1, read on the forward strand.
GACGGATATTTTTATTAAGCATACAGCATTATTTATAGTGATTTCATAAGGTACAGATCCAAAGCATATTTAAATTATGTTTCCCCTATTGTAACTGACTTAATAATTGATCTAGAAAGACCATCTGTGTATACCAGAAATACAAGTGTATAAGGTGATTGATGCTGTACATTAACCTAAAGACAGGGACACAGCTATCCTGGCTGTGCTGTCGGAGGCTGGATCAGCTTAGGGAACTGTAAAGACAGATAATGCCCTTTGTCCTGCCAATGTGTTTTAAACCTTGAAAGATGGGGTGGAGCTACAGGCTAAGAAATGTAGCTTGCCTTTATGCTGTGGTCAATGAGATTTAAAACACAAGCAGAGGCACAGTAGGTGAGAAGTACTGCAGAAAGATTGACTTTAACAAGCCAGAAAAATTTATTACAGAAACCATCAACCTCGGAAAAGCCAGGCTATTCCCTTGTAGTATGTTTGATACGTTTATTTTTATTTAATACAGATATGTCTTCTAAAACACGGTCTCATACGGTGATGAAAGACTACTTGTCCATATTTACATCCACATACTAGATTATTTTTCATGGGCAGCTGATGACATTTTTTTGTCTCAGTAACCCCACTCACTTGTAAGTACTACTGCTGGTGACTTCTCTTGTCCCTCTGATTTCAGATAATGAACCTTCACAGTAGACATGCTGTTCTCTGCATGAGACAAAGTGTTCTCACCACTTAACAGATATTTCCATTCCAGGCTTGGCTCACATGATCAGGGGTGAATAAGTTTTTGAAGAATATTATGCCATCTCCTTGTGACTCACTTGCCACATTTTGCTTTTAAAATAATGTCAAATAACTTAGGGAACAAATGAAACTAAACAGAAATCTCAAGTTTTGAGCTGCAGTGGGAGAAAAGGAAACCTGAAGTACATAATTTTTTTATATTTGGTTTCATTTAATTCTCCATTTCCTAGGTCTAAAATGAATCTTGTAAATTTTTCTGTGCCTCTGCAATTTAACTACAGGGATAGTTGAAGTAAATTAAAAGAAATTAATCCTATGATTTATTTTAAGCCCAAGATTAAATATTAATTAAGTGGAGGCCTCTGTAAGGATCTCAAAAAGAGTGGTATTGCTACAAAAAGCATAGGAGTTCATGAATTTCTTTTCTGTAAAAGAAAGACCTGACATTTTTGAAGCAGTGATTTGTTCTCTAAGAGGAAACATGGGAACTGTGTTGGATTACTGACTTGCTACAGAAAAACATGGAAAATATAATTTGTAGCGATGGAAGGAGTGTAAGACTATCATATGATTAATTTTTGCCAGATTGAGGCTTAGCCCCAAACCCAAAACTTTCTCAGAACTCAGACAATCAGATCTAGCAATACTTCTAAAAATCCAGTTCAAAAACCTTTCAGATCACACCTGCTATGAATCAGGAAAACTGCTTGACTCTAGACCTCATGCTGTGAATCTATCCCCAAAAGCTTCACAATTATATGAAGTGGGTGGAGCCATGGGATTGGGACTACATTTAAAAGGAAGGGCCAAGCTCTCAGGATGTGCTGTCTGCCATTGTGTGCCAGGTTGAGTTAATGCATGGGGGTTGCACAGGGAGAAATGGCTTTTTTTCTAATTTGCATTGCTGAAGATTACAGAAGTCCTACTTATAGTCCAATATCCCACCGACCTAGAAAATTCAGGAAAAAAATCTGGGGCTTTGGGACAAGTTTTGAAAAGCTAGTGTTTTTCTCATGCAGCACAGCAATGGCTGAGCTGTTTCTAACCAGACTGCTTCAGAGAATGGGGGCATTTGAGGCAGCCCTGAACTTGGTGGGGGAAGTTTCAACAACTTGAAAAACATCATTAAACCAAGTCAAATTTTAAAACTAAGTAAAGAAGCACGGACCTGAATATTATATGAACATATTAAAGACAGGGACAGAACACGGCTGATTCTGCTCTGCAACTTTAATTTAAATCAAATATCATTTTTAATTTATATTAATGACGAAGTCTCTTTTAACCTTAATGGATGGGAAAATTATGCATTTTTAAATTGTTGGACATAATATACTTGGTTAACATTTCAAATAAGCTTAGTTTCTTCTATGTGATCAATATTGATCAATATTAGGAAATGCACATTTCTCATTTGCAGTATCACCAACACAATTGTGTAATATGACATAGAGTTCTGATTTCTTTGAGTTCATATTGTTTCTCATACCTCATATAATTTCAAATTATGTTTTATAATAAAACTACAAGGACATTTTTTCTTCAAAAAGAAAGATAGATGTTCAGATCTAAAAATTATCACTGGTTACAGCAGCAGTTGCCCAAATGAATTAAAATTTAATGTTAACAGAGACTGACTGTGTTTAACATTAGCTTTAAAAATAAGGTCCTGGAGGAGCAAAACCCAGCAGTGGCCACTCCCTGTATGTTTGTGTGTAAGAGATTTGTAGTGTTAACTTCCTATTTACACAATTTTTAATATCCAAATGTTTGCCTCCTTTATGATTAGACATAGATGTTTGGGGACAAAATATGCATACTCAGTGTAAGGAAATTTGAGAAAACATCCTCAGAGATATCCTGGTTTATGTGAGTGGCTTCCTAATTCCTACAGAAGCTTGCAGCACAGGTGCCATAAAGCCAGTCTTGTTCTTCCTCTTGTGGGGTTCTTCCTGAAGGATAAGAGAAAATAATTTCCATACATAGTAAATCAGTATGCCTGCATGTAGAGGACCAATTTTACAAAATCATACTGAAGTTCACCGACAAAATAACACAGAGATTAATATGTAGCATTTCTCCATGTAAAAAGCTTCCTTCAATCCCTACACTTATCTGCAGAGATTTTCACCTAGAAACTAACCTGTGTTGACCAGTCTATGCCTTTGTGAGTCCATCCTGTGGTGGTACAAATGCAGACCAAGAGCAATATTTGTTTCCCTGTAGCTTTTGCAATTTTTTTTTTTTTGCCAGACATCAAAAGCATTTCTTTATTGATCTGTGTGAGTGCAATGGTTTTAACAGGAGGAAGGCACTGGGTGACATCAGCAACCAGTGGGTACATTCAGTGGATACATTCAAATTCATGCTTTTACAAGGGGTGTTGAGAAAAAGGGAGTCTGAGAAGTATTTTAGTAGAAAGCTCATTCTATTTAGTCTATTTTTCCAAGCAACGATTCACTTCAGAAACTAGTGAATATGGACTTTTTTGAGTAGCTTTTACCAAGAGCTGTACATTGTGACTGGACTGTAGATGTCTAAAGTTCATTAGGTGTTGAGTGTAGAGGGAGTACAAGACTAGTTGGCTCTATGAAGACTGCATCAGATGCTGTGTCTCTTCCAGCTGTTGTGATTATCATGATGTATGGACTGGGTAAATCCAAAACTTTTTTTGGATATTGCAGTTGGCAATATCAGGGACAGACAACTGAGATTTAGAATCATAGAATGGCTTGAGTTGAAAGGAACCTTAAAGATCATCTAGTTCCAACCTCCCTGCTATTTGCATGCCTCTCACTAGACCAGGTTGCTCAGAACCCCATCCAACCTGGCCTTGAACACTCCAGGACATCCACAGCTTCTCTGGGAAACCCATGCCAGCGTCTCACTACTCTTACTCTCAGAGTTTAGATTGTCCTCTAAATATTTAATTTAAGTCCAGACTCTTTCAGCTTAAAGCCATTAAAATTGCCTCTTCATGATTCCATGATTCTACTTTTAACACAGACTAGATAATGTCATGGGCAACTGTAGGATGCAAATGTTCTGTTTGTTTGTCTATTCATTCTGTCAAAGCCTCCTTGGGTGATTGCTGAGATCTTTATTTTGTGTTTAGGGTTTTATGGAAGAAGCTGGCACACCAAGTCAGGAAGACAAGTACCACACAGATATTTCGTGTGCCATTACCGTCTCTCCAAGCAGCCTTGATGAGTATTGGGAGGGATGGGAGCTGATGGGAGCATTCTGCTACACCATTTCTGGGATTACCACTGCTCAATGACTGCTGCCACATCATGAAGTGATTGCAATAACAAAGTAATGATTCACATGCATGGTGATCAATGGTGGGAAACACTTCCATGTGGCTTGATGAGGTCCACACTGCCTTTTGACCACCTGCATTCAGTCCCTGCCAGACCAGAGCATCACTGAAGCCATCATGGGTTGGGTTGTTCTTCATGTCTCAGCCATGCCCCAGCACAGAGATAATGCTGACTATCTCAGCTGACTGATGAGTACAAAAAATCATGCTCTGTTGATGCTTCATTGCAGTAGGTTTTGATGTAATTAACCCTAAGTTTTTGATGTTGTTTTGTTTTGTTGTGGTTGGGGGGGTGGGGGAGAGAGGGGGGCATTTGTTTGGGGTTTTTTGTGGAAACAAATTGATTTGGATGTGGTTTTGTTCCATCCTATACAGTCTTCTCTGAAGACACTGAGTGGGATGAATTAATTTTTCCCGTTCCTGAGTAGTCTTTAGAAGGATTATTGAGGACTGTGCCTTGCCACCTTCAAACACAGTGTGCTTCTCCTGGAGATGTGCCAGAGAAGCCAAGAAGAGTTCTGCATCACAGGGATGTTTAAAACCAAAGAACTTGACAGTATGTAGATCCAGACATGGACACAGGGCCCAGACAGAGCATCCTGGCAACTTTCCGGCAGTTCTCAGTGAGACACATGGGTCTATCACAAATCCAAAACACATTATGCTCAGAAGAAATCTTTGGTTTCATACAGTTGGTATAAAATAAAACAGTGTGCTGCTGCAGAGGATGGTTCATACAGCACACACGAGCAGTGCTCCCCAAAGGGTTTGTGGGGGCTGGGGATCATGCAGCTTGAGACAAGATTAATAAAACAAGAGGAAAGATAATAAAAATTATTTTCTTGACTGATTACAATTATTCTTTGTGTGTGCAAGTGCAAAGATTCATTTGGTCTCCTGTCCAAAAATGACAGTCTATTTATTCAATTGCATGATTCAGATTTAGAGCAATGTCCTCACAGTAAGGGGGGGTGGTATCAAGCAGCTCCTGTTTGAAACTCTGCAGACAGTACCTCTGAAAATCTCCCCCATTCACAAAAAATGCTGCAATGACTGCTAAGATTGCCTAAAAGTCCTTCCCCAATCACCGATGTATGCAATTTTTCAAAGCTGTATCTCCAATCCAGGGTCATTAAGTAACCTGAACATTCCAAATGCAGACAAATATCTATCTCCTCTCTGATAAATCTCTTCAATGAAAGTGACCAATTAAAAATACTCTTTTTAGGCACTTTCTCTTCAGTTCCTAAAACAATAAAACTGAAATAAAATTTCTAAACAAGGTCTAAAAAGAAAAGCTATCATTTGTTTTAATTCTTCCTAAGGCATGATGGCCTCCAGTAATTCTGAGACTTTTTACACGATGATGTGAGTGATATGGTATTTGAGAAAAGTTGAATTATGTGTGCATTTGCCTGAATAATGAAGGAGGCAGTGGCAAGAATCCCTACAGAATCCTGGCATAGCAACAGAGCAAAATGAATGAGAGGAAAGGACTGAGAAAAAAATTATGCTAGGTCTGCTAACACTGGGAATTCAGAGGTGTAACCCAGGTCAACTTTTCAAAAACCAAATAAGGAATTCAGCTTTCCTTTTTCTCAGCATGAATTTCTTCAGCATTATGCCAGAAACTTTTTCTGACACATGAAATAGAAAGTTTTATGATTCCTTTAGAAACTTTACCTCTTCTAACACCCTTCACCCCCTTCCTCACTCTTCCCAATTGTATTTTGAGCCATATCAGATAGGAAAATTTCAAGCCAGCTAAAGAGTAATGACTATTGGGGGTTTTCTCTGTGTTCTTAATTGAAAATTTTTACAGTAACACTAAAAAGATAAATGCACTATAAAAGTGAAGATGTGATATATTTAGAGCAGTTGGGTAATCTTATTTAAAAATAACTGATGCCTTAGTTAAGGTTGCAGAATTTTTAATCTATGCTGAATTATTCTAGCAATAACATTTATTAACCAACTCCTATCATAGGCAAATGTATGTCATTTTTGTTTGAAACTGACATCACACTAAGAAAACATATTTGCTTCTATTTGCTTCTTTGTGTTCTAGCTTTGTGCTTCTTTTTCTTCTAGCTCAGCATCTTTCTTCCATTGCTTGGGTCTTTCTTGTAATTCAAATATACTGAAAAACATGCTGAATGATTAAAATGATTCCTAGGCTAACTCATCTAAATGTTATCAGGCAAATGGATTGTGTTTATCACTGTTGAGAAATCTACCTCTAATAACTGCTGGTTATTATTTTCCTTTTTTTTCCCTCATTTTCATTGGAACGTAAGTCTATTTACTGTCAGCATATGATATGACTACTGTTTTTAGTAACTGCAGGACAGAATTATGTCCACTATGCTTCAATACTGGGATTTTCCCTACTTCCAAAAGCTTTTGTGCATTTTTTCTGATTCTAATGTATCTAAAATGCTGTAAAACTGACCCAAGACAACTGCTTATGTTCTTTCATCTCACTTATCCATTTTTTATTATTCATAACTTCTAATTTACATTAATCACTGTGAACATCCTCCTTTTTTCTGAACAGTTTTATATTGTCCTCCAATTAAGTATTGGGGTTTTTACATTCCCTCTAAATCAAGTTGGTTGGTTTGAGGGTTTTTGTTGCTCATGTGATTATTTCCTAAAACTGAAAGATTGTGACCAGACAATATTTTAAAAGCAGTTTGAAATTTGCATTTGCAGTTTTTTGTTTAAATTCCTTTATTCCATCTGATTGCATTCAACTGCTTTTGAGATGCCAGTAACTGGGAAGTAAGTTTTGCCATACAGAGCCTTTCTCTTCCTCATTTGTCTATTTTGCCTAAATAGGTTAAAACCAATTTTTTAACATCTTCATTATAAAGATTTTTCTATAGCAATACCACTGAAGTGAATTTTTCTCTTCTAAATAAGTTCTGCATTAAAACAAGAGCAGATGCTCTCCTTCTCTTCAGTTAGCAAAAGGTTTGGGTCTAACATTAACAGCTGCCTATTCACTGCCAAAGCCTGTGGCTGAATTAAAGCTCCCTGGAAGCACAGCCACAGCAAGCAGCTGTGGTTACCTCCAGAGCTGCCCAGGTGGAAATTCACCATCACTGTATTGTTTCCCTTGGTATGTGGAAGCACTGGCCAATTTCTTAAACCTGGATGCCAGCTCAACTTAGTAAATTCAAACTTCAGCAGCAGGAGCAAAGCTGACCCTAAATTAAATCTTGTGAATCAATAGAAATATTCAAATATGCTTCTCCCAATGTTATAATTTCAGTTCTTATTCCTGCAAGTATAGAACCACCTTCAACAGCCAGCTATTAGCCACCAGTAGGTTTAAATTATCTTCATGAGGGTCTGCATATCTACTGAAAGTGCTTAAGGACCTGAAAATCAAATGCAGTTGAAAATTATAACCATGATAATATATAAGTGCTCCAAAGTATTTAGAAATAACTGTTTCTATCTATTCCTTTCTTGTGGGCTGTATAAAATAAACAACTTGATTAGCTCGAGCTTGACTGTGTGAAGGGTATATTTATTATTGGAAAAGAACTACTTTTGAAGAAAGGAATTTTAATTTCAGCTTTGAAAGGTCATTTTAAATGGTCATAATAATTGTCCTGAATTCACCTGAGACTTGTGTTTGGGACCTATTCCCCTTCAGCGATGGTAGGTGTTTTAAAAGACCCAAGCACAAGAGATTTTAGGTATTGATTGCTGAACAATGACAATTTGTCATCGAAATGACAAAAAATATCTGCCGTTCCCCACTAGGGCAATTTATCAGAGCTGACAATCATCTCCACAGAGCATCTCCCATCCTGGCTCCAGGGTCTGCTCTACAGCATCCTCCACCTCCCACTCGCACTTGACCCAGGCAAACAGTTCTTTCACTTTTCTTTATTTGATCAGTAGCTGATTTTTTTCTTAGCCACTGAAATTTCTAACAAGCTGTGTATCTCTTGCCAGAGAAAGTTTCCCGTTTCCATTTATTTTCCTCTACCTCATAAAGGAATAATGTAGTATTGCTCTTCCTAAATTGGAAATGGCATTTCTTTTGTTTAACCTAATGTCCCCTCTGTATTTTGGAGCTCTCACGTGCAGAGTGGTTTTCTATTTTTGTGTTTTCTAAACATTTTTTTAATTTTAAAATTTTCTAAAAATTTACTTCTGGTTTTAAAAGGGAACTTGGCGAGTGACATTTTGTCATGCAACTGTGCACTGATCATCAATGTTTAATTAAAACCTGTCATTGAGAGGTGATGTCCTTCCTTAGGAATGAATTTACTTTAGCAGTGAAAGTCTAGAGGGGCAGTTCTCTTGCTGTCACAGATCGACTTAAAAGACCAGAGAGACACGCAGGAAGACAACGAACAGTTCTGTGCATATTTATGGACTTGTTGTGCATGTGGTAAGTACTCTCCTGACAGCTAGTGTTAAATCCAATCAATCATCACTTAAATACATCACTGTGTATATTCACCTCACTCCTTCATTAGCATTCATTAGCAATTAATCAACACAGCAGTAGTCTCTGGAAAGATCAACAATCCATAAGGTACATTTACATTAAAGATGAGCAAGTGAACATTTGTTCCACTTCAGCTAAGTCTTGTGTATTGTCATTTCTTCAAGGAGTGAAAGACATTGATCAAGCAAATGGCTGATTGATTGATTGATAGAACATACCATCTATTGCCTCTGAAGACCATTTTTCTTCAAACCAGAGGACAGTAGATTTTGCTCAGAAAAAACTTTCTGTCTTCAGTTTCACAGGGTGTTTCACCATACTGGTTGAAAACATCTTCCTTCCTTAAATCCACTGGCTTTAGAGACAAACTCTGTTGCTGAATGTCTTTCAGTTTCTAAAATATGACCACATTCTAGGGACAGAGGTCCAGACATATCCTTTTAGTATCAGACATAGAATCATGTTTGTTTGGCTGATTTATTTCTTCAGCCAAAACAATTAATTTACAACATTTCTGAGGCAAAGTGGAAGAAAAAATTCTATTCAGGCATATAAAATATACAGTCTTACTTTTTTGTTCTATTGCATTAAGAAATAATAAATCTTAATACTTTCAGAGACCTTTACAACCCTGTGGAAAATTAACTAAACTAAGATTAATTGAAGTAGTTGTTCAGCTCCATTTATTACATAAATATATACTGATAATGATATTTTAGTGTTTATCTTAAGTACTCTTCAGACTTTATAGTAGTGAAATGATATAATGAGGTTTTAATTTGATTGTTTTCTTTTGTGATAGAAAATATGTCTTTAAAAATAAAGATTTTTCTAATATTAGTTGCCAAAATTAACTTAAAGGAGAATTTATCACCTTATATTCAATGAAATGGAAACGTTTTCATTACTAAAAATATTACATTGTTGAGACACTAAATAAACATGTATTTCTTCAGTAATTCCTTTGCTTTCATAGAGACACATTAAGCTACTATCATTGTGTTGTTAACATGATAAAATATCCAGTGTCTAATAAACATTCAGTTCTTTGTGAATATTGAAAGCGTCCTTTTTAATGCACCAGTTATGGATTTGGATTGCTAGTTTAATTCCTTCAATGTATCTTGTTACTTGCTTCATGATTTCTTTTTAATTATTTTCACATACAAATTCTATCTCCTTCTTATCTATCACTTGGTATACCTTTGGACAGATATAACTGGGCATATGAACTCTCTGTGACATACCTCAGAATTACTGAGCCATTTCACAGGACAACTCCCCTCTAAATCTCTGTGTGGCCACTCTGTTCCCTCTACACATTTTTTGTTTGCTTGTTCTTTTGTTTTAACATGAATCTTTGTTCTGTGAAATATCTTTTCTTTCTTGTACCAATACATCAATGAAAAAGGTTGTTAAGGTTAGGATAACCCCAAAGTGAAGTACTGTGAATGTGCTTAAATAGCAATTTATGTCTTCCAGGTGAAGTGTGGCAGTGGGAAGAGAAGGAGTTGTTTTCCATATTGCAGAAATAGACAAAGTTGCATGGTCATTCCATTTAATGAAAGACTTTGACATTCTGTTGCACTATGATATGAGATTAACCCTTCCCTGTTTGAAAGTCTTCACCTCCTTGGTAGGACTGTTTAGACCTGTAGACCCTGAAAGCTCACATCAGGGAAAAATCACGTGTTATGGGAAATCTGGTAGGTCATATCTAGTATCTGCACAACCCTGCCAGAAATAAAGGCTTCTCTGCAAAAACACATTGATATGGTCAAAATTCTTCATCATTCAAACACATCAAAATATTGATCACAATTATTCCAGGGAATTTTAAGTATAACTAAGACTACTCACCCCCACCATTCCTCTCTGCTTGATTAGCTTCTCAGAGATGGCTTGGCAGGACTCACAGAGGTTGGGGCACCAGCAACCTTGGCTAGAGAGATAGTAAACAAAACAATAGTGTGGATTCCATTACGAGTTTATCTGCCCACTCCTACGCTACCATCCTTATCAAAAAGCTCTGACTTAGCACAAAGATAAGCTTTGCTCCTCTCTTTCCCCAAGCAGCCTGTCTTCTGTGCAGGAAAGGCAACATTTTACCTTTACATTCACAAAATGGTTCTTTAAACTTCATTATTTTGTAAGACTTTTATTCAAAGTTTTCTCCCATTTAAGAACAATACCCAAAAGGCACATCTTATTTTACACATAGGCACTGAAATTTGTTAAATTTAATCTTTATTTTGCAGAGGGAAACCCAACAGTGATTTTTACTTTTTAAACTACTTTTCTATTTCTAGGAAACTTCAATGAAGCATTTTATGGCATGATGATAGTGCAATAGGAAGAACTTGTATTCAAGATGATTAGACAACCACTAACATAAGGCACTACTGAATTTCTCAACCCTACGGGCAACAGAAATGGCAGAGCAGATTTTAGGGAAATTTTACACATTAGTACATAAACAGTCTGTCAAGAAATCGCACCCTTCAGATGTCTGCCTCTGACAGTCTTCAAGACATTAAAAAAATCATAAATGTGATTTGCAATAGAGACATTTACTAGCCTTAATATACAGAGACTGTCATCACTAGGCAAATCCAGGAATCACAAGTGAAGATTATTAGAGTCTGAAATACCCATGCAGCAGAATGGTACATGTGGATGTATGTAACCCAAAAAGTCATGAACTTCTCTTCTCAGTGACCTGTTTGATCTTCAGCCCACAATCCGTTCTAGTATGGCCTTACACACTTTGACAATGTGTAGACATAACTGTAAAAAGGAAAAGCAGGAGTCTATGAAAAGGGTGAGTAAAACAAGAAAACTGGAGCTTTGTGGAATTTAACAGGAAATATTAAAAGGAAGGAAGCATTGGCACGGAGAAGAAACTGAATTGAAAGAAGGAGTGAGGGAAGGAGAGATGCATGACCACAATAAAAGATCTGAAGATGAACAAAGAGCCCAAATCACACTTGGAAAGAAAAAAGAGTTTATCTTCACTGTAGTCTTTCATTGATATGTGATTCCATGGCTTGTTTTATTTGGGTTGGTATGTCCAGGCAGTAGCTATCAAAATGTGTGCAGAGGTTTGGTGAACTGACAGTCTCGGTCCAAATGTCTGCAGACAGACATTTAAATTGCAAGAGTTCCAGGGTAAAACAAGAAACACACTGGAGATGGAGCCTCAGTCACACTCCCAGATAGAGAGATGCTCTGTCTTTTAGCAGCTCCATTGGCTGCCTTGGAATCAGCATATCTGGGGCTGACTCTAAGGTCTCAGGAGCCAGTGCTCTCAAACTGGTACCTTTCAGGTCATTACAGTCAATAATTCCTTTTCAAGTATCAAAAAGAAAAGAAAACAAAATGAGATGATTAAAAAGCCAATTAGCAGATCAAAGTATGAGAAGCTAAGTCCTAGAGGGGAAAAAGAATGCATGTATGGTAATTTAGGCAGTAAGGAAGATAATTAGAACAGGGTAGTGATAATGGGATAAACTGGGGATCAAAAACCATAGAGTTGATTGGAAAAAAAAAAAAGAGAAGAAAATTAAGGGAAGTTTTAATGACTCTTTGAATAAAACAATTAACCATATAAATATTAGAATGAAAGCTCATCTTGAAACCACCCTGACCTCTTTGTAAGTGGGACAGTCACCCACAATTCTCAAAAAAGTATAGTTTTAATTCTTCTCCCTGAGAAGTATTTCAATGTCTCTGATGCAAACATCTTCTGGGATAGGGAGCTGAATATGGAAGACATAAGTGGAGCAGCAAATAGAGATTAGAGACATAAAGGCAGACTTCCCCACCTCATCCTTCCTGCTTATCTTTTTCATAATTTTAACTCCCCTTTTCAGCAAAAACATCAGAGTTTTGATGTTGAAGTCCCAATTCACTTTCTAAACTTTGTTTCACTTGACTTCCTTCCAAATTCTCTTTTTGCCTACAGTTCTCACAGCTCTAGCTTTCTGATGAGGTTTGTTCTTGGCCAAACTTTCTGTCAGCCTTTTCTCCCTGTGTTGTGAGTACACATCCCTCCTCCTCAGCCCCGTGCCTGCCTGAACTCCTGATCTGATCCCTGCTGTTGTCCATTTGATCAAAATATGCTACTCAGGGACTTACTGTATTTGGTGAAAAGAATGAGGAGAAACAGAAAAACCTTCTTTTTTTGTGAGGTTTCCAAAGACCGCCCTTGAGCTTTGGCTCCAAAGGTCTCACAGCATTGTGAGCCCACAGATTCCTGTGTTCTTTGTCACAAAGTCCTGTAAGTCTTTAAACAGAAAAGCCCCTAACAGTGTGCACCCCATGGCTCTGTCAAAGCCAACAACATGCTTACATAAATACTGTTTGGCTCTAACCCTTTCCATGTGGCTTATACCACAGGAAGTTCACTTTCTTCTAAAGAGCCTGAACAGGGGTGGGGGTAAGGATGAGTTTCAGTCTGTGATGTATGAGTTAGACTTTTAGAGACAGCTGTGACTCAAGAGAGAATGAAGGGTTTGCAACTTAACAAGAAAGAACAGGAAGGAACAGAGCTGTGGAGAAAAAGAACTAAATCGGAGGCATGGGTCGAAAAATAAACATCTCCTTTATATTACCTGAGGAGCTTCTGAAGTAATTTTAGCAAAGGAATATTTACAGTCACAGGACAAAGAACATGGTCATTAATGCCAGCACTGTGTCTTGTCAACAATAGAGGAAAAGAAAGGATCCTCTCTGAAGAACAACTGGTAAAGATCAAAAAACATTCAAAAGCAGATTCCTCCCAAGTGAATAATGTCAAACAGTACGTCTCTTGAATGTTCACCTACTGCTTGGTGATAAACAGAGATAAAAGGTGAAGAACCTCTGGGTAGCAACTCTTCTTTGACCTGAAGAAGCTCTGGGTAGCAGCTCCCTATTTCCTTGCAAGTAGAAAACATGAAGGAAAGGAGCTACAAAGTAATACTTGCTATTTTATTCAGAGTATCTAGTTCTCTGATTAGTAACTCACTTCAGGGAATGGAAAAATGCAGTTGGACCAGAAGGTGAGAAATGCCTAGCTTCAGGTCAAATTCTTCCTGCCTTCTCAAGCCACAGTGGCTGTACTTGAGAAGATTGTGTCACTGACACATAACTTTCTTTTCTCTCTGGAGGCAATTCTCTTGTCAGCTTTGCTCCTTGTGGAAAGGATAAGAGACATATTTCCAATGGGACGGAAGAAAAAAGAAAAGGAAAAGGAAAAGGAAAAGGAAAAGGAAAAGGAAAAGGAAAAGGAAAAGGAAAAGGAAAAGGAAAAGGAAAAGGAAAGGAAAGAAAAGAAAAGAAAAGAAAAGAAAAGAAAAGAAAAGAAAAGAAAAGAAAAGAAAAGAAAAGAAAAGAAAAGAAAAGAAAAGAAAAGAAAAGAAAAGAAAAGAAAAAAAAAGAAAAGAAAAGAAGAGAAAAGAAAAAAGAAGAGAAAAGAAAAGAAAAATATCACATGTACTCTCCTTCACAAACTTCCAATTTACTCCAGGTTAAAATCCACTTTACTGCTCTTAAATAGTAATTAATGATAATTCTGAGTCAGTCTATTGCTATGAGGAGTCTGGATAACAGCAATGAGAGAACTAACAAACATTAGAGGAGAGAGCTTCGGAGGTGAAAAGAGGAAGAAGGAGGGAGGATACTGTTGGATGCTTCAGGATTTTTGTTGCTCTGCTTAAGTATTTCTGTAGAAGATATGTGGTTTCAGATCTTGAACTTCAACCTTGTTTAACACTACAATAAACTTGAGACATTCTCCCGTTACATGACACCACATGCCCTGTAACAAATTTGTATGTTAGGGTTACTTATAAGACTTAACATTATTTCTGTTCTTTTCTAATTAGTTTGGATTTATCTGTTTTAGCCATCTTTAACATTTAATCTACCACACTTATCTAGCTCCTTGTTATAATGACAGAAGAGAGCAAAGCATGTCCAAGGGTGATTCATCCTGCCTGTCTTCTATATCTGTCTTGCCAGAAGTAGTTGTATGGAAAATCATGTACTTGGTACTTGTAGTGAGGTTTTTGGGGAATGGAAGAAAGTATGGAAACAACATGACAGTTTTCTACTGCACACAAACAACTCCTTGCCAGGGTTTTTCTTGGGCAAATTTGCATGTGAGTAAACACTTGATCTTTAGCGTTTTCTTTGCTCTGAATTTTTTACAAGTGACCAAATCTCAGAATTATTCTCTGTGATATTTATATTTTTGCTCTTTGCTTTTTCCTCTTCATCTTCAGCTCTATTTTCTCTTTATCTAAAGTTTTATTTTATATTAGCATGCGTTTCTATTGTATTCTGGATACTCAGTTATAGTTATTACCCCATATGTTTCCCACTCTTTAAAAACATTTTCTTTCCTGAAATAATCACCACTTTTGTTTACATTGATTTTGGTACATTTTCCCTCTTCCTTTGATGCCATGATGATTTTTTGCCTTTTCTTTTAACCCCCTTTTATACCCTTTTTACAACTTCTGTATTCTTTAGTGCTTTTGCCTACATTCTTGGATTTGTTTGTTAAGATAAGAGACTGAACATTTTAGAGGCTTCATAGTTAGGGGTCAATATGCCCCAGATCCCAAGGTCTTCTCCAGAACACATTTTGTAAACTAAAATAGAACTATCCAGAGGAAGGTTCCTTGGGGAGGGGGGCTCATTTGAGCCTCTCATTGGGGAATTGCTGATATACTAATTAGTAAGACCTGTAATGGTATACCAGATCTTTTGGGTGCATGCATTGTAGTGTGCATTTCAGTGCATTCACCCTGGACATAGTGCACCTAAGGAGCCTTAAAATAAATACCAAGGTAAAATCCCTTTTTCTCCTCTAACTGTGTTTGACTCTTGATTTTAAGACCAGGTAAAGGCATCACCTTCACCTGGGCATGTGGAAAAGTACAACAAAGTTTTGTCCCTGTGAGATCAATACGACCAGAATTTCTCTAGCTTTCTCAATATGGTCCATGAAGAGAAAATTGGGATCTTCCTCTCACAGCTGCAATTAATCAAATAGAGCTTCCTTTTGGCAATTTGAAATGCTGACTTTCTTGCTTAAATTTTTCTTTTGAAAAATCTTGAAACCCACTAATAATGTATAAAAACTACCAGATATTTTCCAGAAAGTTCTGGTGGTTTGACTCATCCCTTCCTTAAGATTATATTTCCTTCATGCAGATTCTGCAATCCTGAGTCATTCCCTCTCAAAACTCTCAGAGAAAAGGAGTTGTGGTGGAAGTTGACTCTCTCCCACTCTTGTTTTTCTAACACAGCAGTTTGTATGCATTCATTGAAAAGCAGAGAACTCCAGCACTCAGAAATCAGGAGATACAGAGTTAAGCTGAAAGCCTAACTTTAAGATTTTTTTCCTGCTGTGAAGGGGCTTTATTTCATTACTTTGTTTGTTTGTGCATTTATTTTTGGAGAATGATGAGCTGTCCATTGTTTTACTTCATTATGAAAACTGAGC
Source organism: Lanius collurio (assembly GCA_020086605.1). NCBI lineage: Eukaryota > Metazoa > Chordata > Aves > Passeriformes > Laniidae > Lanius > Lanius collurio. The sequence goes on from JACBWW010000003.1 coordinate 42,508,408, forward strand.
TATTGTTGAAGAGCCCTAGAGTGTGGGATGGGGTCTTATTTGGTTTCCTAAAAGAAAACAAACTTAATTAAACTATAACTCATTCTCCTTGGTTTATGGCTTAAAAGATAGGGCCTTTTTATTGCTATGCATTCTCTAGTAATTATTACCACTTGTAGTATACTGCAGACTAGAAACCATGCCTTTCATAGAGCAGAGATCTTCAGTTCATATCCCCCAGTTATATCTTTCTATTGTAGCAAAGCTGTGATCTAAGTGCCCCTGGCATGATTGACAAACACATCACGAAGAATGCCTTAGAAGTGGAACAGTGTAATTCAGCTTTTCTTACCAGCAGCAGGACACACATGATCATTTGCTACATCTTGCAGCCCTAGATGCATTAGGCTCTGCTAAAATCCACATTATTCAGATGAACCAAGCTCACCAGCTGCTCTGGGTCAGTCTGTACATCTGACTACTGAAGTGGAAGATCCTGCAGAAACTGTGTTAGAGGCTGAGATAAAGAGTTAAATTTTCTTTACTGGGCCTGATGGCATAGAAAATGATTGATTTTCCCAGGACCATTTGGGCTGTGGTACTGGAAATCACAGCTGTCAGGGCTGGTCCTGGCTCTGCCCACCAGTATGGTTCAGCCAAATGCACCTTGTTTTCTGAGGTGCTTGATGTTAACCTGGCCAAGGTTTTCATGTAAATTTCAGCTAATACTGTTTTTCTGTGCAGTTATTCTCAGTTCTTAAGTCTTGTAGAGAAACATATTGAGAACAATTCCTTATGCAAAGTCCTTAAACTCATACTTGGAAATCTGATTGAGCAGATTTAGCATCAAAAGGCAAAACTTGCCTGCAACAAGGCAGTTTAAAACGCACAAGTTTAAAATTAATCTCAAAAGTAAGGAATTACCAAACTGGCTTTGAACAACTTGAAGCTTCGTATTTGTCCAGATCATGCTTGGACTCAGGAGAATGGTGATGCAATGTAGAAAGGGCTTCTCAAGTGTGAAGCAGTAGAGATTAATTCTCTTTATTCTGTCCACTGCCAAGAGCACAGGAGAAAAAAAAAAAAAAAAAACAACAACTTGGGGTCAAAAATCAGCTGGAAAAAAAAGATACTGCCTCTCAAAAATAAGTTTGTCATAACTTCAGGATATAAGTGCATAAATAATTAGGCAAATAATTTGCAACTATAATGTTAAAACTGCATGTGTATTTGAAGGCAGTTGCAGATGAAAGTGAAATAGTCTTATTCAATGCAGCCAACCCCCAGAGAGACACAAAACTTTAAAATGCACGGTTTAGGCCCTGTACTCACTATGAAATGACTAAAATTTTTATGAGATCAAATTAATTGCTTCTATATCTAATACTACTCCTGTGAGCTGTAATATAGAATGGCATGCAACTGCTCATATACTGAAATACCTGCTACTTTTTTGTAAAATTAGTTCTTAGGAAAGATTTCATTCATTCGTTCATTCATTAGTTAAAAAGGTAAAATAATGCAAGTATGTTACATTTTACTTTTATTAAAATGTCTTTGTATTGGGAAATTTTTTTAAAGAGTTGCTATTACATTAATAAATTTTTGTTAAACTCCTAGTTTAATATTACATTTTCCATATTTTTTACCAGATGATAAATAGCTACTGTTTGTCTTTAATTTTCGTGAGTATTTTGCTTTTCTCTTCACAGTGTAAAAAGAATTTTAATTTCAGATATGAAATAGATGTTTAAGATGTTATTAAAGATTTGCTTACACTTTTCAAGTTACTCTCTAAAGGTCTAATAATTGTGAGATAACATGAGAAGGAAATCATTACAAGTGTGTTAAACATTCTTATGTGGGACATATCTTTATAAAATGGATCTTTCAGAAAAAAAATCTTAGTACACCTATTCTAGCATATTTAACAAAGCTACCTAAATGATTTAATTGTTTTGGTGAAGATAACAGGCAATGAGTCACTGTTAAATCCACAAATACAAATTTAAAATGCAAAAATGCATCTAAAGATGTATAGAACTTCACTTCCCTCCAACCAGAGAGCATGGACACCCATGACTGAGCAGATGTGGTTTCATAATATATTTTACTGAAGGTTGCTTTTTGATGTGAAAAAAAATGATATTTCCTTAATTCTGAACTGTCACTGAAGAATGTCCATGGGTACCCTGTGAAAGTCTTACATAATGTGTTTTGAGGGGGCAGTCTTTAATGATTTGGGTATCTGAAGCTATTTTTTAAAGCTTCAGTTAACTAATTCTTCTGAATTCGTGGGAGCTACACTGGATTGCTCAAAGGCTGCAGCAACCTTTTATCAGGCTTGTGCATCATACTTAAAACACTCTATATTTTATTGAAATAATCTGTTATAGTTACCCTGGCAAGTTTGTTTCATAAAGATCTTAAATTTTCAGAAGTCTTAAGCACCCTATTTTTTTTAATTACCTTGAAAGAGGGATTCTGAAATGTCTGAAATCTTTTTAACTTGCTTAATGTTGTGCCATACCCTTCTGTGCAGTTATGGCTGACCTCTGTATTTGTAAGAAATCTCTTTGAATTAATACTAATGCTACTCTATATCCTTTTTACAAGTTGTAGCAACTCAATTGCTAAAAATCAGTTCTAAATTATGCCTGATTTATGCCATTTAGTCTTCTAGTCTTCTTATGTTTTTACTTTATTACCAAAACATTATCTGTTTCATCCAGTCTCATTCTAATGACCTTTGCATATTTCCTCAGGTAAAGACAAAGTTAAGCCCCCTCCTTGTATTGAAATGTATCTGCATTTAGAAAACAATTTATTGGTCTTCCTGCTAATTTTATGACTTGCATCTTTAAAAAGAGAATTGAGATGTTATTATTGATGTTTTCATTTTTTTCCCTCTGAAAAATTGATTTTAATGTGGAGTCCTACTTAAAAATCAATGACACAACCTGACTCGGGGTTTGACGCTTAAAATCTATACTATTCTCAGTGGACTTGAATTTCATAAGCCCAGAATCTGAAGACATATCATACAAAAGGCAAAAATTTTCCCCTGGGGTAAAATGTCAGCTGAGATATCGTGCATCTTAACAAAGTAGTCTAATTGCCTCTGCTCCAACAGAAGGAGCTTATATCCAGGTAAAAAAAAATGTGTGAGGGTGTGTGTGTGTGTGTGTGAATGCTTGCACGTTTGGAAATAATATCTATCAAATCCCCCAAAAGTTATGAGTGACTTCTATATTTGTTTACACTTTGGGATCAGTTTATCTGTGACATATCACTCCCTAGCATTGTCTCATGGTGATACTAGAAATATTTTGAACTTCACAAAAGAAGACAGATAAGCTATGATTAATTAAAAATAGGATTTAATTAAGAATATAGAGAAGATTGAATAGGTGGCCTGATATGGAAATTTCAAGGACAGGTTTTCAGTTCCCTGAGATCCTGAATCCATCTTCAGATAGGAGTAGCTGGAGTAGGAAAGAATAAGGAAAAGGGAAATAACCTTACAAGGTGTATTATGAACTTTCACGAGTTTATGGGAAGTATCTTGTGTTGACTCTGAAAGCTCCTTTTCATTTCACATTTCCATATCTCCCTCTGAGTTCTGCACAAGACCAATGACATTTAAAGGTATCTCAGTGATATTTAAAGGTATGAAATTCAAAAGCAATAAAAGCTAATATTTTTCTATCTTGTGCATATTTGGCTTCAAGGAATGGTTGCCAAAATTTTACTAAAAGAAACTTTTATGCCACAAATGTAGTTACTCTGGAACAGAAGTTGGCTGTGGGGAGTCATTGCAAAATTCTTCTGACATCTTGGACCAGATACTACAACTTGCATGTCAGAGTTTAAATCAGTATTGTGGGTTTTATAGTTTCTATGAGGCATCTTTGTTAAGGCCATCCCCAAAGTATTTGACTGTAATGATTTTGGTTCTTACCTGCAGTGGTCAGGCCTTCTTCTTAGCTGAGAGACAATTGTTCACAATCATACATTCTTGTTGGAAAGCTTTGCCGATCTGTGGGTAGTACTGGTCTCTCATTAAATTATCAATTAAAAGTACAATTCAAAGTTAATAGTAAGGAAATTGATTTATGAATGTGTAGAATTGAATATTCTGATGCAGACTGAGTCCAGGAGACAAGAGTTTGAACAGATAGCTGCCATCTAGATGGAATAGATCACCCAGAAAACAGATACTTTTCCACAATTAGCAAACCTGAATTGGTCCCCTGTGATGAAACCAGCTTCTACATTGGATCTTTGATGTTCTGTGTGTTTTTGAGAGAGCTTTCAAAGACAAGACAATACAATAACCAGATTAGGAGGGTCCAATACCTCCCAGCTCCCACAGTTTACAGTGAAAACAACTGTATTCCTAAGGAGACAACAATAATGAGCAGAGAGCTACTGCTGTTCATCTGCAATGCAGAGAGTGGAGAGTCCGGGATCGTGTGTCCTTTCCCTGAACCCTGCTGCCGGCTAGGTCACTTCAGGGGGACTTCTCCAATTTGCTCTTCTTATAAAGTAGGGATATTTTTTTTTTCCTTCAACAAGCACTTTGAGATTGAATCAAATTATGCCTCTGAAGTGCTGTGTAATATTCAAGTGAAAGTTATAACATGATAATGCATGATGTATTTAAGCAAGATGTGATAAATAGACGTCAAGTCAAAAACAGCACTCTGCTAATATTTTTATTATTTTCATCAGTGTTTTGAAAATGTTATTTTAAATATTTATAGGATACAAGAAATGTCATTCTCTGGACAAAAAAAAAAAAAAAAAAGAAGACAATGAAAAGTTAGTACACATGGCATAACCATGATGACAAATGAGGAAAAATACAAGTACTTACAGAAAAGCATCATTCATGAGTTCACAGAAGACTGAATCACTGTAGTGTGTATAAATATAGTGCAACAATGATTTTGATGACTCTTTATCACAGCTCTGTGATACCATGTATGAAATAAAATAAAAAAGGACATGGGGCCAAAGATAAGCCCGTCTACATTATGCTGTTAATGAAGAATAAGGAACAGCATGGAAATTGATAAATCTTGCAGGATAGGAAAATGACAACTTTGGGCTCATCTATAATAACCTGAAGGATTTATCACTCTCTTTCCCTGCTGAAGCTGTAGGCAATTTTTCTGTCGTCTGTCTGGTACCTCAAGTTATTATACAAAGGAAAGGTATCATATATGCAGCATAGATGGAACTGAGGAGGAGAATGAAGATAAAATATCCCAGAGGTGACCACTGTGACCATGTTAGTTCTAATGTGCCCGTCCAAATATTTGTGGCATTCCTTTAATCAAAGCCTGTTCAGGCTTAACTAAAATAGACACTTGGATTTTCAAACAATCATAATTTGTATGTTCCCTCAAAACAAAATCATTCTTGAGAGAGAGTCTGGTAACACATTTTTCTGGTGAATAATGGTCAGTGCATTCCATGTTACTGTACAAGGCAGTAGCCATTTTCATGAGTTTTAGCAGTGATTTTGGATGATATGTGGACTAAGGCTGGATGTGCAAACACTGTCATGGGAGCATTTCTCCAAAGTGTCTATTGGAGTGTCTTCTTTTAATTTCTCTCATAATCTTTTTTTTTTTTTTTTTTAATTTCCTTTTGATGATGACCTGAAGAGGATCAATAGTCAGCTGCCATGCAGGACAAAATTTTCTCAAAATGGCAATACTCTTTTTCCTAATCTCTTTTGCCATTTCAACTGATATAGGATTGGCAGTTCTCCACTACCAGTCTCAGCACATCTTTTCACTCTTTGTATCCATCAGAAAAAAAATCAGATTTTTTTTTCCCAAATTTCTGTTTCCTCATAGTTAAATCTACCACCCTTCTAATTTTTTTATTTTTTTTTTTTAACTCAAGGGTTCAAAATTCTTATGGAGGCTTTTGGGCAGACATCTCCAGGTCCAGAATAGGCATTTGATTGCACTTTCCTTAACTGTGCACTTCATAGAAATGTGTGCCCACCTACGGGCATCGTGCTCACAGTTCCAAACACCTTCTCTCATGGATTGTTCCTTTTTACTCTGAAGTTAGTTCTGCTGTCTGTGTCAACATATGAGTGCATATACAGTGTCCACAGATGTCAAAATTAGTCTTCAGACTCCAGTCTGCAATTTCTGAGGTACATTCCCAGATAGGATACGAAGAAAAAATTAGAACATATAGAATGCTGAATTATCCTGACTCAATCACGGCAATCTCCATATATTACTTCAGATTTGGAAGGCATATAAAATAAAAGGCTCCTGAATCCCTGACCTAACCATCCAGACATTTAGCCATCTGCTGAGTAAATGGGATGATGTGATCAGAGGATCATCAGTAGTTTCTATCACTTGTACAAATATCTGTTGAAACAAAACCTTCTGAACTCCTGGAGGAATTGGTGTGTCCTAATCCAGGTAGAAGCACCTCCTCTACACAGGACTGTATGTTACTGAGACTCCATTTACCATCTCTGAATTGGGAAATTCTTCAATTAGACAGGGTTAGAGAGAAGGTGAATACTGACTGTCTGCCCTGGAAGTCTGTGAAATCCTTTTTACTGGAGAAGTTAACTGTGACTGAACAAGGCCCTGGGCAATCACACGCAGTCATGATGCCAGCCCTACTATGAGCAGGAGGTAGGACATGGTAACCTCCAGAGGTGGCCACAGATTTTCTGTTCTTTTGAATACTGGCCAACAGCTGCTCCCACTGCTGCCTCTGTGATCAGCTGTGACCATCCTACAAATGCTGTGGCACTGCTGTGTGTCACACTAGCAGGGTGCCACCCTGTCTTGCAGAGATCAATCACTGACCCATCCACCCAAGCTGAGAAGCATGAAGCTGTGCAGAAATCCAGTGCCAGAACAGAAAACAACACAGAACCACTATTTTTGTCTCCCACTGGAAGCAAATCTGAGTTATTCTTTTGAATTTCTTGTGATGGGAACTCAGAGCTGGAACAATTTTGGGCCCAGTTAAACATCTGGTTTCAGTCCCTGTTGGCAGGGCTGGAGAGACCTGAAGTCTTCTGGAACAGTTAGAGATGAAAGGTTATTAGATGTGTCCTTTCTCAAATGCTTCCCCAGTAATCCATGCATGGATGAAGAGAGGTTTGTAGGGGTCACTAGCAGAATAATTTGATTTGATAGCTTTTCTCACTTAAAAAACCCTCTCATGCTACTTTGTGAAGGTATTCCTTTGCACAGCCTGCAATTTATGTTTACACAGATGGCATAAAGGTGCTCATATTTCATGTACCCTTCCATTCTCATCCACCCCTTCCCTTGCTCTGTAGCTCCCTTTTTTAAAACTGCTAGTAGAATCATTTCCTTTATTCTAAGATAAAATTATTTATAATCAATTAATAAGCATTGCTGAGGCTTTTGTTTGCCTGAAGCATCATTTCCTATTCAGTTTTTGCATCTGAACTATTCAGCATTGCCTTTTGGTTCTCTCTGAAAATACTCTTGAGAAGCCAGGCTTATCAGCCAAGAAGCATCCAACAGTGAAGCATGTGCATTTATGAAAAGACTATCACTTTTGTGCTAACTTTGATTGCCAGTTCCTACACTTAAAATGAAAATGAAGCTGGTGGTAAAGCCACATATCTGAATTCATTACACTGAATTATATGAATTTCCTTTCTTTCCTTCAATTCCCTCAAGTGGCATAGATTAATTTTTTGAGTGTATGTGTTTTTAACATCTGCAAAGTTCTCATGTGGATTGATGTACTGAGGATAAAACTTAAAGCAGCCATTTCGAGGGTAATACAAACATTATTCCTCTTAATGATTTTTGCACACCTGTATTTTTGAATGTCATTTTGGGAAGTGGGAGTGGTATAAGGGTAATTAAAGGAGTTACTGTACTGACATGGTAGGAGACATATAATTGCACAGGCCACAAAGCATAAGAAGTTGCATTTAATATGAGGACTGCTTTTCCAAAGAGATTTGTGGGGAGACATTTTGAATCCAGAAAATTTGCCTTCCACAATAAATGACTCAAAACACTTCTTCCTCTGAGCACCTGATTTACATTAGCAACTGGTTACTTAGAGGCACAAGGACTGTGATTTGCGTCCAAAAGCTGGTCTTGTACACAGATTTTCCTCATTAAAGTGGGAATTATTTGTTTTGAAATTTTTGTCCTGAAATGCCTATAACCAAAATCCAGTGTTTTTGAAAACAAATTTAATACATCCCAGTCTGGTCACTCCATCATTTCTTTGTGTCTTTAAATAAACTGGGAGCAAGGTAATAGTTTATTCTTTTCCTTCTTTGATCACCTGTCAAAATGACAACAGCACCAACCTGTCTAATGATTTCTGGCTATCACTGACTTAACCAGAAGCAAACACCATGCTCTGTAGATCACATTGTGATTTAACTTCACATTCTTCAAACTCCTCAATCTATTTTTCAGATGGTAAAAATTAGAGAGAAAGCTTGTTCTCCATAGAAGATATTTTTGTAGACTTCAAAGAGAAGCATTTAAAAAATTGGTAGTGAATCACAGTTCAATTCAGGTTGGAAGAGACCTTTGAAGGTCACTTTGTCCCATCTCCTCAAAGGAGGACTGACATCAAAAGTTGGGTCAGGTTGCTTGGGATACTTTGCAGTCAATTTTGAAACTCTCCAAGGATATCTCCACCATCTCTCTAGACAGCCCGTTACTTTGCTTAACCACTTATAATGGGAAGCTTTTTCCTCTTTTTTTTTAATACCTAGATGTAATTTCTCTGCCAAAAACTGCAACTGTTGCTTCCTGCCGTTCACTGTGCATCCCTGAGAAAAGTCTGACTTCATCTTCTCTGTAAACACCCATTAGGTGGTGGAAGACAATAATTAGATCCATCCTTCTCCTTGTCTTCCCTAGACCAAACAAATCCTCATTCTCTCCTCATGCACTGTGTGCTCCAGCCCTGGGACATCTTAGTGACATGCTGCTTGACTCGCTTCAGCTTACTGATCATTCCTGGACTAAGAAGTTCAAAACTGACACAGTGCTTCTTGCAAGAGTTGAGGAGAGGAGAATCATCAGTCCTCTGGCACCAGAAAGAACTAATGCAGGCCTGGATGCCCCTGCCTCAAGGCCTCATTGCTGACTTAATATTCATCCTGCTGCCCCACCAAGACCAACAGATCTTTCTCTGCAAAGCTGATGCCTAACCATGCACCAGCCAAAGTGGGGTGCTGCATGGTTTATTCCATCCTGGGAGGATGGCTTTGCCTTTGGCTTTGTTGAAGCTGAGTTCCCCATCACCCACTGCCTCAGTGTATTAACTCTTGCCCAGTTTGAGGTCATCCACAAACTTGTTTGATAGCTGACAAAGCACTGGAAAATGTGTTGAAACAATATCAGCTGCTGCATCAAATTCCATTGCAAATGTTTGCATGTCAGGATCTGAACTGCTGACAAAAAAACTTCTTGAGTGACCTTTTCATATATCTCCCCCACTGTCTTTCCCCCTTGAAGAAGGTCTGTTGGAATGACAAGGTAAAATCCTGCTGTGACACCTGTAATGCAGCTGGGTGCTGATCCATAGGTTCCTTTTATTCCTGCCCAAGTATTTCCCTTTTACTGACATGACTGCTCAGGTCCTTGCCCCTGCTTCCTTCTCTTTTACAAAGATCCATGGTCAAAAACAGTGCTTCCCTTGGCATTTCCTATAATTTTGATCTCACTGAAAATTCAGACACCCCAGTTTATATCAGATTTTATCAATGACAGGAAAACACATGTAATCTGTAATGTTTAGCCCATTACCAACAGCACACAGATGCTGTCTTAAGAGAAACCAGTTAGTATAATATTTGCTGTGCGGCTCAATAAGGTACAAAATGTATGTTCTTTTATTAAGGCCCATTTTTCTTCTGTTAGTTCTGAATACTGTGTGTTTTACCCATAGTTCAATAATATCAGTAGTGACTTGAATGAGTAATTAAACAAAAGAACATTTCATTTTAACTACAGGATGAGACAAATTTCTTGTCACAATCAGAAGCACCATGTGAAAAACAAATCACATAGGTTGAAGGGTAGACTCCTTAGTTTAAACCCAGACAAGCCCTGATTGCTCTGCTGGTCTGAGGAGCACACTCAAAGGACCAGCCCTGCCCTGAGAGAAGAAATAGACCTTTGCTGATATATGCATTTATTTCTCTTTGTTGCTGTGGGATTATTTATGGATAAAGTAGACCCTTCAGATGTATTCCACCTGTAAATTCCCAAAGTCACAAACCAGGCATTTCCTTTTGAGAAAAGTACTTTGCATATCACTAAATTTGCCAAGGGCTGAAAATATTGCCTGTAGCTCTGCTTGTTCTGAAAGAATAGAGAGCAAACACTAGCAATGAAATTTGCTGAGACTCATCCAGGCCACGACGGTTCAGGAAGGATCAAATCTCCCCATCCTTCCAGCAACACCAGATGCGCAGGGACCTTGTACTGCGTGTGGTCACTTGATGTCCCAAGGTGTAACTCCTCACCCCGGGAGAACCACAGGCTGAGGCGGAAGGGTGATGCCGACTCCAAAATGGTGCCTGTTGTGCCACGCTGCGGGCAGGTGCTTTGTGTCTCTGCCTTTCTTCCTGCTCAGGGATTTTCACAGGGAAAATTACTTTTTCTGAAAAGCAATGGAAATTCTTGTGGGGAAATGTTCTATTTTTAATCTGATTTGGTCCTTCCTTACCAACTCATTAGAGAGACCGTCAGCCACCTACACCTGTACCAAGGCAGATTAAAAGAATAGGATTTTAATCTAATGGCACTTTTTCAATTACTTTCTGTAGCTGTAAATGACAGTGAGACTACAGCATGTTCCTCTCTAGAGATCTGACTTAAATTACATTCATATATCATATATCAACTCTTCAGTTTAGCTTGAGATTTAGAAACTACATCAGTAATCATGTCATTTAACCAAATCAAATTATCTTCCCTAGATTTGGAGTAAGAGACAGTTTCAAACTCATGCAAAATGAAAAACAAAGCAAACAATGAGACTTCAAATTTGCCTTTCAGTGGTTAAAATAAATTTCCTATACAACTTCAATAAATATGTAACTAAGGGTCTGAATGAGTATACAAGAAGTTATGCTTCCATACTCAGGAGCTCAATTTATCTCATCATTCAGAATCCAGGCCTACTTAAGGAGTTTTCAGAGGCTCATTTAGACTGTTCTCTTACAAATATTTTTTGCTCTTTCAAAGTCATCTGGCCTTCCCTTTTTCTGTTTTGTCTTGATTTAATACACCATAACAACTCCGCTCTCAATCTTTCAAGTATCAGTATGTATCAAATAACTCTCTGAGAGCCTTCATGCTGTCTTTAAAAATACTCATCCCTCTCATCTGGTACTAAGTGTTTTAATCACATTTTTCCTTGTTGTGGCTATTGCAGTCCTGCCAGTGTGTTTCATGGTATGTGGATATGGTTGGACATGGGATAATTCTGATGATGAGCTGGGATTTATATAATTACTCCTGTTACTTCTTTAACAAATACAAGCAATGAAACAACAGCAAACTTGTATATACATATACATCTCCTGTGTGAGGAGATATGTAGGCTGTCTGAGATAGGTTACTGGGGTACTACAAGGGATCTTGCCACAAGGCAGTGAACAGGGAAGAACTGGAACTCAGCAGGATGGATTTCTGTGTGCGGTCATGCTGCACTGCTCTGAAACCAACTAAATCTTACTTAAATCTATGTAGGGCCTTTCCTTCTGTGTTGTACTGGGATGCAGGTGCCCTTGAACCATGCAAAAATTGGAGTGACAAAGGCTTAGCATTGTTGCTTATACTTGGCTTTCATAGAGATTCTACTTCTAAAAACCCTCTACTTAAAAAGATTTAGTAAAATTGAAAATATTACAAGGGGTGGGTCCCCAGGGGTGGTCTATACCTTCAGACAGAAGAATGAAGACAGCTCATCTACGCAGTCATTGCATTATCTAACCACTACCTCCTTCTTCGGCAGAAGATGCTTTAGGACAGACAGTAGAGTTTCAAACAGGCTACCTTAGGGGAAGCAGGTGTCATTACTGAGTGAAGAAAAAGAATACAGAGGACAAAGGACAAAAAAGTTGAAACACTACTTTTTGGCACAGTGAGTGAAACCCTGGTTTCTCTGTCCTTTTCCCTTTCACAAGAGCGCCTATCTAGCAGACCCAAAAATATCTCCCCTCTTCCTTTTTGCTTTCTTACCAGCCCACTGAACTTTTCTTTACTTCCTGTGAAGTAGGAGGGGTGGTGTGTGTTGCTATCCACCACTGAACACCATCAGCGATGCTCATGTTGAGGCTGAACTCTCTCCTCGGTGCTCTCAGTGGAAGCCTTAAACAAAGGGGAAGAAAAGGGATAACCCTTCTCCCAAGGTGGCTGAGAGTCACATCTGCTGAGCACCCCTTGAGCATGACTCATTTCGACAACCAGTGGAAGCAGAACAGGGAGGAAGGCGTGTGAGATGCGCGGCTACTCAGTACCGCGGGTGAAAAGCAAGGGTGAAAAGTTCCAGCTTCTCTTGGGAGAAGTTCAGACAAATTCAATGACAAACCACAGACTTCATAGAGGCTGTAGTCTTCCCAGGAATGAGAAGAAACTGGGAAAATGGTTTGAGGACCACATTTTTATCCTATTTAAGCATTTAAATATGATGCAGTACTGTGACCTTCATGGATCCAACCCCAGGTCCTTCTGGGCAGAGTCTGAGCCAACAGTAAATCCATGCAGTCAAAGAAGTTAATTTTTGGAAAGGAAAACTGTCCTGTGTATTCTTATAGTTAAAAAAGCTTCCAACACTCTGTTCTGGCTTTTCTGTCATGATAAAAAGCTTTCATTATGACATAACAACGTGGAACAGTTTCAGTGTGAGAAACTGAGACCTCATGTATCACAGGGTGGTGAGGGAAAAATCTGGACCAGTGCTCTTAGGTAACTGCACTTAAGTAGAAGCTGTTGAACCTGGCCTTTGCTTTTATTCATAGAGACAACTGCAATGAAGAACAGACAGTAAAAAAGCAGTGATTCATTCAAGCTAGACCAGGGATGTACATCTTTAGTGCTTCCTCATCTACACTGCTTTATGGGCTATACATTTTCTGCCTTTCTCTTTCCACATTTGGTCTCCCACCATTTACATGCCACTGTAGGCAATGTGCTGTATTGCCACTTAAAACACAAAAAATCAGAAAAGAGGAAAGAGAGGCACAAATAAAAGGTAGGCCTGCAGCACTCACATCTCTGTGTCCTTTCCTGACAAGCAGCACTTCCATTTGTGTTGGGGTGCCGGTTTTATCAAACTTCTGACTTGTATCAATTTTTAGCAGCATGGATAATTTATTGCATCTAGGATGATAGAAAACCAGCTTTATACATCATTCAGCTTGCAAAAGATGTGTAGCTTCAGTTCCTTAATGGTGTCATTTTGGCTGAATGCTATTAACAGATTACCCCTGCCTAGGGCAGTGGAGCATGTGCAGCAGAAAGATAACCTTGTGTTCGTAATTTAATATTAACTGTTTTCTCCATAGTACCTCTTTCCAGTACATTAACAACAAACCAATATGGCCTTGTCCCCTGCGGTCGTATTCTTCAGCAAAAAAATGGATTACATGATAGCAAGTTCCTGAAGATTTCCAATGAAGTATTACAAATCACTCAACGTCTGCTCTGCAGAAATAAAAAATAAACAGGCTTAGATTCAATCAAATGTAATTCCTCCAATTTAGCTTTACCGCACTTCAAAGGGTGCTCTTATTAATGTCTTGGTGAAAAAATGTAACAGTAATTTTTCCCTCTTCTTATACTGAAAGCCTCCAGTTGTGTTCAACATATAGTGAGATCAAGAATTTTTTTTTTTTTTTTTGTGAATACTCTGACACAGTTTGATATAAAAGTGTAAGCCATTTACAGAAAACTCTTTATGGAATTTTTATCCTATTCCATTCCCGGGAGCTAAATTTATATCCTGCATTAGCTATCATAGCACTAGAGTATTAGTCTTCTTGCAAGCAGTTCAGGGCAGTCTGAGGGCCCTATCATTTTCTACCACTCACATACACAGGCATTATGGGTTTATCTCATCTTCTGCAGCAAGTACTAGGCCCAATTCATTCCTTTAGGCTACTTTACTAATAACTTATTCCTTATCAGGGCCTCTCCACCTCAGCTTGTGATCAAAGACCCAATTAATGGAATGGAGAAAGGTGAAGCATTCAAATAATGGAGACAGCTGTTTTTCTCTGTTAGAGAAAATCCATTTGTATTGTTATCACAAGCTCCAAGTTCTGCAGCTTCTGCTTAATTCAGTCTCCCTCTATTTCTGCTGATGATAAAAAGTCACAATGAACTCAGAAGAGAATGGCAGAAATATCACTATGTTTCAACTCAGCCTGGGTGTTATCAACTTGAAAGTGAAAATACAAGCAGATAAGGAGAGAAAATGTCCAACAAAGACCATATCAAATTTTCAAAAATTGTACTTTCATGCAGCATTCTTAAGTCACCTTTCTGAATGTTTTTTGAGATCCTGATATATGCTCCCTGTGTTGGCTGCTTGAATTAGAGGAGCAGAAAGTGATAATATCATGGGTCCCACCCTCAACTAAAAAGTAATTAAAGAGGAAGAGGAATCATAATTGGCTGGCATGAACATTGTCAGTGACCTGCAGTTTGTTCTGAGCCCCACAGTTGCACTGGGTGTTTATGTCACCAACACTGGTGAATGAGGCTGGTTTCTTTATCTGACAGTAAAGGGCTGTGCCAGGCTCAAGCCTGATGCTAAACTTTCTCCTTAACAGTCTCCAGGGGTAAATCTGCCCAGACTATCCCAAATGAACCTACCCACTCTATGTTACAGCACTTCATTTCATAGCTGTGTAAAGGCCACATTACCATTCTCTTCCTCACCCCTTTGTAATCACGTTGTCACACTGTCACATACAGGGATATACACGGGCAGAACACGGTGATTACACTTAATTGAACTACAGAAGACTTGCAACTTTAAAGTATAATGGTGAATACCTATTATGCATTCTTAAAAATGACACTATGCAAAAGGAAGCTGGAGGATGCAAATACTCAATACACTCTGTGTATGCGAGTGTGCAAGGAACACCTTGCTCCATTTCACAGCTGCTGTTATTGCTTCTCTTATATGCAAACCAAGGGTTAATTTAGAGATTGCTAGGCTATTCACATGCTGGGGGGGATGGTCTGGAGTTGTTTTGATTACTTGGAAAATCTTTGGATTTGGTGCTTCCAAAAGAAGGACTAAAAAATGCTACGTTTCAGTTCTCCGCTGAGTGTGGACAACGAGCACAATAAACAGGCCCAGAGTTGCTGTGCATGCAATGAGTTAAGACAGTAAAGCCTTTCCCAGGCTGATTGTTCACAGGGGATCACAGAATCTGTGTTAGGCTGAATAAGGAAAAATGCATTATGCATTTGCATGTATGATGAACACTTATAAAAGGACTGTGTGGAAACAAAGAATGATTCATAATAAACATGGAATGGTGAACATTTCATACCCAGCTGTAGTTTTTGAATCTACATAGACACCATTACCATTTTAACACAGAAGTTTCACATTTGATATCGAGTAGGCCAGCTGAATAACATTATTTGTTTGCACATCAGAAGTTTCCTTATCCTCCCACCCTGTTATTAAACCCATATTCAACAAATAAAGAAAATAAAAAGCTGCACTTAAAACAATATCATACATAAAATCTACAACTATCAATAATTTCCAATTGGAATAGTAAAATGTATGGATACAAACATAATTTTACATATGTCTGTAAAATGGGAAACACAAAGAATGATGAAAACTGATATTAGGGTCTTTCATCATGAATAAATTTGTAACTCTGCTCCACCTATAGACATCGCTGTTATAATGTACCAAAAGGGAGTGCAGCTATGAAGTCTCTTTTTTTCCCCATGCTTCAGCAGCTCCTGTACAATGAAACCAGTCTTGAGGAATCATCCAAGGTTCTGAGAAAAATCTTAATGAAGATTCTCATAAAGGCAAACCAGAATCACATGTATTGGGCAACCTTAGGGTGGTCTTGTAAGATGTGAAGTGACTTAAGGGTGGTCTCTTGTACTGGTCTCACTAGATGATAAAACGCTAATAACATCCCATTCGTACAGAATGGCACAATTGCAAATGAAAATTACACAACCTGCTTCTAGGTCTCACCCCAGCTCCTGAAATCAAACATGCAATAAGACTGCTAAAGGAGCAATCCTAGCAAGAAAGGTTCAGAGGAACTAGAGACCCAACAAAATTTTCTAATAGCCAATTATACTGGATTCTGAGGGGAGTGAGAGGCATGATCTTATCCTAACCAAAGTTTAGAAGTAAGTAAACACTCCTCCACTCTCAGATACAGCACTGCACCTATTTGAGAAGCACTGTTGGCTCCTGAATGAATTTTTCTCATGGCACTAGATGAGCTTCCAGGGTGACATTTTCTCTCTACCTTGAATATCTAGAAATATTTATGTATTCTTAATACAATTTTTCTGGTTCAGTCAAAAGATTTTACTATCTAGAAAATTTCTTTAAAGACATCTCAAGAGAGAGGAATAATTACATTTTTTGCTAGCTAGTGAATCCTCAGGTACCTATCTTTATCCTGTGAAACAAGGTCTTTTTTTGTCTGCACTGCTACAGCATAGCTTGGCAGTGAACTTTGGCTTGGGCAATGAGATGGTTTGCCCTGCTTAGGAGGAGGTCCAGACTCCTCCCCCAGCATTGCTCCAACGGGCTGAGCTGAAGGATTGCTACTCTCAGACGTACCAGATAAACAAAGATGCTCTCCCTCCTCCAAGGACATCGGGAAATAATGCAGCCAAGTTAATGGAGTTACACTAATATACAACTAATAGCAAGAAAAGACATAGGCCTGGAATTATATACTCAGATTGGGCAACCTATCAGCCGAGGTAAAGCCGCAATGAAAACTTCTGATGGGGATTTATTTTCCAAATGCCCATTTGCAATTTTATAGCAACAACTTTGGCTGGCTTCTGCTTTCATTTCCATTCCTGTGGCTGCAGCAGCCGCTGTGTATTTACAGCAGAGAGCACAATGAGACCTTTGTCTTTTCAAGAATTTGGCCAAGAAGCTTGTGCAGCTGCAAATGGATCCAGGTGCCGAGGCCGACAGCCAGGAGCGGCTGGGACATCACTGGAAGTGGCAGCCTTCACACCTGGTCACCTGAGCTCTCAGCACCTCTGCAGCAAAGCAAACATGAGTTGTCCCACCCTGCATCCCTCCTCCCATCTTTGTGCTCAGCACTCTTAAGGCATTTTTTTTTCTAGACTTGTCCTTCTCTTTCATTTTGAATATTGCATTCAGTGGGTTTTATGGGGAGAGTTAAAACATGAAGAGGAGAGCAGAGCTTCTGTGGAAGAATGTTCTCCAGTAGCTTTGATATTATAAGATCTTGTTGTTCTCAAATCCAATTTTACTGTACTATTAGGAGAATCCTAGTCTGTAAATTGTGAAACACAGTTGCTGCCACTATAAAACCCCAATATTTGATAAACATTGCAATTTATCTTTGGCTAGCTGGTATCACTATATTTGTTCTTCTGCAAACAGCATATTAGTCAAGTGTTTGATACTTGGATAATACTCTGAAGTTTTGAGCCCCCTTGTAATTCAACAAATTAAATTCTCAAAATCCATCTCTGAAAAAATAACATATCCATAATATATGAACTTCCCTATGAACTTATGAACCATGCTCAGCTTTTCTTTTAGATTTCAAGATGTAATCAGAAAGCCAAGACTGAGCAAAAAGGTCTGCTATTGGAAAGTTATAGCTGTATTGAGAATTTTTAATAGGAATTTTGGGACTACCATAAGAATTATAGGCAGGGGCCTGATAAAGGAAGAGTATTCAGGGGTTTACAGCTGGATTTTTTCCTCTTTCTTTGCACTGCTGCTTACACCTAGTCCATGAGGAATAAAAGTGAGGCAGATTAAGAAAAGAAATAGCAGCCTAAAATATCAAGTCTTGAAATAACATTTTGTTCTGCTGTACATCTTCACAGCCTAATTTCTACTTCAAAAATGCTAAAAGTCTTTATGGCTGGATGTACAGTTGTGAAAATTCAGGTATTTGGGTGTTTATTTGCTAGGTTTTATAGTAAAATATCGTCCATCTTTCTTAACTTCATATAAAGACTCACTCCTGAAAGGCAGAAATCATCCTGGGGGAAGCAAGTGGCCTTAGCTCCAATTTAAGAGGTATCAGGGAAGGGCTGGATAGTCTCACACCCTTCTCCACTAAGACCTTTTCCAAAGTCCCCAGAAACACCATGCTTTTTCCAGGGCCACCATCCTCATGTTATCATAGTCTATGAGCTGGCTTGTCCCTTAAGAACCCTGTTTTATGGGTTTTCATTGGGCTCAAAGCGCCAGAGGCCTTAAGAGATTTTTACTTCCTGTCCACAAATGCCAGACAAATGACGTTAAATGGGAGCAAGACTCTGCCAGTCCAAGTGCTGCTTTCATATTCTTCCTTCCCCACAAGGGATTGAAAAGATGGTGTCCAAGGATGGGAAAGGACTGTACCTGAGACAAGGGTTATACAGTGGGAATTCTGTAGCCTTTATAAAACACCTGGCATGCAAAATTGATAATGTTTCAGTCTGGTGCTTAAATCCATCCCTATGCCTGTCTTCATTCATCAGCACCTCCTCATCAAGAAGTTTTATGAAATATTCCATTTTTTCCTTCTTTGGGTAATCTTTTTGACTTGTGCTTTTAATATTTAATAATTACCCACACATGATTTAACCCTGCTACAAATGAGATTTCAAGTCAGCATCTGCTCCAACTTCATGTTATTCAGAGACTTCAAGTTACTGATGACATACATATGTGACTTGTTTTGCCAAGTCTGCACACTCCAACAGCACAGCCTCAGAAGTAACTTCCACTCCCTCCCTCCTCTCTCCTTCTCACATGTGTTTGTTCACAACATATTCAGTCCCTTCCCTATTTTTTTTCTTGTTCAGGCATCAAAAATAGTTTTTATACCTTGATAACAAATTTTATATCCCAGCCAGCAGTATTGAGATAGACGATGCTTTTCATTTATTATTATTATTGTTGTCTGAAGATCGGAAGATGGATATTGCATTCACAGAAAATACTGGATAAAATGCTGCTCTCATTGAAATCACCGGAGTTTTCAGCACTGATTCAGTTAGGACAGGCTTTCCTCACCATCTTTGTCACAGGCCGTACAATATTGGATCCTGGTTTTCTGAAACTAGCTTTATTTTCCTGTTTTGTCTTAATTGAAGAAAAGTATTAAAACAATTCATCAGGGAGCCCCCAGTCACAGGGACAATGAAAGGCGAATCTATCTTAAGTGGTAAGAGGAATTTCCCTGATATTGCCCATTCACTACAAAAAAAGGACAAGCCTTAGGTGAACCAGCTCTTCCTGTACTTTGTTCAGTGGTGATACAGGCCATAAAATCAATGAATTGAGATAATTTGGGGGGGAAATCCTCTTTTCTGTCTTCTTCCACAGAAAGAAAAAGCAGACTTGAGACTAAAAATTGTTATCGCTCTCCAGTTATCCAAAAATATACCAAAACACAAGACATGTCAAGTGGTTAATACCTTTTGAACTTTCCTTTGAGTTTTCCTCTGTGGTTAGGGCCCTCTGAGCCTGTGACATAGCAGCTGACAGTGATTAAGTTTCTGTATGCACACACAGTTCAAACTGCACTTAGAAAAGCCACATTTGGTCATTGTTTACTTAAGTTTGCAGCAACAAATACAGATGCGTGGATTTGAATGTACACCTGGCATTAATCAGCTGCTGCTATTTCACAGCTGCCTCCAAGCAAGGCAAAATCCTGGAGTGGAAATATGGTTTCAGAACAACCAGAGATCTTTAAGGGATTCACATGGAGGAGGAGGAGCCTCCCTTACAACCTTTGCTTCCAGCTTATTTCAGCCTTCAGAGTAATTCGGGTTTTTTTGGAGTTAAATCCCTCCTTATATGAAGAGATTTACAGTTTGTCAGCTGAAGTGTGTTTATATATGTATGTATGCACATATACACACTTCAAGAATCTGCACACATCCCGTCCTGAAACTGGAAAGGGCCCACACGTGCTATAACCAGGGGCCAAGGAGACCTGAAAAGGCAAAGAACAGTAATACTGAAATGGTACCCACCTTTTCTAACACATTTTGGGAGATTTCCAGTGCTGGAGGTGCAATACTACCTTCATCACTCAACCCCAGATATAACAAATCAGAGATGGTTAAAAAAAGTTCTAATTCCTAACACAATCTCATTTGATTGAATTGAATCTCATTTCTTCCTGTTGTTGATGGACATGGAACACAGCCATTTCTCAGGAGGGAAGGATGGAGTTGTTGGGAGAGCCAGTGCCAGCTGCCACAGGGAGAGGAGCAGGTGCCCCAGCAGCCTAGGTGAGGCCATCCATCCATCCATCCATCCATCCATCCATCCATCCATCCATCCATCCATCCATCNGAATGTAGCAATTGCCCTGATTTTCTTCAGATGTTTACTAATGTGTCTTAGAAATGTATCTTTCTCTCTGCAGGCCATAAAAGTCTAGACAACCACCTCAAATATTGGCGTTTCCACTGCAAATGTCTCTTTTTGGCCAGAGAAACATTACTCTTGGAGTTTACACTAGTAGTTAGTGATCTAAAATGGTTCAGAGTGTAATGGATAAGAAAGCATCTCTGTGGTCCCTGGCCGCTTAGTTCTCTCTGCAGAAGCAAATGAGTAACAACAGCTTTATTACTGTTGATGTTTTTGTAAGTCACCTTTCCTGGTATAACTGTTAACATGCATTTGGAGTACATTATACCTCTGCCATCATTTGAACTTCTTCTCAATGCTTGATGTTTATGCTTCATCTAAAGAATTTCAGGCTTATAAGAGGGTCAGCTTCTCAGCTAGGGTCAGAGAATGCAGTGCATTTTTAAATGCACAGACTCCTATCAGTATACTTAAGAGCTTCAGTACATCGTTTTGCAATCACGTATCTCAGAAATAATTTATACAATCAATTAAAGAGCATTATCAAGGGATGATTTGACAACTGTTGCCATGCCAACCAATGAAGCAGAAAGCTCCTCAGCGTTTAAAGGCTGCACCTGGTGATAGATATAGCAGATTTTGAGGACTCAGACAGAATCGCAGATGTCCAAAGGTGTGGAGGCAACATGATTTAAAGCTTGATGTTTTTCCATTTTTACTGGCGAAAGGGTGTTGATGGCATGTTGTTCACTTTCTCATTAAAATTCTGTCATTTTTCACAAAGTGTTCTGCATTCAGGGCTGAAAATTGAAGTGAGAATGCACTTTACAGACTGATAAAATATGATAGCAAAATGGATGATGTTCATTTGCAGGCTGAATTAATTAAAAAAAAAAAAAAAGAGTTTGTGTCAGTGCATTTATGAAAAGCCCGTTAATCAAACACAACTTTACCAGCCTTAATGGACACATCTTAAACACTCCTGCATTAATATTTAAAACTCCAGTTAGCAAATGGCTCCTAGTGCATTGAGCTAAAAACTAATTAGAATAGGTCATTACAAGAGTAAAACAGTACAAGCTGAAAGTACATTTTCTGTTGGCAACAACAGGTTAGTCATTGGCTGCTCAGTACTGACGTTTGTGCTTACACCTTTACCTATACAGTAGCTCCACTCTTAATTAGAAAATGAATTCTGCAGAAGGAAAATTTCCTCCTGTCCCTCTATGCCAGTTACATATTCTCACAGCTACAGGAATTATGGTTAAAACTTCTGGTCCATGTTAGTTTGGAGGCTGGAGCAGGGATGGAAATACTTACATTATTATAGTTCTATCTCAGAATAGCAGTTTTGGGTATGCAGTAGGATACTGAAACTCAGGTTACTGTAACTTCTCTGAGACAATTTCTTATGATGAACTTGTTGTGATCTTGAAACAAGGGGCACTTACCTTGGTTGAGGTCCTTCGAAATGCAAAAAAAAATAATGTTTGTGCAAAGACATCAAGGAACAGTTTCTCATGAGAATGGAAAACTTGTGTAGTACCAAATCCTCACTATAAACTTTTTCACCTAGAGAGTCCAGAATTATCCCTGTGAAGTATTTCTGGGATGTTCCTCTTGATTCTAATGTAATAAAAAGAGAAGGTCTCAGTGCCATAGGTAAACCTATTTCTTTGAATAGTTTTGCTATATAAACTGCTAAATCTTACCTTAATATCTGTTACACTCATCTGACTTGATAAAATAAATAGTTGTCTCTGTAAATTCTTGGTCTTTTTCTACTTTTCTCTCGTATCAAAATCCTGTATTATCTCTATTTTCCCACTCAGCAAAGACATCAGTTTTGCATCCAGCTTGCAAATCCAACCATGTAAAAAATGAGATGAAGAAGAACATTCATCTAAATATACAAATACAAAAACATGTGTGAAACAGAGCTCCTGGGTCCCAAGTTGTCCCCCGCTGTCATAGACATGTGCATCCCCTGCCCCATTTCACAGAGCTGTGGCAGCCCTGCTTTCAGGCTATTTGAGAACCAAACTCCCTTTTTTGCCTTTAAACAACTCTTAATTTCCCATCCTAATTTATTCACAGCTATGTTATGAGACAGGCTACTACAGGCATTTTCATGCTCCATCTCCTGCCATCATAGAACCACAGTCTTCGTGTTCTTTGATCTTAAAAACTGACCATGAAAACATATTGCTTGGTGGAATACACCTGCAGGATATTCACTTGGCAACAAAAACAGGGACTGCAACCCTTATGATGCTGAGAAGAATCCCTTTCTTCGGTGTCTTGTGTTTTTGTCTGGGTTTTTGTTTGCTTGTTTTGGTTTGTTTGGGTTTTTTGTTTATTTTTCTTCTAATAGATACAAGACAGTGTCTATTTTTTGTGCGAAGCTAATGGAAAGCAATTTCACATACAAAAACAGACTACCTAGAAGCAAATGCAGGGCTTAGAAGAAATTATGAGGCAGTGACTCTTAAGCAAGCCTGTGTAATAACAGTATCTCTGTTCTTCTCACAGCCAAATGACCTGAGGATGTGGATAGGTGAATAAATACTTTTAGGTTGATTTGAGAATGTTCTTAACAGAAGTTATCAATAAATATTAGATCCTGAGACCATTCATTGTTCTGGTCTTTTTCTGGTTCCCGTTTCTGTGAATTACACAAATGCCTGCTTGCCTAAGATGTGCCTCTTTTCACGCTGTGCCAGAACAAGTCCTGGCATTTCAGAGACCCGAAAAAAAAAACTTTGTTGGTGTTTTAATGCATTCGTTTAGGTCTCAGATCCTGACCTGCACTCCAGAGGATGGATGGCCCACAGTGATATTACCAGATGTGGTATCTTGCTGCAGGTTGAAGATGCAAGTTCAAGGGATGCTCCAAAGGTCCAGCCCAGCTGTAAGCAGGTACACAGGAATTTGGGATGTGGATGCAGGACTAGGTATGTCCTTCCTCTCAGTGGGATTAACTACAGCTGCTTGTTTGTCTTACTCCAATGGGCTTTCCTCCATGCATAAACAGAGGGGTGGAGGTATGAAGGCAAATTTGAGGGGGTTTTTGGCCAGGAATAATATTACAGCTCTCTCCCATCTGCAAGGTCTCAAATCTGCCCCTTAGGTTTAGGCTTCAGTCCCAAGCTTTCCTTAGAGCTACTCTAACATCAGTGGAAACCACAAAGAGAAAGTTTCCACATGGTCTTTGGGCAGCAGAGTCTCATTTTCCGTTTCTCCTTTTTCAGGAGGAAAAAAACTCCCACCATCTCACCAAGAAATAAGCCTCTGTGAGATCTTGTTGGATATTCATGATTTCTAACCTGTATGAGGATTTGAGCCTTAAAAGCAGGTTCCCAGTTTCCCCAGGCCGTGCAGGTCTGCATAGGGAGGCTGGTTGTCCTCCCAGTGCAAGTGTCAGGATCCCCCATGCCTTTTGCAGCCTGCTGAGCACCCAGAAGTTCAGAGACAACCTTACCAGCACCAGACTGTGGCTTATCTGTCTTCCTGTTGTGCACAAGAAGTGAAGCAGCTTGAATGTTTTAGCATGATTAACTTTGCTAGGAATAGTCTTCAGAGTCTGGTCTTTGGAGCTGTTACAGGCTCTGTACAAGTCTTTTTCCTGTTGTAGGCAGAGGAGTTGCCTCAGCCAGCTCCCTGGGGCATAGCGAGTGGCTCTCTCAAGGTTGAAGTATATGTAGGCATCTACACATCCACTTTTCATCAACATCACCTCTTTAAATGGTGTTTACTGACCTTGTTTCACAGTTTATACTTTTTTAATGTATACCTTTATTTATCTTTATTTTAAATTCTATTTCTGAACCTCAAAATAACATTCATTTAAAAATTTCAGACCACTCCTGCCTCAGGAGAGAGGCCTGAATAGTGGGCTGTAATCTCTACCTTTTGTGTTCTCCTAATCCAGAGAAAGATGGTTTATATTCTGCATGGTAACATGGCTTCAACATCAGAGTAGGAAAAATTCCTCTTCAGCACCCTGTGGCTTAAAGTTTATGTGCTCTCCTCTCCAAGAGACAATGTTAAATTTGTTCTCATACAG
The DNA here is from genome assembly GCA_020086605.1 of Lanius collurio. Taxonomy (NCBI): domain Eukaryota; kingdom Metazoa; phylum Chordata; class Aves; order Passeriformes; family Laniidae; genus Lanius; species Lanius collurio. Next base: position 42,533,078 of record JACBWW010000003.1, read on the forward strand.
GCACAAGAGGAAAATGAAATGTCTGCACTGTCAGGAATGACTGTCCAACATTCTTCGCTGTTCCAGAAAGACAAGGGGCTGGAAAGCCCATGCACCGTGGCCTTTAAAGGTCTCCTATGACTTTTATGGCGTGAATTGGCTGGTGAATATGAGGTACACTATAAGAACTACTTGTCTCTTTCTTAGTGCCTTGCTCCTGAGGGCTTCGATGGGCCAAGGAAACAGCCAGCTGCTCTGACCTAATGTTCAGGAAATAACCTGTATGCAGATGCCAAGCACATATGGAGTTTCTGTGCCTATGGGATCAGCTAGCAGGCCAGCACAACTTCTGGGTCAAACATTAAATTTTGGGCTTTCAAGTCCTACTTATGTCCTGCTTCACCAACTTACATCCCCACTGGCTTAAACCATGAGGGCCACTTGCTGGCAGAAGGAGGTCTAGAGTCATCTGCAAATATATTCATGTTGTTTGATTTCAGGAGAGCTGGGGAAACTAAACATAACATTTTCATTGTAAATCAGCACTTGGGTTTAAAAGATGCATTGACTTCCAGTTTTCTGAAGATCTTTCAGCTCATCTGTCTTGCTTTTGCATTATAGTATAGGAAATGCATCCACATGCTCACATCTCAAATCAGACATGGTAACAGCTAACACCATTCCAAGTCTGTCACCATATATAGCCATACACCAGCATATTCCTTCCTCTCTTTATAAACTCCACTCCCACAAACAAAAATTTTGCCTAGTCCTCAGTGAAAAAGGTAGCAGCACTGTGTTTCCCCGGAATAATTGCTCAAGACACACAAAATACTTTGGAGAAAATAATCTAAAAAACAGGGTTGTCTCCAGATGTACATCCAGAGTCTACTGTTATTTATATTATGTGACAAATTAAGCCAAGTGAAACAATACTAATTATCCAAACACCTTCAGTTCTGCTACCTAGCACAATATGCACAACAGCATATCCCATCTTGGGCTGGGCTTGTATTTAAAAGCAGCATATGAAAGGATTCAATTAATGTTCTTATATCTCATCAGTTTCTGATAATTAATACGAGCTGTAAAGGCTTTATGGATTGCTGGTTTGATAATTCAGTAGGCAGCTAAAGTAATAGAGGATGTGATGGAAAGACAGCCTCAAAGCTGCCTTGTGGAGTGCACTAAGTGATTGAACCCAAAGAATAATAGGGATGGAAACTGCTGTGTTCATTCATGGATAATATATGACAGAAGTAAGGCAAGCAGCAAGTTAGCAGATGACTCAGCCAAGCATCTATGACTGAACAAAGTGTGATTCTAACCTTCTGTCATTGAAAATATATTTAATGGAAACATTATCATCCTGATATATTGCTTGCTAAGATAAGACATGTTTATAGTACAGTTGCCCTGTGATGTTACTATAGGACTAGATTTTGGCACACTTGCTCTTGCTGAATTGTACTTAGTCCCAACATAAATCTACTCCTTGTGGAGCAAGAGACTATTCAAAAAGAGCAAGTGAGGCAGAAGCTGGTCCAAAGTTGGCTGGAGCTAAACATCACCAGAGAAATATAAAAAATCCTATTCATTTTTAATATGCAGAGAGGAAGATCTCTTAAACACTGAGAACCACATGTAAGGTTCTTCCTTTGTAATAACTCTTTCAACCTATAAGTAGAACACTGGACAATATAATTTATTTTTTTTAATTAACAAATATGAATGGCCACATGCCTCAGATGCAGATCAAAGAAGCAGGATGCTGAAGGGATGGATTAAAGCTAGCTGCCTTTTCCCTGTGTCTGTGAGAGCTCAGTTTGTAACATTTTTATTGATAAGAGCACACAGGTGGTTCAGCAGCAGAATAGAGCACAAAGACTAGAGTGTTGCATTAAAGTAAAACTTGCTGAAGGTAGGGGGAGGAGGATAAAAATGAAGCATGATAATTTCTGGAGCACATTATACATGTATGCTGGTCAGGGATGGCTTGCAGCAACTCTGCAGTACTGTGCAGCACTGCCCTGCCAACAGAATTCATGCTGAAAACATATGTTCTTCTGCTCAAACCAGCTTTCACTACATCTGGAAACCAAGAGTTAGAGGGGGAGGGAAAAAATAAGGCAGCAGCATATGTAATTCTCTTCTAAGAGAAACCATTCATTTGTTCATGAAAGAAATCTTTCTGCTTTTATCACCAGCAGAAATTCTCACAAAGTTCTTGAATGGATATTTAAAAGCTTGGTGGGAAACAAACAACAAAAAAAGGTAGTGTGAGGGAATGTAGGTAATGGCAGACATTTATTACTTTTTTCCTGAAGTAAAGTCATGTCTTGATATCAAGAGCAATCTTATTAACAAAAAGTGGAAAACTTGGCAAAAACATTGTTTAAAATGACTGCAAGACTCGCAAAACCCCCAGAATAACTCTGTTTTGCTGTCAGAAGCCTGGGAAACACAAAACAGATGTTCTGCCCAGCCTGTTACTCAGCCAGATCTCTCCTTGCTATGCAGGCAGCTGTACCACATGGCTTTTCTGAGAAAGAAACAGTGCTTTCCTTTGGCACTTCTGCATCTTTCTCACTGACCAGCCAAACACTGTCATCAGATGCAGACAGCTTCTGCTATCCTTCCTGCTACCTAAGTCTGCAGAATCTCCTCCAGACTGTGCTTTGAAAAACAGAAGCACTAGGTATAAATTTTGGCAAGGCTTGGCTCCTCAGGCAATCGCTGGGGCTGCTGAAGTCAGAAGGCACTACTCACTCTGATGGGTGGTGGCAGCAGAGCTCTCTGTTTGCACCCTGAACAATGCACACATTATTAGAGCTAATGGCAGCTACGCGTACACGTAACAATATAGCCTTGAGACCACAGCCTGGGAACTCCACAAGAGCAGATTTGGGGTTTTTTGTTCATGGGAGAAAATATGGTGAGTAAGAGGAAAATCAGCTGAGCTGAGCTCTCCCTACTGGGCTGCTTAAGAAGGGTGGGGTGAGTTTGGGGACTTCTGTCTCCAAATGACATTTGGGGGAATTTTAGGACCTTATGTTGAATGCTGGATCCTCCATTTCATAAAATCATAGAATCATAGAATTTGTGGGGTTGGAAGGGGGCCTTGAAGATAATCTAGTTTCACCCCCCTGCTGTGGGCAGGGACACCTTCAGCTAGACTTAGGCTGCTCAGAGTCTCATCCAACCTGGCCTTGAACACCTCCAGAAATGTGGCAACCACAATTTCCCTGAACAACCTGTTCCAGTGCCTCACCACCTTCACAGAAAAGAATTATTTCCCAATATCTAATCTAAACCTAGTCTCTTTCAATTTGAATCGATTTCCCCTTGTTCTGTCACTAAACACTCTTGTAAATAGTCTCTCTGCATCTTTCCTGTAAGGCACTGGAGAACCAAAATTGGGTCACCCTGAAGCCTCGTCTTTTCCAGGCTGGACAATCCCAATTCTCTCAGCCCTTCCTCATAGGAGAGGTGCTCCATGTCTCCAGTCACTTTGGTGGCCTCCTCCGGACCTGTTCCAACAGGTCGATGTCCTTCCTGTGCTGTGTTCCCCAGAGCTGGATGTGGCACTGCAGATGGGGTATCACCAGAGCAGAGCAAAATTCCCTCCCTCACCCTGCTGCACACACCTTTTCTGCTACAGGACACGTTTGCCTTTCTGGGCTGCAAGGGCACACTGCCAGGTCATGTCCAGCCTCTCATCCACCAGCACCCCCAAGTCCTTCTGGGCAGAGCTGCTCTGGATCTGTTCATCCCCAGCCTGTGTCGATACCAGATGTTGTCCCAAGCCAGGAGCAGCACTGTGCACTCGGTCTCGTTAAACTGCACGAGGCATTTAACTGCTGCCTCACCCTGAAGGGACACGATGCCTCCAGCTCAATATTTCGGATGTTCAGCTTTCTGAGCCTGGGTGATGGGGTCACAAATATGCATAGGCAGAAATGAATATTTCACCCAGGATTCACTGCCTCCTCTCCTCAGTCCTCTAACAAGTGGGTGGTGGTGGTTGGACTCCTCATCCTTATCTTTCATGTGAAAGCGCTTGTTTAAGCATCTTGCTCTTGGCAAGTTGTGTCTGTGAATCCCCAGTGCTCTTCAACATCTGGGATTTAGCAACCACTCTCTCTGGGGACACTTCCTTGGAAAAACACATGGTTAATTCATGTAGGCAGATTGCTGCCTCACATCTGGATATCTGTGGGTACCCTTCGCAGCCATAAGCCTTGGTCAGAGGAGGGAAGTCTCAGAATCTAACCCTAAAATCTACAAAGAATACTCTGATTCTTTAAAATTATCTGACTATTACTATAATTTATAAATCATTCTGCAGACAGAATGGGGAAGAGAAACTATTGCATTACATACCCTCAGCTCCTAAATTCACCTGGGATTTAGACCTCTGGCAGTCTCTTAAAATGATTAAGGAAGAAAAGGAGGCTCACTTTGCAGGGGAAGGGGAGCCTTCTAGAGCAGATCACATTAGCAAGACAATCTAACAAGGTCTTGTTAGCAGAATCATACAAAAATTGATTTGGGAGAAGTAAGATTTTAACTATATGAAAGGGAAATAATATATAGAGAGACATTCTGTCACTCCTTGAAAGAGTGTTTTTGATAAAGAAGAAACAGTAAAATCTTTTTCTGTTTTGATCCCTGTGGAAAGACGGCTGGGACCCCATGGAAAGATGGCTGGTGGTAAAATCAGAGGAAACTAAGAAGTTATATTCACATCCTAACAGGAGTTATAACAGTACAGAAATCATAGGTTAAAATAAGGTTGCTGCACCCTGGATGGAATGCAGTTGGCATGCTCCATGATGATTCTGCCCACACAATCTGCAATCACAAGCACCTGCTAAGGGGGAGGAACAGAGGGTGGAGCAACTGGAGACACCACAGCCAGCTCTGTAGAAATCTTTGCAGGGAGGAAAACTTGGTGGTAGTGTACTGCTGCATAACTGCACAGCACCTGTCAACCAAGGGAGATAGGAGAAGGTGCCTTACTGTTGAGCCAAAAACTATACTGAAATCACTGTCCTTGGATAAACTTGGTTCATTATAACCTAATTATATTATTAACTCACACCTCCATCCCAAAGTAACTCATGTCCAAGGTACAACCACCCCTCACTGCGCCTGTGCTCTGTGTTTTACTGACTATACCTTTAAGAGTGAAGTGAGAGACACCAATCTGTAACAAAGGTATTTATGGTATGGGTTCCCCAAGTCACTCAAGCTCCACCTAAACATAAAGAAATAGTATAAAAGTAAGTCAAGAATGGGGAAGAAGTTAGGGAAGACTCAATCGTAACTGCTGGGATCAGTCAATGGGCTGAACCCACCTTCTCCCCCATAGAACCTGCCCTTTGAGTAAGAACCCTACTCTGAGTGCTGAATACTTTTTTATTGGGGGTTAGAGCTTGTCTGTGTATCACTTTGAATACATTTTTGAAGTCAGACACTATCACCAGCAATCCTTGACCCTTAACCTGTCCCAATTTTATATTAATAAAAAGTGTTATTCTGTAAACTGTTGGCGCGAGTCCTTCACAGATGCTGGCAGTCGCTGGCAGCAGGGAACGTGCTCAAACAAAGTGGAAGATCCTCTGATGGGTCATAAAATGGGAAAATCCACCGAGGGGTGTCCCTTATGCTGTTGGTGTATTTCCCTGAATAAGCCAGTGGAACTGTCCCATCCAGCAGGACTGTTCAGCAAAGGGTCCCTGTAACAGGATGCTCACAGACTGCTCAGACACAAGGGTTTTGGCTTTCCTGGGGAGCTGACAGACAAATCAAACAGTAAGGGTCAAGGAAATCTCCCCACATTAAGGGCTGAAGAAATCTCCCCACCTTAAGGGTCAAGGAAATCTTCCCTATTCACGTGACAATAGAGAAGGAGGCGTTGAGAATAAAAAGGTAAAATACAATTTGTATGAGAGTGAATGTGAAATGACAGAGTTTAAGATCTTTACAAAGAGAATGAAAAAGATGAAATGCAGGACAGTAAACTTCAGTAACTGCAAAGGATTGATAGGCAAAGTCTTGTGGAAGGAAAAGATGAAACGAGCTGGCAACTTCTCAAAGAATCAGAGGAAAAAATAATTTGTAAAAAGATATAAATTCAGCAAAATCATGAGCTCTTCTGTGGGGGTCCCTTCACTGATCTCAGACCCAAAAGGAAATGTAGGAAATAAACAGCAGGTGAGATTACTAAAGGCAGGTATAAAAGCAAAAGCATGTAAGAACAGAGACATCAAGGACAAGAGGAAATCGCTATACTTTTCTAGTAAGGAAAAGACTGGTGGAGTGGGAAATGCAGAGACAAAGGTCATAGTGTTTAATGACTTTTTTTTCCATCTATCATCCCTATAGCAGTGATCAGGTGGTTAATGTCATTAATTCCAAGGACAAAAGGAAAGAGCAAACCAGAGAGGAATTAGGCAGGCTCACCTTTACAACTGTCTGAGCTTCCTTGTCTGACACAAGAGTATCTCTGACTTGTCAGCAGTTATCACTGAGGCCTTGCAAGAAGCAGCTGGGTTACCAAAAGTCTGGAAAAGGTCAGGGAAAAGTAAGGGACAATGAAAAGACAGAGAAAGTAGAGTCAGAGGATCATGGAGATGTCAGCTTAAATGCAGTCTCTGAAAAATACTTGACAAATAAGCAAACAAACTTCTTGTGAGGAAATGAAAGGTGAAAAGGTTAATATCCAGCTTGGATCTACCAAGTACAAATCATCTGAAACAAGGGGAGAAGCGCTGGATAGCAGCTATCTTTGCTTTAATCAGGTTTTGAGAGTTTTACATTGCAAATTTCACAAGAAAGCAATCTAGGCTATGTGTTGTTTGCAAGCTGTTCTGGTACCTGTACCTGCAGGTCAGTTGGAAAGGTTTGCTCTCTAAGTGCATGGATGCCTTGGACAGGATGATGTGGGATGCCAGAGACAGTTTTGCCCAGTGCTATCACTGTCTGGATGATGGGAAAGGAGACTTGCTAGATAACTCAGCAGATTATACTGCTGGGAGGAGTTGCAAGTACATTGCAGGAGTGCTTTAAAATTCAAAGTGCCCTTGGGAAACTAGTGAAATGGCCTGGAAAACACACAAGATGAATATCCACGGTGAAAATGCAAGGTGCTGCACTTTGACAGGATTGATCACAAATCTGAGGTTGGTGAGAACAAAATTAAACAAAGCTGTGTCATGAAAAAGGCAAACATTGTGTGGGGTGTATAAAGAGTAGAGCTGAAAAAAGATACTTGGAGAAATACTATGTATTTTTTTTCTTCAGCAATGACTGTAATTTGAGACGTATGTGGACAAATTTGAGAATGTCCAAAGGAAAGCAACAAAAGGTCTAAAAAAGCATGACCCTTGGAGGAAATAGTGAAGGAATTAGCTTGGTGTGGTCTCAAGAAAAACAGATGGGGGAGGGAATAGTAACAGCTTTTTAGTACATAAAGGCTGCTGTGAGGAGGAAAGGCGTAACCTGCCCTCTGCATCTGCAGGGGATAGGTCAAGAAGCACTGGAGTTCAGCTGCTGCAAAGGAAGTGTATAAAAATTTTCTGAGGCATTAGGGAAAACTTTCTAATGGTACAATTAGGGAAGCACTAGAATAGATTGCCTGGGGAAGAAGTGGAGCCTCCATCACTGGCGGTCTCAACAATTTAGGCTAACATCTGTCAGGAACAACACACATATAACCAAACTGGCTGGGGGCCAGGGAAGTGACTACATGACCTCCTGAAGTCCCTTCCAGACCTGTTTTTCTCTGGTTCTAATCATTCAGGAGCCTCCCTCCCTGGCAATGTTCTATACTTTTGGAATGAACCATTTGACGTGCTGCTTGATTGCTGCTCTAGTTTCTTTGCATTCATCTATATTAAGTTGTGGGCTCTATATTAAGTTGTAGCTTATCTGAAAGAGAAGTAATATTTCACTTCAAGTTCCTCCAGCAAGTATTAGGGATGCCTCTTTGGTCACATTGTGTTTCCATGTTTTCAGCAGTTTAAATTTAGGTACCTCTCAGGACAGCCCCAGATCCTAAACCCAGTGGCTTGAGAGAGGAGAGTTGGAACCTAAACCAAGGAAGGAGTAAAAAGCAGAGCTACAGCCTGGTGAGCTGCTGTGCACCATGCAGGGAGTGAGGCAGGCTGAGCTCTTACCACCTTCCTCCCTGTAGTAGGTTGAACTCCCCCCCGCCCCTGCAGACAGAAATCTGTAATTTATCACTGACAAGAGGGAACTGAAGGATCAAGACACAGACCTGCCTTGTTTCCCTAGCTCACCCAGAGATGCCAGATGCTCAGAGATGCCACTCAGAGTAGGCACTGGTTGCCTGGCAATACCTGAGCACAGCCTGTATCACTGAGACCTTCATAGTTGGATCTGTGCCCTGCTTGGTTCCCCAGACCTGGGGAAATGTTACCAAGAGAACCTGCTGAACAAAAACCAAAGTGTAGAAATAGAGAAAAGGTAAAGAATTTTTGTACTGACCCTGTGTCTTATATCACCCCAAATTTGGTTTACCAGACTTTTCAGTATCCTTGTAAGACATACAAAACAGCAACAACATTCTCAGAAATGATGATCTTTTAAAGTGCTTAGAAAATACCTGACCTAAGAGAAAAGAGAGCTCTTAAGTGGACCATTTACCTTAATGTGATATTTTTAGCTGAGATGAAAGTACTTTGTTGAGCTGGACAGGGTCAGAAGCTTGTCTTCATGAGCACTCTTCTCCTGTGATACAGAACAAGCATGCCCATTCTGTTCTCTTCTCCAGAAACCTCAGCACTGGGTTTGTCTTGAATTTCATCTGGTGCTGGCTGTAGCATGGTGTGGTGGCCAGTGACCCCACAATACAAGGGACAAAGAGAGTCAGCTGGTGAGACAGTCCCTGGTATGAGAGCTCCTCCCCAGGTTAGGGTGAACACAAAAGGCTTCTCCCAGCCTGCATTGTTCTGGTATGTTAATCTACCCCAGTTCTACCATTCTGGTTGGCCTGTCGCCCCTCCACCCCCTTGTTACCTTAATATATTTCATGTTCTAGAAAGTTCTGCACTCCAGGTTCCCCCCATTGGCCCTTGCCCCTCACCACTCCCCCAGAGCTTCCCCATGGGCTCCCATTGCCCAGTCCCACCTTTGTACTGCCCCTGTACCCTCAGACCATTGGCCTCTGGCACTTGCCCCTGCCTGTATTTAAACCTGGACTCTCCATTGTCTTTTTGTGTTTGTCCCTGGATCCCTTTGTGCAGTGGCTGCAGTAAACCTCTGTCTGTGGAACGCTACACAGAGACCCTTCGTGCCTCTTTGCCATGACTGGAGCTCTCTGTGCATTTGTGCGTGTGTGAGTGCGTGCCTGATCCTGCTGAGCTGCTTCCCTAAAGCAGGCCCTTTTGGAAGGTCACTGCACCCCGTGCTATGGCACAGAGGCCGCAGCACCCGGCACAGTGACAGCATGGAAACACCTGCAGTCAGACACAGCAGAGGGGAGGACCTCAGTGTTCAAAGCTTGCATCTAAAGGGAGGAGGGAGTGATGTTCACATATATATGAAGAAAGCGTAGCTCAGACATCTTCAGAGAGCCGTGGCTTCAGTGGAGCCCATAAACCCAGGGGGAAAGATAATGGGTGGCTGACAGTGACCTCCCCCAAATGTTGTCAAACCGATCACCTCTCCTAGGATTTTACTTTTCCGCTATGTGTATATCCTCCTTTCATGTCAGCTGACACAGTTTGCCCTCAGTCATTTCTTGTGGTAGCTCCAAAATCCTCATTCTTTATTCCTCATTCGTCTTACCCTCTCATAGCCTCTGTTTGCAGCAAGCATTCACAGTTGACAGCTCACTGAAGGAAAAACTTGAGCTTTCTGAATTTCTTAGTGTCCTCAGAACACGAAACTTCAAACTAATGTCATCTGACTCCTCAGGCAAACACTTCAGTTGAGAGAGACTGTGATAAATCACATTTAAATGCAAGAAGAAATTGCCATTCATGGTTGGCTCTGAACTGGCTTGGAGGTCAGTGGCATCTGACTCCTACTCCAGTAGAGCTTTAATTTGTTTAAGAGATGAGCAAATAGGTCAGAACACAGTTTTGGGCAACTAGCTCTCCGTGGCTCTTCTTGATCAGGGAGGTTTGACCTAATGATCCCCAGATCAGCCTCAGCCAAAAGGTGATTCTGTGTGATTCTGTGTGGTTCTGTCTCCTTTAATTCCTGAGCCTGCATCTCCTGAAATAGCCTGTTTCTTTCTCGACTCTTGCTTCAAGCGTTGCTTTCCAACCTTGTGCATTAGATAGGTCAAATAGCAAACAATTGACTGCAAATCCCAGTAAAATCATAAATCCTACGATGAGCACCTTAGGGAACTGAGGTTGTTTAGCCTGGGTAAAAAGGAGGCTCAGAGGATACCTTACTGCTCTGTACAGCTACCTAAAAGGAGGTTGTGGCAAGGTGGGGATCAATCACTTCTCCCAGGTGACTGCTGACAGGACAAGAGGACATGGCCTCAACCTGCACCAAGGGAGGTTCAGGTTGGAATAGGGAAGAATTTCTTCATGGAAAGGGCACCTAAGCATTGGAATGAGCTGCCCAGGTAGGTGGTGGAGTCACCACCCCTGGAGGTGTTCAAGAAACAACTGAATGTGTCCCTCAGTGCTATGGCTTTAGGTCACAACGTGGTGTTTGGTCAAAGGTTGGTATTTTGAAACCAGATGGTTGATACTGAGATGCTGTGAAATTGTGCAGCCCCTGTACCAGGTTTGCTTGGTTTGCCTCCTGAGTTCTGCATGTAACTGCTTAGTCAGATCTCTCCAAATGCTGAACACTAGCCCTGCTCCACACCCATGTAAGCACACCAACTCCTTAATAAGAAAATGCATTTGAGGAAATGTAGAGCATTTAGAGGAGCAGACCTTTCAACTGCAGAGTGTTTTCAGACTTGGTGACAGCAAAGCTGCTAGTCTTGCTGCCATCCCACACACGCAGCTATGCATTACAAAGACAAGAAGCAGTCACACAGAAAATGGTGTCTGTGCCTTACTCAAAACCTGCTGTTCTCCTGGTGGCATCAATGCTTTATTTAGGTCACTTTATAAAAAGGACGAATTAAGCCTCAGGGCAGAATTGTATCCTTTGAATCTGTAGGCAGACTGTTCTCATGCTGGAGTAAATGGTGATGGCTTTAGTTTGTGGAAGGTAACAGAGATCTTGTTATAATACACTTGAGTGTATTCCAGTGGAAAGCAGAACTTTATCTTTTAATAGAAACAACTAATCAAGACTCTTCAAGTTTCCTCAAGTTTCACTATCTGAAAAAAAAAATAAAAATCCAACAAAACAACACATGAGCAGGAACAATTTTTTTCCTTATTTCACTGGTCTGCCCCCAAGGATCTCCACTAGGTTACACTGATTCCTCAATAAAGAAAGACATTCATTTGCACTAAGGCCTTTTTTAGAAGGAATCTGCTGCAGAATTAAGCCTAACAGCACAAAATACTTTCAGTAGCAAAAATTCCCTAGTGTGAAGAAGTTTGTTAGAAACTTGACCAGGCAATATATAGCTGAAATTGTCTAATTCTATCAATACAACACCAGTTAATTGAAGTATACAAATACAGCTATCCTTTTTTCCCCCTTATTTTGTTTTTTGTTCATCTATGCAGTTTAATCACAGTTTAAGGAATTTTATGTCCTAGTTTATTCTTTACGCATTCAAATGTGCAGCTCTACTTACCAGAATAAAGGATATATCACAGCCCATGCAGCTGAAGTATTTCTCCTGTTCCCATCACAGAAGGCCTGTGTGACCCTCTGTTCTTCAAAATGCTGTTAGGAAATTTTATGAAAAACATCATCCACATTAAGAGATTTTCAAACCATATATTTTGAAGGTGAATTTCTTAAACAGCACTGGGGAGGTGCCTTCCCCTGAAATCCTGGGGGAGGGACCCTGCAGGGTACGGTACGGGTCTGCCTCTGTCCCTGTCCCCATGTCACGTGTGCCCCATACCAGTTCCTGATTGGGTAGTGTGTGTGCCCGGGCCTGGGAAGAGAAGAGGGTCCCATGACTGGAGGCTGCCTGGGAACTCCAGCCATATGGCTGGAGGAATAAAATAATCCCTGAACATTTAAAGAAATATCACTTCATCTTTCCTTCCAAGTCCATCGCTGTCTTATACATGTTGTAAGGCTTCCCCTCATTACAACAAATGGTGGAGAAATGCTGGCAAATGATCCCTGGAGAAGATAATTCATGAGTAACTCTTGATATCTCTTCTTGCTTTTGTTTTGCTGTCCCATCTCTGAATGATGGAGGACTGATGGAAGGACTCATGGCTGTCCAAACCACAAAGAGACATTTACCTTAAACTTAAAAAGGTTCTGGAACAGCAATATGTAGACTTTAGCTTAATTCAAATTCAGAAAGAACTAAGACACTTTTTGGCATGGCTGTTTAAAAACTTCTTCTATGTTTCTTGGGATTTGATTCTTACCAAGGACTTTTGGAAGAATGTTTGCACACAGTTAATTTCCGAATCAAAAAACATTCCGATGTGTGGAGGGACCTTCCCCTGAAATCCCCAGGGGGAGGGACCCTGCAGGGTACGGGTCTGCCTCTGTCCCTGTCCCCATGTCACGTGTGCCCCATACCTGTTCCTGACTGGGTGTTTGGGGTGCCCAGGGCCCAGGAAGAGACAGGGTCCCATGACTGGGGTCTGCCTGGGAACTGCAGCCATGCAGCTGGAGGAACAAAATCATCCCTGAACATCTACAAGAAATATTGCTTCATCTTCCTTCTAAGTCCATTGCTATCTAATATATTGTTGTAAGGATTCCCCACACTACAACACAGATGCAGGACTATTTCCGTGAATATTACCTGATTTCAGAGACTGTTGAGCAATATCGGCTGTGTCCCGCTGCTGTTTCAGCAGCGAACACGTGGTCGAGCAGCGCGCGCGTTGCAGGGGGCTCCTCCGCCACCCCAGAGACCGCGCGGCCCCGGCTGCAGGTGCCCGGTGCATTGCGGGTGGTGGTGAGGGAGCTCCAGTGCATGGGAGAGCCGGTGAGGCCAGGCACGGCGGGAGCAGGGGCAGCAGCGAGAGCGGAGGCGGCGGGAGTGGAGCCAGGAGCGACGCGGCAGCGTGGGCCTGGCGGTGTTCACCCTGAGGCAGTGGCAAGGGTGGCAGCAGTTGAGGCGCGATCCGGTGATGGCTACCCCGTGCCGCGTGGCAAGCGACGGTCCAAGCCCCGCACTGAGAAAGGCAGCGGAGATTGTGGCAGTCGCTATGGCGACCGTGGTGAGCCACGCTGAGCAGAGCCAGAGGGGTGTGGGGATGAGAAGGGAGCCGTGCTAGCCCACGGCCACACAGCTGACAGCAACGGTGGCAGTGCTGGCGATAGGAAGCCACGCACACGCGAATGCCTCACAGGGCGCGGCTGTGCAGCTGTGCAAATGCCCGGAAAGTGTGGAACAGCTGCACGGAGCTCCAGAGGGGAAGCGAGCATGGTGCCAAACGGCGGTGCAGAGGTGGCTGAAGGCGGAGCAGCCGGCGGTGGCAGCGTGCAGCAGCATGGCCAGACCGGACCCGCGTGGCCCCAAATGCGATCTCGAGGAGTCCAGACCCCATGACAGGAACGCGCTGGAGGCCCCGGCCCGGCGGTCCTGGCTGTGGCAACTCCGACGCGAGAGCAAGCAAAGCTAAAAGTGAAAGCAAGAACAAAGGAACTTGGAAAAATGAAAAGGTTATTGCAGCTAAGGTTTTTGGAACTGTAAAGAGGTATAATGTAAAGAAAAATTACGGTTTCTTGTTGAAAAACGATACTGGAGAAAGTATTTTTGTCCATAAATCTGCTATTGTAAAAAATAACCCCAGAAGTGATGTTCCAAGCTTAGAAGAAGAAGAAAGAGTAGAATTTAAAATTGTGCAAGGAAGAAAAGGCCCACAGGCCACATGTGTTACAGGCCCTGGGGTTGCCCCTGTCAAAAGCAGTAGATATGCTGGACAATATCCCCATAATCCCTATCCTTTTCCCTATCCCACCTTCCCCTTTTATCCCACGTCCCTTTATCCCCCATATATGCCCAGCCAAAATCTCCCATTCTGGCTCCCCTCACAAAACCAGTCTTTTTCATTTGCCATTAATACCTTTGCAATGCCGATGGGGGGGATGAAAAGGAGGGAGGGAAGAAATTAACTGTCATTTGCTAAGATTGCAACAGGTACAAAAAGGAAAATCCCTTCCTCAGTTTCCATCTAAAACATGCTCAAGCCCTGTCTCCCTTCTGATGCTCCAAAGAAAATCTGTTTGGACATCTGGGGACTCAAGATAGTGGCTTCCTTTCCTTTGAAAATGTTTTGTTGTTTATCCAACTGTATTTTCCAATGTTATTTTATTTACTAAGAAAGGGTGAATTGTGGAGGTGCCTTCCCCTGAAATCCCGGGGGGAGGGACCCTGCAGGGTACGGGTCTGTCCCTGTCCCTGTCCCCATGTCATGTGCACCCCATGCCTGTTCCTGATTGGGTGGTTTGGGGGCCCGGGCCCGGGAAGAGAAGAGGGTCCCATGACTGGAGTCTGCCTGGGAACTCCAGCCATGTGGCTGGAGGAATGAAATAATCCCTGAACATCTACAAGAAATATCACTTCATCTTTCCTTCCAAGTCCATCGCTGTCTTATACATGTTGTAAGGATTCCCCTCATTACAACACAGCACCTGCATGAGCTCAAGGCAAATCCTAATGATGCTGGTAAAGAACACCGTACTGAACAAGTATGAAACCTCTGTGATTTGGTGGACTATTAAGACACGTTGTTTAGCGTGAGAACTTGCTGTGAGAGGAGCCCATTTCCATGGATTGACCACATCCTACATGACTTTGCCCAGTGCCTACCTGATGCCTCTTCCCTTTCTTCTCAGATGTCATCAGTGGTACCAGCTGCCTTCTCCCCAGCAAATATGAACAATAGGAACAACTTCTTTCATAGCTTAGGTACTGCTTAAAGCATGGCTTGTTTTGTCAGAAAGCAAGAAAGTACGTTTTATCTCAGGTGTTGCTGTTAAATCTGTGGAAAAGAAAGCTGTCAGACCAGATTTTGTGTCTGTGCTCCTTCCCTTGCCCAAGAGCAGCAGTAGGAGATTTTGGAATTGCCTGTCTTCTTCTCAGGTGGTATTTGAAAGCATGTCCTTGCATCCACAGGGCATTAAGGATATTTTTTATAATATATAAGTTAATGGTCCTACCTAAGAGAGAGCTGTAGTGAATTGTCCAACAAACATTTGTGTAAATGTAAAGTTACATTTGCGATTTTTTTTAAATAGTGAATTGTAGGTCACTGAACCTTGAATCTGTAGGAGAAACTTGTTTTTCTTCTGAGTCCCATTTGAACAATGGCTTTAAGCTACACGAACAGTAAGTGACTGCCTCACATCTTCCCAAAATAATATGGGTTGTCATTTTCAGATAACCCCAGTTTCAAAAGTTCGACTGATTTATATTCTTGAAAGAGTTTAAAAATATAAATATCTAAAGCAGAACCGAAACATTCTGAAATTATTAATTTTTTTTTTTTTATGAGGGTAGCCAGAAATTCAGTTTGGCCAATTGCACTGCTGTAAATGTTTGATATTTTTAAATATTTTTGGCTTCAGTTCAAATGTGACAAAAAAACTTATGGACGACCTATGAAGATGAAAGAGAAGATTAATGTGGAGAAGTTGCTATGTGCATACAATCACGTGTGCTTGTTTCAGTATTTGCTGCTTTCCCAGTGTGAATTCAGAAGAATAGGATAACTTATCCTTAGAGGCATGTGTAAGAGAAAGATGGAAACTGTTGATTTTTATTGTGCATTGTGTCTGTCATTCACAAAGTCCTCCCTCTTTTAGAAAGACATTTTTATTGCTAGAACTTCCTTTAGCGAACTCCAGTTAAATATCTCCTCTTAACCACGCTAGGTAATTTGCAGGGGGATTTTTTTCTTAATCTTGAAATGAAGGAATTTACTTGCCTTTGAGAAACATATCCTGGATTTTTCACAGTAACACCCTTTTTTTTTCACTCAGTCTAGATCTGTCCTATGAGTGGGCTCTAGCAAGCCTGAGAGCAGATAGCTGCTTTTTTAACATGTCAGCAGCATATGCACATGTCAATCCATGTTACACAGGAAATAAGCTAACATCATCATTTTAGAGAGGAGTTCCTGTAATTTTCAGTTTCCATATTAACAGGAAAAATAAGTCTCCTTGGGAAGTTTATGGCCTGAAGAGTGACAAATACTTGCAATTCACAAAGACATGGTTCCCAGATAGTATTTACTGCAGTACAGCTCTCCAGCCCACATGGCTTGCATCAGGAAAAGCAGGCTGGGGGCTAGCACTTGGTACAAGGAGGGAAAAATGACTGGGAAAAAAAGGGATGAAAGCCTTACCGAGCAGTCTGCTGAGTGAAAACCTCTGCCTTGTACTGATGAAAAATTTCCCAGTGGATGTCATCCAAGAATGATTTGATTCTCCAGAGAGGTCTGTACCCTTGTTTGAAGGCACGAGCAGTGTCCGTGCCTGCTCCATCTGTGACCACTCTGGAGCCCACTCCTGTGCTCCTGCCACACTTGGCAGCTCCTCCCTTACTTCACCTGGCACAGTGGACAGCAGCATCTCATCCCATCTACTCCCAGGCTCATCTAAAAATCTGCATGGCATCATCTTGACACCAGTTTGCAATGCAGGAGCTTGTTCACTGCCTTAAGCCTCAAGAAGTTTCTTTAACCTCAAGAAGAGATGGTTGAGAGGGGTCTTCAGCCATGTCTATCAGTCTCTGAAGGGAGGTTGTCAAGAGGATAGAACCAGGCTCTTGTCAGTGGTGCCAAGCAATAGGACAAGAGGCAATGGGCAGAAACTGATGCACAGGAAGTTCCACCTGAACATGAGGAGAAACTTTTTTACTGTGCAGGTGCACTGGAAGAGACAAGTAAGGACCCATCCCTCTGATAACTTTTTGCTATTCCTAACACATCAAAAGTCTCTTCCAAGCATAACTGGCCAGCAACATTTTGTCTTGAATGCCTGAAAACTGCTAGAAAGAAACTCTATTGCCTTCCACAGTACCCGTGGCCAAAATGAGGACAGGCCAGTGTAACCAGAGGTAGCCATCTGACAACTCATCTTACCTGAGGTTGTCCAGGGTATGATGCATGGCTGAAATATACTTTGAGGGACATATACAGGGTTTCAGCTCACAGTAGCATTACTTTACCTGTTCACAGAGAGGGGACAGCAGCAAGTGGTTGCATTTGTGCCAAAGTGTACCTGATGTTTTCACATCTCTGTTTTCTGGGCAGCTCTGAGGCATCTCAGGAGGACTTTACCAGGGGTCTAATATGAAATTAGCACAATCTAGTTCTTGTAAAGGAGGATTCTTCTGAAAGAGACTGTGGTTCTTTCCCTTGATCTTCTCAATCTTCATTACAGAGCTGTAATCAAGGTGAGAACTGAGCCACTGAGATATCCTAGATGTATATTCTCTGTCTTATATTAAAGAACATGTGTATTGTCAGTTTATGTTTATGTATTTCATAACATCAGTGCATTTGTTTCATTACAGTGTGGAGTGCAATTTTAAGATATTAAGGGGAGTACACCCAGCGCAAGTCAAAACCCTGCAGACGTGCCACAACAGCATAGAACTTCATCTCCTGAGGCTGGGAGACCTGGGGGTTTGAGTGAGCAGGAGCTGGGACACAGGTGTTCCCATCAGAAGAAAGGCACCATCACTCTCTGGACTCATCAGGAGAATCACTGTGGAGGCCTCCAGAGTCATGCAAGAGTTTTCACTTAGTGTCCATTTCCTGCATTTCAAAGAGTAATTATATTTACAAAGCAACAGCTTTTTCTTTCTCTCCATTTTTCTTCAAAACTCCTTAGCTGTGCTCTCTTTCTGGCTCACATTTTAAATGTGCCTTGGCAGCAAGAGCCTCAGCTTCTTTAATTTATTACCTCTGTTTATGGAATATGGATATTGGGCCAACTTTATTTCTTACATTAAGTGAATCAGTGCAAATGCAATCACTTTTGGATATCCACTGTATAAAATAAGCATATTTAGATGATCAAGTAAGTGTTCCCATATGCATGTTGGCTGGTATTTCGTGCTGGTATAGCATTCTTATTTTTCTTATGTGGTGTCCTTTGTTTTCTTTCCTTCCCTTTTTGACTGTGTTTGGTCAGTTATTCAGGAAAAAAAATTACTTGTACCTTAAAAGAAATACTGTCTATTCAGCATATGGCATTTATAGATCTTCAGAAATTCTTTAGGGAGGTGTGCTTCAGATTAGTGGTCTCTCTCCTTCGGGGATGGTTTTAATTTGTTAGCACTTTAGATCTGTAGTCTTGAGGTAGCTCCATTTTCAGTCAATAAAATGGTTAGTGAAATGAGGGTAAAATATTATAATTGTGTTCTTCAAATCAGATTTTTATGTGGGTTTTTTTCCTCCTGGTATGTAAATCTGTCATTCTGAGAGGAATTTTTCCTGTTTTCTTTTAATCTCTGGTGCATGTGCCAAGAATGATGATTTTAAACATGAATTACCACAGTGACTCAAAGTCAAACTGCTGGTAGGCTGTTACCCTGGGATGGGAAGGGAGCCAAAAGCAGCCCAGCTTTGATTCCAGAGTTTCTGACTGAAGTCTGCCACCCTGTCTATGGCCCTCGCCTCTGCTCAGCACATAGCCTCTTTGGGACCCAAGGTGCAAAGTGCCAAACCACTCCTGAGGAAAGCCAGCCAGATTAGTGAAGGCAAAGAAGTACTTGAACCACAAGGGCTGCTGGCTGCCAGCTTCCTGCAAAGGAGCAGCTCTGTTGGAGCCAAGCTGGCTCCTCCATCGACCCACCTTTACCCATCAGTGACGTACAGCCAAAGCCCCCAGCTGTGATGCTTTGTGAAAGGAATGAAGGGATGTAAAAATGCCACACAAACTCGGACCAACAGCAGCCAGCTGTGGCAACACCACCATGGAAACAGCTGAAGAAGGAGTTGGAAAAGGTCTTCAATCTGCCATGGCTGAAAATTAAAGTCTCCAGCAGAAGCTTTGGAAAATGGCATTGCCTGTGTGGAGCACATGAGAAGGGCAATGCAGGATGATGCTGTGGTTTGCTGCAGTAACCAGGGAAACAGGTGGCCTCAGGACCTTGGAACTCATCCAGTCCATTCCAGTCCCAAGGCAGAATCCATATCTAGTCACTCAGGCAGAAGTTTGTATAGCCTGACCATAATAACTCTCTCATCACAGGGATTTCAAACCCTCTCAGGTAGTCCTTACTGGGGCTCCAACATCCTCTCCAGAAAAAGTTTTTCCCAATGTGCAGCCTAAAGCTTTGCTACAACTTCAGCTCATTGTTTTCTTTGCCTTTGCTCATGGACATGGAGAACAGATTATTCTCTTTGTTCTACAGCACCTTTTTACACACTACAAACAAGTTTTCCCATCAGTTTTTCCTTCTCTCACACTGAAATAAGTGAGCACTGCCAGTGGTTGCCTTCCTTAGCCCTTCCTTGCTATGGACTGGGCCTGTGTGAAGAGCAGGCTGCATGACAGAGAGACAATACACAGCTTGTGGGACAAATTATAGTGCAAACATGTGGATGACCAAAGAGGCCACTGAAAGGCAGTCTAAGAAGCTGTGGGTGTGCAACATGCAAAGACTGTTGCTGTCCTAGCCTCTGTGTGTGTGCCTGGGTGGTGTGGGCCACATTTTTTTGATTATACAAGTGGTGAATTCATTCTTGTCACTCTTTTAGATTTTCAAATGTATATGCATTTGTCTCTCACCTGTAAAATATTCATGTAAATAAAACTGAGAATCATATTTTGCATCAGGCACTAGATTCAGTGGTGAATTGTTTTGCAAGTTGGCTGTTGTGATTTAGAAATGAGCAAACCCTCTCAAAGTGCCCAGGCTCCACTGGGAATGGTTGGCAGAAAACCAGCCTCAGAGGACACACAGAGGAAGATGCTTGTCTCTGTTGGCATCTCCCCACAGGTAATCAGGGATGCATCCCAGAGATAGAGCTTGTGATTCGGATCTGAGCCTGCTGGAAGAGGATGAATTGCAAAATATCTGATGTTTCACACAAGCAAAGTCAAAAGCACCATGCTGAGTAAATTATAAACATGCTTAAAAACACAACAGTGAGCAAAAGCAAAAACACAAACTCAAACAGTTTCCTCTCTTGAAAACCTATAGTGATCGTGAGCTCCTTATGAAAGTGAAGCTATGATTTTGCCTAAGAAAAAAGGCTTCTGTTTGAAGTTAAAACAATTAGCTTTATTATTTAGGAAAAAAAATAAAAAAACAAACCCAAAACTGGAGAGATGTGCAGCTGAATAGCATTTCATAACATATAGGAAGTTTCCCCATTACACTTGACAGGAAGAGAATATGCTGGAATCAAAGGGGTATGTTAACAACTCAGCATATCTACCCTTTTGGAACTAGTATTAGTCTATCATATCACCAAAAATAATAAATCTTTGTAAAAGGCAGCAGTTGTTTTCATCCTCTGGCAGCAAAACCCATCTGGCACTATTGAAAAAGTAAAAAAGGCAACGTACTCTAAATTACACTGTTAAAACACCTACAGCCTAGTTCATTTTCATATGCTATCCATATGTAAGCCCTGAGCAATAGACAGCCACTTAAAAACTCCCTTGTTCTCTCTGTGTGCGTGTGCGTGTGTGTGTGTGAGGAAGCGGCAGGGGAGAGAAGAGAGAGAGACAGACAAGGTGAACGTGGAGACCTGTGTTTTTATTCTGATGTTTTGAAGTGGAAAATATTGCAAACCCTAACTGGCATGGAAATAATTACACTGGATAAATAAATGAATAAATATAATAGCAGGTTTTCACATATAAAAATTCCTGAAAAGTTTTTAGCTTTATCAACCCCCTTCCACACCCACCAGAGCATATGGCCCACTGTTTGTGCAAATCAGGCGTCTTTGCTTAAAGTGGATGTTTCTATTAACACTGTGACTAATTACTGAAAACAAACATGTGTAAGTATGATCTCTGCTAACTGCCTCTGTCAACCCATCTTTTTCTTCTTGCTATTCAGTCAAAGGGATTAAGATTGCTTGCAAAAGTACAGTAGACCTCCACTTAGCCTGTTAACTGGCATGAATAAACAAAGCCTATCAACCACAACTGACGTCAGGCTTCAAAAAATGTTTTTTGCATTAGTTTAAAAAACCCCACAAAAACATAAAAAGTGAAAACAATTCAGAGAACGTTAAAACAACTGATGTAAAGAGCTTGAATGTGGGACATAAGGGGGCTGTTTTGGGAGGGGTATTGAAAGCACAACTATACAAACCATGGTGCACGAGCTCACATAGGTGGCAGACATTTTGTGCTGGGGGCAACCAGGGCCACCTCAATGTGCAAGGCTGGACATACATGCACACAGAAGGAGCATCCAGAGAAACTTTAATGTCAGTCTTTCTTGTGGTTTTCTCCCATCCAGAAATAAAAACAAGAAAAACAACAACAAAAAGACTTAAAGCACCCATTTGATCTTTGTAAGATACAAAGAGGAAAAGATGCAAGCAGATTTTTCTTCCAAGTGCTCTGCAAAAGCTGCTACAGCAGCATCACAGAGTGGAGGACAGGAACCCTCATTGCTCCTTGACTTGCTGCCTGCTTGGGAGTGGAGGAGACTGGAGAGACCCAGGCTGCTTCAGGGCATGTCTTCCTGATCAGAATAGAAATACAGGGGAAAAAAAAAACCATCTTTATGGTACAGCTTGAATGCATGTGCCCTCCCCAGGGCTGGCTGTGGCCCTGTAGAAGCTGTTGGGCTCTGAGCAGGCATGGCCAGTGGTAAAACCAGGTCTCAGCACATTTTGTTCTCACACACACTGACTGCCCCTGAGAGAAGCCAGCTCTGTGGGATGGAGGGAGAACTCGTAACCATCTTTACACAGCCATGCTGCCTTGTCTAACATGAGCTGTGGGACAGGGTCTCAGTGCATTTTACCTCAAGTTGTACATAATGTAAAAACAAATTACATGCTAGAAAATTGCACAAGTCTACATCTGCTGCTTTTTCCAAGCTCTTAGTATGGTTGGGAGCCAATTCCCTGTCATTTCTCATCTCTTGCACTTTACACAGGGTGTTTCCTTTATAAAACAACTTGCCTTTGGGTTTAATGATTTCTAAGGAAACATAACTCTGTCAGTGCGCTGCGGTGTTTAATTCCTCCTTTGCCGTTAGTGTCTGCCTGGTGCAGCCCAGGGACGCCAGTGTGCTCACTGAACTGTGCATGCACTTCGTGTGCTCTTGGGCTCATGCCCATGCCTAGAAGCTGGTGTTTGATCTAGACTGAACAAGATGGCCTTAGCCTTCAAAGCCAGCATGTTTACATTCCTCTGCTATATCTTGCCTCTTTTCTTCAAGTACCCTCAAGATAGGTGTCCTGCTGTTAGAATACTTACCTTGTGCACTGCCCTTTTCTCTGGTGGCCTCAACATGCTTTTGCAGGGGTAGAAGCACTGTTAACCCCTTTTTATCATGAAAAAATGGCAGCACAGTGCTCAGACCTGCAAGACAAAGCAAGGGCAGAAACAGCAAGGAAGAGCACAGATGCACTCTCACCCAGCCCAGTGCAGCCCAGCCTGATTCAGAGCCACAAATTGTGTCTGAGTACCTCGGCTTTCCTTCCAGCCACCCTGGCCTCAGTGGCTCCTTCTCTCCCTCCCAAACCAAGCTTCCTGGTGCAGTGGGATATGGGAGGCAGAAAACAGGAACAGCAGAGCAAGGGGTGTGCAAAGATAAAGTCCTTAATTATTCCATCCTTAACTGTTCACTGTAGCTCAATGTGGGTTGAAGCAACCAAGGCAGATGTGCTGATCTGGAGGTGACCCGGTCAGACAGAAAGGTCCTGTGAATGAGACTGGGGAAGAGAAGACATGGGAAGGAGTAGGGGGGAAACCCTTCTGAGAGCAGGAAGTGAACAGGATCAGTGCTCAGCTGGCTCTGTCTTCCATCACCAGGCATTTCTCCAGCTGTAGGAGGGGAACAGCAAAATCCACTGACATTGGTGACCCATGGTCTCTCTCTCTGCCTGAGACAGTAGCTGCACGTCAGAGACAAGGGCTCAGGCTTGGGGCAATGGGGAGAGTGTCTCTGGTTCTCCTTGAGCTCAGCAGTGGTAACGACCTTGCATGCTAGGGCTAAAGACATGTAAAGGAAAACCCAAGCATTCAAGGGTTGCTGTGCTTGTTCCTACTCCTGTGCCGAATATATACGTGAAAATTCAGCTCCAAACATGACGTGAATCAGCAGTTTGAGAACTGGAATAACTGATGGAGAACAAGGGAGCTACAGGAAGAGGAAAGCAGCTGCAGCAAGGTGTTCAAACTCAAACCCTGAGTTTACTGCTCAGCTCTTCAGTCAGTTTGTCAGTGTGCCCTAACCCTCCTCGGTACACCTCAGAGAGGGGAGATGAAGCAGAAACAGGTTACTTCCCAGCTTGAATCTTACCACGCTTCCGTTCCTTCTAACAGATATTTTAAATTTGCCATCACTTCTCTGAACATCCCAAAATATGAAGCAAATCACCCTGGTTTTGGCCGCTGTGTCTCACACTAAGGCAGAGGAAAGCAGCTTTATCTGTGTTGACACCACTCCCTGAGTTTGCTCCATTAACACAGGATTGGGTACAGCCTGTGGACTGTGGGGAGGGAAATGAGTCAAAATGGTAAACAGCCTACATTTTACCCACGCCTCAGCTTACAAAGTCAGGCACTGCAGCTTAACGCACACAAAAAAATCAGTCTGAGGGCAGAACCTCCCAATCTTCATAGTTTGCATTTCCCAACGCATGGCGTAGGCTCACAACTATTTTCCACTCTCTGAAGCCTGTGGTTTGAAAACTGACAAATCTGTGCTCAAATTCCCTTTCCACTCTAAATGCCATTTAATGGCAGTATAACTAGAAGGGTCAAGAGTCAACTCCCTTGGCAGTGGCCCCTTCCAGAGCCAAAGCCATGGTCCCTGCTGAGGCACAGGAGAGCTTCTGACTTCCAGGTGGTCATTCACAAACACTGGGCTTGCTTGAGGACACCAAAATGCTTTCAAGAATGCAGATTGTACTGATGATAAGATAAATTAATCAAATTACTAGAAGGCTGGCAAGAACCTTTAAAGAAGGCGTAGTTCAGTGCTGGAGTTCTGACATTAAAAAATAAAAACGCATTTCACATGTCTTCATGATGCATTTATTTATGCCACTGCATGTCCTCTTTACCTTACACCAACTCACAAAATGAATGAAAAAATACCTCCTCTCTGTTTAACAAGGTGAAGAGTTGATGCTCCACATCAAGAGTCATAGGGAGATTTGGATATATCTAAGATTCTGCTAAAAATGCAGATTGAAGAAAGATCCTTCTAAAAATGCTGATCCATTAAACAGGCTTTGCAATGCTCACACTTTCTCTTCTAGGAGGGTGCAGGATGTGGGAAATGATACTAATTCTATTATCAAATACCAATTTAAATATCTTTAAGGTCAAGGTAGCTATTTCATGTCTTTAAAAATACTCTGTGTCTGCAACAAGAAACAAGGGAGTTATGGGGGTGCAGGGAGGATGGTTTACACTGGCAAAGCACTAATGGTGGAATGCAATCAGCAGCGTCTCTGTACCCGCAGGACGCACCCGGGAGCAGACCACAGTACAGAGCTAGGACCTAATACTTGATATAAATGGAAATCATGCTGAGGATGTTCTCCTCCTGCTAGGGCACTCTTAATTTCTGTAACAATCACACCATAGATGGATTTACTGGAGACAGCATGGTTAATTAAGCCCCACATGTACCAGAGTAGCCCTGGGAACTGCACTGGACAAAGGCTGTAAAAGTTACTGCTCGGTCTACACCTCTGGGAAGGTGCTTCCCTTTCTTAATGAGTATTCCCATTAAGCTTAAAATAGAAATAGATGTCTGTGCAAAAACTCATGTGCAGAGGAACCATTAAAAACAGATATGCTTTATGACATCAATTAATCTAGGCATTAGTTTGACTTTGAAGATAAAGCACATCTCTGATGAGAGTGATTAGGCATTTTGGGGGTTTTCTTACAAGGTCTCCCTGTGCCACAAACAAGAAACA
Source organism: Lanius collurio (assembly GCA_020086605.1). Classification (NCBI taxonomy): domain Eukaryota; kingdom Metazoa; phylum Chordata; class Aves; order Passeriformes; family Laniidae; genus Lanius; species Lanius collurio. Next base: position 42,558,253 of record JACBWW010000003.1, read on the forward strand.
GATCTGAGTTAGCTGGATGCAGCCATAACCTGAAACTCCGAGGAGATCCCCTCAAGAGGCAGACATCAAGGCTGTCCTGTCTCATGCAGAAACTGGGAAAAAAAGAGATTATGTGACCCTGTGACCCATGGCAGCACTTCAAGTGACATTTTCCTGCTCTGGGGCTAGTGGTTCATAAAGTACTGTTCACAGATGGAACATCGGGAATGAAGTTCCATGGAGAAGGTAGGAATACAGATTTTTTAACATTTTTATTACACAGTAAAGAATACAACAATACCTGAATCATACTTTAAAAGATTCACAGGTTGACAGACCATACATTACAGTCCAACTAAAGAAAAAAAGGATAAACAAGAAACCACAGTTCAGACATAGTAGACTTAAAAGCTCAAGAGTATGCTGACAAAAGCACAATGCCTAGACCCCACCCCCCCTCAGTGTTAGTCTACCATTAACTTGTGGTACAT
>JACBWW010000003.1:42561222-42598722 GCA_020086605.1 Lanius collurio
AAGTGTTTTAACACCAAGAGAACTACTAGGGGTTTTTTCTTTCTTTTTTTTTTCTTTTTTTTTTTCTTTTTTTTTTTTTTTTCTTAATTAAAAATCCAAACAGGATGGGTGGAAAGAATTTGGAGAGGGGCTGGAGCCACCGTGTTATTAACTATTATTATTAATTTTCAATACAAAAATGAATGAGCTGGAATAGACCCGATTGTCATACTCTGTGGAACCTTGCAAAAAGTGAAGAAAGTTGGAGCAGCTGGCTGATGTCAAAGCTGCCAGGATGCTAATTAACTGCAGGCTGTGTCCCTTATTTCTGTATTTAAAAGGAAAAAAAAAAAGCCTTTTGTATTATGGCATTTTTTTTCTTTGCTGCTGTAGTCCTACATCCCACTGCAAATCATCTTTCATTTTTCATTCTGTTGACCTGGGTATTATTTTATTTCTTTTAGAAACAGGAAAAAAAATGAACATCTGTGTCTCCTTCCAATCTGCTGCACATCTGCGCGTTTTGATGCGGGTCTTCAAAGTTCAGTCAGTAACCCACGGACGCCATTCATCTTCTTGTTAAAATGTCTACTGCTGTATCCAATGCTCATGCCCTTGAGGGTTATTTTTTCTCTCTCTTTTTTTTTTTAATTTCCATTATTGTTATAAAGAACATTGTGACTTTAATATTAGCATTTTGCTTTCAACAGCAATTAGCAATCTCTTGGTTTGCTGTTTGGTAAAGCATCTGTTAATGAGGTCATCTAGTTTAAAATCCCAGCTACTGGAAAATAACAGGGAGGAGGTCAAATCTATCATTTTGTGTATATTCTCTGCTCTCTTTTCAGTTTTCTAAAGAAAAGATATCTTTGTTATCCACAATAAGTCATTATGACCCGTTACTGGCCTTCTGTATTTTCTACCACCTCAAGATACAGTTAAGTTCTTTCTTATTGAAGTATTGAAATATGACAGTTCAGTTAAAATCTTTGCACATCTGAGGATGAGGAATTGGTTTCATTTTCTGTTGTGTTTTTGTTTTCGGAGTTTTGAGTTCAGTTTTAGCGAGGAGTCGCGTCTATGGTGGACGGGGTTCCCGGGGTGGTGGACCTGGGCGTAGCTGCTGGTGGAGTGTCGATGGGGCTCCCGGCCCCGCTGCTGGGTGTCACGGAGGAGCTCACTGCTGGTGTCTCTCCTTGCTGCTGGGCTTGGAGGGTCTGTCCACAGATGTGATGGTGCTTCTCCCAGTCCTTGTGCTGGCAAAATGAGCCACAGTATCGTGCTGTGTTGCAACCACTGCAGGTTTCACTAGCTTTCCGGCCACAGTTCCAGCAACTCTAGAAGCAAAAGAGGAGGGAGATGGGAGAAATTAGCCAGTGTCCTAAATTTTACAGTAAAAACAGCTGCCAGGGAACCACAGGTCAACTCTGCCTTAGGACAACTGAGGCAGCAGTAGGGGCTACGTTGGGTATCTGAACCTGTACTACAGCAGCTTCAGTCACCTGGGGGACTCTCTCAGAAGCTGAGCAAGAACAGAAGCAGCTCTTTGGTAATATTAATGATGCAAACTCCAAGTATGCCCCACATCCAGCAACCAGCAGCATGCTGACTAATACAAAGTTTCAGTAAAACTTCTGCTGGCTCCTCTTACAAATTTATTTTAAAAAATAATGAAACACGCACACACAAAAAAGTGCTTCTTCAAAGGTGGGGAGGGACTAATGTGAGACAAGAAAAGGAAAAAAAGACTTACAAAGACTTTATAAAAAAGGTAAAACTTGCTGATCTAGGAAAACTCGCTACCCGAGGAAAACCTAATTTTTAATCATCTGAGTAATGCCATTTGACTCAGTGGCACTTCTGGCAGTGAACAGTTAAGCTAGAGTCTAAATCTTTGGCAGGATGGGGAAGCCACTGCAGAATATGTGTGCTATTCACTTTAACACACTCCATAGCTCTGCCAGCTGGATGCTGGAACACAGCCAAGCCTTAAGTGATATTCCTCAACTACTTAAAAAAAAAAATAAATCCCAGTTTCAGAATGAAACAAAGACCTAAATCCAAAACAGTATTTTAAGGAAATTAGACTTTAATCAGAATCAAGAGGCTTTAGAAAATATCCCTGCGTTAGTTCCATATTCTCTCTTCTTGCTGCTTTTCGTTGTTTTGGATGGTTGGTTGCTTGTTTGTTTGCATAGGTCTGTACTGGCAGATGGGGGAAGAGCAATTGTCCAGCGCCCAATTGTTCTTTGAGATTGAAATCAAAGGGACATGGCATTCTCAATTCATTCTGATTAAACACACAGACTAAACCAGGTAATTACAGATACATAGATACATGTGTTGGAGACTTTTTTTTTTTTTTAATTCATAAAATTGTTCCCATCTTTAAAAACACTTGGGAAAAAAAAAAAAAAGGTGGAATTGCCTACACACAGAAACAGATGTTTCTGGTAGTTAAATGTCAGGAATTCAGACTCCTTGACTGGCATCACCTGGTTTTGATTCAGTAGTCATTGTTTCAGGTTCATTTGCTCAAACTCTGTCCAGTGCTGGAGAGGTAAATCCACCTTTGGAAATGAATAGCTGTACTATTCTCAAACACCCTTTCTTTAAACAATCATTTATCTTCACAATGAAAAATAACTGTAAGTAATTTACACCACTGTACATGAATATGTACACACAGAGACATATTTATGCATACACCAAAATGACCTGACATTTTTGCATTAGCATTTTGCATTAGCATTTCATCCTGCTAACCAGAAAGATAACTAAGTGTGATGTACCTGGATTCTCCTTCTTTTGCTACACTAATATTTCCTTATTATAATATGTATTTATTATAGCTTATTTTGTATTATATTCATTATAATTTTATATCTATATTTATGTGTATATGTTAATACTAATTTTATATTCTTTATTATATATTTTATTTCTATATTAAAATATTCCTTTATTTCTTTCATACAAATGAAAGTTTCATTTTGACAGCTTGATGCTTGCTTGTACTGTGATCAGTAAAACTGCTGTAATTCTGCTACAGTTGTACTTGCACAGAGTTTCCACGACTGCCATGCCTGCTAACCTCCTAGCTGTTTGCTTCCAACTAAATTGTGAGCCCTGGGTTTGGCCAATATTTCCCTTTATTCCCTCATATGAAAACATATGAGTACACGTGTACAAAACATCCCCATGCAGACTATTCTGAAAAGACACTTGCTCCCCATGTGGAATAATGCTGCAGCCAGCCAGCAAATGTCCAGGTGCAGGAATTCCTCCCCTGTGAAGATCTGTGTGCAACATTGAAGTGCATGCTTTAAATGCATGGGAATTACTATGGGGATGTCAAACTTGACTTATTCGAGTATCTGTTTGGTTAATATAGGTCAGCATCCAAAGAATCTTCACTTTGCTTCCCTTTTTGAGGAGCACATAGAGATTTGTTTCCAGATGTGACCAGAGCCACTGTATGGTATTTCAGTATCTTACCACATAAACTTTACTGATGTCAGAAAAAAGTAGTTTAATTCTAACAGTATTGGTTCAACTTTCTTAATAAAACAGACATCAGTTAAATATCAGACTGTACAGAACATGAAAAGGGATACATAGGTGCAAGATTTTAATGAAGTGGTGAAGCACTAAGCTGGCTCCTTACATGATTACTTAATGTGTCCTACATTGTTTGGTATGTGATTTTGTTCATTGGACACATTATTTCTAATTTAACAGGTCATTACAGCTTTAGTGTAATTGTGGGAATAAAACCACATAAAATAGAAGAATTTCAAAATAAATTTAACAGCTCACATTTACACAGCAACTTATTGCATTTAAAAATTACTACAGTGCAAATTAAAATAAACAAGCACACACATCACAGGGAGCTTGTACTGAGACAGCAGCTGGATTTGACGTGCAGAACTCCCTGTCCCACACAGCCTTCACCATTCATTGCTCCTTCCCATGTGCAAGTAGTGAAAAAGAGCAGCAAAGATCAGGCTTGGGCACCACAACCTTTGGAAACAAATGCTTTCTGTTCACAGTGCTGGCTGATAGCCCCAAATTCTACTAAAGAAAAGCCAGGCTCGAGATGGCAGCTAATAGTCTGGGCTGTGCTTTGTATGCCTCTACTACTTATGTATTTCCAGCAGATCCAGCTATCACAAAGTTTGACCTCACTCAGGGTATCTCCTTTCCTGGGATGCTCTAGCAGGTACCAGCAAAATGGAGCACCCTTGCTGAGCTGTGTACACAGTGTCTGGGACAACAGATGGCCACAACGTCATGTTGGTGACAAGATGGCAATCTTCATACAAGGGCATATGACCACAACTATGGACTGCCTTACACTTGATTTAAGACTATCTCCTCTCACTGGCAAGATCTAGCTGTGAGCACTATCAAGGTTGGGATGGTGCACTTCAAATACAGAAAAATCAAGCAAGATATAAGACTTTGAAAGAACCTGAAGAAAGGCAGCCAAAATAATCAGAAGTCAGACAAACACATGCTATGAGAAGAGACGTAAAGAACTCAGACTGTTGAATGTGAGATGGTAGCCTAAAAAGGGCAGTAGCACCCAAACATCACTGCAGTGAATGTCTACATCCATGCCTACACGGATGAGCAGAAGTAATGGGATCAAAATTCTGCTAAGAACAGGCACAAATTCCTTAGAGATGTTGGAGAATCTCCTTTATTAAAGCACAGGAGAAGCACAGGGCATGGGACAGCTAGAGTTGACCATAGATTGGGAAAGGCAGAAGCCAATCTCTCAAAGCCTCTGCTGGTCTATATACTCTGTCTTTAGGTAGTGACCTACTACACTGCACTTCAAGCTTATTCTCTATAGAGTTCCAGACATAGCTAAAACTATGAGAAGGACTGGATTGCAGTTTAACTCTGTGTTGATTTGCCTGTGAAAGAGTGAGGTTATACAAAAGGCTAGATTCTCAGACTACATAATTCAATTTAACTTCACTACCTTAAAAATGGATTAATTCAATGAAATTGTGCTAAATGACACCAGATGGAAATCTCACTCCGAATTTACGCCACTGATCATATTTCATCTTCCTCTTTCAACTGACAAGGAACATCAGTCTTAGGTCAGAGCCTTATCTTAGGTCAAACTCTCAGTTCTCATGCACTTAAGCTCCATCTTAAAATACTTCTGTTAGCCCTCATGAAAATTCTTAAAAACAAAAGGTCTCCATTTCTGTGGTCTCCAGTACAAAAACTCATAATTGTCAGTAATTCTGCCCATCCTGTTGTTTTCATCTCTGAAATATCCAACCAGAATTGAGTATTTGCTTTCCTCTGACACTCCAACTGAGACTTAGTATAGAACTTGCTTAAATTAAAAAAAAAAAAAAGGCCTTGTTCTGTCATCTTTGAGAAATTCCGGATTTCTCCAATTTACCATGAAAGGAAGTGTGGCTGGTATGAAGAACCCAGATTTTTCCCAGTTTTGCAATGCCCATAATATTCAAAACTCTACCCCTGCTAACCACAAGAAAAGGAACATCTAGAAATCACTGAAACCACAGGGCAAAAATGAGAACTGTATGAGCTGCTGAATAGCAGTAAAAAAATCCAGTAAAGTTGTTTATGAGAGTTTTATCCAAGACTCATTAGAAAGGGAAATGGAAATACATTGGTACTTTGGAAATTCCCACACTGTGTCAAAATGACATGCGAACTTTTAGATGTTTCAAGTAAAGTTACATCTATCACTGACCACTCCAGGCTTGCCCAAGCCTCTGTTTATTGGGTGAAATACATGAACTTTCATACAAGGCAGTGGAAGTAGCTAAATCCTGAAAACAGAAGTGTGGAGAAGCCCACAGAAAAGCCATGCAAGCTGGAGAGCCAGGCTTAGCTTAGCAGTCTGGGGCAGTGCCAATGCTCACATCACATCTGGGCTGATCCTGTGCAGAACACATGGCTCTGGTGCCTCTGTATAACCCACCACTGCAGGGGATGATGTGCTACTTTCCAAGAGATGCTTGGCCAAAAAAATTAAACATTAGCTAAAATAGGTATTAAACTTAACACCAGCCTGAGAACTCGGCTTGCCTGAATCACACCATCTGATGCTCAGAGTCAGGTTTGCTGGCACAGTCCTGGTCTCAATGGATTGGTCAGCAGAGATTGAAGCCAGCTGTCTTCAAAATGTCAGGTGTGATATTCACATACAACATGAACTGCCGCAATATAAACAAGCCCTAACATTACACATCTCCTAAAAGCACTGTTGGACCAGTTATATACTTGTTTCATCTGAGCAGATGTGAGCATCTGCTTTAAGTAGAGAGAACTGAAACATTTGTGTTCCTTCCCTGTCCCCAGCCCCCAACCTATTCAAAACTGAGGGAGAACACTGTCAGATTTTTCAGTGGCATTTTATACCAAACCAGAAAGACAGATGTTTTGATGATCCCACCCCTCCTTACAATCTGGGCAGTCAGTCTCTTTGCTAAACTGCTCACCCTCACTATTAAAATTGATTTGCAAAACAGCACATTGCAGCCAAAGCAAGCACAGCAGTCACTACAGAGGAGGCTGCTCACACATGTTTCTGTACTTAGCCAAGCCAACTACTGATGAATGGGTCATCTTTTGTCAAGCAAGTGTAAGGAACTGGTAAAGAAATAATTCACGGCTCAGGAACAGCCATGCTGACAGGTAGGCCTTCTCCTGGTCCCTTTGTCTTCCAGCAGCAGTCTGCTCTGTTAGCTGGTCCTCCACCAATTTCAATCAACATAAAAGCATGAGCATTAGCTGGTCTTATGTGAAGAAACTATGAAAATCTTTAGAAAGTAAATGTACAGACAATGAAGCAGTGAGAGGGCTAGTTAAACCATGCTGAACAACTCTAAGTAAAGAAAAATAGTTCAACAAAGGATCAAGTCAGAGTCAGAAATTCTACCTGTGTGCTATGTAACATGGTCATTCTCAAAATCTTGCAGACCACTTCTTAAAAGTCAAGATGCTTCCAAATATTACACCTCCCCTATTAGTCTTCTTACTGTCTTGTGCTCCCTTAAATTTGGAATTTTGGTCTGGTCAGCTTAATATGCCCAGCTTCAGTTTTTTCCTTGAAGACAATCTTGCACTCAGGGATCCTACCTTTTCTGGGTTAAAAAAAAAAAAAAAAGCAAAACAGAATACCAAAACAAACAAAACCAGGAAAAAAAACAACACAGAAATCAGCAACATAAACAAAAAATATGAAAAAAAAATCCAACCTATTTTTCTTTGTGAGAACTCTGAAAGGTCTTAGATGAGGACGCTGCATTATAAGAATCACAAAAATCCTGAGTCTTGGTACAAGTTATCACTTTGAGAGCTGGAGAAGACTGCAATAAAAATCATACCACAAAATTCTCACACCAGAACAGGTTCAAGAAGCCTCAGCAAAGTTCAGGCTGCATTTTACTGAACAAATGAAGGGAGAAACCTTGCCATCAGACAGGGATTGGCCATATCAGTCAAAAACTATCTCATACATTACAAATCTGGCACCAAATTCTCATCTCCATTCATAGTTTCAATGACCAAAAGAACAAATGGCACCCATGAAAGAAATATTCTCTGTCAGGAGCTGCATGGAGGTTATATAGCAGCCTACAGTGAGCTTTCTTGCATGCCTTGACATAATGTCCCACCAAGGATAAGAAATAAGGAGAGATGCTCAGCATCCCCCCGGGACCTGCAAGACTTCAGAGGCTGCACTGTAACAGTTTCATATTTGAAACTGGTAATATTCAAGCTCTAGGAGTTTTATGCCAGTGCCTTAAGCACACAGGAATCTGTGTTGCTGAAAGTGTTCTGCTGAAAGCTGTAAACAGAGAGAAGTACATGTAGACTTACAACCTAGACAAATGAGGAGCAATGTCTACAGAGAAATCCAAGAGATAATGAATACCAAAGCAAATGTGAAGTTCTATTCCTCAAACCTGAAAAACACAGTCTCATCTCTAATGAAACACTTTTCAAACACTGGCAAACTCATCTCCTATCTCCAAAGATGAAGGAGAAGTCCAGTCCACTCCTACAGAAGTCACCTGAGAAGGTGACCAGCCTGAGTTAACAGGTAACTGTGAGAAGCATTGCTCTAAGTGTTTGGAGTTTGCCATAATTAGCAGCCAAAGAGGAACTACTTATAAATGGATACATCTAACTCAAACAAGTATTGCCAACATCTCCCTTCACAGTTAATCAATCACCTGTAAACACAAACTGTCAAACTTGATTTCTCTCTGATGGCTTACTAAAACTTGCACTTCAAATGATGATCTCAGGGGTGAAAGCCACAGGATCAGGACACTAGACTTCATTTCTAGGTCCAGAAGGCTTGTAACCTCCCTGAGGACACACAGCCCTGAGAACATCTATAACCTTATCAGCCAAATTTTGGTACAATGCAATTAAAAGAACTGTTTGCCTAAAGTCCTGTTCCCAAGAAGTGAAAAACCCTATAATCAATTCTGCAGCAGAAGAAGTAAAGATGTTGTTATATGTTTATTTTCCAGAGCTTTAATTGCTCAGAAGTTAATCACAGCACACAAACTCTCTACACATTCCTTTGGATGCACATTTGCTTGTGGAAAAATGGGCTGTATGTACTGGCACGTAAGTACTTCCTCTGTCCTTCTTACACTATATCAGTTCACTAAACAGATTTAATTTGCTATTTCCTCCAAAGGTATTTACCTTTGGAATTTTGGTTTTAACAATAGGAGTCTCTTGTATATATACACGCACAAAATGACAGCTCTTTAATGATGCTATGTCAGAAAAATGCCCTTTCTATGAACAGTGCAGGAAAATGTCCTTGAGTATCTTAGATACAAAAGGCCAATAAATTGAATTTATGTCTCATTTAATCTACAATGGAACAGTTAGTACTTAAAGGGTACATATACTTCCCCTAGTCCCTTTCTTCCCGAGAAACTTTCAGATGCTGAAAATCAATTCCTTTTGTCTCCTTGTTATTCATCTGCTACACATTAAGGAGAAACTCTGGGCATTCAGTGATCCCACAATGGTCTTTCATCTCCAGAGAAGCCTGATATGAATTAAAAACTTACGCTCCCTCAAATTACAGATGCATACTGCAGCATGCCACTGACTTATGTGCTGGTGATTTCTGCCAGTGTTCTCAGCATGATGCAGGTAGCTCATCTGCATCTCTCAAGTGACTCTTCTACAACACTTCCCATCCAGCCCATGCAAAGTGTTTAGACACAAGCATACACGAATGTATGTCCCTACATAACAGGGACTGTTACCTACTCTTTTCCCCAACTCTCTGCTGTTTAGAAGTTATATTAAAAAGTGGATTTACTACAGTCAAGATGTTAGTATACAAACAATAAATACTTCATGAAGGTAATGCTCTTTTATTTCAGTGGGCTTGTGAAATGAAGATTATATAGAAATAACTTCTAACTGACAAAATTTAATTGTAATGTCTGTTTTTAAGGGCAGTTTTAACTTAAGACTCTGTTTATTTTTTGTAACAAGCATAAAATTTAATTGCTATCTAGACTGATGCAGCACTGGTCAAACACACACTGCTCCTTCACTTCCAGCTTCCACGTAGATGTAGTGTCAAATGCCCTGTATCACAGCAATTCAAGGTTTCCACTCTCAAAGTGGAAGGTCTGAAGTACATCAAGGTTTAACATACTTATTCTTGTTTTACTCTTTGATCTTTCAGTCTATTTTTTTCTCCTACCAAATGTTCTTTTCCCACTCCTCAACTCTGAAATATTCCCTTGCAGCCAAAGCAACACACTCAAAATAAGGAAATACTTGCAAATTTACATTCACATTCTGTCCTACAGGAACCATCATCTTTTGCTAATCGCTTCTACATCCAACGCTTTCCCCAGACAAGCTTTTAGCCACCTTGCTCTACAATCTCTTTCATGAATAATTTCTTTGTTTAAATTAGATTTCAGTGTCAGATATTTTCCACGAAGCATCTTTTTATCTATTCAGTATGGTAGTTTGAAGAGCTTTAAAATGAAGCTACTGTAAAGTCAAATTAGAACAGCAACGTGCACATTATATGTAACCTTGAACAGCAGTTAAAAGGTGAGAACAGAGTTCACCAGCTATTTTGGGCTCAGATTGCAACACAGCCAAGATAATTTGGTGTATGCCTGAAATGCATGTCCAAAACAGGTGTGCAAAGAGTTAACAGAGGGCACTGAAGCCCTGTGTCACAGATTAAAGCCAGCTCAGACACACCTATGATTTGCAGCCACAGGTGATGCTTGCCCAGCAAGGCCCTTACCTCACTTGAATCCTCCTGCTGATTGATGACAGCCAGGGCATCCTCTGCCGCCTGGCGCTTGGCTTCGGCAACAGTGCGCTCCATCTTGGCCCTCTCCGAAGTGATCATGTCGTGAGCCTTCCGCTCAGCCTCCGACACCGCCTTCTGCAGCTCGGCCATCGCCTGCCGCTTCACTTCATTGACAGCTTCCTCTGCAAAGCAGACAGAAATCCTCATCAGCACAGACATCTGGCACACGGCTTCACGGGACTGATGTGGGAGGTGCATCACTATTGTTATATTGAGATTATTCTCAATTATAATGATGGCCTTCATTCTGGACACAGAGGAACCTGGTTCCTCAAGAATCCTCAAGAAATGCTGAGGTGCTCCTGTACTTCCCCATCATCGAAGTCTCTAACACTAGTAATGATTCTTGCTATTGTGATTCTCAGTCAGTACTTCTTTATGTACAATCATTTCTGATCTCTGGTCCACATTATTTGCAATCTTTTTGAATGCTGGAAAATTTGTTTTGCAGCACAGCGGATATATGAATATACTGGACAATAATTATTATTTAGGACATATTACAGACTGTTTTAAAAAGGTATTTTTAACATCTAGGAATTGAGAGAGGATTTATCATCTTTAACAATTTTTTCCCCATATGTAACAAATAAATACATGAAGTTAAAAAAACCCCAAGAGTTTATTTGAAATTTTTAAATTATTGGTCTAACATCTTTTCTTGGACATACTGTTTTATGAGACAAAATTAAAATTTGTTTATGAACATTCATTTGACCTCTTGATCTCTCCTTCAAATCCATGTTTATATTTAAGACTTGACTCTTCCAAGCTCTTGAGCACACCCTGCCCAGCCAGGCTTTGGAGCACAATTAACACTGAGCAGGGGTACCCCGCTTCATTAAACTCAAACCTTTATGCTTCTCATGAAACTATGATAGTATGAGCCCTTTCTTGGGTATATACTAGTGTCATATCTTTTATTCTAGAAAACATGGATTGTCTCAAATTAGTTATTTGGCTTTTGATGCAGGAAGAGTGCAAAGATTTTACTAATGAACAGTCTTTTAATTGACAACTAAAACAAGTAATTTCTTTTTTTTTTTTAATTAACTGCTCTAATTAACAAGGAAACCATCCTCCCCCTGAATTAGTTTATCTAATTTTCATCTTTATTCAAAGCAAAATGACAATGATTAATTGAAAATTTAATAAGCGGTAATTATTAACTTGGCAAACCTAGTACCAATTAACACTCTATTAAAACTAATTATGACATGTTTCATTCAAGTGTTTGCACTTAATTGTTTCATGCACTTAAAACCCACCTTAATTAAATGTTCTGTTTAATTAAGACCATAGATTTCTATAAAAAATGTTTTACTGTAGATTAAAATCTAAGCATTAGAACGGTGTTGGGTTTGAGTTTTAGTCCATGTATTTAGCCCATGTACTTATGTGCACACACATGCAGACATAACTGTTATGAACAGATAGCCACTCACTCTCCTGAGTTATGTCTGATAGCTCTGCACGTGTTATTTAAAAAATAATGACTACATGAAGTTTCCATTTTCAGTTATTAAGCAAATTACAATAAAGTCTTGACTTTAAGCCATGTACTGACTAAAACTGAACTAACTAAAATGGAAGAGTTTTGTTGAGGAATATGGGTGCATGTTACATGTCTGCATGTCTGCAAGAGAGGTTTCAACTGACGTTATCAAGGGGGTGGGAAGGGATTTAGAGATAAAACTTATGCCTTTATTTTTAGGAGGCTGAAAATATGCCCTTATATTACCCTACCATAAATGTTGTTTAGGGGAAACCCTCAAGAGAGGAAAAAATCATACCCTTCAACCATACAGCCATGGCTTAATTTACTTTGAATATTCAAGGTGAATTAAAATTCTATCTAAGTGGCAATACAGGACAATAATTTTTGCTTACGATCAAAGCTACAGCTAGTCTAATTGTATATGCAAATCAGGCAATTTATATTTAAATTATGCATTCCTATTCTAGTCCCACAGGCACACAGAGATCAGCAAAGGGAATTGGTAGGACATTTGCAAGGTGCTTGAATATTTATTACCAACTGCAACCATTCACTGATCACGAGAAAAGAAATATACACAGGCAAACATACAGATGCAATTTTATTACCATTTTCAGAAAAATGAGGAAACTTAAATACAGGTGTTTCATGTCTATGAACTGCAGTTACTGACAAAGTGGATTTCTTTGAGAAAATCTGTATTCTTGCTGATATTTGCTACGAATGGAAATGATCTTTGTATGGAATGATGCACTTTCATTACATCATATAAATTTAGTTTTACAGTTAGGTGTTTGCAGTGGTTAGAAATGCCAGTTTCCTATATTAAACAGAAGCAAAATACTCCCAACATTTCTAGAGAGATTTCTAATTTTAGTTTTTCATCCCAGATAATCTACTTCTTTTCAGTTCAAATATAGAAATTGAAAATTATATTCTATCTTCTATATTGTATAAGTTTGTTGCAATGCTTCTAAGAACATGGAGATGCCTGGAAGTGCTTATAAGGCCATATGTCTGACTGATACTTTTTCACTGGCTTAAACTATGGATTGGATTTTAATAGTTCCAGTAACTTTGAGAACAGAATTTGTGTTGTGCTATAGACTAAATGTGAAAATAAACAAGTTAAAATATCTAGGGTCACAATGCACTATCATTTCAATATATTACAAACTCATGAACACCTTAATAACCAGATGAAATTCCCTATCACTGATTTCCTTCACAGCTTCTCAAACTAAATGTTTTCACTACCTACTGATACTTTATAGATATAGAATGCAAGCTTCATAGTTTAAGATATGTTTGTGATATGGGTGAAGGAGATTTTATTTGCCTTGACAATGCTGAGCTATGAAGACCAAAAATGATACCAGCACCCTTCCTTTGCCCGCACTACCAGAGAAAGGAAGAGTGATTAGATTCCTGTATCAGAAAGCAAAAATCTGGAAGTTTTTAAAACCAAGTGTCTAAGATGCATGTACCCGCACCTTCTGCCTTCCCAACAATGCTAAGCACTCTTGCCACAAATTCACTGTCATTTTTAGGAATGTAACTGAAATCTTCTTTCCCTTTGAGCAGCACTAACACATGAGAGAAGCTCCAGGAAGCAAACAGCTTGTGTAGAATACGCATTACTCAGCATGGTCTGAAGTCCTTGGAGCAGACTTAGGAGAGGTATTTATCTTTCCCCCAAAATGATGATTCACCAGCCAGCTCCTGGTCACTTCCCTCACGTCATTGGCACATTTGTCCACGTGATGAGAAAAGAAAGGTGGTGGGCAGATGTGCAGTCCTGTGCCACCACATTTTGGATCATCTCACTCTCAGGCTGACCCTGGCAAGGGTGGCCACTGGCAGTTGATGACGAAGAGTTATCCCAGAATCATATCCCAAAATGCATCATCTCTTTCTCAGGACCACTCTGTACAATGTGCAGGACCCTTACTGTCTTTGTATGACAAAGGATTGTCATTTCATTCCTCTTCTGTAACTCCAGAGCTTACAGCTGGACTGCCATGGACATTGGGCCTGGCTAAGTGACAGAGATGGCTGGAAGACAGGAAGAAACTATTGCAGCAGCCCACAATGGGCCTGCGACCCTCTCTGTATTTAATAAGGGGAAGTATGTATTCCCAGAGAGCAAGTCGTCCAACCTGTGATCTGACTGGTCCTCATTACCTGCCTCCCTCCTTCTTGACTGCTGAGGAACACAAAGAACTTGTCTTCATCCCCATGTCCATAATTCAATGAGCTTAATCAGGGCACAGTGTATGAAACTGAAGTGGGCTTACATGGCTTCAACACATGAGATACATAATGTGTCCTTGCTCCAGCAACCACAAAAGCACATGTCTAACTTGGTATGTTTCAAGAATTACACTGGAGTCTATCAATCTCCAAAAGTTTAAAGTGAATCCCTTCTCCACATGCTTTTGAGCTTGCTTATTAACTGTTTTTATGCCATATTCTTTCAGTGCAATGGATTCAGCATTCCAAACAGACTTTCATAATTGATTCAGCTCTCTGCATATTGGTCTTTACAGACATTTGACACACCAAGACATCCACACTGAGCCAACAGAAAAGACCTGTGAGGGATTTGTAGTCTTCTTGACTGGCAGTTGCTGCCCAACCAGGAAACTATGGTGCATCTCAAATGACATCAGAGGCCTATTCTCACAGAGCTGAACTGCACCATTACTGTCCTTATCATGAAATTGTGGAGACCTCCAATTTCAGAGCACCCTCTGGAAAATGCAGGACCATTTATGCTTTCTGATGTTTGACTAGACTTAGTAACAGATACAGGTATGCATCCTGTAGAGTCACACTTCTTTTATTCTCCAATTCACAGGCATGCTCACTTGATTTAAACCCACATCAGCCTGAAAACAAGAGACCAGAAATGGGACCAAAGGAAAAACTTTTTTCAAAGGAACTGGTGACACAGATGTTCACAAGATGACATGTCACAACTCCTGTACACTACCATTTGTGAATACATGCAGTGTGAATGCACATCCAATTTCAAAACTCAAGCCTTACTAACTTCTGGTAATTATGAAACAATTTTTTCTTCTATTGTACTGAATCTCTGAGTCATAAATAACTTGATGCCACATGACATCAAACTCTAGATTTTGCAAGAGGAATACAGTTTCTGAAATTCAACAGAATCATGCTCCTCTTTGTGAGATTTCATGGGATTGCATTTTTTTTTGTAGATTTTATTTAAAATGTTAACATAAATATGGCAATTTAAAAGTATTCTTGGGCATTGAGTTACAAATGCTACACTTTCCTTGGACAAAACCAAGAACATGTAGATTGTTTTACTATTTTTCACAGAAAATACAATAGTTCTAAAAACATTAATATATTGGCAAATGTAGACTTTACATGATAAATCCACATTACACACAAAACACAACTTTTGATGCAACAATATAATAGCATAACATTTTTACATGTATCCAGAGTACCTAGTTTAAAATACACTGGAAAGTACCAAGCATTTACAGGAGATTTGATCAGAAAGCATCAACACTGCTGCATATTTGCCATTTAATCATTAACTGCTGCTCAGACAGCTGCTGTAGACTTCATGGTTATACAGGTGTTCAAAAGCAGGGGGGCGTGTTTGGGGGTATATATAGCTCCTCAACTATCTTGATGGAGTTCAAGAGCTGCCTCCTGGCCCCTCTGAAAACAAGGAAGCTCTGATGTCAGTGTCAAAAGAGCAAAGATTTAGGTCCAGCACCAGCGTGGGAGCCTTGCCAGGAAACTCCTGTGCTCAGGCAGAGTTTCAAAGTGTTAAGAAAACTTTGCACAACCACAACGTCTGCCCAGGGTGCTTTCCAGGCACAGGCAGATGCTGTCAATGCCCTGCAAACAGCCAGAGCAGCTGCAGAGATGTGAACTTGCTGACTTCATTGCAAACTCTGCAGGTTTATGAGCACAGTCTTCACTGGGGGCTGACAGGCACAAAACCTTTTTTAAATTAAGAATGGTTACTTTGCATAGTTGAAACCTTTTTTAAACAGGTGTACTTAGGTTTCTTCCCCTCCTTTGGGAATTCTAACCTTAACTAGGTAAGAACCCTGAAGCTCAAAAAACCCCACCCACACTAACCTCTCTTTTTTTTAAATTGCTAACAGACAAACTTTTAACATATCAAGTTTCAGCCTGAAACCATTAGAAGCCCTGAAAATAGGGGTCCATATTGGAAGTACTGATATTCCCCTAACTATAGCAGCAGATGCTTCTAGTATAAAATTATTTAATGTCCTGATCAGTTCCAGTTTAAGATTATTAAACACAATTTCTTCTTGTTACTAGTAAGCCCTTCCCCCGCCTCCCAACTCCTCACATCAGTGCAATCATTAACAACTGCACACAGCTGCTAGAAGACTAAGCTGGTGTTTTTAAACAGTTCTTACCAGCTTTCTTCCAGATCTCCTCTGGCACGTATCCAGACGCAGGCCTGTGAAGGAATTCCCGATGAGATTCTGCAGGGGGGGAGGGGGTGAAGAGGAAAAAAGAAAGAGCGTCATAAGCAATGCTTGCTAGTTGAGAACAAGGCTTAGAGAAAAATACCTTTTCTCTTTAATTATTGCTCAGACAAAGAAACCACATGAAGTTTCTCTCCTCAAAACAAAACGGATGCCATGGCCATAGCTCATGAATGTCACACAGACCAGATCAATTCTTATAACTTGAATGTCTCATCTTAAGCCAAGTTGAGACATTCCTTTTACTTTTTATTTTTCAGTGTTTTGAGTCAACTCTGTATGACAGTATCCACACTTTTAAGGGAGGGTTTGCAAGACAAACTGAGGGAGTGATGTGCTTTGTCCTTTGTCATTGTATTTATGAAAAAGGAAAAAGAAAGAGGCCAACAGTGCACGCTTGGCACTTCAGCACTGTGCAAAAGAATGACTACTGATGAGTGCAGATAAAAGTCAAGATGTCATTCCAGTGATCATTTAAGCTGTCCACAGAAAAGCAAAGGGGTGTTTCTCTAAGTTCAGAGTGATGCTTTCCTATATATGAGCCCATGTTGGCAACTGTAGCTGTAAGAGTTTGAAAAACAGAACCTTTAACTTTAGGTTAAGCCCCTAAATACACACTGCCAAACAACCTCACTGGAGCTGAAGCTCATAATTCACCCACATATTTCAATCCCATTTTGACAGCTTTTCCCCTTCTTTCCACCCCCCCCCCCTTTTTTTTTTTTAAAAAAGAGTTTAACCTTTAGGCCTGGGCCTAAGAGTTCTGAAATCAGCAAGATCCCTTCCACAGAGACTTCAAAGACCTAAGATTCGACAATACAAAAAGAAAATTCACTTTGGCCTGAGATTTAGCATACAGATCCCCAGCACATGAAACTGAAATTGCTCCTTTCAAATACAATTTAAAAACTGATTAACTATTATTCAAAGTAATGGAGGACAAAATGAAAAAAAAGAAGACCCAACCAAACACATAAAACTAAGTCCACTGCCATGATTACTATTGCCAATGTGTCAGAATTCAATTGCCTAAATAAAATAACTTGATTTGTTACATTACAGACAGGTTTGAATGTTTTTAGAGATGCTGCTAGAAATCCAATACCTGTTTGATGTCTGAGCATGAAATATAACAAGAACATACCTGCCATTCTTTGAATACTAATTTTGACTAAATGCATTCATTTTTGTATCTTACAAGTTTTTATTCACTAACTTGGTCAAAAGGCAGTATTTTTAAGAAAAAGGTTTAAACATCAGGTTTTTCAAATCATTATTACAGCACTATATGTATCCATGCAGTACTGTTTACATACAGTAGCCCACATAAACGTAAATGCTTTTAAAAGATGACACTTAGTATTGCAGACAGCTAGAAAAGGTGGAAATGACAGGGGCTTTTTCAACAGAGAGTGAGGAATCCCAATCCCTGTGCACTGTTTCACAGATGTAGTTTCTAGCATGAGAATCTGCAGACACTGACTGGGAGCTCATCTTCCCATCTGACAGGCAGCTGAGTGGATTTACCCAGCTCTTCTGTTTGTCACTGAAGTATGGGACAACAATTTAAAATAGATTTTTGTCAGCAGACTTTCACACCTCTCAAGCATGAAATAACAAGACTGTATGTGTGTATGTGTGTGTGTAGATGTTGCAAAACAGCTATTTATACTGGTTTAATTACCTTGATAGAGGATTTTAGACCTGATACCAAAAATGGGAAAATTCTCAGTATTGCTTGGCTTGCATGATTATGGAGATGATGAATAGCCTTGTGTACAGTTTTCACCCCTTATCAAAGGCTTTGAGACTTACAGGCACAGTGCCAGTTCAGTTAGGGGGACAGAGCCAGCAGCAGAAAATATGGTTTAAAGGTTCAAGAAAAATAAAGGCAAAAAATTGAACCACTCTTATTTGCTCTTCATGAAATTCCTGCAGGAAAAGAACCAACCAGGCTCCAAAGGTGGCAAAACAAGGGGTTTGTTGCATTCACATCTTTACTTTGTATTGTGTTTTCCTGTCATTTAAGGTACTGTACACTGCAAGTGAAGCATAACCTTGATTTAAGTCTGTGGCTCTTAGTATTTGGGGGAAGAAGGGGAAAAAAAAAAAGAAAGAAAGAAAAGAAAGGAGAGAGATGTGGAACTGATTTTTTTGGTACACATGACTTTCCAAAAATGGAATTCAATGACATAAATGACCAGATTGCCAGCTAATTGTTAAAATTTCCAAAACATAAACATCAATCAAGCTCTTATTCCAACCACAAATTATTTACATGAGGAATGAGATCCTCTGCAAGAAGACTTAAATCAAGAGCTTATGAGAGACTTTCCCATAGTTTGGAATGGTGCACAAAAAAGACAAGAAGCACTTATGAAGATAATAAAAACCATATTTTCCAAGCAAGAAAAATTTTAGCAACATGGCTATCGTTTAGTCAGTGGTGATGAGTCCATGAAAACAATCTTCTTTCTGAGAGTAAACTACAGGAAATGACCAGAGGATATAAATCCATATTAGTGTTTTTAAGGTAAAGTGCTCTTCAGCTTAAGAATCACAAAAATTGCTCATTAAAACTGAAGCACAAAAGATCTTAACTTGGACATCTAGCAAACTCAAACCAACATTAACACAACTGAGTGAAGTCCCTAAAATACTAAATGTAAAAGCAATGTAAAAGCCATTATGAGGAAAACACATAATAATAAATAACTAACAGCAGCACCTAGAAGTCAAAGCAAATGCTGCCTGAAAGGAAATACAATGAAATCAGACAAAAATCAGAATAACCTGAAGTGACAAGGCAGATCATTTAGAAAAGGATATCAGAAAAGGCTTTACATGTCAGACATAATAACACAGGTTTGTTAATGGTGATAATGCAGCAATGTTATTATGCAGAACAACAGTATGTACACTACTGAATTTACTTTAAATTCATGGCAAGGCATGTGTTGGTAATTAGTCCAGTTCCTACTGAAACAAATGAAAAAGACAACAAGGAAAATAAAAAGCACATAAGTATGAGAAAAATCTGTACCTGTCTGTAAGTGTTAAATGAGGTTAAAAAAAAAAAAAAAGAATTTCGGTATCAAAAACGGTATTGAAATTTTCTATTTTAATGTGAAATAAACTTGTGAAATAGTAAGAAAGTTGTTGGGAGTGGGACAGAAGAATACACATGAAGAAAACACAAAAATTTGCATTGGTTTCAGCTTTCACATTCTACTGAACATTTTTGGTCACTTCTAAGATAAAAAGAAAAGGTGCTGAAAGTACTGAAAAAGAAAGACGTGCAGGGATGTGGAAAGTTGTAAAAACAGCCATAAATATGGATCTGCGAAGTGAAACTGAGATGAAAGGCTAAGACCAAATGAATGATATGAACACTCATGTGACGCTCAAACCCTAGAAAACAGAATAGAAAGACTTAGAAGGAAAATATATGTTCAAAACTCTCAAAAAGCCTAACTAATATTTGGAAAGAAGGAGAGAAGATAGGTTGGTAAAAAAAAAGAATTGAGGTTTTTATCACTGGACAGTGACATGCAAGTCTATAATACAAAGTATTAAGAAATGGGGATGAACAGCTGATGTTTTGATGATCTTTATAATTTACAGCATTTATGAAAACATTGGCAGGGAAAACAATACCCTACATTCTATACGGAATATTAAGGCTCAAAAATAATAAAAGCTACAGAGAAGCAGCTCTGAACAAATTAAATATATATGCCTTTTAATGTATTTATGTGGTTTTCATATTTCATATGCAAGTTCTGCTTCATTCTATCCTATAATAAATGTAACACCATTAGTGGGACACAGAAAACAAACAAAAAAAATTCTCAGAGCAACAAATATAAAATATTCACTGCCTTTTTGAAGGAGTCAAGTTCAAAAGTGTGCCAGTTCCACGTAATGAAATACAGAGATACAGATCAGAAGGTGGGTAATATTGAATGAGAGTACCTTGCAAATCTGGCTGGGGGGCAAGTGTTTCCAGCATTTTTAAGTACATCTTTGCCCTTCTTTGCTCTCTAATACATTTCTGTAGCTATTACAACACCCCTTGAAATTGTGTTAAAAATATAGTTGTTGTGCTCTTTAGAAAAGCCACATATGTACTGTATTACTGAATCATCCTCAAGCAGAGGCCACGTCAGAACTGAGCACCCAAACATGCAATGTTTCTACAGCTGGAGCCCTACCTAACAGCCACAATCTAGCCCAAATCTCCCATGCAGGGAATGGATTAAGAGCAATACCTACTGTCATCAGTGACCGCTATCACAGAGGCTTTACATTCTAGAATTACAAGTTATAAATGTTACTGTGGTATTCACAGCAATACGGCTATGTTGATAACATCATGCATATCACAGCAATGCTGATTATCTGCAAATGGCAAAGAACAGGTTTATAATCGCAGCATGAACAGACATGTGTTGGCAGGAATGCTCTGGCTAACACTGAAAACATGATGCTGAACAGCATTAGAAAAAATAAAAAGGTCTGAAAGGGTTAACATATAAAATGTATTAAAAAATGGCTAATCTATGTGTTTTTCACAAATTCATACACTTCTGAGAATCCTAGTTTCTTGAGGCAAATCCTGCAGGTATTTGCACTCTTCAGTTGGAGATTTCAAACTCTATTTTGTAAGATTTCTATTCAGATAAATTCAACAGACACAAAATATCAACACTGCTGCAGACCTTCTGATGTGTGTCTGCTCCACTTATCTAGAGCCACAGCTGCACTCAGTATGGTTATAGATCTTGTTTATAACCCATGATGCTGAAGAACCCTCATCTTTAATTTATCCCACTGTGTGTATTTCAGTATACAGTGTCTGATATGTGTAATTATTCACTATTAGGATGAAAGTTGCAGTCCTGCTGCAGTATGTAGTACTGAAATTCTTCAGCAGAAATGGAGGAGTCAGATGATGTATTATTCACTTCATAGACCATCACAGTTAATCAAGTGAATATATATAAAGTCTGAGTCATTTTTAGACTTTCATAAACATGTATTATTCAGATTGAGAAGAACAGACCCATGTTACCTTCAGCACACTCTTGGAGAATAATGGGAGCTTGAAACCTGTTGTAGCTAGCTAATGTGTATATTGGATTACATTGCATTAAAATGAATGATCAAGTATTTCATCTAATTTCTTAATTAAAAATATCCACAGAAAAATATTGATCAGATATTGCAAACTGCCATGCTCAACATGATATACAGGGATGTCAAATTGAAGGAAGCACAGAAATCTGTGGCAGGAAAAAAGGTCTACTGGTTCAAAATGACGACCAGAATTTTCTTCAATTACTTTTGAACTCAAACTATCCATGCTAGACTTCAGCTCAGAGTTTTTCAGCAAGAGCTATCTATGCAGAGTGTGGCATAATGTTTGAAGTGAGAAGTTATCACTTCAGTGATGATATTTGAATCATAAAGAAAAAGAAACAAAGGCACAGATAATGTAGCCACATAGCCCCCTTTTTTTTCTCCCTTGCTAGTGGAGATGACAAGATGGATTTAAAGGGTGGATTACCTTGTTTAAAAAAAAAAAAAAAAAAAAAGAAAGAAAAAATAAAAAGGCACAAAGGGGAATAACTGACATTTAGAATTGCTGTAGCATCCTCCCCAATATTTACATGTTGTGGTACTTTAATTAAAATATTGGAGGAATTTTGCAATCCCTTTTCCTCACTTCAAAACTAAAATAAAAAGCCCTAAAGCATCTCAAGGCACACAGACACTGCTTTAGTTTTATTATACCTCTGAAAGTTAAAGGTTTTTATTTTGTTAACCAGATTACTAGCAGATTTGAGGAAATATAAGGATTACCTTTCCATAGACTCCAAAGTACTTTCTCCCTATCATGTCAGACATAAAAGCACTACTTACCAATGTTTATGATTGACATGGATGCTACATCACTGAAGCAATCCAGGTTTCCTGTTTGTGAGTCTCAGAAGTATTTTTTCAACCAAACAACCAAAATGGACATGTTAAAATTGAATGGATGCACTCCAGCCAGTTCATTTGTACCCACAGTACTGCAGACCTGACTGGTGTCTCCCATGCCAAAGGCTCTGCTGTATAATTATTTTTTAAGCCAGAAGACTTTGCTGTTTCCAAGAATTCTTCTTGACAAATACACAAACAAAATGCTAATATAGGGATCTAACTATGTGCTTGTTCTTAATTTTACATTTTATACCTGTTGTTGAGGTTATGATATTTTTCTTGGATTGTAATATTATCTGTAAAGTTTTGATGAACGTCATGAGTTCCAGTTTCCTTGGGGATATATAAATACTCAAGTTACCTTCCACTTTTTTTACCTACTGACTACACAAGCACCGTGGCCTGTCTGTTTTTGCATCACAGCTTTACTAGAGAAGTGAGCCACTGCTTTTGATCTACTCACAAGTGTTCCTCCTGAGGCTGCAGATGTGACTGCTGCTTCAGATGCCATATTTATGAGTCTTTCTTTACATTACTTTTAGCACTGTTCTTACAAGCCATTACATGAATACTTTCTGAGAAGGGCTCCTCTAGGGACTAGACTTATTAGTAAACTTGGGAATAGCATTTCCATAACCCTTCCTTCCACTGATCAGAGCACATTTATAAAGCTATTGACTCAGGTAATTTGACACACACACACACACAAAAGATTTGTTTGTTATCAAGAGGCACTAAATATTACAGTAATAACTCTAGAGATTTACCAAGAGAATGATGGACATGGGATTATATTTTTCTGTTTTTCTATTTGCAACTAAATAAATTTTTGACTTAGTAAATTTTTCTTAAAGGCAAAAGGGAAACAGTTAAAATATAGTTGCAAAACAATATACATATGCAATTCTACTAATGAGCACAGTTTATGATGATTTTGAGTAGATGGCATTGGATACTATTTATTTTTTTATAAGGCAATAATAGACAAGCAAGCAAAGTCTCCTGTTGTCTTCAAAAGAACAAGAACGATAAAAAGGCATCACCAAGATGTTTCTTTACCATATCTGCCATGAAAGTGAGGAGATGGGGTAGTAGAAAGCCAAAGCACTAATTACTTACAGAAAGCCCCCAAAGTAAAATCTTGGATTTATAGACCAGAGTCCTCTTAGAGTAGTTGTGTGAGGTACCATGCTAGTGTGACCGTGAAGGTTTGCACGGGTGAGAGTCCAGCTATTTGGTCCTTGTTAGGCAGCAGCAGCCCACTCAGCTCAAGCTTTGCAGCTTGAGCCAAGGCCTGCACAGCTTCATGGAACTACACAACAAACAGTACCCAGACTACCTCAGACACACCTGCATGAGCTGCAGTTATAGACACAGACCTAGGAGGATCATGTGTGCATGGCTGTGAGCATCCCAAATCTTGTCCTTTCTTAAACAGAAACCAAGTACAGCTAAGAAGTGCCTATATCTTTTTAAAATTTCCTTCATTTCCTTAGAAAGACAACTTCCAAGTCATTTGTTTTGAGAAGGTGAAAGCCCTCTGTTTCAAAGTGCAAACAATCCAGGAGCACCTACAGATTTTCATAAACAATCAGGCAAGAGAGGGAGTCAGCAGGGACAGAGAGTCAGTGCACATCTCACTGCTCTTCCTCCCCTACATGATCTTCTGTCCTCCCCCAACACCACTCTCAGACTTTGCTGAATGGAAAGCAAATTACCAAGCATTGCCCAAAAAGTCTCAAGCCATTCCACCCAGAAACACCACTGTTAGGGCATAAGAATTATACTTAATTCAGCAGTCAGCAGAGTGGAATCATCACTATAACAGAAGAATCAGAAGGAGAAATGCAAACATCATCTATCATTTAACTGAGCTCGAAGAGAAATCAGTACATGATTTTCAATAAGGATACTGTACCTAATGAAACTGGATCTGGATTCACTGGACTCTGCTGTCTGGAATGACTACTGCTGCTGTTACTGCCTTTTTTTAAATCCTCTGCATCACTGTACCGCCGTATCCAGTAATTCAGCTCCTCACGGTCTGCTTCTTGACATCGCCGTAGGACAGTGAGAGATCGCCTAGTTTTTTCCACCATGTCCATTATACAGTTCAACAACTATTCACAGCAGTGGATGAAGCACAGAAACAAAGAATATTTTATTCACAGAGTGACATAATAATAAAGAAAACGTGAATGTACTGCGTGCTTGGGTTTTAATAATTAAAAAGTCCGTCTCTGTTAACCTCAACTACAGCTGAATAATTCTAGACTTGTTTCAAGAATGACAATCCTTTCCTTTTTAACAGGTGATCCTAAACTATACAGATGGAGACTTACAGGAGAAAGAGCAAAGACAAGGAGAAAACAACTGAACAGGCTGCAGTCCTACCACTAGTATTACATGGCACCACAGAGGACACAAGATGTGGTCCAGAACTGATGCCTACAAATTTTACAAGAGCTAATAAATCTAGGAACAAATCCAAGCCCCAGATCCAGTGTTTATAGACAGAGTCCATTCCTCTTTTGGCAGACTGTAATAATTAGGACACTGCAGGAGACACTTATCATCAAGGCCTGGTATGAGCTATCTAATGGGGAACATCAAGCCTTCTAATTTAATCAGCAAAGCTTTCAAAACTTGTTCTGGAATTCAGATATGTTTAAAAAGAAAAATTTTAAATTCCTATCTAAGAAGGGCTCCTTTCAGACAATGATACATAAAAGTATATTTAGCCCTTACATGGTCAAGATGTTTCCACTCTTCTGCCCATTCTCTGTCTGTTAGCCTGTGATCAATCATTTCTTCTTGACGTGTGCCATGCAACCCTGCCAAAGAGGAGCAAATCATGTTTACAACATTGGGAGTCCTCTATGGGGAAAAAAAAAATCAGAAAAGAAAAGAATCTATAGACAAAAACATCATACATTACTTGTTCTAGCATCAGGAATGCCACCACAAAAAAAAAGGCTTCTTAGAAACTTTACTCTAAGTTCTCTTTAGTACTTTTCCCTACACAAGATGCTATTGTTTTGTTCAATTTAATGTCTTCAATTCTGTAAGTTCTATAGGTTACAAGGTGACCTTTCAAAAATAACTCTTTCTGACTACATACAATTATAAAAGACATAACATAATACAATATATAATTTTTCATTTGCACTACTTGAAGTCAGCAAGGAAATTATTTGGTAGCTCAGTGCATCAAATACTAGCTGTACTTCAGAGAGTTGAAAAAATATTAGTATAAACTCAGTGTTATTTCCCTAAATACAGTAATTACTACCATGTCATCATTAAGGGTTCATCCCTTCACAGATGTTTAAACAACATGTGGTTAAAATGTAGCACATATATCAGAGCAGCTGACAACATGATACAACCACGCCAGTATTTATTATCAACACTCAAGGGGAACCAACACTTGTTCTTTGTTTAGCCTCCTCTATACAGATGCTGAATATTTTTAAGTGTTCCTCTCTTACGAAAGATGTGTTTAAAACAAGGAAGAACAGTGAATGCAGATGTGAAGTAAAATCCAAGAGCATCAGACATCCCATTAAACAAACTGTGCTGCACAGGGTGTGGCTGGTGCTTCTGCTGTTCACATCCTCTGCAGGCATCCCCGCACTCTGGAGATGTCACATACAAAACACTTCTCTGAAAGACAACAACTTTCTTCTGCTCTAAGCTGCAATCAAGCTATACTGATGTTACCATCATCACAAATCTGGCATTAGAAGAAAAATAAAAGGCTTTACCCATCCTTGCTGACCATACACCTAAGTGTCCACTTCACTTATGCAGCTTTGAAAACACGGGTTCCTCCCCCTTCTGACCCTCTTACTTAGAGACACAATTCAATCTACTTTTACAAATACAGCTCTGAAATAAGGCCATTAGAAGCAGCTGGATGGACAAACAGCCATGAAGGCTATATCTGAACAGCTAGTAAAAAGGTCCTTTTCACAAAATAGAGTTACAAGGGAAACAGAAACCTAAAAAAACAATACAGAAAATCAACGTGCCTTACCCATAGGTCTGTTTCTGTCCCTGAGGTCCCTGTGATTGGGGTGTCTGTATGAGTCCCTGTAGTGGTGGGCAATGGCCATATCATCCAAACGATAATGCTGAGGTGGAGGTGGGGTGGGATGAGGCAGACCATTGGGCTGATAAGATAAGCCATTATTTGGACTGTACCGCTGGCCTGGGCTAATAGTGCAGGGCCGCTTGCTTGGATGCTCTGAGTGCAAAGGCTCTCTGTCAAAGCCGTTTTCTTTGGTTCTGAAAAACAAAGCAAAAGAACTTTAATTCACTTAGTGAACAGAGATTGGGAACATGCACCCCCACCTACACATGCAGCTTCAGGAACTAAAGTTTGTTCTTTCATTTTGCTCCAAATGTGTGGTGTTGCAGAACATTTCATAATACTGCTGATTTGAAACATACAAAGGACTCATTCACCTTTTCTAACCATCCCTGTAACTTGAGAAATACTAGTAGGGTGAGCCTTCTGACGGAGCCACTTAACGAGGGGCTGGAGAGCAAGCAGCCTTTGCTGAGATCACTGGCTGATGGGGTGGATATACATGCAATTGCACAGGTGAAACAACTGACACTGAAGCTAGAGACCAAGAAATTCCTATTTTCTGTAGTGCTATAGTTTATAGTGATTAGTAGAAATCTGCAGTTCAAGAAATGGGTTTTTTCCAAGAGGATACCAGACAGTCTAGCAGTACAAGTCAAGTGTGCTGAAGCTCAGCATGCCATAAACTCCCATCAAGATAGGTGTGACACTGAGACTTTGGGGAAGAATTGACTTTAGATGATGAGAAATGCATCCTTCAGAGAATTTTGCACCACCTGGGCTATTCCGATCAAAGGTGCTGTAAAGTTGTTATGCTCAGGGGGTTCTCCCAGCCCGTGCTGGTTGGGGTCTGAGGCTCAGACCCAAGAAGCCTTAGCAGACCCGCAGAGGTGATCCCGTGAGGAGCCGTCTCCCAGGGGGTCGTGGCTTCTCTCAGCTCTCGGCCGGGGTTGCCTGCAGAGATGCCTGGCTCAGCAGGCCATCAGCTCTTAGTGATTCAGGGAGTGATTTCAGCTCTGCTCTGCAAGGCAAACCCCCAGGGCCAGGCCCGGATAGAGAGAGGAGAGGACTCTCTGGTGGTTCCACAGAAGCAGCTTTATTCTTCCATCTTCCGCGAAGGGGTGACCAGAGACGAATCCTCTCCCGACTCGGGGCAGAGGGGTCTCTTTATGGGGGTACAGAGGTGGGTGTGAAAGGGTGAGAAACCAATGGGTATTAGGGTATTTTACATATAGTTTCCTAGAGGATCATGGGTCTGTCTTTTCTTGCCATAACCTAAAAGGCTCGGTGTTTCCCCAAGAGGGGCCTGAAGGGGGATTGTGTAACCTCCTTATCTCCAGGCCTCCCTGCCAGGACAGGGGCTTATCAGACCCCACCATCTGGAGATGTTGCAGTTCTCTTTATCTAAACAAGGGCTTCCTGCCAGGACAGGGGCTTGTCAGACCCTACAGTGCTGTGACTATTATTAATTTTGCAGGAAGATGAGGTTAGACTCAAGTTCTCAGAAATGTTCAGAATTTCCCACTCCATTACTCTTAGACAGGGATTTTATGCTCAGGCAACTTCGAAGAGCTACTGAGGGTTTCTTATGTTCTAGCTGTGCTTTAATTCAATTCATAATCAGCTATTTCCAAAGAAGTCTCTACTTGACACCTCTGCTTGAGAACCTCGAACACACACTGAACTAATTATCCATTAAAATTAAAAAAAAAAAAAGAAGACTAGAGTTACTTCAATGGGTTCACAACTGTTTTGTGGGAGTTTGGTTTCACTGAACCTACAAAATATTAGCTTTGATCAGAAAGTTTATTAGATATAAATACTGCATTGAGGTTTCAGTCCTCCCTCCAAAAGCCTTTATTAAACTGTTGATATATTCCAGCTTTTTTTTTTAAAAAAGAACTTTATCCTCTGGAAGAAACGGACAGCCTAATGTAGCATTCCTAGAAATAATACAATTTTTTGACACTTTGAGAAAAAGGTAAATTTGAGCTAATTTTCTTGTTTGCCTCTTGTTAAAACCAACTGCTCTACAAGAAACCTTCCCCCAGAAAACAACCAACCACCCTCGAGTGACTGCCTGTGGGGAAACAGTCAGTGTATTAATTATCACCCCTTGTAAATGGCAGGTTCCCATTTACCACCATTGAGAGGAAGGATGAAACCAAATCATTGTCAATATCCTCTGAGAGAGAGGATCAAACTAAGATCTTGTAACTAGCAGCAGGAAATTAAAAGATGGGCTTCACTGTGTTCAGGAGTGAAGCAAATTTTCAGAGACCTCACCAAAACTACTAATGCCAGAGAAGCTGCAGGTATACACATTTTATTAAACTGTAACTTGGCAAAAAGGGGAGAATCTTTCACCAACACAGCAGGACATCTATTCTAATTTTGGGCAGCTATAAAAGACATACTTTGCTAAAGTGGAGCATGTACCTTGCTCCAGAAGAAATGCAGCATGGCTGTGAGAACTCCTAACCAAGAAAACCTGAGGTCCATCACATATTTTTTATTACTTTTGGCATGGTGTAACTGCTTGCAATAACTCTCAATAGGTGGTGATGTTTCTGACAGCTCCTCAAGCCAAGTTTTGTATTTAGTTGCTGGTGTGTGTTTTCTTTGCACATACGTACTCAAACTCAGTATGCCAGTCTTCCAGTTGTCAAAATACTATGCAAGCAAAAGAAATGGACTTTCGTGTCTGTAAAAGACACGCTATTAATTTGCCTAAGTCCTTTAGTGCTAAAGTCAGAATGTTCTCCAGCTTAGATGGGTAAAAGTCAGAAACAGCAAACCATTAAATAACTCATTGACTTTTGATCACTCAGTGTAGGAAATGTAAAGGCAGAAAATTGGGACAACTGAGAATCCAGTTCTCCTTTTCTGCACCTACAGCTTGATGTTAAAATCGTATATTTTCATACAAAAGTATATATTTGCACCTTAATGAACAGGAATTTTTTATTGTGTTTTTTAAGAATGCTTTGTACTTAATTATCTTAACTGCAATGCACTGCTTTAACTTGGAAAATACACCAGCATATCCACTGAACTTTGACTGACACAGAAACTAACATGACTGTTGAAAACACATATACTGAAATTAAAATAATGTTTTTGCTATTATGCTGAGCAACGGCTGCCATGTCTTATATGGGTGTTAAAATTTAATTCTACAATAAGTTGTTATATTTTCTGCACTGACCAAATAAACAGCTTAGCAGAATACCAGAATGAGACTGTTCATAAACTCATTTTATGTTTCTGCCATATAAAATATATAGAAAAAGGTAACAACTTAGAAAACCTCATCAGAACAGAAATCCCTGCCAAATTTACTATATCTGAATATACTGACTACAGTGATAAAAGACAAGGTACTGAAGAGTGCCTTCATTCAGATGCTCTGAATTTAATCTACTAGTCTACTTCTCAACCCAGCCCTACTCATTCTTTTAGGTCTCACCCCCTGGGGGAAACAGCATTTCCCCAGGTGCCTGAGGAAGCATTCCTGTTTCCCAGTAACTGGCAGACCCATGTGAATAGAAGCTCCAAATACACCACCATCACAATTTTAATCTGTTTTCATCTGATTTTGCAAAGTAACCACAAGCTGTAGAAAAGAAATAACAGTGAACGTGTAGGAAACATAACTGACGCTTTTTTCCTTGTTCCTTGATGTGCCTATAAATCAACACATTTGTTTGGAAAACTGGCAATATGATAAAGACAGAGTCCTTCAGCTATAAACACACAAGGGGTCATTTTACTTGAAGCCATGATTTACTCAGATTAAAGACGGCAGAATAGACACTACTTTTTAGCCTGTACCCATTTAATAGAATTTATGTTGTTTGTAGGTTGTAATTTCAGTTTTAAATGATTGCAATTTATGGATAATTTCCTGGGTAGAAAATCTGACCATGCAAAACTGCCTTGGCTAGAAAATTAGATTTCACCTGATCGAGAGTATTACACCAATTTCAAAGAACATTACAGTCAGCTTACAAGATTGAGACAAAGTTGTTCATCTACTATTTGTGCAAGATGCTTTGATTTAAACTGACTTCCACCAGTAAAGGTTTGATGAACCAAACAAATTATAATGCTTTGCTGGAATAAAGTAGCTGTTTATAATACTGTGCTATGGAAAAGATTAATGCTGCCTTGCTAACAGTTCATATTATGAAAATTATTTTAAAATTCCTCATAATTACACATGGCATACAAGGAGGACAGTTGTAAGAGCTGTGAGCATCCTTCACTGAGATACTGAGGAGCCTCTTCAAATAAGATTTACCTAACAGTATTGTCAAAGTTGATCTCTGTGCCCAGGTACCTTCAACATGTATTTCTTGTCATGGGTTCCAAGTGTACTGCAACCACAGCAGCACTTTAAAAAGTCACAATACAA
The DNA here is from genome assembly GCA_020086605.1 of Lanius collurio. Lineage (NCBI taxonomy): Eukaryota > Metazoa > Chordata > Aves > Passeriformes > Laniidae > Lanius > Lanius collurio. The sequence continues at coordinate 42,592,105 of JACBWW010000003.1, forward strand.
TTATGGCCACTTTTGTTTTCTTCTCACTCAAAATAATGTTATTCTAACAGATATTTTTGCTATCCTACATCCACTTTGTAGACAGCTGTCATAAATGTAGAGTCACTATATGACATGCTCACGTGCCATCAGCTGTTTCCAGCAAACTCAAAGGATTTGTGTAATTAGCACAAAGATTTTTGTGGTTAATATATTTAAAATCATATAATTTATAATTAAGCATTCATTCACCAAAATAGAACCTCACTGTGGTCCAAGTTTCTTTGCTTTACTACAGCAGAATGTAAACTCCAAAACTTGCAAACAAAATACAGTGAACACTTTGTTCATGACATGTCATGAACAAATTACCAAAATGTGTTGTCTCCTCAGGTGTCAGCTTTCCTTTCTTGCAGTGACTGATGGTTCCCAGTGTTATTACAGAAACAGATTGATCTTTTTAATGAGCTAGTTTAATAGACTCCAAAATCTCACCGTGGCTGCTCATCCGTGTCAGACCATATGCACCAAGAAAACATTCAGTAAAACATGAAGCTCGGCTGTCAGATTGCTCTATAAAACCTCACATATAGTAGACTTAGATATGCAGATAAATAACTAGAATTGGAAAACAGATATGCAAAAAAGATTCTGAAATTATAAGCAGAAAAAATTACTGTACTTGGATTTTCTTTAACAAAAAATCACAAAGTAGCTGTGGTTACATGTAACACATGTTCCACTTTCTTTGCCTAATCCTCTACTGTACTCTGCCTCTACTGGAATCAATGGTGTGCAGTTACCCATGCCCAAATGAAAATAAACGTGTATGTATATATATGACATACACATTATATACAATGCATGCATATATATATATATATATATATATATATACACCCCTTCAATCAAAATTACTCCAACTGCATTTAATTCTCCTGGAAAGATGTGGCCTTTGAGTAATTTTTTTTTCATTTACGAGCCACAGAGTAAACCTTTTCTTAAAGTATGTCTGATATCTTCTGCTTTATTTTTAGTAGCATATTTGAAAATTACTTATATATATAAACAAAAGGTATATATATTTCCAGATGTTTCCTTATGCTCCACTGTAAACAATTAAAATAATAAATAGTGTAATGAGTATAAAGCCAGACAAGTATCTGGTTTTTGGTTACAATATTCACTCAGTCTATGCATGTTCTGCCTCTGAGGACAGTTTTTTGTGGTTGATTTACTTAATCATAATTAAAAGGTATGCAGACTCCAATTCAGTAAATTTAAGAATCTATCCAAAAGCATCTTGTTCTTTTTACTAAATCTGTTGTACAAATGTTCTTGAGTGCACAAGACAACTCCACTGAACTTGGCTCATCCAACATGTATTTTTTTCTGTACAGCTTTTATTATAGTCATAGGCAATGGAGAAGTAGATGTGACTAACCAGTGCAGGGTTGCTTGACACTGAACAAAACCAACTTATTTTTTAACCTTGAGGTACCATTCCAATGGGTGCACTGGGCAGTCTCTTTTCATGTGAGCATTTTGCATTACAGCAAATAGCTGGAGAGTCAAAAAGGACGGCTTTTTCTGAAATACCTCTTCCCTAGAGCTAAAGAGCTGAATTTCAGCCTGCATTTGACAGAAGTTACTGCACATTGGAGTTTGCAGGCCAGTGGGATACCCCACACTACATCCTCCCTGGACCTTGGGAATTCAAACACAGGCTCTTACCCACAACATTGGAAGTTAAACTGTCTACCCCTCACCCCAAAAGCTGCATTACTATCTGTGGAGGAACTGAAGGCTCCCCAGGTTGTTCACAGCCTAAGAGAGACAGACTTCAGTTGTGAAACCAAAGGCACTTGACTTCACAAGCACAGACTTAGGAATTTGAAGACCACCTACCTATTTTAACCAAAAGGAAATGCTGAGAACAAAATTCATAAACCAGACCCAAATCTCTCTAGGTCTGGGCCTCAGTTTTAATTAAAAAAATGAAGGCTGACTTTAAAATCCAATATTTTTCTGACTTGCTGGTCCCTTTATGGGCTAATCTTATGTCCTTTTTGTTAGAAAACTAATATAGGGTCTTTCCACTACAAAGTTCTTGTCCTGGTCTCTACCTGTGTCATCTATCTTCTCTCTCACAAGCAGGACTGAAGATAACACAGGTGAGACTGTACTTTCTACAAAATAACCAAAATTCAACACTGTCAAACAGGGTCTCAAATAGGGAGCATTATTCCAAATGCTAAGGATGAAAAGCAAAGGAAATATTTTATTTTGCATTTTTCCTTTGTAGCCTTGTGGGAGATGTGAGTAATACTGCTCTCTACTAACAGGGAAAAAAAAATGAGTTAGGGCTGTCAGGAAGGCACATCTCTCTTCTCCTCTGTATTCTGTCAAGCAATACCTCACTGGCTTATGAGATAATTTCATGTGTGTCTATCTCCTTGTAGGAAAAATGTTGTGTCTGCTTCTGACACCGGAGTACAGCATGCTGACATTTAAGTTATTCACAAGACATTAAGAGGCCTTTTAAACAGATGTTTTGGTACTACTCTGCAAAGACTGAGGATGTACAGAACTGCCCCAAGGTGTTAAATTTCGTCTTTGAAAAAGTTATTTCATTGCACATACTAAGAGAATACACATAAACTGTCCAAAAATTGATCATCTTTCTGGGGTGTAGAACCATGCTTGTGTTAACCCCAGTAGCTGCTTCAGTTTGGTCTAGTTTTCTGGAAAAACTGGTGAAAAGAGGGTAGCTAAACATAAAAAGAGCTTTTCTGCTTGTACCTTAATTTTCCCATCTATCCATAGTGATTTTTCTGAAACACAATCTCAGACAAACTAATTTCAAATACTTTCACATCTTTTTCTATCTAACGGCTATGTGACTTCAAGTTCTACTGTTCGCTTCTGGCTATGAGAAGCCTAAAGTTTTACTGTGAGCTTTCAGACTTTGTTTTCTCTTTATTTCTGCCCCATTCAAGCCTGCTCCTACACAAAAAATGTCACCTGTACAAAGTTATGAGGCTTCTTGACTTCACAAATCTTCGTCTTTTTCCTTTAAAGAATAACTAGACACTTGCATACCTCAGGCATACAGGTAGTGGTATTTGGCAGAACAGCATAATAAAAGTTTTCCACAATATAAAACCCATGGCAAACAAATCAATGAAAAATACAATACTTGAATCTCCCAAAGGTAAAATGTAAATGCCAGTTGAATTTCTAACATCAGCATAGGAAGACAGTTAAAAGTAAATAACCACAAGAGTCATTTCCTTGTAACACTAGTAAAGAACTTTATTCCAAAAATTAAAAACTGTTCCATACCCCTAAAGCTGCTGTACTTCATACACATGCATTTGCTTGCCCCATTTCTGCACGGACTCTTCCCAGCTCAACAACAAAACAGATTTCAGTGAACATTTCTCCTCTTTGAAAGAAATACCATTATGCATATTCCATGTATGGATATAGAAATATGGCACAGCAGAAGGAGTCAAAGCCGTGACTGTGCTCTGGGGTTTGCCTTGTATTTCCCAATATAAATGCCTAGCGACTCTCCTCACATTTAATGTTGAGTTCAACAAAACGTCAAATGCAAAGGACTTGCATATGGAACTGGCAAGATCTGCTGCTTGTCACTTCATGACAATACTGTGCACAAAACACTACAGTACTGGCTGACCACTACTTCTGTGTGAATACAGTGTGTCCTCAGGTGACTGAATCAGTGTGTGCATGTATTATATACACAGGAGTATATATGAGTATGTAGCTCTATATATGTGTGTAAGTATGTATACATAGACATGCATAAGCAGGGCCTGTTATGAAAAGGGCATGGGATAATGATTTTAAGCTAATAAGAGAGTAGATTCAGACTAGGTATAAGGGAAGAAATTTTTAATAAGGAAGGTGGTGAAACACCGGCACAGGCTGCCCAGAGAGGTGGTAGATGCAACATCTCTAAAAACATTCACAGTCAGGTTGGATCTGAAAGCAGGACAGGACCTGCACCCAGGTAACACCATCCAAGTCTCCCCCCAGAACCCACCCACACGCTGCCCCCTGTGCTGCTGGAGCTCAGCACCTTGGGCCCACAGACACTCGGGGCAGGGTATGAAAGGAGAAGTGGTGCTCACCTGTCTGGAGTTCGCCTCTTCCCGTTTTCGTTCACATCGAGAAGCAGCTCTGAGGAGTCAACAGGTGAGGTGGTGCTGGCATCCAGAAGCAGCTGTTCGTGCTGGGCGAGGTACTGGGCTGGGTTCTGCTTGGCTAGCCTTGCACAGTGCAGCAGCTCCCGCTGCAGCAGGGGCAGATTGGCCTGCAAGAGTGTAGCATGCGTTAAGAGGGCAGCTTGCAAGCAGTTTCCACACAGATGAAGAAGAAAAATCAGAGGGGAGCCTGGTCTGAGTTGAAACTGCTACCATCATTCCCAGATAGGTTTGTTGAGGTTATAGCTTCCTGAAAGCAGGCAGCCTCCAAAAGTGGGTATAGCTGTACTAAATATGCATGGAAGGATGGGAGGTTACTGAAAATGTAAAAGAAAACTGTAAATGCTGTGAGAAAACCAGGTCTGAGTGCCACCCCTTTAAACAGGGAAAAAGCACTGTCTTGGCTGATTTCTTTTGCTTTCTTACGATCTAAAACCTGTTCTCCTATGAAGCAGCTGTTTTCAACAAGTGACAATCCTTCTTCAGTATTTGTTTCCCATTCAGAGTGCAGTTAGTACTCAGAAATTGTCTGAAACCAGGGGATCTGCAGCTCTATAAACTATGTCAGTCACCATTCTTTGAGGGCCTTGGGGAGAAGAGGACTGAGAATAGGATTGCCCTCAGCTTTCCCATTACAGTTGCAGTTACACATTAAGATAGAGATTACAACAAAATCTCACATTCCAGAGCTTCGGTTAATCAGCCGGAGGGCTACAATCTTCCTCCTACCCAGATGTAGCTTGAAGGATTTCTAACTGTTCTTTCATGGCCTCACTGGGGCTTGGGTCATGGCCTGGAGATTACCAGGACTCAGACAAAGAGAACGGAAAATGCTCATTGATCCCTGGGCAGCACATTTTGCCCATCTACTCGGGTCAGACTTAGTCACACTTTTTGCCAGAACAGGTGGAACTATATGTCCTTCCCCTCTGCAAAGATATCTACACATCTTGGGAAACATCTTCCTTTCTTTGCAGCACATGCCAACATCGATCCTAAGAATGGCCACACATTTTTTACCTAATTATTTTTTGTACCATGAAGTGATGTGCCTTGACCTCTCTTGTTCCGTGACTACTGCACAATTATTTTTTCACCTCAGAATTTTCAAGTATTGGATTAAATTTCATAACCGCTAGGAACTAAAGATAAGACAAAGAACTTCAGTAGCTTCCTTTGCTTTTGAAATAATTCCCACTAAGAAAAACCCTTTAAAAGAAACAAAAACAAAAATCCTTTATTTCTTTTAACAGGAAAATACTTCTGAAGTCAAAAAAGTTCTGAAAGTAATGTGCACAGAACTAAACAAAAAGCAGATGTTCTGAGAAGTTCTGAGCCCAAGATCTTGGTAAATTACTTTGCTAGCATTATAACAATGGCAAATGCTCCCAGACCTGTTACTGTACCATAAGAGCAGAACCACTGCATCACAAAAAAAATGCCAGAAGAGAGTCAGTACATATGAAAGTTACAACAGTGGAGAAAAAACTAGAAATTGCTATCAGTTATTCATCTTAGGATGGAAAGACAGTTGGTTGTGGAATATGGAATTTTTTCAGACCTACCTAAAATAGAAATATTTTGTGAAAGAATCAAATACCTATTTTGTTTTGGTTATCAGAGAGAGAGACTGTGTTGTGAGCGGGGTTTTTCACTTGTTTTAATTCCACTATTTCTTTAAAAAGCTCACACAGAATCCAAGTCAAGACACCCAACTACCTGAACTGCCTTGCATGGCAGAAAATGGTTGGAGAAGTTCACACATATTTACAAATAAATATCAGGAAGAAATAAAAGAATCAGATCTACTATTTGAATAGTGGTACATATTTAAAAGATGTATCATCACATCTCAGCAGGCTTGTGAGGTAGAAATGTGAAGGCCCTGCTTAGGAATTGGGTAATGAAGGAAGAAACACACAGTTGTATTCCTTATCCACAATCACAAGCAAAAAAGGACCTTTTTAATACATAGATACTCCTAGACACAACCAAATTTTGAACTGTTCTGCAAAAACTGTGATTTACTTGTTTTGCTTCTCCTAAAGAAATGTTAATTCTTGCTCTTTAACCATAAACGTGAACATTTGCAGGTAAACGTATCTAAATAAATTGAACAGATTTTGTTTGCACAGAACAAGCATGTACAGCTCTTAATAAGTTTATTAAACACGGATATACTCAGCTGCTTAATTTTTTCGAAGTTAGTATAGAAAACGATGATTGACATGCCTTATAATTTGGGTTTGTAATAGCATAAAGTAATATTTGGAAAAACACTTAACTCGAAGTCAAGAAAAGCCATATGTAAAAATTTATAGTTCAGCTCAAGTATTTTCAATCTGCTCAAAACATTATTCTGAACAATCTTTATCAAACCATATATTAATAAACAATTAGTTTGTTG
>JACBWW010000003.1:42603722-42644658 GCA_020086605.1 Lanius collurio
TTATTAATTAGCTTTTGGATGAGATTTTATCTTTAATTTCTATTAAAAGGTGAGCAAGCATAAATCAGTGGACACAGTCACCAGTATTCTTAAGACACCACTAGAGACTGGAATCAGAAGAAATGTCTTTTCCTTGGATGGCAGTGTCACAATCTCATCATGTGCTAATGAACAGCAGCACTTTAGAAATGGGCTGGTAGCAGGAATTTCTGACATCCCCTTACTCTGAAACATGCAGTTTGCAAAACTTTAGCTTGTTACAAGCACATGATTTTATTATATTTATAACCAAGTCTCAAGACTTTGTTTGTAAAAGCTTTTATACCTACAAATGAAAAATATAAAACAAACAACAGTGATTATAGAATTAGGGAACCAGCGGTTCCTGTGAGCAGTCAGAAATTATCCCAAACCATACACTCAGATGCAGTTACATGCTATGGAAAGTAGCCCTTACACGTAATTCATTTCCCTGACTCTCTTAAAAAGAAAAACTGTAACACGCATCTGTGACCTAGCAACAAAATGGTTTGAAATACTTTCCAGATCACTGAACTGTGCAATACCTTTAAAAATGGGATGACAAAAGGTCGCAGTGGGAAGTTAGTAGCTTCTTGCAGTTTGGAATGAAATTCTTCAATTGTCAAAGTAGAATTCTGTTGAGAAAAAGAAATTCTGTCTTGGTGACAAAACAATGGAAACATGTAGCAAGAGAAACAGTAACTGAAGAACTCTGAACTTGCTTAATAACTTGATATTAGTGAGAATAAAGAAAAGTATGCTGCATATTAAATGATTACCTTATTAAAATACACGAAAGAAAGCACAAGGATCTCAGACATTCAATGCCTGTTGCTTAAGAATACAGTTTAAGCTCTCATGTGTAAAGTATGCAAAAAAAATTACTTTCAAACATCAGTTAAAGCTGCTTTTTTTCCAATTTTTTTTTTTTTAATTTCACATTTTTCTACTGTTTTCTTTCGAAAGAATGTTGTTTACTATGTTCTAGGCTATGTAGGAAAGTCATTACTTTACAGATGAGGTCATAATCATGGATTCCACATGCTGGTATGGTTGACCAAGGGAATAGCATGGTATGTGGATTTTCCCAAGGAAAAGATCCTAGTTTGCTCCTAAAACTTCAAATGAATTTAGAAATCAACTGTAATTAGCAGTGGGAAAGAGTTTTGATCTGGAAATCAGTGGAATGTAGATGTTCCCAAAGACACCTTCAGCTTCTTTACTAGTTTCCCCTTCCAAAGAGACCCATGTGACAAACAAAACCCCATTAAACACTTATTTTGCATATGGAAGCAAATGGAGAGCAAGACTTACTGATGTTATACTGCCTACATTAAACTTCCTTTGACACAGATTCAAGTCGAAAGGCATCCACTGCTGTCAGGTAGGGGCTTGTGAAGATACAAGCAAAGACTGCAAAATCACCTCTCAGCCTTAGTGCTAAAGAGTGCTGTCAGTCTCTGCTCCAAATGAAATCAATGGCAACTGCAGCTGCTCAGAACAGATGCAAATTAGAGCACCACAATAGCATCTTCCCCAGTACATCCAATTATTGCTGAAGGAAATACATGGGAGACAACAATGTCTGACAGAGAGGACTTTACTGGGAGTAAAAATAATCCTGGGCCAGATTCACAGTTTGCATGTAAAAGGGCAGCCCAACTTGACAGATACAAGTAAGAAAGAGCTGAAATTTTCATTCAGCTCTACCATCACATAGAGATAACCTTATCAATAGTGACTTAAGTAGCAGCAGTCCCTCACTGGGTTCATAATTCTTTGGTTCAATGAGATACTGAGAAAAGGTTTTGCACTGAATAACTGCAGTCCAAACATACTCAGCTCATCCTTTTAATGACTGACACTATGTATGTAGGGCTCTCTCCTTTCCCCATCCAACTAAACTAGGCAAGTCAAACCATATTTTACTACATTACATGATTCAAGGTATATCTACGTTAGGGGTACTGCTAGAATGAAAATTCTCTCACACCCTTACATCGTAATATTATACTGGCAAAAATAGTCAAGGCTATACCTAGGAGGGAATAGCTGCTTGTGGGAAGCTAGTAAGGCTACTCATGTTAACTGTCAGCAAGAGTCCGAACTTCACTCTTGCATGTCTGGTGTTCCCAAAGTATGATGAATGCAGTGCATGTGACCCACTCTTTTATAAAATAAACATATCAAGCAAGGAAGAGAGAAAAGAACAGAAAAAATACTTGCTTACCACAAGTCCTAGCACAAGGGTACGCACTCTCTCCCCAATCTCTGGTGAAATGTCATTGCCAAACTGCTGTAAGGTTGTAAGAAATCTCTTCAGTTTGCTGAGCTGCCTAGCTCCACAAGCTGGCGGTAACTGCTGGTTAGCCAGAGAGGAGGAAGAGGAAGAGGATGGCCCATTGCTAAAGCCATTAGGAGGAGATGGAGCTCCATTTAATGCTGTTGGTGAATGGCTAGTGCCATTGGTTACTGAAAGAACAAGAGACAGGAGGATAAAATAAAGATTGAGGTTGGGGGCGAGAGAAGAAAAGGAGACAGAGGGGAAAATTCATCAGCTTGTTTTCTGCACTTGACCTCAAAATTAATTGAGTTGCACAATCAAAGATAATTAGCCTTTAGACAGAGCAACAGTCTGCAGTTTATATCTATTTCACAGTAGCTGGTGCTGAATGTTGTAAGGATTGGAAAGAACAGCAGCTGCCTCTCACACAACCCCTTCAAAATGCTCCTGGACCTGAAAAGCATCATTTGAATGCCAGCCTTTTGTCAGAGGATTTTAAAAAGAGGGAGAGGGAAATGGAGAGAGAAAAAGCATGAGTGCATGTATGACTGAAGACCAAAAAAAACTAGGGTAGGAAAAAAATGGGGTAGAAAAAATGTGCAGACATATTTCATGAAGCCTCAGTTTATCTCTGAATATTTTTACTTGTGTTTTGTACACACAACTGACAGCTGTGTTTATAAAACAGGACTTTCACGTTTTAACCTTACACCACCCAATGAGAAGGTTATTTTTTCCAATACAGATTTCCTAGCTGCTAACATATGGAGCACACAAAGTTGTCTGTGCAGGTATAAATGCTGCCAATGCTCCCTGTGGTCTGAAGCCTTGCAGCAAGGGCATGAAACTAGACTTCAGAAGACTTCTCCGAGACCGTGAGCACATCTCTCTGCTTTCACGTGCCAGCACCTTATCTCTAAAAAGGATAAGAAAGCATTTCCCTCCTGTTGCAAAGTTGCTGTGAGAATAACTATCTGAAGTACTAAGCATTCAAAATGTATGGCAATGAGATCCATGCAGACACACTGAAGACAACAGAGAGTTTTTGGCAGCTATTTCAGTTTGATTCTTAACCACACTCTAGAACAGAGCAGGGAATCAAACTGAGGACATCCTCTTCCACTAAGGTTAGTTGGAACAGTAACACTCAAAACACACACTGTTGAGGCTAAGTCTGATTTGCTAAAATGACAGCAAGAAAAACGATGGCTCCCTAGAAATACAAGTGTACCAGCACACTGGCAGGTGTGGGCACATAGCATGTTACTGTACCCAGCAGCAGCTGCACTCAGCTGGCCGCTGCCCTGGAGAAATTTGCTAATTTCTTTTTTGGAAGTCACTCAGAATCAATCCCAAAAAAACATCAAAAGTGAGGAACTTGGCTGAAATCAAAAATGCAGTATTAGTTTAACTTGTTTCCTATTTGAAATCACAACCAAGGCAAGTTAGCAACTTTAAAAACTTTCAATGTTTCTCAATGACCAGCCTCTCTGAAGCCAAACATCATACTGTCATGTCATTTTCTTCACAGATCATCCTTATCTTTGGCCAGGAAGTCCTTTTTCAGGGTGGACACCTACTACTAGATATAAATCACTATCCGTTACCATATTTAAATCACTGCCACAAATCTTTGAAGGTGTTTTTATTGCTCTAGTCACTGCCTTCCAGAGGCACTAGAGAAAAAGCTATGTGAATTGTTATCTAGCCTCTGCTTGTGTTTTATCCTAGTTTTTGATTGCCTACCCTGGCTGCATGGGCTAGTGAGAACAAGAATTGGGAAAAGCAGAAATAGAAAGGAGCTGGCCTCAGCAAGTTCAGCCCTGTGTGTGGCTCCAGGCCATGCTCTGAGTGCTGCAGTGGAGTGAGGTATCTGAGTAAACAAGGACATTGTGATTGCAAGGAATTCACAAAGCTGAAAGCCATCATACCAGGAACTTAGTAAATAAGGACTGGGAAGAATAGCAACATGTCCTGCTGATCTACCCTGACACCACCCAACAACTCTGCCACCAGTAAGGGGCTGCTCTAGGCAGCAGGTGCTGAGGCTATCATCAAGAAAGCAGAGAAATGTGGAGCTCATTACCTAGGATAGATATAGGGAAAAGAAAGGCAGTTAAAGATTTCTCCCACAACAAAAGAAATATAGAAATAGTCCCATAATTTCAGTGTTTTCCTTGTATGTGAAATATTTTTCAAATATCTGAAATTGCCAATTGGCAGAGTTGTACATAATTTCTGAAACAAAACCATATTACTAATCCAAAAGAATTTAGCATTTAAAATTTCAAACTACAACATGTCAACAATTTTTAATCATCTAAACCAAAGAAAAGAAAACAAAGATATTCTAGACCAGAAAACAAGTCTGATCTTTCTGGCCTGCAGGCATTCCTGCTGTAGTAATAATCAATGTAACAGACACTCTGACAAAAGTGACTGTTCATTGTACAAGCTGGAACAGCTAAGGCCAGACTCTAAAATCTGACAGGGTAAAAAGCAATTAAAATCAGGGTTTTTCAGTCTTCAAATAAGGAGCCCCAAAAATCAAGCTGTGGTTCACATAGCTTCCAAAGTGCTGAACTAAATCAAATAAACATCTAGAAATCTTGTGAGCACAATGAGGACTGCAAGTGTGATTAAAGAACATTGTCATAATCCTTTTATGATTGCCAAAGATCATCCTGAACTGAAGTGTGGCAAGAGCATCACACTGGAAAGCTTAATATGCAAGAATCTGATCCTACAAAAACCTAGAAACGATTTAACTTCAGACTGAAGCAGCTCCAGAGTGAAGCTCCATCCAGGATGATTCAGGTGATGGAGTTTAGCAAAACAGACAAATCTTTGCAGGATCAGGGTCACTGGGTTAAATGTGAGTTTATGTGAATAGCTGGCACAAACCCTCCTCACTGTTTAAGTTCAATATAAATTGTCAGGACAGGGTTCCCTGGGATAAGTAGTACAAAGGCCTCCAGCTGGCCTTCTGCATAGAGGTGAATTTTAAATAAGGTATTTAACAGACAGAAAGGGACTAAAACAGACATAGGCAAGACAAATAGAAGATGCTGCCTTCATTCTGTTTAGGCATATGTATTCTACTGTTCTAAAAATGTTTTATTTAAAACGTGAAATGTAAACACATTCGCATGTTTATACTATTACAAGGCAGTATAAAAGAGACCAAAAAATTTGCAGCTAAATCTTAGTATGAGAAATGTGGATCGTTTCATGGCTGTGAAAAGAATAGTCCAGACAACGTGCCAGATTCAAATCTCAGTTATGCTGATATGAATGCAGCGTACATCAAGACTAGTAGAGTTTGTTATATGTTTACATCAATAACCTGAGACAGAGATGCAGCCCTAAGTGATTTAGAGAAATGGGAACAGATTAGAAACCTCTAGTTAAAAACTATGAAAGGACTTTAACTTTGGTTTTATATCAATATTAACTAGACGTTATATAGCACTGAAATCAGAATTCTTCACTGAAGCATAAGCAGAAGGAAGATTAGTATTTTTTCCATTATGAATTATCTCCACTTTAAAAACAAAAACCAAACAAACAAACTCCCTGAAGTTTCCATACAAAAGGGAATGGGATCCTTTAAACAGCACAATGGCCTGTAAGAGAGGAAGGTTTTCTGTCCTTCTCACAAAGAGGGCTAATCTGAGCATTAAGTACATGGGAAACCAGTGCTTGCTGTTCTTTGACACTGTGACCAAGTGGTCAGTGAAATAACAACACAACTCCGAGCTGAATGTCTTAATACCTTAAAGATGCATTAATCTGTTGTGAACTTTGTTTTGCTTAATTATTTTATCGCAATAAAACCAAATGCTGCTCCTGCCACATCATGCACATTTCCCTTCACCTATTTTGGTTTCTTACATACAGAATAGAAAGAAGATGGAAGAAAAGGAAGAAAATAGACTAATTACACGTTGTGGGCGTAAATGAACTGGTTCTTGGAGCTCCTTGGGTAGTGGGAGGAGGTGGCATGGTTGGAGGCGTCAGCCTGGATTGTGTCTTCACATCCACAGGTGAGTCTGGCATTGTGGAATGCTTCTCAGTGCGATCTGCAACACACACCACAGGAACACACTGGTTTATTTCCCCGAGCACTCCCCCTCTGACAAAAACTTAAAAGCTAATGCAAGAAGTGAGCCATTTCAGCATCTGCTGTGCAAGATTACACCTGATTATCTACTCAAGTGTACTCTTCCCAAATTGCATCACCTAAACCTTATTTAAGAAGGTGCAACACAGATGGTAAGACCTCATTTGTAGCAGTGCTGCAGTATCTTTTTGTTTTTATTTCTAGCATGTGCAGATGCTACCTCCCAAGCACTCCTGGAGCTGCAATAATGCCACCTCCCTTCAAGGCCCTCATGTTAGCCAGGAGGAAAAAACAGATGAAGAGACAGGAAGATAACAAAACCCCCTTATGACATCTCTTCCATAACTAAAACCTTGAAGCTCTTTAGCACAGGTGAGATATTGGGTGGAATACTGGTTGAAGCCAGCTCTCTTCATGTCTCTTCTTTGTATCACCTGCTGCCCTCTCCATTGCTTCTCTTTGCAATCTTATGTTAAATACACACACCTCGTGGATCCCTTTACCACAGTGCCCTGGATATTCTCATATTCACCAGAAAAATAAACACAACATGCCAAGATGGTATGTCAATCATCTCAAACACATACAACTGTTTTCAAATAAGCATGTAAGTTTGCACATTCACATATTAAGAACAACTTTTAATGTTCAAAAGCTGCAATATAAGCAGGAACATATCTCCCCAAGAAAACAAAACAAACATAAGGCAAAACCAGGAAGAAAACTTAACAGTTCTCTTGCAACTAAAGATCTAAAGACACAATGCACATGATATAAAAGCTACAGAAGTGTACTTTTTTCCAACATCTTTTTGAATGACACTACCTTAATTTTTTTTTTAAAACCATCCAAGCTCTTATGTTTCATTTATTAAGAATGGTCAAAACACAGCAAAATTTACCAACTGAAGGCAAAATTAAGCTTTTCTTACTCATAACAGGAGTTTAGCAAGCCATCTTGAAAAAAAATGAGTACAGTGAAGTTTAGCTTTTAATGGGCATAAGTCAAAGTCTTCCATCCCTTCTTTGGGGAGTCAGGGCTATTTATTTATACATGGCCCTACACAAGTCTTCCTGAGCTCCACAAAACTATTTTGAAAGGCAAGTAAGTGTTGCTGCTAATGGGCAAGCACATAAGTCTGTGGTTTTAATTCAAGACGTGACATTCTATAAATTCTGTCACTTCACCTTGTGACACAATTCCTTGTTCGTACTAACAACATACAAACTTCAATGAAAAAACCACATCTGAAATTTTCTCTGAGTGACAATAACAGAAATTAAATGCAATGCACACATTTAACACAGGTATGTTTAAAAGAGTCTCAAAATACTTAATTATCAGAAAACTTAAATATGAGAAAGTGACAAAAAAAAAATTGAAGGGGGGGGAGGGAAAAAACCAAAACAGCCCCCACCCCCCCCAAAAAATTAACAACACATAACAGATACCAATCTTTATCAGTCTGAAAGTGAAGAAACTGAGGAAGTAAGCAGTAAGTCCCAGAGGTGCAGCGTGTCAGGTACTGCAATTATAGAAGCCATCTTCAACCCTTGTTGAAATGCCTACAGGCAATGTTTCAGCTCCCAGGGAAAGGGAGTAATTTCATATAGAATTTAGAGACAAGTTTGGGGAAGATGAGCAGTGAAACACGCCCAGAATAGGATGAGGAGAATAGAGATACAATTTTATAGGATCTGTCGTGTTGATCTAAGGTTAGTAAACCTCAGTTGTGGAGGGAAGAGTATCCACAAATGATTACCTTAAATATCAAGGTTGTTACAGGTATGATTTGCAAATCAAGCAACAGTAAATTATTACACGCGCAAAAACAAAACCAGGTTTCTAAACAAATTCTATAGGTATTTCCTTTCCATTTCACTATACAAAAACAGTTAAATCTCTATCTTCAATAAGCCATTAATTTAATATAAAGAACTATGAAAACTCATCTTGAAATGTTAATTGCTTCCTTAATAGCCAAATTCATCTTGCACTCACCTCAACCAACCTCAGCAACAAGGGAATAAATAGCTTTCAGCTCATGTTGCAACAGAGGGAAAGAGGCACAGCAGTGAGCCCAAGCCCTCCTAAATAAAGGCAAATATTTCTCCCATGCCAAGAAAGGAGAGAGAAAGGGAGGCTTGCCAGAGCTGGTGGGGAGATAACAGTGGGAACTGCTGGTCCATCTGGTTTTCATTCTGCTAACACTCACATTGAACTGTTAAGGAAGGCAGTCCAGGTACACAGATTTGAAGCATGTGGGAGCGCAGACACAGGCACAGAGGAGATGGAGGTGGGTGGAAGAAGGAGTGAGAGAAATCGAGCTCCTCTAACAGACTGCTGCTCGCAGCAAGCAGGCACAGCCTGTATCCTCCAATTCAGCTTGTGATAACTAAAAGCGATCCTGAGCTGCAACCAACCGCACGCTCCTGCTCCCTCCCTTCCCTTCACTGCATTTCAAAGCTCAGGTTTGATCAGAAACGCACTCAGATCAGAGGGGGGAGACTTGCCCAAAAAGCTGGCGGTGTTGTGCAACTTAAATTGAACACAGTAGTGGGAAATAGTGAGTTGGTTTTGCCCTCGAATTTCAGGCTGCCACTCTATCATGATCCAAATGGTTTTTACTACCTCCAAGAGTTTGCCACCCAGTTTGCAGATTACTGAACTTATCCACAGACCCCTGTACTTCTCATCTAAATCTAATAATAAAGATAATTTTGCCAATTATCTTTCTTTGAACCTCTTAGGAGTAAACACAAATACTCTTTACATACCACTTACCTTTTCTTTACCTCTCTCTCTCCCTTGCAAAACCCTAAACCCTACTCTCCTACTGTGTGATTGCAGGCACGCAGATTTCTCTCTGACTGTCTGTAAGTTCCCTAGTTCTGCCTTCTTTAGGGAGATACTAAGGCTCCTTTCAAGCACACTCCAAGACAATTCTTACAGAGATTCTCCATGGAGCTAGGGAAAAGGGGCTTTTGAAGAATTACATGCAAAATGCAAAGCTCTTCCACATGCTTGGAAGACACCATCACACCATCCAGGAGAACAGCCTTTTGCAACTCTTTATTCCACCCTCTTTGATAACAAAATCCTGTGGGAACCATTCTGCTCTTACTGCTACTGTTTACGTGTTCCTTACCTTTTCATACAGCTCCATGAACTCTGGGGGAGTGATGGGACTGGGAACACCTGTCTACAGCAGCTCTGCACCCACCACTGTCTCACCACCCACAGCCCCAGAGAACCTCAGCAGCTCTAAGACACAGATCACTCAGGGGATGAAGTGGCAATGGAGTACAAAGCAGAGCCACCACTGATAAAAGCATTAACAGTTCTTGTGATCTGAACTCCTAAAGCTTTTGGTGTCTGACAAATAGCCTGTACCTCCAGCTTCTACAAATAGTTCTTTATTTTTTAATTAATAAAAACAATAAACCTAACAACAAACACTTGTTACTATAACGGTTGAAAAATAGCCTGATGATATTAAAGCTAAAGACAAAATGGTATTTAAATAATATTCACAAGATAATTTTCTTCAAGGTATGTTATTTCACAAGGCTCTTTATGTATGGACACTGTTCATACAAACTCTCAGTGGATATCCTGCTACTTATACATTGAGAGGTAATGAGGGCTTGGTAGGGGAAGAAAAAAATCCCCCAAGAGGACAAACGCTAATTTTAACGTATCAAAATCTGCCTAAGCAAGACTTCACGTAGATTTGCTCCAGTTTTACAATACAGAGACATATACATTGAATTTTACCTGAAATTTGGAAGAACTTTCACCATGTCTTAAAACAGCACAATTTATTGAATTCAAAAACATGTTTATGTTCTTGAGTCAAACCAAACTCCCCACTTGCAAAACTAGTTCCGACTACCTTTTTCTTCAGATGGACATTTCAAATATTCCCGAATTAGGAGGGACACACCAGGAAGTTTCATACAGGCAGCATCCCACAACTTCACACATTTAAGAGTATAGCCTTTGTATACAGAGGGAGAAACTTTCAGGTGCAACGAGTATAGCCTTTGTATACAGAGGGAGAAACTTTCAGGTGCAACAATTCCTTTCACTGAATCCCTTTAAACAATGACAGACCTATGCTCCTTAGCCCAGATCAGATCAAATGGGACTGAAACCAGAGGTCCTCCAAACTGGAAGGAAAAGGAGACATCTGCAACTCATTTTGTAGTGTTCACTACAATCAGTTCAGGATGGAGAAAGATGGTGAAATAATGGTCTAGTCCTAATCCATACACACAACCCTCTGGAGCAGCAAGAGACTTAGCATAAATTCAGAAAACATGTTTCAAGTATGCAGAGATCTATTGCATTTGCTTTGGATTATATTTTTTATTTAAAAACAAAACCAAGCGAAACATTTTGAAATACACATTCTTGAAACTCCTTTACAGCATAGAGTGAAGAACTGTGATTTAACCACAGAAGTATTTAGCTTCATTTAAAATTAAAGAATGTTGTAAAACCAACTTTAAATTATTATATTTCTTCTGTAGACTTCTTGGTTCATGGAACTATACTGTTCTTGTAATTCATTCAGTTGTTATGGTAGGTTATTTTTCTCGCTAAATTTAGCTGTTTAGGTGAACACTGATATTTACTGTAAGCACAGTCAGCTTCTGAACCAAACAAGGAAGAGACAAAACATGCTGGAGTAAGGGCAAAGAGAGATGTGCCTGCATTCAAACTGATTTACTTTACTTCCTCTACCCTACAAGATTTAGTCCATTTTTAAAACAAGGCGGTCTTTCATAAATGGCAACATTTCAGCTCACATGGCACACTTCCAAGTCTAACGCATCAAGGCAAGCTGATGTATGGAACAAAATATGGAATATATAAATACTTTACTGATACCATTTTAATAGCCAATTCAACGTCAAGCATTTCTAGGAGTGGTATGTTTTCAATTTCCTTTTTTAAATGAAAAAAAATTGTGGTATAATACGCTGTGGCATTTATTTTACTTTTAGTTAGTGCAAACAGTTCCAGATGTACACTCAAGCATGAAAGATTCTTAAAAGATGCTTTATATTGATTGTACAGTACTTTCTACTTTGGTGCCAACATTTAAAAAATAAAAATAAAACTCGCTAAATTAAAAGAGTCCATTGTCTTGTTTCCTTTAAACCCACAAAAAGAGCAAGCCCCACATATGACACAAAGGATTGGAACCTGCCTCCACCACCCAAGTCACAGGAATTGAGGCCTAAATCTGGAGGATTTAATACTGACAGTTTCTTAGACGCGATGGACTAATTTTGATTATTTTGAGAGGGGTGGCAGGGAATCTGCAAGCTGGGGATAAGTTCAAGGTGATGAACCTGAAGACAGACAACCACAAGTCCAACCCAAGAGGATAAATTCCATAGTACTTCCATCCATAATGTTATCATGCTGAAGTCAGTAAGAACTTGCCCTCCTTCAGATGTGGCCAAGCCACACAACACCATTAGTAATAGGCAGTGTTTGTGGAGACCCACAACTCCTGACCCTCAAACCTGCTGCTACACTGAGCACAACAATATTGTAATGTTGCCTTACTTGAAAAGAACTTGTTTGAGAATGCATGGTTATATAAGCCTGATACATCTGATAAATCCTATTCGCCCTGAGCACTGAACCCCTGGGGAAACCTGCAAGTCATACAATGCAGCCATAAAACATGACATTTAGACAATAGCACTGCAGACCCTCTCCCTGCCAAGCATGCCTGGGATTTGAGACTGGTACAGTCTTCATTCCATTCACCTCTTGGCCCTTTTGACTTCTTCTTGATAAATAAATACGGACCTAAACCAAATGGATGTTTTTGTGCTATACACAATGATCTCAAACAGGCATAATGCAGACATAACTATCTGTCAGCACCCAATCCAGTCACATTATTAGCCTAGAAAGGAAACATCACTTGTTTTCCAGCTCCCCAGTAGATAACTTTTACTTCACAGATGAGTTGCAGCATCAGAAATCAGTTCAGACTCCATCTTTTGTGAGAGAACATTACCTCTGCAAGATTTATCCACCAGGAATCAGAATGTGTGTGAAGTGACTGATGGATAAGCACAGAAAAGTTTTCAGATGACATAACATTTCATTGCTTCTTTAGCATGCTGGGTACGAAGCTCACATACTGAAGATGACCCTTTTGCAAGAGCAATATCACAATTTTGCTGCAGTCTTATCTTCATTCTCCTCGGCTCAGATAGTTGAACAATTCATATCACCAGCTATTCTTCAGAATAAATGAAAGTACACTCAATTTACCCATTTATGCTCATTTAATATGCAATAGCTAGAAGAAATTCTGTATCCTAGGAGTTCACTGAAGTTATCTGAGGCCAAGTTATAAGTTTTCTTCAGCTGTGCTAAAAAAAAGCCTTGAGCATAATACAATCTCCTCTGTCTCTCTAAAGCTGAAAGGGATTTTTGTGCTACTGTCTCCCAGTTTTGGTAAAGCTTCTGGATGATGTAAAGCAGATAAATAGTGAAAATGCTTTATGTCATGTTCTTTGTCCTCAATAGTACCTTGACTGGCCCTAACATCCTGACAATGAACCACAAATCCAGAAGCATTCTCTTTGATTTCAGTTCTCTATAGTGAGAAGTTCTGACTGTCAAAAAAACTTCATCCCACACTCATGGCTTAGTAGCTGAAGGCCAGATAATTACACATATTATAAAATAAGCAATGAGTTCAGCCTCAGAATTAAGATAAAAATGTTGCGGCTTGCATTGCTTGGACATTTATTTTCCTCTGAAAGAAATAAACTTGTCTTACCATGTAATTTCCTTTTTAAAGAGGGGGGGAAAGTAGAAAAATAAACTTTTCCCTCTCATTTAACAATCTGACATGTTTTGACAGTTTCAAAACTATCATAGATTCACTTTCAGTTATTTAATAAAAACTAACTCATGTCAGAATTTCACCTTTTTTTAAATGCCTTGTTTCTCCTTCACCCTTTCTGACTTTGCAAATTTTACCATGTATAATTTCTTGAATGCAGGGAAGAAGAATACATTCTAAATCTAGATCTGCAACCACCATAAGAGTTTATGAAACTCAGCAAGAACAGACAAGCAAAATAAGGGCCAAACGATGGCAGCTGCCCTGAGTTTTCATAAGCTCCCAGAAAACAAAGTCTACAAGTTCCTTTTTCATGGTTGAATACACAACAGTTGTCCTGCAATGAAGCTGAAGACAATGTGGATTTCTTCTAAATATCCCACCAAATATCATGAGAATTCCTCTATGCATGTACTAATGCAGTTAATAAGCAAACAGTGCCATAATCAATACTGAAATACTATTTTCCTGTTTACATTGTTTCCTAGATCTTTTCTTTTTGTTGACAAGCTATCCAACTAAGAACTGTGTGTTTTGAGTGGTTCTCATGTGTTTCATGTCAGGAATTATTATTGCTATTCCAAACCCAGCTCACTGAACACCGAGTGTTGACAAAGTGGCACTCTGCCTCTGGCATGAACAACTGAAGAACAGCAGAGCAACCACTGGTCAAACTCATGCCCCAGCATCCCCAACAAGCTGCAGAGGTGACCACCTCTCTACATTAGTAGTCAACCCCTTTAGATGGACAGAGCACGCTTTCAGATGCACTTTCCCAAGGCTCCCTGACCAGTAACTCGTTTCCTGTCTGCACCATTGCCCCTGGAAGGCCAACCCTTGCCAGGATTACAGGCTATTTGACAAACTACAGATGAAGGCAGACTGATATCTAAGAAACACAAATGCCATCAGAATCCAATTGGTATTGTTTGCCTGCTCCTATATACTCAACCACAAACAGCACACATCCTTCCCACCAGAAGTAAGAAGATTTTTCTCTCCCAGCATCAACTGAAATTTCATAACTTAGTCTCCAGAAACATATTTATGTTTTTAATCCAAAATTTGTCCAGTCCTAAATTAACAGCAAATCACAGAATCATAGAAAGGCTTGGGTAGGGAGAGGACCTTCAAGATCATCCTTTTCCAGCCCCCTTTCCATGGACAGGGATACCTTTCACTAAACTGGGTTGCTCAGAGCCTCATCCAACCTGGCCTTGAACACTTCCAAGGATGGGGCACCCACAGATTCTCTGGGCAACCTATTCTAGTGCCTAATCATCCTCACAGTAAGGAACCTTTTCCTAACAACAGTCTAAACATATTATCAGTTTGAAACCACTGTTTTTTACACAAAGCAAGAAGTCTGAAGCATAATAATGATAAACTTCTTTATTTTTAATGCACTTATACAAAGTGTAAAGAATAGTTGTACTCATTTTAGTCCTAAGAGAATACTGATACTGTATTTCATTAGATTTAGCTGGAACTGAAGTCTCCAATATAGACTACACAAAGTAATCTAAAGCAACTTATTTAAATTCAGGGAAACTTTAGGCAATAAATTCCTCTGCCAAAAAGCAAAAAAGTTACTACAGATGTACTTTTAAGAGGCATTGCTTATATTTATATAACATGCCAGAAGTCCTTTAGGCTCAAAAAGAATCAAATATGGGTGTAGGAGGTGATATTTTCCATGGTTATACATCTGAAAAGATGACACAGGGACTACCAAGAAGATAATGGATATACTTCTGGCTTTTTTTTTGGCTTGATTTTAAAATGTGTAATTTGTCGTGGACAAGTCAAGATCCTGTAAGATGTGGAGTAGTGGTGGCCAGCCTGGGACAGGTTGCTCCCCACCTTGTGGATCAAAGTCCTAAACCCCTGCTCTACCAGACTGCAACCATTTTACCCATCGAAAAACCCAGTTCCTCCAGGTGATATTTCAAACAGTGCAAAGTCTGTAACATCAGACCAGATGTGCAGGCCTGGGGAGCAAGACCTTACCCATAATACTGAAAGCAGAGGCAGCCAAACTCCCTCTTCACCAAGTTCCAGAACAGTCTGAGGAAGTCTGCTTATACCTACTGTTTTACACAGACAGCTAAATTAGCAGACTAAATGTCCCATATAATCACTAAAGAGTTAGAGTGTCTAATTTTTTAATCTCTGTGGCTGCTAAATCAGGCATAAATATCCCCATATAGATCTAGGTTCTTTGCCTCATGAGAACCAGAAGCATTCAGACTGTTCTCACAGTGTGGCTGCTGTACACAACAATCAGTGGTCCTCAGTGACCACACATAATAACCCCTTGGCTTCTATTAAGCCACTCAAGACAGGTATTCATTCACCAACAAAAATATATAATGAAGCATATTTCCCCCAGAAACCCTTGCTCAGGTGCTGGCACTGTTACTTACTGCCACTACCAGGAAGACAAAAGTGAAACTATAGGCTTTACTTCATGTCAGTATAATATACTGATAATCTTCTATAGTGCAATTTATTATACTCATGAGTACTTCAGCATTTGTAGAAATACACACTTTGGAAGACCATCATTTCACATCATCAGATGATGCCATTTTAAACATCTTGTATTTACATGACTGACTGTCTAGACAGAGTGTGAGAAAATACTCACTATTAGTTATGAGTCAGCTCTTCCTCAGTGCTGCATGTAACACCATTGTCTTTTATTTTGGGCACTGCATCGCACCTGAATGCAGCAGTGGGGAGGTGAGAAGGGAGAAAGAGTGCCTCAAAAACTTCACAAGAAATAAGGACCCCAATATCTGCTTAGATGAGGCAATACTGCTTATTGACAAATAAGCTCCCAAGCAAAGCAAATATTACCATTAGCAAGTCCAAAACTATGGTTTGAATCATCTGGTCTAACATATCACATGCACTCTTAAAAGTGGATGTGAAATAGTATAAGCATATAAAGGAAGAGAGAGAGAAAGAAAGGGATTTGTATATGTCGTTTAAGACTAACAAGTATAAAACCAGATTAAACCCCTCTCTGAAGCCACTGAATTCACACAAATTCCTATTGGCACAGCAATCAGGGGATCTCACTCAGAAAGAGGGATGCTGGATTAGCCTTGCACACAGACTCCAGCCCCAGGAACACTCAGAAATATGTGCTTAACTATAGATACTGAAAACAGCTGTAGGTAAAGTCATGAGACCACTCACGGGGTATACAATTACACACAATGTTTCTAGACCTTAAAGCATCACCACAGTCTTAGTCTTGCACAATAAAGCTTAAAACTTCCTTCTTTTGAATCATCTTCCCAATGTTTTGAGTTTTAAATATCAGACCCCAGATGAAGCCTGAATTCAATGAAAAATCAGCAATTATTAGAGAAACCACAGAAAATATACGCAAATTGTTAAAACAATTTCAAGTATCATAGCATTGCCATAACTGATGACAGTTGTACAATACATACTTCATTTCAAGCCCAGCAGATTCAAATTAAATGTTTTGGGATTGTTTTTTCCTCACTAAATATATTAAAAAGGTTTTTATATTTATAGAACATCATTTTCATCACACCACCTAAACCCCCTACTTCAACACAGCAATACTGACCTTTGTGCATCAGAGCAGCTTCCAAGGCTTTCTTCTGTACATGCATGTATGTGTGTGCCCCATGTGTGTATGTGCATGCACACTTCTACACATATGTAACCAAGTTTTACTTACTAGGTTTTGTGTATAAAAATACTTATTGTCATTTTTTTCAATGTTTCTTTTTTTAACATTCAGATTTAGAAAACTGTAAGAGGGAAAGATCCTCCAATTACTCTGAAGGGAGTGTTAAATGGAGAGGAAACTGCAGGGCGAGAAGTCAGACACGAAAGAGAAACCACTCAATGATACGAGTGCAACCGAAATATTGACAAGGTAAAGAAGTCTGATGCATTTGAACTCTGAATGTTCAACGTGGTTGCACTTAACCCTTTCTGATATGGTTACATTTCCTTGTACATTAAAAAAACCTATGAAATGTAGGTTTAACTGTCTCTGTGCTATGGAAACACCCTACATTTGGCTTTGGGCCTACTCGGGCATATATATTTTGTGTCCCTGAGAGATGAATTAACCAGTAGAGAGGCCATTTTTATGAGAAAAAGAAGACTATTCCCCAGCAGGGTGGAAACTCTGCCCGGACGCACCGCGGGAGCACCAGGACCCCGGGCAGAGCCCGGGCGCCGCCGGGAACGTCCACGGGCGAGTGAGACCACTAGAGGGAGCCGGCATTGTGCCGCGCCACCGGCAAAAACCCGGACCGAATACTCAAAAACAAATGGCAAGGTGCTCAGAAAGCCAAAGGGAGATGCTTGAAGAAAAGTTCTTTCCAGCATCCTCAGCCACGTGAAATAAAGGAGAGCCTGTGGTACTCCGTGTGTGTGTACTATTCTGTGCCCACAGTACCAACAGAATATTAAGTAGTTGTCTCTAAAATTCAGCTATAGTAATTTCTTTCTCAAAAAAGCAAATAGCCCTGGTTGCAACAAAACACCTTTTTCAGTGCCTTCTATTGTCGCTTCTCACCCCAGCCAAACAAGTTAGATGTTACTCCCCTGCCCCCAATTACCCCTCCCCCTCACCTTCCCCTGCTTTGGGGATAGCTTTCTATGTGAAATATTCCAAAAGTGGAAATGCAGCAAGTAACACAATAGGCAATGGCATGCCTACAACTCACACTATATCTCGACATAGAAACCTGGATTGTGCACACACAACTACAGCCATGTGACGATGGCATGTACTTGAACATATCCCAACACAATTCAACACCATTTCTTTTTTTGCACCAAAACACAGAGAACCAAACAAAACCTGGTATTTCCCTCACACCTATGGTCAGTCAGAGACATCAAATGGCAAGCAGGTAAGAAATAAAGGCTCACACACAGATCTTTATAAGCATCCTTTCGGCACTGCATATGTGTTAAAAAGTTCAATCCCAAGGACAGGTACAATTCAAAAGCATAGAGAGAGAGTGACTGCACGGGCATCTCCTGTGAAAACATATTTCTTTATGGTCTTCTTGGAATAGAAGATGTAAAACACATCAGTACTTGTCTGGTAAGCTTTAAACTGCTTGGATATGAAGAAACGAAGAACTGCTGAACTGCAACAACTATCCATGGCAAACTCTGAAATTATGAAAGGAAAATTTAAAAATGGGGAAATAGGTATACCTGGATGAAATACTAAACAGTTAACAGGATTAACTGTCCCCAAATGAGTTCCTAGCCATTATCTTTTCCATAATTATTGCAAGTACCTTCAGTAACTGTGCATACAAATGACCTATTAGAAATTTAACAGGTCATTTTCAAAGGTGATTATGAGCCCTGACTTACAGAGTTACTTGGGTTTGCACATAATTCTGTTCAGTGCCAACAATCTGCACAAAATTAAAACAAAATGTGTTTCCAAAACACCAAGCAGAAATAAACTTTCAGAAACTAAAAGAAGGCATAAGGTGGTGAACACTGATGAATCAGATGCAATCATCTTCATAAATTAAATGTTAAAAAAATTTGCTTTTGTCTGTGCTCTGGTGTCAGGAGAATGAAAAGTCTAAGGCTAGAGATAAAAGTCATAGTGGGTTATCAGAGTTATCAGGTTATCTGGTGTAGAACACAGTATGGACAGCAGAAACTTGTGAGTAGAAAAAGATACCCCAATGAACTCCTTAAAACAACAAAAGGATGCTCTGCACCTCAGTGGTCCTTCTTGGCCCTGTTTCTTAATGGGTGACTGTGCTAATGCAACAAATGAACAAGCAATAAGTTTGGTTTAGAAAATATGAGAAAACTATTCAGAAGCACCATTTAAGGAGAGTAATAAAGAACAGGAGTATAGACGTGCAGCCTCCTCAGTTGCTGAGGTTGTTAAGAAACAGCAGGAGACACAAAAACAGATTCTGGCACTCCCACTGTGAAAGGCTTGGGCAGGTTGTAAAGAAATTAACTGAGCAAAACCAGAATAGATTCACTTAAAATGTGCAGGGGAAAAAAGGCAAGAGGAAGCATCCCAAGCTACATTAACCAGAGGAAACAAAAGACATCAGTTTTCATTCATGTCAAATAAATAAGAAAACAAAACTATAAAAAAACTTATGATCTTAACTGAAACTGAAGAAAGATATTGACAACTAACAAATATTGACCTAGTAACTTATGTTTAAATCTATCTCAACAATTGAGAAATAAATGGGCAAGGAGGGTACCAAACTTGGGACAAACCCCCTTGATTCTGGAAACATGTATGTGATTTTTTTACAGGAAGGAGTGAAATAGAAATTGGACTCTGGTACTTGCTTGTTCTTCTCTCCTAGCACAAAAAGAGAGAAGAAGAGGTAAAGCAAACACACTGAGATACCATTACACTGTTCAGCCAGACCTGGGATCGTGGGAGTCTCTCAAGAGACCTTTCCTGCAGAAACCTCAAACCCTTGCAAGAACAGGGACAAGAAGCTGTATGGACTCATTGGTTCTGCAGGGAACCAGCAGCCTTCTGTCTATTGCTTCCCTCTAATATTATGTAATACTGGAACAAACAGCTCCTCAAAAGGTTGAACTTCCATTTGTCATTATTTATCTGAAAGCTTTGTTTTCTTTTAAACTGTTTATATTTTGTTGGACTGCATCTACTGGCAGCTAAATTCCCAAACCTTCAACCTGCCATCTCAAAGAAGCAGATTCGAAAGAGTCCAAGTAGAATTTACTGTCAGTCTGTAATGAGAGTAAAATTATAAATCTCTGTACCAAAAGCCAGCTGCTTCATTCTTAACTCTGATCGCCCCCTTTTCTTTTGCATTCTAGCTAGCATACAGCTGCAATAAATGTGGCTCTTCTCACAAGCCATGCAGATGTTAACAGTTCTGTAGGACATCAAGAAACATTTCAAGAATCTTGTAAGTGCTGACTAAACTTGCTTGAATAACCCACACTATCGCCTCCACATTCCTATTCAGTAACATTAGTCTTCCTGAATATATTAAGGGGGAAAAAAAATACCATTTAAGCTAAGGCTTTACTATCTAAGTCTAAATGCACTACCAATAAACAAGGAATGTTCTTAAGCCATCAGACAACAGATATTCAGATAGTAAAGCAAAGGAAGTCAATTTATTCTTTGTCACGATGAGTATTGCATTTTTCATTTCTTATCTATGCAAGAATAGTAAAATTAATGTCTGAAAATACATATTTATAAAAGTCATGGCTCTAGGTATTTGAAAGAATGGATCAGAACTAGAGCAAGATCTTTTCTTTTCTAGTAATCAAATGGATTAATACTAAATTAGAGCGAAGGAGTTCAAAGTGCTACCTAGTACATTTTTATTAAAGTTGTATTAGCATGACAGTCATATGCATTAAAGATTAAGCTAAAGCCTGAAACCACAGTCAGCAGCAGCAAGAGTCCAGCTGTGCAGGTAGAGGACTAGATATGAAATGCATTAATTAAGTTGGTTTCTACTAGAGATGCTGTTTTAATATTCTTCCCTGTTCAAGCAGTGTGCTGGGGTAGAAATAATTTTCTTCTTAGCAGCTAACGTAGGGCTGTGTTTTGGATTTGTGCTGGAAACAGTGTAGGTAACACGAGAATGTTTTAGCTATGGCTGAGTGGGGCTTACACAGAGTCAGGGCCTTTCTGCTTCTCACCCCTCCCAGCAGTGAGCAGGCTGGGGATACACAAGGAGTTGGGAGGGGACACAGCTGGGACAGTTGACCCCAGCTGACCCAAGAGACATCCCACACCATGTGATGTCATGCTTAGCAATAAAACTGGGAGGAAGGCTGGCTGGGAGACTGCTGCTTGGACACTGGCTGGGTATATCAGCCAGTCAGTGGTGAGCAATTGTATCAATTTACTTTCTTGGGTTTTATTTTTCTTTGCTATTTTATCTTTTATTACAATTATCGGTATTATTATTGCTATTATTGTTATTACAATTATTACTATTTTATTTCAATTATTAAACTGTTCTTATCTCAACCTACAAATATTCTCACTTTTACCCTTTCAATTCTCTTCCCCTCATCCTGCTGGTGGGGAGCAAGCAAGCAGCTGTGTGGGACTTGGTTGCCAGTTGGGATTAAACCATGACAAGCAGCAAGTTTAGTCTACTTTTTGGGGTAGGACTTGCAAAACACGTGAAGCCGTTTAGAAGCTCAGTCATCAACAAAGCCAGCAAGACTCACTCATGTATTACTCCAGACACTTGAAAATCCCACATCAAATACCCTACCCTGTGTGTAAACTTCACACTTTGAAAACCCACTGGAAGGAGGGCTGCAGAGCGATTCGCAGCACTGAGCCATAAAGAGATCACAATCTTTGACAAGTTCAGAAACAAAATGTGCAGTCAAGAGTGTCTATGGCAGAGTTTTGAGATCGACTCCAGTCAAGTGTCAATCTCAGCAGAGTTTCAAAGAGGACAGGGTAGGGAGAAATAAAATGAACATATCAGTACATTTCCTGCAAGGAATCGATAAAAAGACCTCACTCCTGCAAAGGCTTACATACCTGCTCCACTTCAGATACTTATCCTATTATGTAGTACACTTGAAGTGAAAATCAAGTCTTTGAAGACACAGGGCAAAAATAATTTACCATGAAATGTGGAATTTGGGGTATTGTTTGTTCTTTGATTTAGTAATATAGGAATCTGAATATAAAGCAAAATTGCAATGTGCTATTTTCTAAATGCTTCATGACACTGCTTTTAATTTCGTCAAAATGTCATAAAAAGACATTTAAGCATTTTGAGATAAGCAAAAAGACAATAGACTACAACCTTAAAAAGAATTTAATATAATATTAACAGAAGCTCTGTAATTAGCTAGTCCAAAAACCACAAGCTGTCTTCAGGCTTCCCCAAACAAAACAAATTGGAAGGAGAGAGCAGGAAGAAAAGAACTGAAAAAAAAAGGAGAAAAATAAAGAGAGAGGAAAGAAAAGCCACATGAGGCAGAGTCCCTTCACTGCTGTTATTTCTCCACAAGCGGAAATGCTCCGTTCAGTCATGGCTTAGGAGGCATAAACATCATTGAAATTCAAAAGCAGCTCTGAGAAAGAGGACGCCTCAATTGGTATGCAAGTGGTGTTTTCTCGCCCTGAATACATTATGAACTTGCAGCATGCTAATATGCCATGCTATCATAAGCACCAGATGGAACAGTAGGCAGTGTATGTCCCATCAAACCTCAGGAAGATGTATTAATGTTCCTGCTCTTTTTTTTCTTCCTCTCCCTCCCCTCTCTTCCCCTCCCCTCCCCCTTGCCTACTACAACCCCTCAGCTGTGTCCCCAGACTGGCACATTTCGTACCATCAGTCACCTGCTCCCGAAGCACAGTTCTCCAGGGCTGCCTCATCTTCACCAGGTGGTGCCAAGCATCTTTTCAATCTTTTTTATCGCAGAAGGTAAAGGCCACAAGACGTGTCAGGCTGTGCTTACTGAAGGGTACCGAGTACAAAAGATAACATCATGAGATAAATGATAGATGAAGGAAGACTTTGGGTTTAAAGCTAGCACAATAGTTTTAAATTATGTATAAACAGCACAGCACAAATTTCCCCCTCAGTACTATTGATGAATGAAGAATTGGGGGACAGCAGCAAAGGGAAAGATTTTCCAAGTAATCAAATAAAACAGAGGAAACTAGATTAAAGATCTTTGAACTTAATTCCTTTTTCAGCACACTGGAAATCTTTCCAGAAAAGATGTACATAGTTCAACAGCCATTTATAGGGTAGGGGCAGGCTTTAATTTTAAATCAGAGTAAGAAAATGGCACACAGGCAAATTAGTTTAGAGGATTTTTGATTTTTAAAAATATATACTATTCTTATGACATTCCTTGGCTTTTATGACAAACAAATTGCTTGAAGCTGTATGTATGATTCAAAAGACATCGAGAATTTTAATACTGCTTCACATCATTTATTAATTCAGTCTCAAGCAGGTTTTGTATTACTGAAGAGAAATGTGATCTAGTATTCTGTATGAAAGTATGTGCATAGGCATACAAAATTAAAGCATATATTTTCTGGTATCACCTGAACTTTTCTTATCTATTCATAGAAATAAACCTCCTATTGAAATATATGGTTTGAAAGAAAATTATTTTTCTTTTCTTTTCCTGTTACTGTTCTCTTCAGAATGCAAAATAAGGTCCTCAAGACTGAAAATTAAGAGCCTGTGAATTCAAAACACAAGAAAGAAAGACAAGAGATGGCTGAAGAAAAGCAAATCATCCTTAAGCATTTGAAGTTTGAATGTTCAAGTATTTTTAAACAGGTTTGTTTTTCAGAAAGAAATCACATCAGTAAACATTTTGCCATTTTCTGATATTTTAGAAAACACCTGCTGATTTACAAACAGCTCTCACTATGCATGTAAATCTATTATTTTCCTAACAACATTAGCCTTCCCATAAACACCGTCTAATTCTACAAGATGCTGAGTATTCACAACTCACACAAGCTTTTCTGGGGATTAACATTGCTCAAAACCTTCTAAGAGCTAGCTAGATACAGAAGTTATCTGTTGCATGTATTAGAAGTATTTTTCCAACTGTTAAAGGTCTGGTTGACAGGGATTTCCCACCACACATCCACTCCTAAGTAAAACAAAAAAAAATAATTACCTTCTTCTTTCAAACAAAGCAATAATAATAATAATAATAATAATAATAATAATAATAATAATAATAATAATAACTGTAATTCAGAAATAACAGGCATTATTATTAAGTCTAGAAAGGCATTAATGCAAAGATATCTTAAGGACTGAGTCAGAAATCAGACCAATTTTTTCTTCCTTTTTCTTTTCCTACTGAATATTGGGGGACATGTTTCTTAATATATAGCCTTTAAGGGTAATTTGCTAAACTATGATTTGCAATGTGCAAATAAGTCTATTTAAGTCCATTATCCTGTGTTATAAAGTAATTTCTGACACCTTAACAGCACTCAATTTAATTACAACACACTGAAACAGAAGAGCTGACTCCCAAAGGAACCGGTTTGGATCAGAAGATGATGATATATGCTAGCTGCTGATCAGCTTTCAGCATCAGATCCACCATCAGCTGTTTTCAAGAACAATATCAGAACATCTGCATCATCATATTATTTTCTGGCAAAAAGCCCTCCAAAAGCCAGCAATTGCATGCAACAATGTGCACATGCCCACACTTGTAAGCAGACATATTTAAAACCCAGCAGCTTTACTGTAATGACTAAAGGAGATCAAAAGAACCAAAACCAAAACAAACAAACAACCCCCACCCCCCCAAAAAAAACCAAACAAAAAACCCCCAAACAAACAAACAAACAAATAAAAAAACAACCCACCCCCCACCCCCCCAAAAAATCCCAACAAAGAAACCCTTTTGATTTTGATTTAGTAATCATCAATTTCTGCACCAGAGTCCCCATTGGGAAATTCATCAGGGCATCTATTCTATATCTAGCGTGGCAAGACAGCAAAAACACTTACAGCCTCCAAAAAGAAAAACACTTGTGACAAAACTATTAAGCATTCCTGGTGATTAAGCAATAGACACTCATTATTTCCAGACTGTCTTGAACCAATGCCCCAGACAAAACCATACAATCATATCTGCTGCTGTCAGGATGAAATCAAGGCATCATTTTCTGTATTCCTTCAAGAAAAAGCAAGTTACTCAGCAGCATCCACAAAGCTCTTTCTGAGAGAATATAGAAGTTATCTGAGGAAAGAGTATATAATTTCTCTTGTGGCTCTACAGAGATATGCCAGTCGATACCTTAAATTTAGGTAGTATTTTTACCTTCAGAGCTTTTACAGAGTCTCAAGAGCAGTTTGAAGCAAAACCTTTAAGGCAGCATAAATGAAAGGATTCTGTTTCTGCTGGTGTCTGAAGATTAAGTACCATTACTTGCCTTCCTCAAATTGAAAGGAATTGGAAATTACTACTTTACCAATTGACATGTCACAGGAAGAAACCTAGCTGGTTAGCTGACAAGCAACCATGCAAATCAAACTCAAGATGTGCTTCTGTCTATGCAGAGAAGTCTGAAGAAGGCAAAGAAAGGCTCTAACACTGGCTTTCTGGCAGAGAACTTGCTATACATGCTCTGTACACTCTGCTTTCATACCAAGGTCTCAATCAAATTTTTATGCACAGATTCAACTCCTGTGCAGCATACTCAATAAATATAGAAAACCCAAATACATGTTTGTTTTTACAAACAGAGAATAACGTAAAGACAGATGCAAGTAAATTAACGAAACAAGATAAGCATTCTTCAAAATGGTTTCAAAATTTTACAGATAGTATTCTCAAAGAGGCCACCATCTCACTTCTCCATTTTCAGGGGGACAATAAAGTGCTCACATTGGCTAATAGAAATTCAGAAAAGAAAGATATACACTCCTTACTGCACAGATACCCTTTAAAAATTGCAAAGGACTTTGTTTTTATTTCTGAAGATGCAATGCAGTTAAATGCTGATCTCAGTGTAAAACAATCAAATATTGATTTTAATGAAGTAATTTAAATTACTTCTAAGATCTAATATAGATGAGATTGACAGAAGCTCTCTCTTTCAGGACCCTAAAGTTAGGAGATCCTACAGTGCCACGGAAGGATGAACTCAACTAGTGTGGACCACCTGAATTCTAGACACTTTGTTGTCTCCCTCCAGTCAGTGGAAAAATGAAAACTAAAAACACTAATCCCAAGAGGCAGTAAACACTGTTGCAAACCAGTTTCCATGAAGAAAACTGATGACTTTCAAAACTATTGAGTGACAGTGCCATCTGACCTTGCTGGATATCTAATTACAGCCATTCTTTTACAAACATAACAACAGTTGCTTTAATGAGCATCTTTCCACTTTCTTTACTGTGTTAGAAGGTCCCTATGTTTCATTCAGGATTTCACTTTCAAAACTGATAGAAATCCCAATACCTTCTGAAAAAGAATGAGATGATTGCATATCCCTGTCTTTTAAAGACCATTTTTGTACACTGCAATGTTTATAGTCTAAAATGTCCAAAATAGTGTACCTAGTACAGTTCCAGGCAAAGAAAAGTAGAAACAGTAACATTGTCACAGAAAATGACCTCTTCTACATTTCAGTTAGACAAACTTTCTCCTAAATAGAATACAAATAAGTGTGTGCAAATATGGCAGATATAATTACACAATCAACAATTATGTGGTGAAATGGACTGGAAAAATAAAATTAAAACAATAAATGTTAATTTGCATTTGCTAACCACAAAAGATGTGGCTGGTGCTCTGCAAGGCACAAAATCCCTTAAAAAAAGATTCTCTTAAGAATTCAAGGAATTGTATGAGGAAGTCATGTATAGGAAAGTCTATGTAGATGGCATTCATTTGAATTATAAAACAGCTACAATGAAAATTCAAGGCTATGTATACATGCTTATTGCTCTGGTTTAAAAGGGCTACCAGAATATATTTGGAATGCAAAGTTTAGAAGCAAGAATGAAATTATGACTGCATTTTCCTATGTTGCAAGTGCACACATTTTCCAAACTGCAATCTTGTGGCAGGAAGAGTATTTGAGTCATGTGTGCTTGCATGACTCACAAAATACATATTAAGGAGAGAGCTGAAAAAAGGAGGGGAAAAGGCCCTGTATCCCTAACTGGGAGATTACTCCTTTAGCAGAATGTGGTTTCAAAACAGGAGGACAGTAAGACATTGAACCAAACATTGCTAGAGGAATCAGAGGGAAAGGGGGAATCGGCACTGGAGATACACAGGAAGGCTCCCGAGGTTTGGAAGATTATAAGCACATAAAGAAAAGTATCAGGTTAAATTTTAGATATGCTTTCCAAATGACTTACAGAAGACAGAGTAGTGCCTTAAACCCCAGAAAAGCTGTATTGGTAAGACAGAAAAGGCAATGGACTTGGAAAGGTAAAATATATTCCTTCATCTTGAATAATTTCAAACTTCACTGCAGTTAATTATGCATTTACAAATGCCACTTCCTCAAATTTCAGTTGATTATAGCAACCTCTTTTTTAAAACGAAGAATGATATCGGCCTGACCCCACAGCAGATCTGCATTTATTTGCAGTACACTTTTACCAAAATACATTTTTCTCCCTTAATCCTCAGCTTCTCCTCCAGGAGGCGATCAACACCAAATCCTTTTACTCTTCTATTTCCAAATTTCTTTTGGTCTTTGTCAGCTCAGTATTGTCAACATGCAAAAATACGGCAGAGCTTGTTACAGTCTGCTTCCAAAAGGATGTCCATAAGGAATGAGAACCATATGAGCAGTACTCTTAATAACTGTGTCCACTGCTGATGGTATTTCCTTTTGAATTTTAGAAAGATTTCCTGTCACCTTTGACTTACACTTTGTGCCTGTTTAAAAGCACAGTTAAGTTACAGGCATAGCTCCAGAATATTTATCCACACTAGAACCTAAATATCTGGCTGGATAATTTTAATAAATTCAGACATGTGGGTTCTACCAGGTAATTTTTCCTCACGAAATTTTCACAAGATTATCAGATCCCAAGAGCAAGAAGAAGCAGAAATAAATCTACAGCTCATCATGCAACATAATGAAAAAGCTCAAGTAAGGCTCTAGCTTCATGCCATTAAGAATTTGGGCAGGAGACTTTTAGAAGCTGGATCAGTTCAGGGGCTCTTCTGACACTACAGCTTTAAACCAGCTGCAGGAACTTTACTAACAGGTGGTGTGCTGCAGTGCACTAAACTAAGAGGTCTGTGAACCTTCAGTTGAGGTGCCTCCTCCCAAATCCCAAGGTCTCCAGCAACTTGTTTTCTCAAGTTGTTCTGCAGTTAAAGCTTACTAAAGCTCTTTTCCACACTCTGCCTACAACTTGCAGTAAAGAAGAAATTACTAGGAGAGAAAAAATAAAAATAAAACAATAAAAAAAAACAGCACAGAGAAATAAATTCAGCTGTGGTATATGGAAGCACAGCTCCATGAGCTACCAGAGGAAGGAGGTGCAGCCCTTTCAACCAGCACTGAGCCTGACAATTCTGCTCTACCACCAGCACACAAAGTCCATTCAAAAAGCTACAGATCAAATAATAGTTTCAGACCAGATTCAATGAATCACTTTAGGTGCCCAACACTGCTGAAATTTCCCCTGAAACGCAACACAGAAGCCAGGACCATGGGCTCCTCTCCCTGGGGCTGAAGCACCTCAGACTGGGTATCCAGAACAGTTAACAGATCCAGCAGAACAAGAAATCATTATGCAAGCTGAAGTGACCTTAGGAGATGAGACAGTCTATGTCTTTCTGCCTTAAAGAATGTGAAATTTAGATCAAGTTGCCAAGGGTCTGTCCAACACGGGATCTTTAATAATGAAAATATCACTACTTCTCTGAAAAAACAGTTTTAATGTCTGATCATCGTTATGGTGAAGAATTTACTATGGTTTTATCATAGTCTATTACTCGTGCCTTTTGCCTCTCACCTTTATCACTATGCACCTTGAGAAGAATTTGGTTCTATTGATCTTCTCTACACCCTCCCATTGGGTAGTTGTTGACAGCTCATTATAAAAAAGATCATATAAAGTTAATTATATTTAACTAGCAACTGCCTACAGTTCACCAACAGGAAAATTCCTGCTTTTCAAAGGCTTCAGTAACTTGGAGACATGGAATCCACAGCATTACTCTCTCCTCCAGAAAAGTTGTCCATATCCTCACCTTCAGAAGATTGGCAAGTAGAACTGGTTTGTGTAAGACACAGCTAGGCGAGATGAAAGAGTGAGCTTTGAAATTCTTTTGCAAGTCTTTGGAGTGGAAGCCTCACTTTGGAAGTGAAACACACAAATTCAAATGCTCCTTCTGCTTGCTCAAGCTCAGGTCTGGAACATATTCCCTTAGCAGGGGAGAAAGCTACTGCCCACTAGCAGTTTATCAGAGTAATCTCCAACGCTTTTGTCCTACCCAAGAACTGAAAAAGTAACATGCACAAGATGATGGCATAAGATCAACAGCAGCAAGGGGGAAGTGGCCCCTGCACTGGTCCTGCTCTTCATCTGGTGACTCTCAGGTACACTGAGGCAGAGAGAACAAACGTACATCACAAAGATGGTGCAGAGATGGCTGAGCTCCTGGAGAGTTGAGCCAGTGAATATAGATAGAATATTACAACATGGCAAGGACTTCACCAGTTTCACAGAGGAACTGTGTGAACATGGAGTTAGCATAGCAGGATATTGAAAGAAATAAGCCTTGCCAAGTCGGCCAATATGGCTAGACTGTGTCTGTGTGTAAGTGAAAATCCAAGCACTGCTGTGCCCTATGTTTTTCCCAATTTAATCTCTACTTGCCTCAGCATTGCTGGCTCTATGCTCCATTTTACACCAGACACATTTCTGGGAACAAAAAGTAAGCCTACACTTGTGAAGAGACCAACATTTCTAAATATGCACTGGGCTTCCTCTGAGATTACCTACCAGATCTAACTGCGTGAACAACTCAAGACACAGAAATGCTTCAACTCCAAAAAGACATTGGTGTGATCTCAGCCCTGGGCTGCTTAACCCTATCAATACTGAGGGAGACCCTGCCATGCACAGATGCAGCTTGACATGCTTAGGAAACTTTAAAGCTGTAACAGTGATGCACCTGGGAATGAGGTGGGTTAGAGGCATGGCACTTTGGATTTGGAAGGCAGCTACCTGCTTTAAGTGCACAAGTTGTTTTGTGACCTGGAAGCAAAATACCAGACTTCAGCTCATCTTTTGGTAGTGTTATCCTTGATGTACACACTTGGAAGAAACAAGGATGAAGCAAACAAACCAGAAAACTGGTACAGGTATGTGTACATGTCCTGAAAAGGACTAGGTATCATGTCCTCTGCTCTTAGATGTATCAATTTCTCTGTTTAGGCTTTAAACTAGCATATCATATAATTTCATTTTATGTAAAATTCAAGTTGTCTTTTCAAATCGTATATACACAGATCACCTTGATTTGCCAAGCTAAGACGATCATGCCCTAAAACCTGAGTGCGGAGTACAAAATCTTCTAATCAAGATGTGATTGGTGCTAAACACCAAGGAAGTACCTGTCCTGAGAAACTGACTTGGTTGTTCTCTAGCTAAGGGTCTGAGTTATAAAGCACTCAATCTTCTCAGGAAAAGAATGTTTGGGACCCTGATGAAATACATATATATATATATATATATATATATGTATATATTCCTGCAACACAATCTGCATTCCACGATGTGTTAGTTACTTTCCATACATGTGTAGCATGAGGCAGTTCACAGCCCGATGGGTTGAACATAAGAGCAGACTTTGGAATTTATCACTACCATAAAAGACAAAGAAATTTTAATACTGTGAAAACCAAGTCATCACATGTCACCTCCCAACCCTACCATACATATCAGAAGAATCCAGTGACCCACAGTCCTCTTAGGGAAAAAGCTTTTCACTCATAGCTGAATCCTGAAGATAAAGTCATTATGTAGGATGATTGGAATAATGATGCAAAGTTAACACTCAGACTTAAGTATTTCCAGACACATTTTCTCTATTTGGCAGGAAACCTGTTTTGTAAGACAGAGAGTCCTCCTAATATAACAGCATAGCAACTGCAGCTTGGAACAGAACAAGTCGGTTAATGGACTGTTAGGACACTTTTGCTGTGTAACAGCATTTAGACGCATATATTTAAAAAACAGGTGGATAATCCAAATGTTCAGTTACTAGGACACTAACAGTTATGTCCATGGCAATTTTGTTTCTGTCCTTTAAACAAATCATCACTTGCAAGCACTAATGTTAAAAGCAGAAAGCCACTCTAGTACACAGTGGCTATAAATGCCAAATCAATTTTCAGCAGATAATAAAGTCCATGTTTTACAATCAGCAATACACTGTTTTACTACCCAAAATGTAAGCTAATAATATATAGCTCTGCTAAATGGAAAATGCAGATATGCTGTTAAGAAATGGGCTGGCTGTGAGATGATGGATCATTTCTGCCGGGACCTTCTTAAAGCTATGTGCAAATGTTTTGAAAATATCACATGATGTGGCCATGTGTTAAAAATTACAGCCAGTTAAGTTCTCTGCTAAGAAAAATATGTGGGCAATTTATGAAATGCACTCCAGGATGGAGATATCTTAAGTAAAACCAGATTTTGAAAACAAACCCATTTTTTTTGAAACATGAACTTAAAAAAAAAATAGTTGCAGCCACATCTGGAGAGCAGAAGTAAAGAAAGGGTGGTCTGACCTAATACCAGGCCATCTTCTGAAAGAGCAGCATTATTTCTGGGCTACAATGACTGTGATCACTGATTGTCCTTTTAAGGAAACCATGCTGAATACTGCCATGGGCAATAATAAAGCATTTTGTAGGCCAACATCTGTTCTCTGAAAGTACTATAAAATGACTGATAGATTTGTAATGTTTCATAAATAAAGTCCGGAATAAACAGTACAAAAAAAAAAAAGAAACCAACCACCACATTCACAGTAATCAGAGAAACTGGTGTACAGTATTAGATTTGAACACTGTTCCCCCAGGAACAATTATTTAGAGATAAACGCTTCCTAGAGTTCGCTACACAGAATGACAAAATGGTTAACTTGGTTACGGCAAGCTGCATGTTAACGGGATTATCTTTCTGGAGACTTTTCTCAGAGTTGCAGCAGTGCCTTCACAGAGGTCTGAATGGCTTTTACAGCGCTTCATTAGCCAGCCCCGCTGCTGTCGCTTTGCCCCGACAGGGGAGCGAGGAGGTGAGCGCCCAGTCGTAATTATAACAGTATGAGCAATTCGTCTTTGAAGGGCAAATTTAGTTTGTGTAATTGTTATCACCACACATAAACCAGAACCCATCTTTATTAACTCATGTTCTTTCCCCAAAAGAAGGACTTCAGATGTCAGAATCACTAAAGGGATGGTTCTGAAATCAAGACTTCACACATACACAAAAAGGCACTGACATAATATCAGATTACATAAAAATACACATCCTTTTAATCTCTTGTCCATAATGTGCTTACTTTTAAAATACAAAATCTGCCCCAGATGGCTAATAATGCCCATTTGAAAAAACACAACACCACAATATTAAAGGGCTAAAATATGCTGTGAACAGATTGAGAGGCAGTTCATCCTAGAGGAGAGTAAAAAAGTGCAGATGGGTGTCAAAAATAGCCAAGTGTCAGATCTGTTCAAGTATCTCCATTCTGGCACATGCTCCCAGTCACAGCTGTTAGTGTATTCTCTGTATCCAAGTGCAAGGTTTTCTAACACTCAGAGCTGACATTAAAACACACTTCTTGCTTGCTACTGCTTTAAGAGAATGGTAAAGCTTAACGAGTATTGATAAGGGTATACATACTTGAATGTAGCACATGCCATTTTGATTAAAGATGCATGAAATTTTAACCAGCAGGTAGATTAAGTAATTTAAATGCCAAAGGCTTAATAGGTTTTCAAAAACATCCACTCTAGGCATTCCAACAGTTTGCCAGTAGCCCCGAATAATGCACACAAGGATCAAAACTGATAAGATTGTGTCTTTTTAGTACATCTAAATATCTTGATAAAATACAGAAATAGTAAAACTGCATGAGAAGATGAGTTTCATACAAACATAAGGGCAGCATCAGTGGATTCAAATTATGCACAATTCACAGTTTTCCTAATTAATGAATTACCATGGTATTTCTAATGAAGACCACATTCCCAGGAATGCAATGCATGCAAATTAAATTTGATGTTTAAAGGGTTAAATTGACCTTTCATAGTCCTCAGTTGTTATCTATGCAAATTAATTTGCCCATATTTCAACCATATAAATCCTCTTAACCTTGTGCTTTGAGCAAACAGAGCCCACTTTCTTGTAACAATCACAGGATCAGCAAACATACCAGCAGTAGGGTATGACCGTATACAAAAATCCTAAAAGGAAAACATTCTTCCAACAACTGGCAATACCTACATGCAACTGTGGCTGCAGTAAACTGGCAGATACTGTTTCAAAACACCATCTGCGAGGTGTACAGACTCTCTGTGATCAAGCATAGCCTCCTCTGCCTGTCCTACCCAAATAATCCACAAGAACCAGCCAGCTGTATGATCTCTAGCCCTGTCTTTTTTTATCCAGAACACAGGCTGTTATAATCAGGCACATGGCTTTCTCCAGTCCTTACCAAAGGGGGAAAAAAACACAAACAAAACACACCAAATTCAATCTACTCAGTTGTGGTCAAGCATCTCACAAAACCCCTCAGACAAGTCACCCTGCATAGAAGAGTTTTTATTGGCAATAACACTTATCAATTAGACAAGTGATCGTAAGATCCAAGGAAACCGACCTATTGTAACTCCCAGCTCCACAGTAATTCCTCTAATTCAGCAGGTTTTTTAATTGTTTTATTTTGAATCAACATATTTTGGTGATTTGCCTGGTGACAGTGAAGGACTACGATTTAGGACAAGGCTGGAATAATCTGTTTTATAAATCTCCCTCACTTCTCCAACATAAACGGCTTTTCACAGAGATAATTTCAGCTGATGGGTAAACATTGTGAATGATCTCTGACGGTCAAATGTTTGCAGATTCAAGGTGCAGCTGACAGTCATGAAAGCCAGCCCGAAGCTGTATTTCTCTTTGCTAAAATGATCCCCCGTGCAAAGCCCTGCACCCACAAAGCTGGTGACTTTCTGCTATTTCTACCCCTTTTCATTGAAACATCCAGTCCTGCTGTAAGTATCATCTCTAGCAGTTCACTTGCACAAATTCCCCTCCCCCCAACACATACACAACAGAATTAGCATCCGCGATCGCTCTGTACCGGTATCAGCTTGCAAATCACCCTCTATATTAAAAGAGAAAAGAAAAAAAAGAGAGGGGAAATATACTATCAAAAAAACGATTAGCGTTTCCTCATTTAGAACCGAAAGAGCTGCAATAATTTTGACTCACCAGGCATCCTTGGATAAAATATACCACACTGTAAATGGCTCTCTCCTAAAAGCAAGCTTATTTAGGGCTCAGTGCCTCCTGTTCTGGAATGAACAGAGAGAAGCGAGGAGGGCCATCAGAACTGGCTGTGGCAGCGTAGCTGGAGGCAGGATGCTGGGCGCGTGCGTTTGCCAGGCAAAGACAGATGGAGAGCTGACACTCTGTATTGCACTTGGAGCAGAAATGTGAATGATGACAGGAGCACATGTGGCCTTGAACCCAGCCCTGTCTCTTCAGGCAGAACAATGACAGGGATGTGTGTGCAAATTATCACAACCCCGACTCCCCTCAGCTGACTCCTTTTACTCT
Organism: Lanius collurio; assembly: GCA_020086605.1. NCBI lineage: Eukaryota > Metazoa > Chordata > Aves > Passeriformes > Laniidae > Lanius > Lanius collurio. The sequence continues at coordinate 42,638,411 of JACBWW010000003.1, forward strand.
ACCTTTCACACCAAGTTCCAGATGACCAAAGAATAGAAACTAAAATGCAGAGTGGTAAGCCAAACACTGAATTATTCATTTTTTCTTTAAAAGTTAACCCTTTCCTCTGCTGACAACAATTAAAGAAAAAGCATCACTTTGAATCATCTCTCCTCCAAATGTGGAAACTAATTCATTCTTTATTTTAACAGCCATAATTTTGCACTCCATAGGACTATATTTGTTTATTTAGCCGGAAATTCAAAACATGCACAAGAATATACAGGAGGAGCCCCCCCTCTTCCCACACTTATGACATTATTATTCTCCTTTACTATGGGGAACAGAGTATCAAAATCACTCCCTCTCTCAGATCCACAGTAGTATGTGTAAAATAGAACACACTTAGAAAGCAGACCACTTACATTTTACTATGGTGCTTTTAACCCCCTGGGATTCTTCCATTGATATGTTCCAAACACTTGCAGCTTACTCTCCTTTACCTTGCATAGTGATCCATGGGGGATGAAAACAAAATCTTCCCTGTAAAGCTTTTTCAAAAGCTAAACAATCATGTCCTCCCAATTTCTGATTTTGTGAACCCCTTCAATGTTTATCCTTCACATGAATAAGGTATGCCTGGCTAGGTTCAATTCACTCTTCCCTATTAAGCTTTAATGGACACCATGATACATAAAACTACAAGTCTTTGTTATAGTGCTTTATCTAAAGCTGGCTATTTTCTTCTCAGCAGTCCCTCTTTAGTCCTTTGTAAAACATCTTTGCCTCTTAGAAGAAACATACGCTTGACTCGCATGCCTTCTGTAGCACATACATCTTTGCACAAAATTCCAGGCACAAGAAAAATATCATCTTTTTTAAAACTCTCCTCCCATTCAGCACTTGCAAAAGCTTCCTTTAGTAATGAGCATTTCTCCAGCAACTAGCACGTAGGTCCTGGTTCTGGTTCTGACTTTGCCTTTGCATTACACATTCGAACCCATTATGGAAAGGCAACAATTCTCAGTCAGATCTTCTCAGTGTAAGGTCTGTCCTTGTGAACTTATTTATGCACCCTCTGATTTTGTATTTATGTCATCTTCTGCCTCTATTACACACAAACAATTCTGCTTTTAGGCCTTCCTCTTCCTTCCTCTAGCTACCACAGAGCCTGATAAAGATCTGTTTAGGAAAAGGACACATGTGCAAAATTAAGCAGAAAATAACAGTCCTTCCTAATGTCCGAACTGAACCCATGAATATTTCTCAGTTAAAGAAAATTAATCATTTAATTTACTGATATTTCCATAATACCTTTTCAACACAATCTAAGTGGCACCCTTAAATTTCAATTAAAATGGGGAAGCAACTCCAAACACAGGACTAACAAATACAAGACTATCAAAAAGAAAAAGAGCAGCTCCCCTGCCCCAATAAACAGCCCAGCACTAACAACGTAATGTGTCTACTTCTTGAGGCAGGCCTTCATCTTCATCAGACATCTATAGTAATGAAGTTCCCTATAATGGATATTTGAGTGTCAGAGAGCCCAAGAGAAACACCAAAACATGAAAACATTTTCATGACAGCCCACTTTCATGAAGGGGGGAAAAGCGGAGGGGCAAAGGGAGATAAGCAAGGGAAACAGAGACAAGAGAAGTCTGCGCCAACAAGGTCTTTAAAGACTTTACTGTCCTTTTGGTTTTATTATTTGATGCACTATTTAAAACCAGTCAGGTAGCATTGTATTTGCTATGTTGTTTTTCTTTTGTAATGCTGTACTCTACATGAAAGGAAAAACATTTTCACAGTTGGAAATGCAACCTTTCATCAACATAGATGCAGCCTGAATCAGCTTCAGAGTAGAAAGTAACGTGTCAAAGGTATGACGCATTTTAATAAAACCGAACAATATTCACTCTTAAAAGAAGGTCTTAATATCAGTACATTGTAAATCCACAGACCATGGCTCACAAAATTGAACTTCCATATGCTGTGTGATTATGCATCTTTTTTCTGTGTGTAAAAAGCCTTTTTAAGCTGTTATCTGACTACAGTAATTGCCACTTAAATTGATCCACGTCAACAAAACCTGGATCCCTGGAGATTCTCACCTAGAAGTCTGCTCATGGAAGGGGCTAACAGAATGCCTGTGCATCTGAGACTACTTCAGCATTTTCTCAAGCAGCCAGCTGCATGAATAGTTTTTCCCTCTCATTATTTAATACACTGAGGCAGGCAGCAATCCATTTGGCAGTCCTCCCTGAAGAAGTATCTGTGGATATTTATTTGCTTCCCCCACCCCCATTTTTAATGCAGTCACCTAAAGGTTGCCCCAAAAGTTTTTGCACCAGGTCTAAAATTTTAGCAGGCCAAGCAAAAGTGGACAGCCCATTCTGTAAAATGGTTTTTTTTCTCCACTAAGAAAGGAAAGACAGTGGTTTTAACATAGAACAGTTCTGCTGCATCACAAGAGTCAGAGTACTACCAAAATAAAAGGGATCCAAAGAGAGTGAAAAATCTACAGGACAATCTAGGGCCAGTTTCTTTATGGTGCACATTACATTACAGCATCCTGGGTGGGCACCAGCTCCTTCTTTGACGATCGCTCAAAATGCTTTACAAAATCATTTTAAATCATCCTCCCCGGTCCTTATTTTGAAAACGGGTAGAAAAGGCAAACCAGTCTCCATAGTCTTGTATTTGAAGAGGAAGAAAAAAGATTTTTATGCAGAGGATGATATAAGGTAGCCAAGACATGGATCTGATGGAAAAGGGAAATTCCTAATGACCATCATTTAAAAGTACAGAGATTGCCTTTTGTGCAAACCCAGCTTAATAACAGGGAATGGAAGTCCACTGAAACACATCTGTAGTTAATGAAAGCTCTCTATTAACAGTGAACCAAGAATTTAACTCAAAGCTTTTCTGTAGGACTTCTCAACTTCCCGCTCTACTTATAGCAGACTGTTGTGATACATTGTGACTTCACACAGTGGGTATTAAGTGAGTTAATTCAAAGGAGCTGAAACCTCATTGATCCTAATTGAAAGCAATACACCCAACCAAATAGTTTTCTACCCCATCTGCTCTGGCCTGCCACCAGCTATTCAATACAAGAGAATTAATAGTTTCAGATATTCTAACAGACCCAATAAAAGCACTCATTTAAGCAGGACTGCATTAACAAAGTGAAAAACCAAGGGCAAAATGGGTTCAAATGGAGCATTTTACTCCTAGTTGGCTTTAACAAAGCTGAATAATGCTTATTCTGACTTTTTATGTGCAAGACTTGATAAACTGAATGAGAAGGCACTCAATGATCAGTCAACGAGCATTGATGAATGGTCATTAGGACCCCCCCAATCTCAGGGAAGGCCATTCCACAAAGTGGCACACCAGCTTGAAAGGGCGGACTCACTAATGTCCAGATTTCCCTGCTTGCTTGTTCCACTTTCACTTTCAGACCAGTGGCCACCAAATGAGGCTGACATATTGGAAAATAATCTTTTATGGGCGAGTGGTAAATAAAAATGGAGGCATTAGCTGGGCTTTCAAATTCAAATCTACTAGTTTTGTCAGCCCCAAAACGTTTTGATTTTCCACCCAGCTGGAAGCTATTAGTGTTTTCTTAAGGCATCCCACTGACAGGGCAAACCCACCTAATGTGTGAGCTGTGGAGCTGATGCAGGGGACAGGGGACAACCACTTCTGGATGCTTTCTTAACTTTATTCAGTTGATTGTCCAACCAAAGTACAGTAAAGACAATACCTTCAGGAGAAGCTCACTAATTTCTTGCTGCCCAAGTATCTCTGATTGCCTGGTGCAATGGCAACCCACCTAGGCCTGCACCTTCAGTGCAACTTTTTTCATGACATTCTACCTAGCCCCCCTTGGTTTTACTGACTACCACAAAATGCTCAAGCTACCCAAAAAGGCACGTCTCTATAAACTTCTAATTCTTTGCTTGGAAATGGAATTTAAATATTCCAATAAGATATGTGCTTATCTGTTAACAGCAGCTCTTTATGCATGCAACACAAAACATTTGCCAGATAACACTAAACATTTCCCTTAGCATTTCCTTATTGGCAAGGCTTTCTGGACTTCTGAAAAAAGACAAATGAGACATTTAAAACATACACTGCTCTGTGAAACACAGACTAATTGAGATTACCTACACAAATCAAATACTGAGCAATTTAAAGAGTCACCAAGGTGGGAAGAAAATATTCTTGGTAGACTAAGACAAACTGTTGATTATGTTACCTCAAGTACTGGATTAAATTCATTGGAATTGAGAAAGCATTCATGTCTTTCCAGTTAAGAAAACTTGTAAGTTATATCCATATTTCAACAATACTCCAAAGAGTATTTTAAATCAACGGTTACAAAAAGCCTTGATAGTGGATTAGACTTAACAGCCTAGACTTCCTACTGCTTTTTGATTTAAAAAAAACCCAAATAATAATTCTTGTTGAACATTTAGAAATTCCAGTGACATTTCAGGTGCATTTCAGGTTTTAAAGAAATTAAAATATACATTAAGACCTAACATCAAAGAATAGTTCCACAAAAAATTAACTGACTCAGAATGGGAGGGACAACATTCAGGCCGTAATGACTGCATGCTCTTTTACTCTCTATATACATTTTAGTGAGAATACTCACATGGACAAACTCACATATAAGTGTACCTGTCTTGGTGTCTATTTCTTTCACTAGATCTAGGCTAAACAAGTTTTGCCTCACATTTTTATTAAAAACTATATTTTCCATAATGTGGGTAACGTAAATTAGAATTGACTGCTAATTTCTATCATCATTTGACTTCAAAGAAAATTACCACACCATCTGTGCATAGACACCACTCAAGCACTTTAGAAAATTTGATATTGATTTGAAAATATTTCTGAAAGAAAACACCAATGATGCTGTCTCACTAACGGAGAGAAAACACATTTAATGTGACCTGGAGAAGCCTGGAAGAGAATATCTGCTTCTGCTGATCTATGGCCATATTTTAAGATACAAAAATAAGGATATGGGGGGAGGGGAGGGGAGAAGAAGGGAAGAAAAAAATTGTTTCAAGCTATCAGTTGCTTTTTGACTTGAAGCTCAGGGTGTTTGTTCATTTAACATGGGTAGGGAAACTCCTCCTGCTGTAGTATATTAACCCAAGTTTTGACCTCTAATCGATGTCTTTTCAATGTATAGGACCTTCATAATAAAGATAATGTAGAGCACATTTCTGTGAAAGCGTATCTACCACTAGCCATAAATTTGAGCCTTGCATTTTTCTCTGCAACATATCAATATTTGTGACACTAACTAAACATATTTTATTCATTTGACAAGGATTGTTACATTATATTGAAAACTTTTGTTTCAATGTCACCACCTCCCCGTTTTGACTGATGGCGAGTTAGTTTTGTTAAAATGCACGGGGTGATAGCGTATGCTCCAGTGAACTTTCCCTCCTCTCAGCACCAGAGACAAAAACCTGCAGCTCTGCTCTGTGCTGGCAGCCATCTGGCCAGCTTTCTCTCAATGCCTGCCCCACACCACACTGCAGGCAAAATTTCAGGGCTCTAGAGTTCTGTGGAGCTATTCATGACATACCAATTTCACATTTTCTGCTTGTATGCTTGCAACAATAAATGCTAATGAGGACTATGAATGACATTTTTAAAGACAATAAAAAGGTCTCCAAATCCCTTGCATATGGAGACACTATTTTCTAAACTTCACCTTCTGTTAGGGAGCCATTACACTCTAAAGGAAAAAAATAACCTAAGGAGAACAATGAGATGATCAAAGCATAATCGAGTCCTTAAGAATTCCAAAGAAAACAATGTTTGCAAAGCTATCTTAATGACAGACAGATTTTATGCTGATGTACAGCACTAACACTTAAGCATTGTAGCTCTCTTTTTCGATAACACTGCTACTTCTCATCCAGGGGCTCAGAACTGGGGGGGGGGGGGAAGTCATAGCAAATCCTCCCTTTCACTGATCACATATAAGTCTACAAGCCACAGACTTGTACTTAGCAATTACTAATCTCTAGATGAGTCCAAGAATACTCAAAATAAGCCCCAAAATAAACTGTAATTACTAATGGATTTGGAATGCTATGCTTTCATAGAGATCTCCGTGCTGACAAAATGTGGCCAAGACAAATACCAAATTATATTTTCTTTCCCCAAATCTGCCTATTGCAATGCTATTGCTAAGAGAAAGACACAAGAAAAGAGGAAAAAAAAAA
>JACBWW010000003.1:42645055-42679405 GCA_020086605.1 Lanius collurio
TGATGAATCCCATCATAGCTGAGGAAAATTAAAATACAAAATCTTTGTTTCTTTAGGAACTGGGAGGAGCCTTGAGGAACACTGGCCTCTAAATATGACTTCACTTTATCTAAGTACTCTACATGGTGCTTTGTTATAGTCATTCAGAATAGAAGCAGAAAAATGCAGAGGTGATTATGAAGTGGAATTTCATACCAAGAGCAAATTACACCACTTTACACTAGGAGAATATCTGCAAAGAGCAGCAGTAAATGTTTGGGCACAATTGCAAGGTGCCAGTTTTAATAAAGCCGAAACTATCTTGGGAACTATTATCTGTAAGAAATTTCCTTAAGCAAGATTGTCACAGCGGAGGCTTGTGGAGATGGCTAAGATAACTACTTTTTTTTTTAAGAGAGAATGCTGATTTAAAACCATTATCACCAAGGAATTTTTGAGTGGCAACCATGGTGTAAAGGCTATCATTTGTTATGATTTTCAAAGAGGCTCTAAACATGCAATGGGTAGGCAGAAAGACAATGTGGTGGTTGTTGTCACCACACATACATGGACAACTTTTCATTTAATGGACTGTGGGTTGAGGTGGGCAATAGTTGGCTAAAGGTCATGGACACTTCATTGGATTATGAACTCTGCAAAAAAAATAAAGGCAATTAAAACACTGGAAAAGAGGGAGACAACTTACATGACTTGTAAAGGTTTAACTAACAGACAGCGCTTTTATAGAGACACATAATTTCCTTTATATGTACAAACCCTATAGGAACATGGGACGGACAACAATGCATAAACCATCCTTTTTTTCATCCCACAAATAAAAGTAATGCTTGTTTAAATTATGGCTTCTTTACAATGTGACAGGACAGCTATTTAAAACTACATGTCTAAGTAATCCACTTTTACTTAAAGGCACCTTTACACCAGTGTAACCTAGGGAGTCTGCACTGAAGAAAGCAACCTGATTCTAAAGGTGAAGGATTATTGTACATATTTAAGAGTTCATTAGATCACAATTATCAATCTGATAACACTGTGACAGCTCTTTTGTGGCACCATCCCCTGAAAATCCTTTTCAGATGAGGGATTAGTAGCACAATGGATGACAATGACTTTTGGTCTGCCTGCTCTGTAGCTCACTCCTGCGACTGCACACATGCACTGAAGGCTGCCTCTGTTACTCAAGGGTCCCCAGAATCCTCACCTGGCAATGTATGCATGCCAGAAGAAAAAATATGCCCTTAAATTTGCATTACAAATTCCCAATGAAATATTAGCAAGGAAAATCCAAGTTACTGCTCAAAAGATTTCAATCTCACCAATCAAGTACCCAAAATCCCTAGCACACGAATATGTTTGCTGAGCCTGGGCATAACTCTGCAGACTGGACCAAAAGCCTTCAGCATGAAAGGAAATGAAACCTTAGTTAATTTTCAGCTCTCCTTCTCTACTCCTGCAACCACAAATATCTTTCTTGGACCAGCTTCTTCTCACAACAATAAAAGGCAACAGTCACATGCTATACACTCAGTTTTGCTGGAAGGCCTTTTTAATTATGTTCCCTCCCTTTACTACTTGTACCCAGTGATTTTAAGTTCTACCAGTACAACTATTAACACCACTATGTTATAAACCCAAGTATTGAAATTGTACAAATAACTATAATGTTCTTCACTTACCATTTAAACAAGAAGTCCTACTTAAATTCTTCACACATAGACATAAGAGAAACAAAGCAAAACAAAATCAAAAACAAACAAAACAAAACCCTACAAAAACACTCAAAACCAAAATAAACCAACCAAAAACCAAAACAGTCTAACTGAGGCCTTTGCCCATGTAAACATACAGTATCTTTTAGCTGTAAGCATGAGCTTTACATCCCAATGAACGTTTTCCCTCAATGAACCCAAACCTGCACTCTGCCTGTGACCTCAACAAACAGCAGCTATGAGGAGCAAGGACTATAACTGACCCTATTCCAACTTTAAAATTGAACACCAAACAAGACACCTAAGAAAATCACATGAATAATGAGAATGGAAGCATTGATAGCTGCCACTACAGTTTTAATGGGCCAGAAACAAACACTGGATTGGTTTGAATCCAGGGGAGAAAGAAAAAATAATGCTGCCAAGCATGCTTAAAATGACAAACTTAATATGCAAAGCATGATTATATAAATAATAACTATGAAAAAAAATACCATTTTCAAAAGTTTAACTGCTGCATAGAACAAAATCCACCTCAAATAATTTGCTCCTCAGGAGATTTGATTTCTGAAAAGAAGAGGTCAAGCAAGAGAAGAAAGAACCAAAATAACAGAAAAAAGACACGAAGCAAAAGGGTTAATGTTTTGTTTCAGTCAGTGTAACACCAATGCCAGAATTACAGGGGAAAGACTAAAAAGAGCCAATTTTTTTCTTTATTATTATTATTCTTTAGAAGAAAAAAATCATGCCTATCTGTCACAGGGTTGTCCGGGCTGGAAGAACCGGCAGGAACCTCAAATTCCTGACCAAACCCTCTTCCACACAATGCCTCCTGAATGGAAGGAACCGAGGCCCAGCAGAGATAGCCCCCTGTCAGGAACCAGCCCTGACGTTTGCGGACAGACAGGGCTGGCCTCGCAGGATGTCAGAGCAGCAAACTGCTGTTCGAGATACTGGGTTTTCACACACTCCCAGCCTGGATGTTTTGCTCTTCAGGTAATTAAACAAGGAAACGGGGCTGATGTGTACGAGTCTGACCCCTGTGCCGCGGCTCCGCCGTTCTGCACATCAACTTCCTCACCAGCCGCCCCAAGCATCAGCAGAGCCTTCTACTGCTGCTCTTGCCTCTCCCGACACCAGGCTCTAAAACAAATCCTCCTGGAAATATCTGCTGCTATTCCCTCCTGCCCCCACCCCCAGTTTACGAAGGGCAAAATTATCTGCACATCTTGCTGCTTTCTCATAAAAAGAAGGAAAAAAATGAAAGAAATCAGGTTCTTGGGTGTAGCTGTTCTTCAGCCAGCCATTCAAAATATTAAATTTATTGGGGGAGGGGACGAACAGACAGAAAGATGAGGCAAATTCCCAAATTAATGTCTAGTTTTAAGATCATTACTAAAAATCAAAAAGATCCTGAAACATATTGCCAATTTGTCCAGCCAACAGCCAGACATTCACTTATTTAGAAATAAAATTATTCTGATTTAAGCATTATTGAAGAGTCTTTGTCTTACAAGAGGACATAAATCATAGACCTAGGCATTACAAAGATAGACCAGTGTTTTCTCTCTCTTTTTCCCCAAATTTCAGAAATCAGAAAGGGCAGGTGTTATTACCTATACTTGGTAGAAAACCCTACACAGAGCTGCTCTGTGATTGACCTAGTTTCTACACTCTTTAAAGGCTATTTAAACAAAAAAATTTTTTTTTGTTTAAAAAAAAAAGGTAACACAGTCCTACTTCTTTCTGAAAAATCCACAGAATAGAATATTGGCTGAAAAGAGAAGAGCCCAGAAGAAAAAGGAGTACAAAAGCATGCCTGCTTGTCTGTGTTCAACACAAAGAACATTAAATGAAAACAACTGGCATGCTGCCAAATTCCTATACAGGCAAAGAGATTCAAATAAATTGATTTCACGCATCACACTGACCTGGGATCAGTGAGCAGTGGTACAATACACTTGCTGCTCCATGTGGGGCAAAGCCCATTAATGTTATCAGAGACACATTACATTCAGAGGGAGTGGGGAGGGGGGCACAGAGAAGGAACCCAAACTCTGCAAATTCAGGGAAAAAGAAACCTCTTTGGAAAAGGAACTTGAACGGGAGTGTTTGGTTTCAGTTTACTAATAAATGTATCATATTGCAAGAGCTTGTACTCTGCTCACCTCAAATGTTTCAAAGATCATATTTTCAAATTAAATACTAATGTCACACACACACACTTCCCTTACAGTCTACTTTTAACACACTTGTTCTCAAACTCACTTATTCTCTGTAAATTTCCTCCCTTCCCCATCCTCTAGCATTTTATATAGATTACGGGTTATTTTCTTTGTACTTCAAAAGCTGGATTGCTGCCCAGGATACTCTTACTGGCTCAGAAAGCAAGCTGGAGAAATTGGCCACTACTCTCAACTGGCCCAAATCAACCTGACCTAGAGAGAAAAATGCCTTATTTGCAAGGTAGCAACGAGCAGGGCACCAGTTCCCTTCGTAAAGTCACCCAAACCTGCTCCCACATACTGGGGAGCTGTCTCCAAAACAGTATTTTGAATTTCACTTTCTTACAACATGTGAAGCAACCCATGTTTGCCATTGAGTCTCTCCTGGTCATCCCAGTTTTGTTTTTCATTAAGCTCTCTTACACTCCAATCAAGAGGAATGCCAGCAAGCCACAGGTGTGTGCCACATGAACAGATGAAATTCTGACTGGAAGGACAATTCACTGTCTATAATACACTTGTACTCTTTTGCATCTGTGGTATGTTAGAAGGGGACTTTATTATTTTCACTCTACTCCTTAAGATACATGGTAAGCAAACAATTGTTTCAAAGATAAAAAAGGAAACCAAGGGAAAATGACTTTGCAATAGCAAAACAAAGATGAGGATGCTTGAAAGAGGTCACATCAGCAGAGGTAGTCATTGCAACAAGAGGCCATTGCTTCAAGGGGGCAAGAGACTCAAAACACCTTTTTTTTGCATTTTATTCCATTTATGTTTCAAATAGCAAGTCAAATCTTCTTGGGCACAGCAAAGTCTAGATTAAGTTAAGCTCAAACAGCATTGGTTTCATCTCTAATTACTCACTGAAATTTAAAAAAAAAAAATTGAAAATTTGGAGCTTTTTGGCCATTTAAGACTAAAATTTTGGAGCATGTCACAAACAAATACATCCAGATGTAGATAATTCCCCAGACACCTCAATTCAAGTAAATGTCAAAATGGGAACGGCCAATGATCTAAGAACTGTTAACCACCACTAATCACTCTCACTCTCTAAGAGCTACAAAGCAGTTTTGAATTCTTCATTACCAAGGTGAAAACCATACAATATTGTTAACTCTGCGAGATGTGTCGTAGAGAGGTGGGTTTATTTAGGTATAAGGTTACAGCTGATGGAACTGTACAGGGAATGGAATCACACAATATACAACAACTTCACCACAACAGGGGTGTGCCTGCACCCAGGTGAAACAGAGAGCATGCACTGCACAACAGTGAACAAGAGCCATAAAGTGCTGTTCCCTCTCTTTTATGAATACTTCAGCACATCAGTCGGACTTTACAGAGATGAAGTGAATTTTAGTCATATTCATTCCCTTTCTTTAAATGAATGGTATCAGAAATAAGCCTTTCCCCTAAGTTGTAGGAAATTTCCATTATCTTGCACATGCTCTGACAGCAATAAACCACAATAAACTTCCTATTAGTATGCCAGCACTGCATGCTTCAGGCATGACATCTTTACTTTTACATTTATTTATTTTTTACATCCTTTATGAAGATCCATATGGCAAAAGAAACCAACCAACAACCACCTGTACAGGGTACATGTGCACTTTGAAAAATAAGACTGCAGATAAAAGGAGAAATTAGTCAGAAGCTATACACTGCTGAATTAGCAAAATAAAAATACAAGAACAAACACTGCTAAGATTATTCATTCTCTTCCAATGCTGCCCGAGTACACAAAGGTCCCACAAAAGCATTTACTTGTTTTAAAATGAGCTAGGAACTCAAGTTAGAATGAAAATTCATTTTTATTAGGATTTAATTTTTAAAAGTATGTTCACACTGGTGCACAAAACCTCAGGCCTGGCCCTTGCCATAAGGTGATATGCCAAGGCTCCCACTGGCACTCTCAGCTGTTCTCCATCTCTCCACACCCCACAGGCAGAGATCAGCGTGTCAGCAGCAGAGGGCCATGGTGTCTCAGGTGGGAAAACAAGTAATATGATCAAGGCTGAGCTGCCTTTAAAACTATCCAGGGCAAAGCCAAGAGGACTCAGACACTATTCATCTTATTTTGGTACCATACTCTATTCAACGTTATGTCAGACGATATGGTCCGACACTGAGAAAGAAAGTTATCCAAGTGTTGGAAAGCATTTAAAATCAGTTTAGCAGTTTCTTGCCATCCAGACACCATTTTAGAATAAAAAATGTAGTTACAGTAAAGACAGGAATGACTGTCTTAAGTTCTCTAGAAATTTTGTCCTGCAAGAGCAGATTGACTTTTGTAGTACAGTAAAAATCTTTGCACAGAAGAAGTAGAAATATCTATTCTCATTATTATCGCAATCAAATTTATCAAAGATTCCCAATGCAATGAGTTTACCAGAGGGTTCCACTAAATTACAACCAACCATTTTGCCAATGTGATTACAACTGTTTCTTAACCTGGTTGCAAATACTATTCCATTTCCCAGTTCAGAAAACTGAACTTCATTATTTCCACAATCCAGCCAAGTAGTATTTACATGACACATAAAGAGCAATTATGTCATTAAAAACATGAAAAGAACCCCAAAGTTAAAAAATTCACATATATGTATTTAAGATTTTAGAAAAGTCATGGCTGATGGATTTTATTAGCATTGCAGTACTCCTCACTGCTATTAAATGAAGACAGCACCTTCGTTGATTTAGGTACTCTTTGGAGGCTAAAGGGAAAGACTTCTTTTTTAATTACCATTTACAAGGCAAGGTACAATCATTATATACACAAGAATAACTTCTAAAAGGTATTCACGTTATAAAATCAAATATTTTTCTGTTCCTTACCTTGACAAAATTCAAAGTTCCCTTTTTTCCGGCAGTCACCTATCACTAAACTCAGTGCTCTCCAAGTGTTTCTTTTGACAGATATCATTCTCCACCAATCGCTCTGCTAATTTCCTCTTTCCTTTTCTGACTGGGACAGATATTATGTTCACCAGCCCAGAGATCAATCTTTTCTATTGACAGCAACAAATGAAAAAAAAAAAAAAAAAAAAAAAAAAAGGAAAAAAAAAAAAGGCATATATCACAGCCAGTTTGAAGCACCACACCCCTTCATTTGCATGATAATAGTAGTCTTTTAAATAAAAAGGGAAGACAAGAAACATTATTCTAAACCAAGTAACCACATTTGCTTAGCGAATATAAGGTAGTACTTTAAAATTGTATTAATTCTTCAATAAAGGTTGTTTCATAACTTGCTCAGTTAAAACAGCTGACATATAGAAGGCAACAAATTAAGGGCAGCCTATATTCTACCTATTAGTAAATCTGTAAAAATGCTTAGGTTTAAATACATTCATATAATATAAAATATTACATACTTTACCTGGTTCAACAGAAGCTCTTGAGAATCATTTATTAAATCAAAATGTTTACTAAAAACAGAGATCTTCCAATTTACACATTGCTATACTAATTTGGATTTGTAAGTCATAACAGCAAACACATTTAAACAAAGAAAGGCAGATCAAAAAGCTACTGATATATTTACAAATTATCTTCCCACTTTTCAAAAGGCAATTTCCCTCCCACTCCAACACCTAAAAAACCTGTTTATTTGGGTTACACAAATACTCTGCCATTTGTATAAATGTCTGCACTACAGTGTTGTCAGTTTTTCCAAAGCATTAATATGCTTTTCAGGGGTTCATAATTATGTCAAGACAGAAAGTTTTTTCAGAGCCAAGCACACACAGTTACGTACATGCTTCAATCTGCAACCACTACTCAAGTATTTCAGGACATAAAGTTAAGCATGCACAAGGATCCGGCCGCAGCTCATGCATCTAACCCAGAATCCAGCCCCAACCCTCTCCTGGACTAGGATCTTTCTGCAAAAAAATGCATCGCCCAAGGGCATTTGCAAAAGATCACATTTGTGTTTGTGCTAGAAATTGCAGTCTTTCCCACAAACAAGCACCCTTCTCAAATCAAAACAAACCTTCCCAAGTTAAGGTTACAGAACAAAGAAGCTCACCAAAGTCCTTTCTTTATTTCCAGTGTTCGTGGTTGGACATTTCCCCGCAGTCCTGAGAGAAGCCAAAATTCCACTGATTTCAATGAAAACAAGTGGTAAGGACTGCAGGACTCTACCCAGAATTTGGCAACTGTAGAGCTCTCAAAGTGACACAACTGCCTCTGGCATTTGGAAAATAATCTCCAAAATGTGGTTAGGACTCCACAACTTGGGTACAATAACTACTTTTACAAAATTATTTTTATTTTGTATGCAATTCTCTAGTTGTCACAATATCCTTACATAGGCAATAAATTTACTTTTCAGTTGTGTCCTAGCATGAATTGTGTACTTTTCAATTGCCCAGACTTTTGTGTAATGCTTTAAACTTCCATAAATGCATACAGCATTCTCTGAATTGTTGTTATTGTTTGATCTGATTTTTATGATCATAAACCCATGCCCCTACCAAAACTGAAAAATCCTCCACTGATCAAATGGCCCTATTAATTTCACTGCGATCATTTAAACATTAGGTTTTCTAGCAAGTGATGATGGCACAATCTGGTTGAAATACTGTCTTATAGTGGAATATTAAATTAACATCATATCTTGGATTCAGAGTTACACAGCAGACAACTGTAAAAGATGTATTCATGTTTTGCTAACCTTTTCTAATTTGGCCACTAAAAGCAATTATGGTCAAATATTTTAAACTATGTAACATAAAAATTCAATACTTCTATCTGCAGAAGAGCATACTCCTTTTTCATGGCTGGTAAAAGATTTTAAGCATCTTACTGTAAAAAAGTTCTTATTTTAAAAAGAAAAAAGTCTGTCATCCACTTTACAGTGAAGACATCAATTTGCTACTCTTCCTTTGTTTCAGGGCCATGTTCATTTTTTCTATATGCCACGTTTTCCAAAGTGATGGATGCATTTTGCTATACCCATTCTACACTAATCTCCTTCTTTAAATGTATTTTTGCTTCCTGAATTGTAAACTGCTGCTGTTGTTTGAATGTACATGCAAAACAGCCTATGTCTGAACTTCACTGAAAGGAGAATGCCTCAAACAATTTGTAGTCTTACATGAGTGTTATAAAAAAGGATCAACATGTTGTATTACCATGGAAATTTTGAAAAACATACTTTCCCAAACAAATATTACTTTTTCTCAATGGTATGAAGTAATGAAAACCACATGTGTAAATCTGCGATCCGTGCAGTAGTTCAAGCTGCAGCTAATAGAAAATACAGAGAGTGAACTCTGCCATATAAAGGATTCTTGTTACAGAAATATAATGTGAAAACCAGATGCAGACAGAAAACCTTAATCACAGATGGGAATGTAATCACTGGCATACAGATTACTTTTTTGATCAATCTCAACCATATGAGAAATGTATTTATTTTCTAAGGAATGCAATAACTCTAGAGAGTCTTCTATTTGAATTCAGTTAACCTCATATTCACAGTGCTTTTATCTTATATGTGTAGAGAAGAGGGATATAACCCAAGCCAAGATTTTTAGAAGAGTCGTTGGCCCTGGCAAATCATTCTTGTATCAGCTTATCTTTCAAGGAATTAATAGGATGTAAAGACTACAAATATCAAGATCAGCTTCAAATGAAATCAACCATTATTGTACTTCCTAGTTACTGCCAGAAATCCCTTCATCACCTAAGCACTTCCCCAGTTAAATTTTCCCTTTAATATGTGGTTCTTCAGAAATACAATGCTAAGAGCAAGTACACTGTCGCACTCGAGTTCCAAGAATCACAACTGGAGTCCTACAGCAAAGAATCTCCCTTTACAAAAGCTGAAGAGTCATCAGTTCAAAAATAAGTTTACCTGGGGCTTCCTTCTAACTGCTGAAAGTCCCTGTGAATGCCCTCCATGCACGCAGCTCCTGGGGACTAGCAGGAAACAAGGGACCACTGTGCAGGGCAGCTATCCAGCTACATCAAGTGTCTAAAGTGTCTGCCAACTGTATTCTACCAACTATTCAGACAAGGCAGGACTAAGATAACTCCTGACAGTTTTCACTGCTGGTGACATTTAGGCTATTACAGTAGTAGTAGTAAATGCATCATGTAAAATATTGACTGATACCTCAAACTGCAATATATATTTTTAAAAACCCCGCAACCAAAACCAAAAACCCCAGCTTGGGCTAGGAAATAAAACTTAAAGAAAAGGCATTCAGAAATGAAAGGCTCCAGGGTCTTGGGTACCAGCAGTGCAGTTTTACTTCCTGGTACTCCCCAATCCCTGCTGTGCCCACCTCCTTGATGTACCCAGTCTACCAAGAATACACACCACTGCCTGACTGTCACAGGTCACAACTGCACTTATTAATATAACTTAAAGTTGGTATAAATTTATTTTAATAGTATAATTAAGTAACACAAATCACAATTATTTGGTAGCTGTTACACCAGGGCAGAGAGGGAATGACAGAAACCCTTCGACATGAGCAGGGTAAGCAGATTCTTCCTCTCTCTTATAGCCTCTAAGTCCATTTAACATCACTTTGCTTTAGGTGTCTGCAGCAAGAGGACACAGTCACTTCAGTACCAGAGGGCTCCCAGCAACAGCACATCACAGGTATCCGTCAGACTAACTCTGCTGAAGTTCCTGTAAAGTTGCTTTCTTGATTGAATGCCTGTAATGCTAGGTGAATTTTGAAGTCTGCTACTTGTTTTTTTGCTCACATGTTAAAAACTACCAAACCATTTGATAAAAATACCATTTGATTCCACCACTGCAACAAAACAGTTTTTAAAGCATCTTGTCTCTTCTGAGACTTAACTTAAAATTTCTGAGACTGCAGCACTAACAGATATCGCAGAAGTCAGCATTTAACGCTAAAGTAATATGGGCTAGATATGCTTGTCTTATTTTTAAACAAGCATGCCTAGATTAATAATAAACTTTGGCCAGATCCATATTTTCATTTGCATGTTTTTCATATAGCATCATCATCATGTGTGTGTGTGTAGAGCGCTAAAAATGGAGTGAAATCTTCCAGCTGAAAACAGTTCCACGTGACAAAACAGAGAGGGATCCTGAAAACTCCTGCTTTGTGTCATGTGCGAGTGTGTGTGCCTGTGTCTTTTTTTTTTCCCCTCTCATCTAATTTCATCTGCGAGAGACTGTCCCTAGAGGACAAGACAAGAGAGAACCAATTATATCCAGCGGTTGGTTTCTCCAAAATGAAGGCATCTGTTCCATGCCAACGACTTCCACATGGAAGAAAAACAGAACTTTGAAGGCATCTGCGTTCATGGTTGACAGTTGCAGATCTTAGGGTCTACTGTAATTGCCCAGCTGCAAACATGATTTGGATGCTGCTGTTGTCAGCTGATCTCCTTGCACTGAAAAGAAGGGAGTTTAAATAGTAAATAGCTGGATAAAAATCAGATACTCTTCCACAATACTGACACCTTTTCCCTTCTGAAGGAGGTATTTTTCCTGGTACAATGGGTTTGATGGAAGTAAATTGCAAAGTGGTTCTTGAACTAACATTTTACAAAATATTCTGCTTAAAAATGCTATTCTTTAAATAATGTACGCATCCAAGCACAATGTGTTCATTATTTCCTAGTATTTCAGGCTGGCATTTTGCAAGAGTGATTCAGAAACCAGTATGATTCACCAGCCACATAATCCTGCAGCCCACCTTATCTAGCCAAGTAGTCTCAGTAATATCAAGAGCACACCTGAGCAGAAGCTGAGAGTTTTCACCCCAAATGCATATGGCAGATAAATAACTCGTATATTTGTTACACAACTCACATCACTTCCATTGTGAGTGAATACTTTCCAAAAGACACTTCATAGAAACATTACTGGTAATTAGAGCACTGGGTGCCACATTTGCAGTGAGACACTCAGCAAAAGCTGTGCACCTTCACTGCTAAAAAAATCAAGCAAGCTGTTAAGAAGCTCGTATAAAGTAGCAAGACTCTAACTGATTTTCCAAAGCACAGGACTGAGTGCCACTTAGCGATTCAAGACTACTGATGGTGCAGCTGCAACAAAGAATAAAAACTGGCCTAAGCAGAAAATGCACTGACATTCTCAATCCTTGACTCACCAGATAAAAGCAGAGCATAGATTCCAGAAATACGTCATGCACCTCTTGAGTTTTTGTAGTTTTTCTTACCTAGGACTTTTATGAATATCTTGAAAGTAGGAAAACAGTACATGATAGGGAAATACTTCTTTCTTATTTTTTTAACAGAATTCTTTTTTATTCTGCTGAATCCCAGCTGCAATCCCAAACATACTCTGCAACAACAGCATTCAGCCCTCACAGCCAGGTAGCCACTCAGCTTACAAGGGATGGTAAGGATTCTCAGACAGTATCCCTTGCTTGCCACATACCTCAAATTATTATGAAAGCTTGAAGTAGTGAACCTGGGGGGACACAGTAGAGCTGACACTTCCTGACCACTTCTAAATTCCCTCCAGGAAGGACAAGAGTTGGGAGTGAGGACAATTAACACAGCCACCTGTTTCCTGTGACCTCCTAAGGGGCAGACATGGCCACTGATGACTTGCTCTGGCAATGTCACTGAGGTCCTGCCCACCCTTCTCTTCCCAAAGGAGCCATAGAATAATAAAAACAATAGTGGCCAACAATAGCTTTGTAAGAGATAGCGAGATTTAGGCCTGGACTTAAAAACAAATGAACAAACAAATAAAAAAGAAAATTAACATCAGAAGCTCCCCATGTGAAGAGGATGAGATCAATAAATCTCAGAACGTGGAAGGAAAATTATAATTGATCCCCTCCTTCCAACTACTGTAGCTGTTATTTACAGTAGCTGTGCACTTCTCTGAAAAAAGTCTGAAGGAGGCAGCTGGGTTAAACACAATTTAAAACAGCTCTTGGGATACACAAGTTGAGAATCCTGGCCCAATGGACTCAATAGGAATCTCCACAAGGATTATTATGGAAGGAATAGGCTCTGTGTCTCCTTCTTATGCAGAAGTCTTACAAGGTAAGCCTGTGATTTACAATTCAAAAAGAACGCCTTGCTTTACACTGGGATCTGAGCTAGCCTGTTTCATTAGGGAGAAATCCAGAGCTAAGTCTCAGCATCGATCCAAAAAAGTATTGTCACTAACACAGATTTGAGATGGGAGCACAGATCCTCAGACTGGCCTTTAAACTAAAGAAACACACTATCTTCAGTGAGAACTGGGCATGGGAGTACCACGGAACATCTGAGCTCCAGTACTTTAATGCAATGTTTACAAGCTCTGCTGATTCGTGGAGTTGCAATAATTTATCATGGTGCACATGAAATGTGTACAACCTTCAGAAACAACGCTGGGCTATTCAGTTCAGTAGGATGGTTCTCTTGTCCACCTGTAGCACACTTTAATACAGGTTGCAGCCTGTTTTTCCAGCATTAAGTGGTTTGCCATCAAGCTTTAAAACAATAAATAGCAGAGTCATGAAACAGGTTTTGCTTAATGGTTCCTAGAACTCAGTGACTTCACTCACTAAAACACTTTCTATAACATTACCCTTAAATACTTTTAGCAATGTCACCATTAAAATAAAAAACCATCCTGGCCACGACCCACAGGTGCCATTATTCCCACATTTGTTGGCAGCTTTTTCAGGCACCACTACTCTTTAATGGCTCTGGCAACCAACCCCACCTGGATGTCACTGGAAGCACTCCTCCCAAATATCCTTTGCAGCATTCTGTCTCCTATGTTGCACCCTAACCATCCCATTTTTTAGCAAAAGCCTCACCCTCTCACTGTCAAAGCATGGGCTGGTGTTGAGGAGTTTTCTTTCTGAACTTGTTTAATGCATGTGTTATTCAATGTTAGGATGAATTTTCCAAGAGGATTTCAGGAAAATATCTTTCCTGCTCAGGTTGGGTGTTCACTCACATCCCAACTTTAAAATTCATTTTATTACATCCCAGTAGCAAAACCTGGCCAAATCTATGGGACAGCAAAGCACAGGTACAAAACCCTATAAAATCTGATGCTTCATCAGAGACTTCATTAAACATTGTGACTCCCAGAAAGCACATACAGCTTTACTCAACATGCCACACAACCTGTCATGGTAACACACAGAAGCAGCATTCTGATACTACCATTACAAAAATAAAAGAAGCAAAAACCAGAAAATGTATTCAGAAAAATAAGCAAATGTGGGAAAAAAGTGGTGATTGTTGGGGGGGCTGAATTGCTGGGTTTTTTTTTTTTCTTTTTCCCAAGCAATTTCAAATGATACCTGGGCCACAACCAAAAGGGGTACCTGTGTGGTCACCATCAGAAACCAAAAAATGTAGACAGCAGATCTCCAAATAAAAGGCACCACAAAAGTAAAAAGCCAGTGATAATGCCTACTACTTATGCAAATTGCATATTAACATCCAACATGGCAGACATACAAAAGCCTCCTAGAGCTCCAAAAGTAACTACAGTCTGGTACAATTTGTAATGGTTGTAGAACCATCACCTCAGATGCTTGTCTAAATTCCTGGGCTTTACTCTCTGTAGCAACTTGGCTCTCCATAAATGATACCTATTTTATTACACTCCGCTGCCTGCCACCATGTGCATATTAATTCCACTCCACTAGGTGGAGTCTTCTGTCTTTCCAGACTGCAACCTAAACTCCAAAAGAACCTGTTCTCTATCCTCCGTGAACTTTGCATATTTACTTTACTATAAGTGACAGAGTATACCCGTCTTGATAGACTTAAAAGTGACAATGAATCAAATGCCTTCTGAAATCATTAAAGAAATTATGAACTATCCCATGAAGATATCCCAAATCAGCATGTTACAATACAGGATCATTCAGGAATATTGTTGCTGTATAGTTCTGTACCACACAACTGTACATTCATGAACACTACATTCAATAAATAATACTCAGTATAAAAACATATCCCTTAAATAAGTCACCGTATCACACATGCACAAAAACAACATAGAAACAAACCCACGTTTCAGAAATTCTACTAAA
Organism: Lanius collurio; assembly: GCA_020086605.1. Taxonomy (NCBI): domain Eukaryota; kingdom Metazoa; phylum Chordata; class Aves; order Passeriformes; family Laniidae; genus Lanius; species Lanius collurio. The sequence continues at coordinate 42,660,023 of JACBWW010000003.1, forward strand.
TTCTTTTTATGTATTCTAAAATACTTTTGAGTATCTAGGATGCCCTCCCTTTCCAGGCAACCCAAAATGTGTCACAGAAAATGAGAGGGAACATTAAAGCACTTTTTCTTTCCATATTCCCATTTCCATTCACAACCAGTGGAGTTAAATATGGCAACTATTCAACAGGAACAGCAAAACTGCATGCAGCATTTCTGGCAAAGATTAAGAAAACAGAGCACTCCCACGAATGTGTTCAGAAAATTTAGATAAGAAAATCTGGATACCCTGCATCCAGCTATAATTTTTACTTTGGGACTGGACTCCACCCCAACCTCTGTGCAAAGTGTCAGAAAATTCCACGACCAGAGTAAAAAGCTCCTTGGTTTAAAAGCTCTTCAGGTAGGCAGTATCTGCTCTCCCATGCTGCGCCAGAGCATTTGCTCGGCAGCGTCTGCGAGCAGAGAGCCCCACGAAGGCACCGAGCACGAACGCGAGGCTCCCCAAGGCTCTCACATGCCGGGTCAGCCGAGGTAGGGCCTCCTCAGCGCCACTCCTGCTGTTGGCAGATATCACGAGCTATTTAAGGCTACGGACATTTTGCCCCAATCGGCCATGTTTTCTGTAATATTTACTTCTCGTACATATGTCTATAACTATGTATACATCCCACAGAAGGTGAGGTTTAACAGGGTTAGCTTTGTTGGGGAAAAGAAGGTTTGGAGGAAAGGAAACAACTTTCATGTTGAGAAGATTTGAATCTAGTGACTGTCACGGGATGTAAACACTCTTCTGGGGAGGGAGGCTTTTTGTTATGTTTCAGGAGAGCACAGAGTTTTGGATAAAATCTGTATAAATAATTATCCCTCTGTCATTCAACATAAATTTATGCACATGTGTGCACACAGTTATGCTGGGGAATACAAGCTATAAAGTAGACATGCTTCTAGACAACCTACCACAAGCACAGATCTCACACAGAATCCATTCTATATTTAAATTCCAGTTTATTGAATTTTAATTATTTCTGATCTGCAGATCACTTTGAGGAAAATCCCCCAAGGTCAAAAGCTTACAAATCCAATTGCAAAACCAAACAGAAGCATCAGCAAGGCCCCTTCCCATGCAGACAACCTACCAAAAAAATTAGTTCCTGACTACTAGATTAGATTAGAATTCAACAGCTAAAACCCATTCTAATATTAAAAACAGGTAATTCTCTATGTTGAAATAAAGCAATAAAAGATCTCATTCTATTCTGCACATTTACTCATGTTATGTACACAGGGCTCCACAGATGTAACAGTGAATTATCCTTTCCTCATTTAGATCCTTATAACAAACACATATCCTTTCCATTAGGTTGTTGTTGGGAGGTTTTTTGGTTTTTTTTTTTAATTAAAAATCAACAATGTTACGTTCTCTCAAGATGCTTGTGATAGAAAATGTATCTATCAATACTATGTTTTCCAAGATATAGAATTCACTTGGATTAGCAGCTCCCCAGCCGTGAATATTTTTGTATACATGCATTCAAACATGATTCAGTCATTTACCATGGAAAAAGTTACTCAAAAATCTCCTTTAGCTAAAATGTACTTGATGAGCCTAAACTTAAGATTTGCAGGTATATCAGGAATGAAACAAGCCAAAGAATGTTCAGTCATACTGTGAACATCCTTTACATTGCTGCTCAAGGTCCTCAGTAGTAAGTAAAGCTGTATTGCTGCAGTGGGGAAATAGCCACATGTCATTTTAAGATACAATCACAGTTTATTAATAAAATTATTTCAAAAGTAGGAGTTAAATCCTTTTACCAACATAGTGACATTCAGTCAGCTATCCAGTGTCATTTTTCCGGTTCAAATAGATATGGTCCTAATTGCATAATGCCATTTTATCTGCTGAAGATAAAAGTGCCGATAAACAAAAATGCACATTAGGCAGGAGATTTTTCAGAATAGATTTTTTTTTCAAATAACCCACTTGCATTAACAAAAGATTGCAATGGCTTCCAAATTATAGGGTGTTATTTTTAGTGGAAGTAGTTCAATATTCATATTGGAGCAGATGTAGCAGTTTAACAAAACAGCTCTTCAAATCCTGCACAAATTGAAAACAGGAAAACTGATTGCATTTTCTCTTATCACTTTCCTTTTCTGAATTGACACTTTTGGCCTTCTGAAAATTTACACATGGCTTTCATCTCAACAGCACCTGCTGATCAAACAGAAACCTAACATTTTCAGGAAAATGGTATAAAGGACTAGTTTTCTTTTTACCATCTTAAAGGGCATCGGCAGTCCACTCGATGGCAACAATTGCTGAGTCGATGGCACACAAAATACATTTTATATTTTCATTCTACTTACTTTTAAAAATTAGTTATATTGTAGTGGCTCTTTTGTATTTGCTTTGTCTGCTTTAAATTAATTTCAGTCTCTATCTCTGCATTACCCTGATGGTTTCATTCTACAGATTTTAAAGATGATCTGAAAGCCTTTGAAATAATAAACACATTGCATATTCTGCAGACAGGGGTCTTCTTTAGATATGCATTTATATGCAATCATATAAACTGATATATACAATTATGCATTCATGTGCACATATTGCACAGACATTTCTTTTTGTGGTGCTTATACTAAGGAAAAAATGCATGCATGCATATATACATATATACTGCATTGAATTCCCTGAGCACTGTCATTAGAACAAGTTGAGGGGACAGAAATTCAAAAGGCATTTATTTATTTTAAAGTTGTTATTTGTTTCCCTTGCAGTCTTCAGACTGGGAGAAGGTCTAGCAGATGCTCTGGAACTTGAGCACCAAGACTGGGTTGAGATGTTGCCATTGGTGAACATGGCAAACATGCAAACAGCACAACCAGAAAGCCCTGGGCTCCTGCAAAAGTTAAAGGTATCAAATAATGTATATAAAAAATGAAACATAAGTACCTTGTTATCCTGTCTGCTTCTGAGCCTGTAAACTCTGAAGCACAGCAGCAGGTAACAAGGACCATCTTCCTTTGTACATAATTCTAGGTGTAATTAAAGATACTCCTGAAACCTGCTATGTGTCATCTTCTTAACTGATAGAGCCCTCACCCCCCTGAAGTACTTTGCTGCCATCCATTACCATTCTGCTTCAGTGATAAGGTAACCTGAAGGCAGAGATGACATACAGTAATATATGTGCCACTCCAGACAGTTGGTTCATGAATTTCAGTGTTTCATCATGCTCACTGAGGCAATCGCAAACCTGAAATGTCAATATGTTCAGTCAATGGAAGTAAAATAATGGGGCTCTATTGTCTTACCCTATCGATCTGCTGCTGTCAACAAGAATACATGCCCCCCCTGGCTTTAAACAAATTTTAATTAGGCTTTTAGTTACCAGATCATATCTATATATCTATCTGTGCAAACACTTGACAAAGTGAAACGGCAGTATAAATATTTCAAACTTTTAAATATAAAGGTAATTGTTTAATGTTGCTTTAAGATATGACCACTGATAGAGCCGTTTGCTAAAGCAGCGTGTGTGCACACACTGAGCATGCAAATCATCTTAAGCTGGGAGAGAACTTAAAAAGCACCACTGAAAGTCCATCCAAAACAACAAAAAAGAAAGAGCAAAGAGACTACTTTTCCTAAAGCCCGGTATCATCCTCTTCGGGGATTTTGGAAGTTAGGAGCCTTCATTAAAACGACCCCAGGAGTGAGCAGTGGGTGCCCGGGCATGACAGGCCGGGGGGCTGTCAGAGCCCCTCAGCCCTGCTGCCACCCCAAGTTCCTCCACCCCGTCCCGCCAAACGCCCAGACATGGCACTCTCCGCTCCCGTGGGCTGTGTTTAAAGTGGGGTCCCTCAGTCACCTTTGTTCTGTGGCCACCTCCTCCCCCCCGCGGTCAGCCCGGCAGGCGAGCCCCTCTCCGCTCCCCTCGGCGCTGCCCGGGGGCAGGCGGGTGCAGCACAACAAAAGGCATATCCCGTCTCCCCACCGGCTAATCTCTGCCCGTAAATCCCCCGCCCGCTCCGGGGGAGATAATAAGTGGTTACATCTTCACTTCTCCTCGCGCCTATCGACTTGTGCAGCGCCCAGGGAGCCGGGCCGGGCCGGGCGCTGTGAGGCGGCGAGGGGTGTCCCCCCCGCCCGCCTCTCCGCCTCTCCCGCCCGCGGGTGGAGATTTTACCTTCCGGCGGCGGGAGGGACGAGGAGGCGCCGGCGCGGCCCGGGCTTTGTGCGCCTCACGCGCCTCGCAGCTTATCTGCGGAGTAAGGACGGAGCATCGCGGCTCCGCGGCCCCGCCGGCGCGGGGGGAGCGGCACGGCGGCGTGCATCGGGGCGATTACGGTATCAGCGCAGCCCAGATGGTGGCCGGAGGCTGTGCGAGGCAGCGGGGACGGGACCGGGGCCGGCCCGGGGTCCCCGGGGAGGCCGCGCCCGGCACGAGGAGAGGCGCCACCTCCGCGCCGCCCACCGGGGGAGAAGGCGGCGGTACCCAGGTCTGCGTGTGCCTGCCCTCCGGCCGGCATCCGGCCCTGCTCCAGCCCTGTAAGTCGCTCAACACCTTTCCGGCATAAGGACGCTGCCAGGGGTCTCGCAGCGCTGGCTCCCCAAGGCTCCTCTGCCGGAGGTCGCCGCTACTCCCACCAAGGCGATTGTCCCTGTGACTGCCTCAAGCCCGGCTCCCCTTTCACAGACCATACCTATTCCTGGAGCCTGGCTCCCGCCTCACAGACCCTGCCTACATCCCGCATGGAGCACGACGGCCACTGGCCTAGTGCAGTCACAGACTTTGGCCAAGTCCCTAACCAACCTCTCTTTCTCACCATTGGCATAAGAGCCTGAATACAGCACTGCTGCGAAAAAGTGGTGGAATCGTTCACCAGAGGATGAGCGATAAGGAGGAGCAGGTCCCTACACTTCACAACTCAGGTTTTGTGAAAACTGAGGGGCTGTTTTGATGGGATTCATCAAAGAGCACAGGGTTAAGCACGAGGTACAGAAAGGGGAGACAGGAAAGCAGCCTGGCCTGCCTACCACAGCACAGTCAGCCAGCGGGATAGCTATGCCAGCACCAGGTACTCTATGTGCTCAGTTTTTAAAGTTTCCAAAATATTTCTCCCGGGGAATCAACACTTATTTGTTAGGAAACGCATTTCCATTGCGCATCTGCCGAGGAGCACCACGAAGGGTGGAGGACAATGACAGCATGCTGAAGTGAGACTGGCATTGTTCAGTGCAAAACCCCTTCCAAAATCACTCGTCCAAGATAACAATTTTTTCCACAAGAAATGAAATAGAGGGAATTTGACACATAATGCAAAGTGAAAACCAGAACCTAGATGGGGGAAGGGCATGTGTGTGAAAATCGTGTCACCGCAATGAATGTCAGATAAAAAGGGGTCTGTCACAAATCCTCCACTAATCCAATAATGTGAAAACCTCTTGGTATCACTGAGACATAGCACAAGGTATTTTTTTTTTTATTATTTTTCATAAACCACTCTATATGTTTAGCCTTGGAAAGACAGCAATTGGGTAGATGTTCCTGTCGCAAAACCAGGACTTTGATTTTTCAATAAAGGCAAACCGATTTTCACATGTCAAATTTACTATGCATTCCTCAGCCAGTATTCTTACCCTGAAGAAAGGCCACTTCTCCCTCAACTTCCTCCAGTTGTCAGTTGTGTGACGACCATATTTAGAGGTAATCAGACAGGTCATATTACAAAAGTTAGTCAACTTGTTTGAAACCTTAGCTGATAAAGTTAATGGTATGTTCTATCCATTTCTAAAGAAAAGTGAATTATTAATTAATTCAACCTGCAAGGTAATACAGAGCTTTCTCTGTGCATATGTTATTTCAAACTATTACACACAAGTTAGAGACTGCTCTTTTTTAGTACTTCTGTTACGGAGCTTTTCCTTGAAATACATACATATCATGCCATGAACTAATTTAGGATCCACCAGATTCTCATCTTGCAGGGCCACCATGTGCATCTTTGCATCTTATATCCATGTTGACCATACTTTTATTACTCAAATCGCTAAACTCTAAAGAAAAACTAATCCAGGATGCTTTCTAATGTAAACATCCTAATGTAAGTTTGCGTGAAAACAGTCACATTTAAAAATAAAACAATGTGTATTAATAAAATAAATACAATCAGAATACAAATGTGTAACAGAAGCGGCGTTCCATAAGCACAGCTGTCTCAAAGTCCAAGCTGCAGGCAAGAAATCTTAATTTCAACTGACTCTCTTGTAATAATGGGTTACCTTCCTCTAAAGCGGAAAGTCCATCTGCCCCAGGCAGATAAGTTTTGAAGCATTAAAACAGATAAAAATCTAACATTTTCTTTCTTGCATTGAATATGTGAATTCTAGTGTGCTATAATGTGAGAATTCCAACATATGACTAATATGGCATAATATCTCATAGCTCAGCTTGTCATTACCTCACTTGTAATTCTTATGTTAATTATGTTCATAATTACTAAAAAGAGACGTGGTAGAAATTCATGTGACCTTTTACTGCAGAATGCATTTCTCACTCCACTTTATTTTAATAATATAGGTTAAACCAGAAGAAAGTATTTCCGACACACTCCGCATGTATGTGTGTACATATTTAACATGAAACCATTTCTGCCTCATATTTCAGCCAAAGAACCACCTACATGCCAGTACATTGACATGAAAGTGATGATAACTGAAAAGTCTACCCTGAAACATACCCCTAAATAACTGTGCCTACAGTGAACCTTTTTGATTAAGCATGGCTTGAGCCATCACTGAAGCCTGGGACTTAAATGGAGCACTGCATTTTTATTCAGGACCTTTGTTAATGCAGCAGTATCCTGCTTTACAAGTACATAACAGCCATACAGCAATTTATTTTACTCACAGACAAACCATCACCGTCTGTACACAAAACACATTTACAATAAAATCACTACGGATTTCATTAAGAGAAAGCCTACTCAAATTTCATTTCTTTGGACCTAATCTATAATTAGTGTGGACAGACAGGTGCAAACCCTTCTCTTCTACAGATGGCTACTGGAAATGGTGCAAAATAGCTCCTTCTGTTTAAACAACACACAGATAACCTGCTCTGCTCTTATCACTTACAATTACCTCCATTATACTGAACTAATGTTTACTTTAATAAAATGTCCACTGTTGTCTAAACATTATTTGGAAACTTTCATATTGATGGCAGAAAAAAAAAAGAAGATGGAAGTCAATGTCTTTTAGATGAAAATTTGGAGGGGGAAATAAAAAAAGCTTTTAAAGAACAGGATATTTTGACTTTGATTTTATGTCTGCTGTTCATTTTTCTTTATCCACAAAACCACACAGTCTGCTACTTCCTGATGTATTTGTGCTACCATATATTAAACTAATAAAATTTATAATAAGAACAGGATAACTGCATTTTAAAAGCAGTTCTTTAAAGAGGAACATCTATGTGGAAAACCAAGAACCTTTGCCTTAAAAGTTCCATTTTTAAACCAACTGTTTTAGATCTCTGTTGTGAAACAACATGAAGACAATGTAACCTGGAAGCCAATGTTTCAAGCATTTACACTCTCATTACTTACACTAAATTCAGTCAGTTTCAAACTTTTTTAATATTACAGGTTGTTTTTAAAGGCTGTCTGAAAAAAGAGCAGGCTGCTACTAACTACATGGATCAAAGTTTTTTAATGTATTCAGATTAAAAATAATTATCTTTTGACATTTCTTTAGCCAAGCCACGAGAAATAGCCCCTTCAGAACACCAAACTCATGTTTTATTTCAGCTATTAAGTCTTCTTGATCTCTGCATGACAACTTAAGTTTCTTCAGAACAAAGAACAGGACCTTCTCCTCCCCCCAATATAAAAAGTCTGAAGCTCCTGCAATAGCGACATACTGATATCCTTATTCAATTAGCTAAAGATTTAACAGTAATGGACTGTGGCAAGTGGATTTGAAAGTTGAAAATAACGATTGCAAGCCCTTTCTCCCATCACCCCCAATGCAAACACTGCAGATGCCTATTTCACCCAAAGCTTCTGGCAACAAGGAGTTTGCAGTCTGCACAGTACCTCAGTGAGGCGAGCTTCGCATTCAACGCCTGTCGTCTGAACTTCATTTCAGAGAAGTGAGAAACAGGATTTGACAGGAAAGAATGTCCTGAACTGACTATCCACTGACCAGCACTCCAGGTGGAGCTATTTTTCTCCCCCATTATTCCAAAAACAATACTCTCAGTATAAAACTCCGTGTGCACACAGGAATGCACAGTGTTAAGCATACACAGATGAGAGATACCGTGTGATGTTTTACTGGTCCATTATTTAGGCACGAAACAAGTTAACGTTAAGGTGGTCAAAAATGGTAGAAGGCAGTGTTTTACTTAAAAAGATTTTGGAAACTATTTAAAAGCTCAAAGCCTTTGAAGAAAAACAACTTGTGCAGCAGTTGCCAGGAAGCAGTGACCTAACACTGCTGTCTGCATTCCATTACAAACAGAATGGTTCTTGTCTCCCTACAGCATGGCTCCAGAACCCAGCCGCTCACCCTTCTGCAAGCACAGGACAGAAAGAAGTCCTGCTATCATCTCTTGTAGCCCTCGCCTGGCTCCAGCTTGCCAGAGGCACCAATGGAATTAAGAGTGGGTTGGGTTTTTGGCAGTTTGGTATTTTCTTGCACTGATGCATGGTTGAGCTTCCCATGATAGTGAAGGAAAATGACTCATTAATTGAAAATAGTAGCAATTATACTGAAGGTTCAGATATGGTGACACTGACCTTAAGAAAGTTATCAATTATCAAACATAGTGTAAGTTCCTAATTAAAAACCTTTACAGCAAGTCTTCAATGAATCTCACACCTAACACCTTTCCCTTTGCCAACTTCATATTTTCATAGACTGTACAGTTATGAACGAGCCATATTCATGTCTTTTTTTGTATTATCTTCCTATTGATGGGGAGCCACAGAAACACCTAGTGCTAAAACCAGAATGCATAAACAAGATGGACTAACTTTTTTACCATTCAGACAAGCTGAAGGAAATTCCCTGATCATATTGGATTTCCTAAGGAAATCAGCCCAGAATAAACTGAATGAGGTTTTCAGACTTCCCATGGAAAGGTCAAGCATCAGTTTTAACAACCATTAGGAACCAGTTTCAGTCCTCTCGGCTATCCAGATTCACTAAGACGTTTACAGAAAAGCTGAACAGAAAACCTGGACAATAGAATTCAACTCTAAAAACGTCTTTCACATCTTGCCTCAAACTGCAGTTAACAAAGTCGCTTATTTAAACTTTCCATTGCATCTATCAGGATGCAGAAATGGAGACAGAAACGTAAGGCTTCCAGGGTGTAGTTAAATAAATTATACTCACCCTTAGCCCTAACATATTGTGTTTACAAATACAATAATTATGTTTCTAGCTACATGTCAATGGAAAATATTTTCTAAGTCCTTCAAAACGCATGCAAGCATTACTGTAAGTAGGAAATAGGTCCAAACAGATTAGTAGACCAAAAATGGAGAGGGGGAAAAAAAAAAAAATCCTGCTTTGGTCAGCAACTCGGACCACCATCAGGGGATAAATCAATTTGCAGCAGCTGTGGACAGCCATTTAAGTCTGGGGCCTGAACAGATTAATTAGGAGAAGCGATGTTAAAAGTTAAAGGGGTCAGCGTTACATTAAGCACACGAGTACTTGCTGGAGAAAACATTTGGCTGTACATACCAAGACTCAGAAGACATTCTCCTAGTTAGCCAGGGCTACGCCAACAGCCAAGCGTTTGGCACTAGCTGCTTTCTCAGGGACAGCACGGCAGCTCCCGCAGGCTGATTTCAAGAGGTACATACCCATTCTGGCCCAGCCCTTGCCACGCCGTGCCCTCACCGCGTTCAGCATTGCCCGCACAGGCGGGCGCGCAGCCGTGCACAGAGCACCTTGGGGCCGCACCGGCAAGCGAAGGCCGGCGCTTCCCGCCCAGCTGAGCTTGTTAGGGGAAAACTTAGGCAGCTCTTTCGGGCAGGCTTGCTGCCCAGCGCTCAGCGGATTGCAGCCCGTTCCCGAGCTATCTGCGGGGCGATAGCTGCCGGCTGCCCGGCGTCACGGCCGGGCGGCTGCGAGAGACGGATCCTCTCCTTGCCGTGATTTAGGGCGCGGCAGAGGTGGGAGGGGGTGACGGGCAAAGCCTGCTGCGGATCGGGAGATGGAGGGCTGCTTTCCCAGAGAAACCGGAGCGGCTTCGAGGCGGCTGTTCCCCACCGCGGTGATGCCGGGGAGCCCCCGACTGCAGCCGGGCAGGGCCGTCCCACTGCGCCCGGCTCTGTCTGCAAACTGGGGGGCAGGCGGGGGAGGCTGCTTCGGGTCCCCATACGCTCGCCCTCTCTCCTTTAAACTTATCAGTGAACTGAAGGAAGTAACATTTTAGCTCCCGGTTGGAGCATGAGCGATTTAAGAGCTGCGTCCGATTAGTTACTTTCGGTTTCTCTATAACATCTAGGGGAGCAGAGCACAGGAACGACAGATAGTTCGCTATAAATTAACTCTGCAACGGAGTCACGGGTGCTCCTGCTAGTGTGGCAAATCCTTCCCTGCCCTAAATCAAATTTCTCAACTTTGGCACTAACAAAAGGACTGGAACTCAGCAAAAGTCAAAGCTCATTTAAATGGCCGGGAATGTGGTTTTCATCCTTCCAATATCCCTTATCGATGGTCTGTTGCGGATTTACGGAATCGAACCCTTCGGCTCAGCCAAACAAGATGACAGTTACATTGGTATTGCAGTTTTGGAAATGAAATTCCTAACGTTAGCCTGTCGTTTTAGGAAACAAGCTCTTTGCAAGACCGCGGTGCAGCTAAAGGCGACGTACACCGCCTAAAGTATTTCTTTCAAAATAGTCCGAACAAATATTGCCAGTGCTGCATGAACCTATGTTTGCAGTGAAACAAACAAGCGAAACGAAACAATCCCATCAGAAATATTTCAGGCACTCCGACTCACACCGGCCAGCGCTAGAGCCTGGAGAGAGGGGAGGCAGGAAAGAAAAAGGCAAGTCCTAAATCCAGACAGAAATCTGACGCTTTGCTATAATAAATGCCTGGAAGGGTTATTTTCTACAAAACTGGGTTATTTGGTTTCTGAGCTCTTGAGTAGTATCCGGGGTGCTAGTTTGTAAGCCGGAGGCAGAGCGTGTAAGGCTGCATGCAGCGCTAACCTGGCCCGGGCACAGCAGCAGCCCCGGTCCGCCTGGGTTAGTTACAGCCGCGGGAGCCCCTCAGAGCCCAGGGAGCCCTGCGGGAGAGGAGAAAGGGAAAGAAAAGGGGCTTGGGCTCCCCCCGCCCCGGCGCACCCTACCCAGCCCTGCCCGCGCCCGTACTCACACTGCAGAGGACCGGAGATGCCCACCATTCGCCACGGGCTGAGAGCTGCAAATAAAAGTTCCCGTCCTGCTCGGGGGAGAGACGGCAGCCCAGGCTGCTGGAGGGGCGAGGGGGTGGGAAAGGGGAGAGCAGCGCCGCGCGGCTTCCCTTCCCAGTCCAGATGATCCACGTCCACAAAAGTCAAAACGAGCTGAGGAGAAACTCCAGCTGCTCTTCCCCCCCCACCACCCTCTCTCGCTCTTTTTTTTTTTTTTTTTTTTAAAGGAGGATCAGCTCGAGAGAGACTACTGGTTCCACGGGAAAGGATAAGAACCAAAAATAAAGCAAAGTCTCCAAGTCGAGATAGTTAATGCCCAGGTCCTTCTCCTTGCTGCCGCCGCCGCCTCAGACAAACGTGATGTGGAGCGCAGGGAGCGGCCGCTGTCAGTGGCGGGGTCTCTGCCTGTCCCCGAGCAGCCGACGCATAGCTGAGCCCGCGGCGAACCCGAGCCGAGCCGCCGGTGCGGTGCCGAGCCGAGCCCGCCGCCCGCCCGAGGCTGCTGCGCCGCCGCTCCGCTGCGCCCGGCTCCCGCTAGCAGGCAGGCAGCATACTGCCGGCAGCCGGGCCGGCCCCGCTACCCAGGTGCAGGGGGGGAGGGCTTAAAGCAGTGGGAGGTGATAGAGGTAGGAGACATCTGTGTCGTGAAGAGGTTAGTGGGGGTCAAGTATATGTTAACAATAGGCGAGCGTGGTCCCTCTCGGGCAGCCTGCCTACTCTTTCTTTCTTTCTTTCGCTCCCTTTTACTGGGTGGACATCTAACTTGCTCCCTAATGATGCCTCCCCGGCTTTAAGAGTCCAGACTGCCCTGCAGTAACCCAAGACAAACACTTTCTCTAGCCATCTGGAGAGCTCCTGGCTGCTCTGCCTGTGTCTCATCACTGTGTGAAGAGACAGCAGTGCTAGAAATCAAGCCACTCTCAGATCTACTCTCTAATCCCCTTCTGTTAGCTGATTTCCAGGCAGACTGTTTGCTTTTGCATTAGATAATAGCCTTAGAGAAAACAATTATCATTTTCTTTTTCTCTTTGTTTTTTGTCTTTCTAAAGTACAGTATTGAGGAAGGCCTCCCTCTCTTATTTTAAAAGAAATTTATAGTCTTTCATGGCTTGAAGAACCCAGATGCAATTTCACACTTTCCTGGAAAGGGATTCTGGATTCTTCTGAAAGCAGCGACACAATCACAACTGCAGTGAAAATTAATTACTATCATCTACAATTAATAGAAGCATGCCACCATTTGACTTCGTGTTTCATTACATAATCATTTCGGTAGGCATCCATATATTTTCCGATTCATCAGTTATTCTCTTCTACGTGTTGCAGAGAATATTATTGTCAGTCCTACGATCTACAGCAAACTAGTATTTCTGCTATCATGTTGACGCTATATAAAGAAGGCGTCTCCACAAAAAAAAAAAAAAAAAAAGGGAAAAAAACTTCAGAGTAAAAAAGTACAAGTGGTTTTTTCAGATTACAGATAATGGATTGGAACTGTCAGAAATGCTGGGACATTTTGTTTCATTTTTTTCCAATGTCAGATGTTAAGTAAAAGAGTGAGCATGGAATAGAACTTCTAATCAAGCTGCCTTTTTTATTTCTGTACATACACGTGCACACACGCGTGCACACATACACACTAGGCCTTATCTTGCAAATTTACAAATGCTTCATTTTAAACACATAAATAGACCTACTGAATGCAAAGTAGCATTCTGTGTGCTTATTATAAAGGCATACACATTTCCAAAAGCATTTTTATGTATATTTATATGCATGTTTATAGCAGTATTTGCCTCTGTTGCTGGCTTTGAAATTTTGGTTGTGTTTGAAAATATGTTTTAAAAATATTTTATAATCTGGATAAAGCTACCTTTTCTGAAGATATCTAAGAATATGGAGCTCTATTGAACTGGTCAGTATCTTGAAATACACCGCTGAATTTATGTTGGAGTAAATTCAGCTCCACAGATCATAAATCAGGACATGTTTTGGTCTACAGTGATTTCAATTTACAAAGATGGTGAGCAGCCACAAGGCTGGCATTGATTTCTAATTTAAAAACTATCTGTTTCACAGAGGTTTATTTCAAGTCCAAAATTATTGAAGAATCTTTTTAAAAGTATCTTCAAATATTTACAAATAATCTAGAGATAGCAAATTTTACAAGGCTTCTTTTAGCTACAGCAGATTTAGAAACTTTAGTTTGAAAATCTTTGTGGCATAATGCTTTCATTCCAATTGTTCTTTGTGTAAGGTGAAAAATAAAGAAGAGGTTTGCCAGTGGTCTCAGAGCATGTTTTGATGAAGTGTCAGGGTTTGAACACTGACTCCTAATTCTCAGTTTACAGCTTAAACAAAAACCCCTGCAGTGCTTCCTCTTTAGCGTGTACCTTCACTCTAGAAGATCAATCAACTTTCTAGGCATTACCGCACAAATTAGCGGAGGAGCATCAGCTTAGATTTAGAAACTCTGGAAAATCAAGTCTGAACTATTAGCAAGTTAATATCCATGAAGTTTATAGACTTCTGTGGTCTCTTACCATAATGAGAAAAATACAGAAATCAACTATTAAACTCCCACCCCTGGCTTGTCTTGAATGACATTTCCCACTGTTCCCAGTAAGGACAAAACCTTCTCAGATAATGGAGTGTAGTAGAGAGTGTTAAATGCCAACTACTTCATGACAACTATATTTTTCTTAGACATGCTGGGAGAATTGACGTGATTCCTAAATAATAAAAGATTGTAACCATTGAGTCTTATCATTTTATTGCAAAGCTGATGATTGAAGCCTGGCTTACTGCAAACTTCTCTTATCCATACCTTTTTATTTTCTCTATTTATTTCCCAGAGAAAGTAGATGTGTTTTAGTGAAAAAGGAAAAATAAACACATTTTTTGGAAGATGAATTCATGTTTCAGGAAGGAAAAAAAATGCAGCCTCACAGTAGACCTCACAAATACTTGGTAACTTTACACCCTGCAGATTTTTTCTGCAGACTGTAGTTGCCATGTCTGATTTGACATATGAAGGATTTACACTGTGTATCACTGTGTGACACTGTGTGAGAGAAAGGCTGGTAAAAGTATAGTTGCACATGGAAGTCAGAAATATCCTGCTAGGCTGTCCAAATCTGACTATATTTTGATTGTACAGAGACCGATCAAATGTTCAGAACTGAAACATGGCTCAGTCTTTACTGTGAATAATTATACTATGGGCAGTCATCTGCACTGAAATTCTTGGAAGAGAACTTAAATATCAACTCACCTCATTGCTGTTTAAAAATAGAGACAAGTATGTCCCTCCTAATTGTCACTGCCTTGCAGCTCGGAGTGTTACATATTGTCACATGTTCCCATCCAGAGCTCATGTTCCCAAAACACTTTTCCAGTCAAACTGTGCAGGCTTTAAGTCCATCCTTGTTTTTCAGAGATGTGTCTCTATAAACGTTTCTCTTCCACTTCCAAAAGCTCGCTTTCACAGTCCATGAAGTGCACAAGGATCTTGCTATTTGCTTCTGCTGAAGCTGGATTGGGCCTTAGCATCCGGATTGGAGCTGTGGGTAGATACTGCAGCATTCATTTGAGAAGCTCTCATTTGGGTGGAGTGATGCCGTAAATACTTGTGTAAAACTAAACGGTCAGATAGAAAGCTAAGCTTGGATCATTGATAGCTTGAACTCACAAACCTTTCCCTTAACCATATCTTCCCAATTTCCCCTCTAATTTGCAAGTATATTTTATATATCTGTGTGGGCCATGCTTCATTTTCCCCCTGGTCTGTTTGCACACCTTTTGTAGGTTGTGTAGTGCAGTGGATTGCAGTGGGATGGAGGTTGCTGCAGGATTACGCCAAAGTTGCACAGACTTTCCTCAGAAAATCATTGTCAGTTTGGCTGGGAGTGCAGGCTAAATCCTGCTTTGACCCCTGCACAGAAAAGCAGCAAAGACACAAGAAGTCCTGTGTTGCAGAAATGCTGCCGCCTCTCCAGGGCTTGGCAAGGGCTGGGACAGGTGAGCTGCGAGTTGCTGCGTGCACTTTGCAGCTCAGCGTATGTGGAAAACATGCGCCAGGACTAGCACTTGAAACCATGAGCAGAAAATATGCAGTACCAGGATAGATCCTCACCCTTTAGTATGCAAAGCATGTCCACTAGGTGATGTACATGCTGCAAGAGCTGACTTATTACCTGCCTTTCTTTCTCTGCACACTACTGTTTACCCTTTGGTAGTGAGGAAAATGTATTAAGTTCTTTTCAAAATTAAAAAAAAAAAAAAAAAAGAGAGGCTATCTGCTTTCAGGAGGTTATAAACCCCATTCATGTACATTTTGACATCTTCTCCTTTTCTAACAGGAAAGATTTTAGCTCTGCTTCATGTGTATTTATTCAGGATATTCCTTAATTAAATTATATGCTAAGTATACTTTTGGAGTTCTTGTTTGCCTTTTGTCATTGTCAGGAGTCCTATAACCGCTTTAATTTTGCAGCATTCTAAAGCACTTTGCAGAAGGATATATGCATAGTGACAGAAAAAGGGGAGCTGGATTATTTTGGAAAGATCACATAAACAAAAATAATATATTGGCAGTCATTTGTGGGAATGCCAGCTTTGTCACTCATTTTCAGTGAAATATGGCTTCTTATTAAAACCCAGATCTTTTCAAGAAAAAAAAATTCTACTGGTTAAATAAAGCACACCAAGCTAAACGAGACAAAATATGATTTGAAAAGTTTCTTTTTTACAGAAGCAAGAAGTTTATCTTGTCTGAATCCAATGTCTATGGTTTAGTTATGCAAATAAATAGGTACTGAAAATGCATCAATTTAATATTTAAATGTATATTTAAATATAAACTATTTCTTTTTCATGCTGAAATATTTTTGTCTGTGCTGAAACCAAGAGAATAGATTGTGCTAAAATAATACAGGCTTAGTGATTCTTCTTTAACAAACACAAAGACACCAAAATGGAAATAATAAATTTGTTTTTCATCAGTGTCACAGTGCAGGAAACATTTTGCTGTTGAGGTTCCTGGAAGCAGTAAGTGCTGTATTAACTGCCATGCAGCACACACACACACACTTGCACACGGGATACCTCGCCTAACAAGGGGAAACCGTTGCCCTAACACACATGCATACAGTTCCTCAACTTCCCACCTGCCGGGCAGCCACCTGCAATAAACAAGAGTGGTCTAATATCAGACAGTAATAAAATAACCAGCCTTGAAGCCGTTTACCTAAATGCCGCTAGAAATCCCTCAAAAAGTTGAGCTGCAGGCTGAAGGACCCTTTCCTCCAAGGTGGAGAGGAGACCTCTCTTAGGACAACCTCTGAAGGCCAGCACGTTCCCTTTTTAAATATGCCTACTGTTTAACTAGAGACAGCAACCATCTGTAGTGTACATAATGGTGCACAGCTACTATGAGGTAATGGATCCAAGGTGCATGATCTGTTCCAGGTTTCCTTTTGTGTATACACAGTCCCCCAGTGCTATGTTTCCTAAAAAGTACAGCGACATTTTGTGTGCGGAAGGCTAACAACATAATTCTCTTATCTTTTTCACTGACATGTGGGCAGTACATTATTCCACTTACATACATGCTTAAATTGGGGATAAAAACCGCATTTGCCTGCTGGCTGTAACTAACCAATATACCAATCCTGCTCCTGTATTGAAAACCTGGCCCTTTCAGGTTTCATAAAGAGAGCTGAAGTCTTCTCTTGGTATATCAGATCTCCATGTCTCCAGCTGTAAATAAAAACAAACTGGTCTAAGCTGGGAACTCTATTAATATCATGACCTCAGTATGATGTAACTGAAACCGCATTTTCCACATCCCCCCTAGCCACTGTTTATATTTGCATCAAACTAAGTTAAACAAAGGTAGGTTTTAAAGCCGCTGTCTTGAAAAAAAAGTCTCTTCTTGAAGACAACTTTTATTGTAGCGATTGCTTTAAAATCCACTTGTCTCTATAACCTGAGAAACTCCCCACAGAGGTCCAGAAATACTCTAAAAGCCACCTAGATATGTTGGTAGTCTAGTTCCCTTTAAATTGTATTTACATTGTATTTTGTATGTACTCATATGTTTTAACTGTTCATATGTGAATCAAAAGCTTGCTTAGATATAGTCCATGGCTTCCATGGCTAGGTTAGAATTCACAAGACACCAATTAAAAACTCAAGTACTAATGAGGATTTAGTTCACCGCTTAAGCTTAAAAATACATATGAACATAAAGTAGATATTTTATTTTTAAAAAATCCCTAACAAGTATCATAGTGAACAAAGACAGTATTTCAATGTTTCAAACTGCTGTGAAAAAAACTCAGCTACAAAATTGAGTCTGATATTACTGCATTTGTCGGACTCTATTTAAAGCCTGGTTTATTTTTAGAAAGAAACTGATGAAATCTGTTTTTCTCAGGAATTGTTACTTGCAGATCAATAGCAACTTAAAATGTTGTCTCATATGCCCATCATTACAGGGAAGATGCTTTGATACATCAGTCACTTATTATTTCTCCTTTCAGACAAACAGGAAAAGCAGAAGTAATGAAAAAATGATGTCTTACAGGAGAGAAGTGTTTTTTCCCCTTTCACTGGCAAAAGCTTTCTTTTTGAAAACTTTTTAAAATGCAAGTTAAGAGGACATAAGAAGTAAATAAACCCTAATTCAGAAATATTCAGAAAGAACAAAGCACAGCGTGAGACATGCTATTTATAGTAAAATGAGGAAATAAACTTAACATTTTTAACACTGCACAGTGCAATGTGCAAAATTACATTTTAAAGGGAAAGTAGCAATGAGAATATCTAAGAAAATCCACAAGTTGTATGGTTAAAGAGCTAAATTCAACCACCTTTAGTTGAATTCTGGTGTATGCTCCATCAGTTTGCTAGAACTTTTCTTGAAATTAGGTGTTGCTGCATGTGTCAAAACCTCATGTGAAGTGCCATAATAATTTATTGCCCGTCTGCAGAAACAACCTGATTCTGTCTCCCTGAAATAACTGACATGTTTGGCCACTGATTTCTTAGGAAAGGAGCTGAACTAGAACACTCACAAACCTTATTACTAAAAATACTGTTCTTTTCAAATAATGTTTTTTTAGCTCAAACTTCTTTTCTTCTTACATAATTACTTAACCATGGGGGAAAACCCCCCCCATATTGTATTTGATAGTGGTGTCCTACATAACAAATCAGGTAAGTCAAATTTAGAAGGCGTTTTGAAAAATTTCAAAACTAGAAACTATCTCTAGTCTGCAATACAAGAACATGTTAAAATATAGAAAGAAGTACTTTCCCTGGTTTGACTTGTGTTTTCTTCTCTGACAGCAATGACACAGCTTATAAACTGTGTCTAAATCATCCAAGAGACCCAAGAAACTGTGACTTCAGAGCCACTTTCACCACCTACAGAATGTGATGCTGCAAAAGGTCCAGCTTACAGCAGCCCCTGCCACTTTCTAAACATCTTAACAAGAAAATAAACTGTTTGAGAGGTGTCATGTTAGAAATGAGCACTTCTGATTAAATATCTTCATTTCTGATGTCACTGTGGTGTCTTTTAGTTTGGGGAAGGGTATTGATTGATACCTGTGTTGTACAGAGCTGTGTAGGTGGTGGCTGGCTCTCAATCTCAAGGCTGTGACATCTTCCCTCATTTAGCAGCCAAAGGAAGAACTTACAGTTGGCTGTTCTTCAGCTCTAATGTAGCAAATCTGCAAGAAAAATTTTTTTAAAGTTTCAGATTTTAAATTAGAGTTAATGAATAATTTCTATTTCTTATTTGATGACATGGCATGTGTTCTTTCAAAATTTCTGTAGATTTGTATAATGAAAAGGTTTTTGTACTGACCAGATCACTGTGAGAAGGTGAATAAATATTTCCCTCTTGTCACAGTGAGTAATTATTCAAACTTTACTTAATA